>CM035839.1:217310847-218510847 GCA_020510985.1 Pholidichthys leucotaenia
GGTGCCATAGATAAAGTCTCTGTGGGCAAACACTCATACGACCAATGTGGAACCCATGGACAAACCCACATGGAGCCCATGAGATAGCCCAGGTTAAACCTAGGGTGGGGCCCTGGGGCCCACATGGGCATGCTGGATGTGATGGTGGACAGAATCTAACTGGAGTGGTGGCCTAGAGGTACAGCATCCACCCCACAACCCGGAGGTCATGGTTCAAGCCCTGGCCGGGTCATACCAAAGACCATATAAAAATAGTACTTCCCGAATTCTAGCTTGGTGCTCAGCCTACTGGAATGGGTCAGGAAAGTTGCTTCCCAAGCCACATGGGGGTGCACACGCCAGTGCACTCACTGTGCTGGTCCTAAGCCCAGATAAGCAAGCAAAGTTTATTTGTATAGCACTTTTCACAGATACACATCACAAAGTGCTTCACAGCAAGCTAAAATTTCCTAATACCCAGAAATTAAAATCAATAGAAATAGGATACAATATACACATTAATAGGGATAAAAAGAGGAAAACAGTGAAGAAATAAAAGCAATTCAATGAGAGCTAAAAGCCTGTCTGAACAAATGAATTTTTAACTCCTTCTTAAAAGAGTCAACAGACTCAAGGCAGCGCAAGGACAGGGGAAGTGCATTCCAAAGCCTTGGTGCAGCGGCCTGGAAAGATCGATCTCCACCGATTCTGAACTTGGTCCGAGGGATCACCAGGAGTCTTTGGTCTGAGGATCTTAGTGATCGTGTCAGTTAATGTGGAACAGCAGGATAAATCAGCAGGGTTGTGTCAGGAAGAGCATCCAGCATAAAAATTCTTGGCAAATCTATTATTTAGTTGTTTTTTGGTTCATATACTGTTTATGTTGGAGCTCTTATTTGTGTGGCATAGAGTGCCGGCTTCGGCTTCCGGTTCTGCCAGCTCCGTGGTATAAGAGGGGCTGCAGGTAGGGGGGGCGCTCTCTTCCACCTTAACTCTGCCAGTGGCTTGCATGCCCAGTCTGGTTGCACTGAGATTCAGTATTATAGATAAAGAGAGTGTTCAGCTTCCACTCCTGGTGTCCTCCTTGTCTACAAAGTTACGACATTACAAAATCAAACTTGGTGAATTATTGTGATATAATTCAATTCAACCTTTATTTATATAGCGCCATTTTCACTACAACAGTCTATCTCATAGACACTTCAACTGTAGGGGAAACTCCACAATTGCAGAAAGACCCGCTGTAATCAGAGCGTTCCCCTGTGAGCCAGAGCGCTTGGCAATGGTGGAGAGGAAAAACTCCCTTTTAACAGGAAGAAACCTCCAGCAATATAAGGTGATGATATGCTGTGGCGTCCCGGAAAGGGAGCAGCTAAAAGACCAAAAAAAAAAAAAATGTAATAATGACCCATCACACTGTCATAAATTGCCCCTCAGGGCAGAGAGGAGGACCCAGATGCTGAACTGTAGATTGTGGTGTTTATTAACAAAAGCACAAAGTCCCAATTAGTGCACCAAGAAAAGTCCAAACAGATAATAAAACAACTTACAAACGAATGAATGGAAACAAAACTCACCAGAATAGGGAATGGGTTCTGGTGGAGAAGAGGATGTGTAACTCAAGACTCTGACAAACAGAAATGAAAATAACAGCCCTTAAATAGGGTCCGAAACTAATGATACAAGTGATAACAGGTGTGAGTTACATGAGCGGGCAGAAGGTAATAATAATTGCAACTGGGATCAGCTGGGAGAAATGAGAGGGAGAGCTGGACTGACAGCTGACAGGAGCACTGCCCACAACGGAGCAAAAACTTAGAAGTGTCCCTAACAGCTGCAGCCCTGGGAAGAGAACAAATACAACAGAATATAAATACAACGAGAGAGCAAAGACAAATAAACCCTACATATAAACAACAACACTACAATGAGCGCAAACAGGAAAATAATTCATACTAAGAAACAATACAGGAAAAGTGAAAAGTCAACCAAGGATAAAATAACAGGAATTGCAACTCAAAACTACAACACTATACAAATAAAAAGGCAAAAAGACTGAGCCCGGCAGAATCCCCCCACGGTCAGATTGTGACACACACTTTATTTGTTATTAAGAACACACACACACACACACACACACACAAAAAAAAAACTATTTGATATTTTTCCAGACTCACTAAACCTTAGGAAGCAAACAGGTAACTATTTTTATTTATTTAGTATTTTACTTCATGCAGCATTGCTCTTGGCAATATATATTCATGTATCACACATAAACGTCAGATCTGTGACATTCATACAAGTGAAAACATACCTGGTGCTCTTGTGTCTGGCCTGTGTCTGTACCACCGATCACGCCAACAATCCTTTTTAGATCTTGGTGCATGATCACAGTTGAAGCCACAGATTTAGCTGTGCTTGGTTGTGAGGAGCTTCCATTTATACAGTCTATTACACAACCACAAACAGAGCAATGAGTGCCAAAACTACACAAAAACATTCAAAAATACAAAAACAACAAGTGCAGAAATTAACTGCAAAATCCATATGTGAACTGTACATTAAATCGAATTGGGAAAACTTTCAGAAACACTATTTTAAATGCCCCGCTACTCCACTATTGCTGACTGACTTAACACTACATCCACCTGAAAGTGGGGGTTGCACCCATAATCATTTCAACAGCAGCAACCCCAGGAATAAAGTGTCACGCCGCGCCATTCATCAGCGGCGCCACCTGCTCATGCACCTGCTACTCGTCAGCGGCGAAGGATAAAAGCCGCCTCGCCCTGAGCGTCGGCCTGAAGCCGTAGACTTCATTCCCCTTTCATGGGCTTCTACCACATTCTCTTCAGCATCCTCATCTCCGGTAAGAAAATCGCTTACCTCATCTCTCCAGTCTGCTCCCCTGTGCACAGGTGGATTCCTCGGCGGCGGACTATCCCGTCCCTCGTCTCTCCTCGCTGCTGCACCGAGCCCTGCAGGTGGCTGTCTCCCGGGCTTCCATCCTTGAAGCGCCAGTCATCTGCCCCAACAAGTAAGCTTCTCTCCCTCGCCTTTTCTCCTCCTGTGTTGGTGTGTGCTCATCACCCTGTGTCTGATTTCTCCCATAGGGTTGCCGGCTGAACGGTCTCCTGCCTCTGGGTCCGAAGCAGACGCCACCACCAACACATTAACATTCCGCAGACACACACCCAAACATCCCTGTTGTTAATAAACGGTTTGAACTACTCTGAGCCTGTGTGTGTGCGTCTCCTGAGCCGAACGTTATGTCAGTACGGCTTCAGCAGAGCGGCTCGGCAGACGGCGGGCTCGCACACCGGTTTACCATCCTCGAGGCTCGGGTGGATCAGATTGTTTATCAGCAACAGGTGGTTCTTAATCAATTATTAGAACTAACTAACCGATTGAACCGCTTGGACCCCCAACAGCCGTTCCTCCCGACTCGCCAGGGTGGCGCGGCTCCTGCTGTTCCAGCGGCCGTCCAGCCGGCTCCAGTGGCACCGGTTCGGCTCACGCCGATTCCGACCCCCGCCCGCTTTAGCGGTAAGCTCGGCGGAGCGCGGGGGTTCATTATGCAGTGTGAGTCCGTGTTCCACCGTGTGCCCAGAGATTTTCCCTCGGATCACAGCCGAATTGGTTACATAGGGAATCTTCTGGAGGGGCGTGCGTTAACTTGGACCTACGCCGTAATGGCGAGGCCCAGTTATGCCACCCTCACCTATGACCAATTCGTGAGGCGCTTTCTGGAGGTCTTTGACCATTCTCAAACCGAAACGGTCCAGGTCGATCGGCTTCTCGCTCTCCAGCAGGGAAGCCGGTCGGCAGCGGACCACTCGGTCGACTTCCGGGTAGCGGCGGAGGAATTGGGCTGGGAGGAACGCTCCCTCTGTGGCCTGTTCCTCCGCAGCCTCAATAGTGATCTGAGGGATGAACTGGCTGGTCGGGATATCCCTGGGACGCTAGCGGAGCTGACGTCCTTAGCGATAAGTTTGGATAACAGGCTGCGCGAGCGCTCCTCGGGGCGGAGGTCTTCTTCTTCTCGCCTTCGTGGAGCCTCGCCGCACCTGTTCCAAGCTCGCCCCCTGGCGGCGCCGCCAGCATCGCGCCCCGAGGAGTCGGAGCCGATGGTGACGGGCTGGACTAAACTTTCCCCTGTGGAGAAACAACGCCGCCGTGAGTTGGGCCTCTGCATGTATTGCGGAGGCGACCAACACACCGTGGAGCGTTGTCCACGGAAAGCCAGTCGGTGGGGTCCGCGAGTCACTGTTGGAAGCCTCGCGGATGTCAATCGGTTAGGATCACTCACTCAATTGAAGCTGCCCATCCGTTTCTGCCATAACCCCACTGGGCACCTCACCCACGCACTGGTGGATTCGGGCGCAGAAGGCAGCTTCATTTCACAAAGCCTGGCAACCCGATTGGGCATCCGCTGCCAGGCACTCAACACTCCCATCTCCCTAATCCACCTCTCCCGTGCCACCCTCGGGAGAGTGACACATCAAACTGTCCCCCTACCGGTCATCATCTCGGGAAACCACCGGGAGGAGATGACCTTTTACGTCCTTCCCAACTCTGTGTCGCCCGTCATCCTGGGGTATCCCTGGCTCCGCCTTCACAATCCGGTCCTGGATTGGAAATCAGCTGGGATATCGGCATGGAGTACGTTCTGTATGGGCACCTGCCTTCAGTCCGCTGCCTGCTCTCCGTCCGCTCCTCCCCCCGCGACGGACGCTGCACCCCCGGACCTGTCTCTGGTGCCCCCAGAATTTCACGACCTGGGTATGGTGTTCAGCAAAGCGAAAGCTATGTCTCTCCCCCCTCATCGGCCCTATGACTGCGCCGTCAACCTCCGCCAGGGGGCTCCCTTACCTTCTGGTCGCCTTTACAGCCTGTCTGCGCCGGAGAAGGAGACGATGAACGCCTACCTGAAGGAGTCATTAAGTGCTGGGATTATCCGCCCATCATCGTCACCCGTGGGGGCAGGGTTCTTCTTCGTGGGAAAGAAGGATGGGTCCCTCCGCCCTTGTATCGACTACCGGGCCCTCAATAATATCACGGAGAAGGACCGTTACACCCTGCCTCTCATGGACACTGCTTTCCACTCCCTCCAGGGGGCGACCTGGTTCACCAAGCTGGACCTACGCAGCGCTTACCACCTCGTCCGGATCCGGGAGGGAGATGAGTGGAAAACGGCCTTCCGTACCCCGAACGGCCACTTTGAATACCTGGTGATGCCGTTCGGGTTGACCAACGCTCCTGCAGTCTTCCAGCGCCTCATTAATGACGTCCTCCGGGACTTCATTGGCCTTTTCGTGTTCGTCTACCTGGACGATATTCTCATCTTCTCCAAGTCCAGGGATGAGCACCAGGTCCACGTGAGGTGGGTCCTCCAAAGGCTGCTGGAGAATCGTCTGTACGTTAAGGCAGAAAAGTGTGAATTTTACGCCAGGAGTACGTCCTTCCTGGGGTTCATCATCGCCCACGATAAGGTGCTCCCCGACCCAGAGAAGGTAAAGGCGGTGGTGGAATGGCCCACACCTGCATCCCGGAAACAGGTGCAGCAATTTGTTGGCTTCGCCAATTTCTACCGCCGCTTTGTCCCCAACTTCAGTGCGATCGTTGGACCACTGACCCGCCTCACGTCCCCGAAGGTCCCGTTCCGGTGGACCGAAGAGGTCGCTGCCGCCTTTGAGGCGCTGAAGGCGGAATTCTCCTCCTCCCGGGTCCTTCGCCAGGTCGACCCCGCGCTGCAGTGCATTGTAGAGGTAGACGCTTCGGACACGGGAGTGGGAGCAGTGCTGTCCCAGCGGTCGCCGGACGATGGCGCCAAGCGACCGTGCGCCTTCTTCTCCCGGCGCTTGTCCCCGGCGGAGAGAAACTACGATGTGGGGGACAGAGAGCTCTTGGCCATCAAGCTCGCCCTGCAGGAGTGGCGCCACTGGTTAGAGGGGGCGAACCTGCCGTTTGTGGTCCTCACGGACCACAAGAACTTGGAATACTTACGATCTGCCAAGCGCCTGAACGCCCGCCAGGCGCGCTGGTCCCTGTTCTTCGCCAGGTTCCAATTTTCCATCACCTTCAGGCCTGGCTCTAAGAACGTCCTGCCTGACGCCCTCTCCAGACAGTTCGCCCCCGTGGAGTCGGAGGAGGCGCCCCACTCCATCCTGCCCAGGTCGTGCGTCGTGGGAGCCATCTCGTGGGACATCGAGAGCAAGATCCGGAAAGCACAGGAGGTGGAACCTGACCCTGGCGGCGGACCGGAGGGGAGGCTGTTCGTGCCATCCGCGGTCCGAGGAGAGGTCATCCACTGGCTGCACACCTCCAAGCTCACCTGTCACCCTGGCACCTCCCGGATGATAGATCTCCTCCAACGGTCCTTTTGGTGGCCAGGCCTGCGGAGGGACGCGGCCCGCTACGCCCGGGCTTGCCCAATCTGTGCCACCTGCAAGTCGGGAAATGCCCCTCCAGCGGGTCTGCTCCAGCCCCTGCCCGTCCCTGGCAGGCCCTGGTCGCACATCGCACTGGATTTCGTCACCGGACTCCCCGTCTCCAACTCCTATGACACCATCCTGACCATCGTGGACCGCTTCTCCAAGGCCGTGCACTTCGTCCCCCTGCGAGGCCTCCCTACTGCCCTGGAGACGGCGGACCTCCTCGTCCAACACGTGGTCAGGCTGCATGGGATTCCGGTGGACGTGGTCTCGGACCGGGGCCCCCAGTTTTCATCTGAGGTTTGGAGGTCTTTCTGCAACGCCATCGGAGCCAAGGTGAGCCTCTCCTCCGGCCATCACCCCCAATCCAACGGGCAGTGTGAGAGGACCAACCAGGAGCTGGAGGCTGCGCTCCGCTGTGTGTCCAGATCCAAACCCACGTCCTGGAGCAACCATCTTGCCTGGGTTGAATATGCCCACAACACCGCTCGCTCTTCTGCTACAGGGATGTCCCCCTTCAAAGCGTCCCTGGGTTACGACCCCCCGCTGTTTCTGGAGCAGGAGAGTGAAGTAACTGTCCCGTCAGTTAGGGCCCATCTCAGGCAGTTCCGCTCCACCTGGGCTGCCGCGCGCCATGCGCTATTACGCACAGCGGAGCGCAACAGGACTGTGGCGGACCGGCGTAGGAGACCTGCCCCGGCGTACAGAGTTGGGCAGCTTGTTTACATTTCCACCCAGGACGTCACTCTAAAAGGCGAGAGGAGAAAGCTGGCACAGCGCTTCATGGGTCCCTACCCCATCACCCGGATCATCAACCCGGTGGCTGTGCGTGTGGCTATTCCCCCCTCCCTCCGCATTCATCCTACTTTCCACGTGTCGAAGGTGAAACTGGCGGTTACTGACCCCCTTTGCCCTCCTCCTGCAGCGCAACCCGCGCCCCGGATGATTGGTGGCCATCCGGCCTGGTCCGCCTCCTCCATCCTGGACTCCCGGCGCCGGGGTCGTGGGTTGCAATACTTGGTGGACTGGGAGGGCTATGGGCCCGAGCATCGACAGTGGGTGCCCCCGTCGTTTGTGTTGGACCCATCGCTCATCGCGGACTTCCACCGAGCGCACCCGGATAGGCCATCGCCAGGAGGCGCTGCTAGAGGGGGGAGTACTGTCACGCCGCGCCATTCATCAGCGGCGCCACCTGCTCATGCACCTGCTACTCGTCAGCGGCGAAGGATAAAAGCCGCCTCGCCCTGAGCGTCGGCCTGAAGCCGTAGACTTCATTCCCCTTTCATGGGCTTCTACCACATTCTCTTCAGCATCCTCATCTCCGGTAAGAAAATCGCTTACCTCATCTCTCCAGTCTGCTCCCCTGTGCACAGGTGGATTCCTCGGCGGCGGACTATCCCGTCCCTCGTCTCTCCTCGCTGCTGCACCGAGCCCTGCAGGTGACTGTCTCCCGGGCTTCCATCCTTGAAGCGCCAGTCATCTGCCCCAACAAGTAAGCTTCTCTCCCTCGCCTTTTCTCCTCCTGTGTTGGTGTGTGCTCATCACCCTGTGTCTGATTTCTCCCATAGGGTTGCCGGCTGAACGGTCTCCTGCCTCTGGGTCCGAAGCAGACGCCACCACCAACACATTAACATTCCGCAGACACGCACCCAAACATCCCTGTTGTTAATAAACGGTTTGAACTACTCTGAGCCTGTGTGTGTGCGTCTCCTGAGCCGAACGTTATGTCAATTTGCAGACGATATTATAGTTTACCTTGAACAACCAGATAAATCAATAATGGAAATGATGAACTTGATAGAAAATTTTGGAAAATTATCAGGATACAAGATAAACATAACAAAAACACAAATACTGACATTCCACTATAACCCTCTAAACCAGATAACTGATAAGATCAAACTAAACTGGAACCAAAAAGAAATAAAATACCTTGGAGTGAACATACCTAAAGACCTAAGCAAAATATATAAAGCAAATTATGATAGGTTGGAACAAGAAATAAAAAAAGATATTGATAGATGGTCAATCTTAAATATGGATCTGAATTCAAAAATTGAGACAGTCAAAATCAGCATACAACCTAGATTACTTTACCTCTTCCAGGCTATACCAACAGAGATTCCAGATGCCCAATTCTCAAAGTGGGACAGGATGATATCGAGATTTGTTTGGGGAGGTAAAAAACCAAGAGTGAAATATAAAACCCTCCAATTACCAAAAGAGAAAGGAGGCATGGGCCTACCGAGTCTAAAGGAATATTACTACTCAGCACAAATAAGATATATCATATGTTGGTGCGACGAGGGATATGAGGCAAAATGGAAAGAAATGGAAAAGGAAATTGAGGGACTCCCAGTACAAAGCATAATAAAGATGCATATAAGCAAATCAAACAAATAGACCCAATCACTAAATTTACTTTAGAACTGTGGTATAAAATAGTACAAAAATATAATATAAGGGAAGACATAAAACTATTGAAATGGGTAGCATTTGACAGTCAGTTTGAACCGGCAAAACAAGATAGGGGATACAAAAATCTGGTGAACAAGGGAATCACAGCATGGGGCAATATCGGAAAAAAAGATCTCGGGAGCTTTGTAAATATCAGGAGAAAATTTAAATTAGAAAGATCAGAATTTTTCAGATATCTGCAGATGAGAGATTACTATATGAAGAAGATTAGGCATAACCTCCAAACAGATGTGAACGAGATTATACAACTTATTTTAAGCTCATATGCAGGAAATAAAATAAGAATTATTTCAAAACTATATCAGAAACTTATGACAAACAATCATACAAGTAACTATATAAAGGAGAAATGGGAGAAAGAGCTCAATTTAAACATAACAGAAGAAAGCTGGCAGGAAATATGGAAAACATAACACACATCAACAAATTCAAGGGCATGGAGGGAATTTGGATGGAAAAACCTGATTCGCTTTTTCATTACACCACAGATTCAAGGAAAATATACAAATACCCAATCTTTATGCTGGAGGGGATGTGGGGCTCAAAATGCAGACCACTCACATATGTTTTGGAAATGCTACAAAATATCATCATTTTGGAAATCTATGCATGTGACAATACAGAGGATATTAAGATATAATATACCAATGAACTGTAACCTGATGTAACTACTAACTAACTAACCTGCACTTATATAGCGCTTTTCTAGTCACAAAGACCACTCAAAGCGCTTTCATTAATACTAACCCTCTATTCTAAGGGCCTATAGGAAACAGATATCTAGGGACAATTTAGAACAGCCAATTAACCTAACATGCATGTCTTTGGCATGTGGGAGGAAACCGGAGAAATCCCGGAGTAAACCCACGCAACACGGGGAGAACATGCAAACTCCACACAGATCACTGTTGGTCGGGGGCTGGGATCGAACCCACGATCCCACGATCCCCACAATCCCCCGGCCAAGGGCAAACTGTGCTGCCGCAGTGCTAACCACTGCGCCACCGTGCAGCTTATGTGTACCTATGTACACCGTGCACCGTGTACTTATGTGATCTTAAAAAAGACAATGTTATACAGGCTGAGGACAGATATCTAGTTAAAATCTTGTTGATTGCATGTAAAAAAAACTATCACAAAAAAATGGCGATCAGAAGTTCTTCCTGACCAAGAACAATGGACTGACATTGTTGAGGACATACGTATGATGGAAAAACTAACATATCGACGAAGAATGCAAGAAGGAATATGGGAGAAAAAATGGCGGAAATGGACACACTACAAAGTGCAACAACGAGGCAGAAATTGAAAGAATAACCAAAGACACTGAAAAAAACAGAAGAATTAAGAGATGGAAACTAAAAACTTGATGCTCCAACATTTGTCCCCCCCCCCTTTTATTTTTTTATTTTTTTTATTTTTTATTTTTTATTTTTATTTTTTTTATTTTTCCCTACCCTAACCCCTTTGTGTTTTAAATGTAGAATGTGATCTGAATGCATTATATATGATGAAAAATGAATAAAAATCTAAGTTACAAAAAAAAAAATACGAGGGTACACAACCAGATTCAAGTGAACTGTTAATGATATTAACCAAAGATGTACCCACCTCTTTTAACATTGAGGAAGGCAAAATATCTAAAGCGCAGGAGGACGATTTCATGGAGCTCACCAACATTAACAAATCCTCAAAAGAAATTGGGGTAAAATCACTTAAAAAGGCCTGTCTGTTAGGACAATCAAGGATTGGGGAAAGGAATGAGTAAAACCAGCCCTGACAGCAGTGACCTTGTCAACAAAGAAGGAAAGAAACTTGTTACAGTCATTAATTGAATAAACAGGGGGAGCAGAACTGACAGGATTAACTACACTGTCTGTTGTGCTGAAAAGGATCTTTGGATTGTTACTATTGGAGGAGATGATGTTGGAAAAATAAGAAGTTCTTGCCATTTTAATCATATTGTTAAATTCAATTAACAGTTCCTTAACCCCTTGCACTCCGGGCAATTTTCCTAAAAACGCCAAAAAATAACATGCCCAAAGTAAATCGAAAGCTGTTCTTCAACCCTTTGCAGCATCTTCATGGGGTTGGTCTCATTTAAAAGAAAACACTTTGAATTTTTTGGCAAAAAAAACATAATCTCTCTACGTGCTCCGGCCACTGAGTTACAGTCATCTAAACATAGTGAACTTGAAGAAAATAAATTTGGCCTGGGTGTTTTTTTGGATACAAATGCTTGCAAATAACACACAGCTGTCCGATCTGGCTGGAAAATGCAACAGAAATGTAGAACCAAGTGTTATCCAGCTGAGGTCCAAATTTGGTAACAATACCACAAAAAATGAATATATTACACAGCTTTGTTCTCAGGCTGTTCCCAGGCGTTTTGGAACTGTGCCAAATTGTGCCAAATGGCACAGTTTGGAAAAACGTCTGTAACTTTTGAATAATTCAATGTAGAATCTTCATTTTGGGCTCTAATGAAAGGTCACATTCAGGGCTGTGTCTGTGTCTGTGTGTGTGGGGTTGCCCCCCCCCTCGCTACAGAGGACGGCCATCGCTACATGACGGAATAGACTCATATGGCTATGTGGCGACCGCTGCGCAGTCAGTGCGGCTTCCCCCCGCAGACCGGGGGCGTTCGGACCGTGAACGCCCCCCCCGCTCCTCTTCTGCAGTGGGGGGGGGGGGCGTTCACGGTCCGAACACGGCAAATGAACCGTTTATCGCGGCGCATGCACTTCGTACTTCGTGCGCCGTACAGTTGTAATTTACCGATCGGTCAAAAGTCATTTTTGGATTACAGTTTTCAGGGAGAAATAGGAGAAATAATAATTTACCTTATAACACCTTACCTCTTCACAGCAGCAGAGTCCTGGCAAACTTCTCTTCCCCATTGTCAGACGAACACGACGCTGGTCCGCTCGTGGATCCCGGTCAAAACATAATTCCAATATTGCGGTTTTGGTGAATGATTTACGACCTTTGCCGTCGGCCTCCGTCGGTCTATGATGACGGAAGAGAATCCTAAATGTCTATTCTGCTGGAATGAGTGCAGGTCCCACTTGTGGGTGTTCTCCATGCTGCTGGGTCTGTAGCAGGTTCGTCCAGCTTCCTTTTTTTCATTTGCTGCAACAGTAAATCTCTCTTCACCCAGCCCGAACTTCTGTGCTTCAATTGGCTCCTGCATTCACAGTAGGCGGGTCCTCCTTCCTAGGTTTTCATTCATTGGTTCTTCAAGGTTTCAGAAACCCAATTCAAGGCTCTTATTAGTCGAATGAGAGGTCAATCAGATGAACTAATCTGTTCGCGGCTGTGTCTGCAGCTTTTTTTTTCAGTGGTGCTTGGAGGCCAACACCAACTAAATCACCACCATCAGTATCTCTATCATGCGTCATGCGTCCGAGAGCGCGTGCGCCCTCGTGCGCCCTAGGACGCAGAAACTTGCCCGCCCGCGGTACAACGGAGTGCAAGAGGTTAAGGTACAATCGATGCACCTCAAGTTTAGAGGACTTCCACAGTCTTTCCACCCGCCGACATTTACGTCTAAAACAACAGAGATCATCATTTAACCAGGGGGATAAATTAACAGCACAGACAGTCCTGGTTTTAAAGGGAGCAACTACATCTAAGATGCTTGAACAGTGTGAGTTAAAAGAGCAGACCAAGCTCTCAGTGTCATCATCAGAGGATAAAACCACACTGCTGTCAAAGGCAGCAGAAAATTTCACAGCTGAAAACTGGTCAATGACACGAGAGCATTTTACCCACTTGCCAGTGTAACAGACTGATTTAACTGACAAATTAAAAAGAACACAAAAATGGTCTGACACATGAAGCTCCTTAGTCTGAACATTATTCACATTAAGACCAAGTGTAAAAACAAGATCAAGTGTATTTCCTTTTATATGCACAGGGCCAGATAGACACAAAACAAAATTAAATGATTCAATCATGCCAAAGAAATTAACTGCAAAACTGTCATTGGGATCATTAATATGCAAATTAAAATCTCCAAGTAATAAAATCCGCTCAAATTTAATAATAGAAGTTAAAAAATCACTAAACTCAGATAAAAAAAGAGGCATAAACTCCTGGAGGGCGGTAAATTAAAACACAATAAAATGGGTTTGAGGAGCCAATTTTTAAAATCATCCGTTCAAATGATGAAAAAGTTCCATGGCTCACCGTCCGTGTAACGAAGCGGCGCCGGTTCACGATGGCCAGACCACCGCCGCGGCCTGTCAATCTCGGAGCACAGGAGAAGGTACAATCCGGTGGACAAAGTTCAATTAAGGAGGTAAATTCCTCACTTCTCTGCCAAGTCTCAACAAGAAATAAAAAGTCCAGCCCTGCAGTGATGAATAAGTCGTTCAAAAAGAATGATCTATTTGCGATGGAACGTGCGTTAAGCAACGCCAGCTGGATGGGCTCTGTAACAGCAGCAGTCTCACCAGGAATGGGGGCCGGTGAAAGTTGACGTAGGCACCCGCTATCTGCAGGGGATTTGCTGGCTCGGAGCAGGGAGAAGGCCGGTTGACACGGTAGAAAAGGGAAAACAGACCGGAGAAATGATGGCCTCACTCCGGGCACACCCGAGGGCCAGGATCCAGGAAAGAGGCCAGCTGCAGCATTATGAGAAGATGAGGTGGAGCGAGAAAGACGGCGAAGCCGAGCAAGCCTTCTGGATTTCACCGCGGCACCTGCACGTCTTCCCCGAGGTTTGGATCGCTTTCTGCCAGTATAACATACCTGCCAACTTTTCAAACCTGAAAAGCCTAGTAGCTAGCTGGGGTCCAGGGGCCGATGCTAATGCTAATAATAATAATGCTAATATTTGCCAAACAAATATTAGCATTAAATCAAGTTAGAATGTAGCTAACAACCTCATATTTCTTCAACTTTCAA
The DNA here is from genome assembly GCA_020510985.1 of Pholidichthys leucotaenia. NCBI lineage: Eukaryota > Metazoa > Chordata > Actinopteri > Cichliformes > Pholidichthyidae > Pholidichthys > Pholidichthys leucotaenia. Next base: position 217,324,650 of record CM035839.1, read on the forward strand.
ACCTGAAAAGCCTAGTAGCAAGCCGGGGTCCAGGGGCCACAGTGTCAAACAAATACTAGCATTTGACATAGAAGTCACATATTAATTATATTAAAGGTAAAATATCTAAATCAATTGCAATACTACACAGAGCGAAATATTTGCTGAATCAACCCACATTATATACTTTGTATCATTCATTAATACTCCCATACATGTCATATTGTACTGAAGTATGGGGAAATACATATAAAACAAACATATATCCAGTCTTTATGCTTCAGAAGAGAGCTATTAGAATAATAAACAAAGCTGCTTACAGGGAACCAACAAACCCACTTTTTCTTAAATTAAAAGCTCTCAAGTTGAAAGATCTGGTTGACTTTAAAACTGCAGTAATAATGTTTAAAGTGAAGAATCTATCACTGCCCACAAATATCCAAAAGTTGTTCCAAATAAGGGAGAAACAATATCATTTCAGAGGAACATGTATATTTCAAAAACCTTCAGTGAGAACTACCACCAAGCAACACTGTGTTTCAGTGCAAGTGTAACGGATGCCAACTAGTGCTGTTCGGCGTAGAACGTTAGTAAAACCTCCCTCCCAAAGCCTCATACAGTATCGGTAGCGCTGAGCTACCGGTTGGACCTTTAGCTCAGCGCGATCGTGCTGTGTCTCCCATGCTCGAACTGTGTAGTTGACTGGTAGGTCGCGGGTTCGTGTCCCGTGTGGGGCGAACTGCGCAGGATGATCTCTGTCACACTGGTGCCGTGAACCCGGCATGGGAGTGAGGTTTAAGGGGGAGACTGTAACGGATGCCAACTAGTGCTGTTCGGCGTAGAACGTTAGTAAAACCTCCCTCCCAAAGCCTCATACAGTATCGGTAGCGCTGAGCTACCGGTCGGACCTTTAGCTCAGCGCGATCGTGCTGTGTCTCCCATGCTCGAACTGTGTAGTTGACTGGTAGGTCGCGGGTTCGTGTCCCGTGTGGGGCGAACTGCGCAGGATGATCTCTGTCACACAAGGAGTAAGATTATGGAACGATTTTGGACCTGAATTAAAATCATGTACAACGCTTGGACAATTTAAACAAAAACTAAAGGAAGAAATACTCCAAACATATATACAAGATGACATGTAAAATCACATAAGGATTGTCATATCCAGTCTGTGTTGTGTTGTTCCTTAGTTTTTTTTTGTCACATTTTGTCTTAGCTTTGTTCTGAATTGTAATCGCTCTTGTTTGTTTTTCTTTTGAATTCTTGGATGAAATATGGGTGGGCAATATAAGCTGCGGCTTCAGCCATCACCCATTTCGGATAACTTATGTTGAACTGTATAATCAGAGGAGTTATTGTCTAATTTGACCTTGTTGGATTTTTCCCCTTTGTTATATTATTCTGTTTCTTTTTAATCTTTACTTTTAATCTATCCAAAATAAAGATTCATTCATTCATTAAATTTGCATTCAAAAGACTATCTTAACACTGCATAGAACTTCGAATAGGCCAGATGTGATGTATTATGAATACTAGAAAAGCACTCGGAGAGCGCAGACCTCCGCCAAGCGCCACAGTTCCCCCCATACAGTGTTTAACATCATAAATAAAATATTGAAAATGGCCCTATCTCGCAATGTTAAATAAAAACAAAACAAAAAAAAAAGAATCCTTTAAAAAATTCCTGGATCCAGACGGTGATCCGGATCACCACCAAAATCTAAGTGACAATCTGTGAAAATTTCATGAAAATCCGTCCATAACTTTTTGAGTTATCTTGCTAACAAACAAACAGACAAACCAACGCTGATGATCACATAACCTCCTTGGCGGAGATAACTAGAAGACTAGAAATATCAGCAGGGTATACTAGCACTGTATAACACACATGCGTAAAAGACGGCAAAATCGCTCTGATATTTTATGTGTTTACATGATACACCAAGCATGACAAGGCTTGCAATTACACAGCACATGTTCTTCAGAATCTTAGGCATTATATAAAATGTATTCTCCCTTTAGATGTCGAATTCATGGTCCATTTGCCAGGGTTGAAGTGCAGTCGTGCGAACGTCTGCAGCAGTTTACATCGTGTTTACATCTCGCCATGTACGCACGCCTCTCCAGGATTTCGCGCGAGAATAGAAACCTCAATACCCTCAATAGCGATAGTGTTAGCTTAGCAAACGCTTCAGGTAAAGCGTAGCAGCGAACCACGAAAAGAAACGCTACTCAGTGTAGCATCATCTCACTTTGGCTCAGCAACAATTATTTTTCTGCTTAAAGACATTTTGTTTCATCCAGGAATAACACAAAAAAATGGATTTTCTTCCTCCAGGCCACAGCTGAAATCCCCCTTCTTTTGTTAAAACCAACCTAAGGAATTTCCCCAATGTCCGGCTTCACTTTTATTGCCCCCATAAAACCTACACAGACCCACAACTCAGCTAATTTCCTTAAATTCTGGACATGCTGGATTTAACTAGTGAACTTTAAAGTACATTATTACAAACTCGATTCTAAACCTTCATTCTTTTCAGAACTATGAAAATGCAGATGGACGCTGATGTTTTTTTGATGTGGAAAATCAATAATATGTGTGAAATGCATTAATCTGTGATTTTATATATATGCATGTTAATGTTTTAAATGAATGTTTATTCCTGCATGTTGATTTAGAAGCACTGCTTATAATTTATACTAATCACTAAAGTTATCTTAGTTTAATACATAAAGGGAAATATTAACTTCCAGTATGTATCAAAGTTTTGCCTCCAAAACCATGTGACTCCAACAGCCAATCTCTGCATGACAACTCTTCATCCCAAAGGACTCCAAACAATAGACTGTTTGTTCATTGGACTAAAAGTTCATCGAGCCCGCCCACAAAGGACTCTCATTGGCTGAGATTCCGGTCAGGCCGGAAGCCCGCGAAACTCAACAGAGCTTATATAAAGGAGAGGGACCCCTGCTTCACTCTCTTTTCGTCGCCCTTTTTTCGTCAGCCCCTCTTTTGCTTCATTCTTTTCGTCAACTCTTTTGCTCCGGACACTCTTTTGCAGATCCTCTGTCCGGCTCGCTTTTCTCTGATCTTCTCCATTGTCTACACACAGCAAGGAAGAACAAAGGACCGTCTGACCACGTGTCGCTTTCCTGAACACAGAGCAGATAACTCGTAATTTGTTTATGTCACTTTGTATTTTCTTTTCCTCTTAAATACCTAGGAATTCCTATTTCTTTGAGCTCAATTCTTAATCGGAGTTAAACTCCAATTTTTATTCATCACTTTTTCTTTGTTAAACTTTCTGTAAAACCACCGTTTGTTTGATTTTAATGTAAACTTAATCTTGACTTTATTTTATAATATTTTTCTTGACCAAGCACCCACCAGAAGCTACTATTTTTAATCTAAAGTCCGAAGCCTTTTAATTTGAGATCGGATTGGATATCTTTTAATTATTATCGAAGACCTCTTGAGAAGACTCAGCTCCCACATCGCACAGCTGAAGAATCAGCGCGCTTCTGCAGGATTTCAACCATCGAGAGCCAACTTACGATCTCATGAATATCATTCATCGTCAAGAGAATATTTGCGGGACAAATATTCTGGGTTTTGCCCCTGAACAACACTTCAAAACTTCATGAGGACGACAGAACCATCATCGACCGAGGATCACGTGAGCTGCAAAAACTTTAATTCCTCTGCTGAATTAAAATTTTGAGGTTCGGTAATAATTTGTATATCTAATCAGATGCAAATTAAGAAGCCCTTAACATAACTCTTCTTTTCATTAAAATTCAGTTTTTATTTTCTTAAGATTAATTTAGGACTTTTTCATAATTAGTAAACTTTCTCCATAAATTTGCGTTTTTTTTTTTTTATAATCTGTTAACTCAAACTGATAGAAATTCATTTCTCAGTTTAACCCTGGTTCCGAAAATATTGACATTGTTAATCTATCATTTACAAGATTGATTTTATGATTAATGAAATTACTGCAATGTCTGTTAATCATTTCATTTAATAAATATTTAAAAATGAGAGAAGTTGTTGGGAATTTATTTCATTCTGAGTCTGTTTCAAGCCCAGGTATCGAATTCACGGAAAATTTTTGAGACTGATTATTGATTAATTTATTGAGTGATCAAACAGGTATAAAGTGAAATTAAAGATCAAATTGCTTCTTAAAGATAGAAGCTGGTGCCCCTTACGAGTGTTATTAACTTTTCTGATGTATATGAAATGAGATTTGATCTCAGATTCCAATACATCAATATAAATTAAATAATTCATACCTGATCATATTTATTATTTATTAATATTTCTATATTTCCCTTACATCAGTTTACTCACAGAGCACGGTGAAAGGCGAATAAAGGGGTATTTCTACTTCAAAAGCTGGTTCAACCAAGGTGGAAATTCAGCCTGTGCGTGTGCGTCACAAATGTTCATCCGATATTCGCTGTTGGTTATTTTAGTGGCAAAATCAGCAACTTTGTCTCAGCACTGAAAAAGTGTGACCATCCCGGCCGCCATCACGTGTTGCTATGTTCTAAATTTAGATACGATTCCTAGCGATCTCGTGTTTGGAATTGCTTTCGTGTTTTTTTCACGATTTAAAATTTTTGACTGAATTTTTAGTGAAAAACCGTAATTTTGATTAATAAAGCCGTAACCCGGAATGGGGTCTTGAAAACCGTAACCATTACGGCAAAACCGGAGTAGTTGGCAGGTATGGTATAACCACAGCGGGGATCCCAGGTACCAACAGGAAGTTGCAAACGCAGAGACTGATGGAAGAATCTTCCCTCCTGATTATGACAGCCAAACCCCATCATGGAAGATCGAATATCCAGCAGCACTTGGCGATCATAAACAATGGCTGACTGCACATAATCCAGACACAATAACACAATCAAAAACAGGACAAACAAGCAGAGACGATCAGCAGCCAGAAACACAGGCGGCGCGGCCATCTTACCGCCTGTGTTTGGTCAGTCAGAGAGCAACTCATACCGGCTCGGACGTCACCCGGGTTAACAAAGTCAGGAGTTCCTGGCAACAGAAGATGAAGGACAGAGATGCGTGGAGGAATCTGATCACACCTAAATGAAACAGTCATTGTCGCCCCCGACAGACTGCTATGATGAAGATGATGATGATGATACTCATCTGTTTCCAATTAACCTGTTCACCTGTGGAATGTTCCAAAAAGATGATTTTTGAGCATTCCTCAACTTTCCCAGTCTTTTGTTGCCCCGTCCCAGCTTTTTTGGAATGTGCTGCAGGCATCAAATTCATAATTAGTGAATATTTGAGAAAAAAACAAAGTTTATCAATTTGAACATTAAATACCTTGTCTTTGTAGTGCATTCAAATGAACATAGTTTGAAAAGAATTTGCAAGTCACTGTATTCTGTTTTTACATTCCACGTACAAAAGCCAATTTAGAAAGCTTGGGATCAGTCCGCCAAGGTCTCCGCCTTTGACCGCCACCTGATCCACATAGCACCGGACCCCCATGATCCCTCCTGCAGGTGGTGAGCCCACTGGAGGGTGGACCCATGTAACTCCTTCGGGCTGAGCCCAGCCGGGTCCCATGGGTGGAAACCCGGCCACCAGACGCTAGCCATCAAGCCCCCTCCCCCAGGCCTGGCTCCAGGGTGGGGCCCCGGTAACCCCATACCGGGCGGGGTACAATGAATCCTTGATATAGAATTTATCATGAGAGTCTGTTGGATTGTTCTTAGTCTGGCCCTTCACCCAGGACCAGTTTGTCTTGGGTGACCCTATCAGAGGCATATTGCCCCGGACAACATAGCTCCTGGGATCACTGGGGCACGCAAACCCCCCACCACGACAAGGTGACGATCCATGAGGGGGTGTACCGGCAGGCCAAGTAGAGTGCAGCTCGGGTGGTTGCTGAAGCAAAAACCCGGGTATGGGAGGAGTTCGGTGAGGCCATGGAACAAGACTTTCGGTCGGCCTCGAAGAGATTCTGGCAAACTGTCCGGCGGCTCAGGAGGGGAAAGCACCTCCCTGTCCACACTGTGTATGGTGCGGATGGGGCGCTGTTGACTTCGACTGGGCATATCGTTGGGCGGTGGAAGGAATACTTCGAGGATCTCCTCAATCCCACTGATATGCCTTCCACAGAGGAAGCAGGGTTTGTGGATGAGGGGGATGACTCGCCTATCACAGGGGCTGAGGTCGCCAAGGTGGTTAAAAATCTCTTCGGTGGCCGAGCCCCAGGGGTGGACGAGATTCGCCCTGAGTACCTCAAGGCCCTGGATGTTGTTGGGTTGTCATGGTTGACACGCCTCTGCAACATTGCGTGGAGGTCGGCGGCAGTGCCTTTGGCATGGCAAACCGGGGTGGTGGTTCCTCTCTTCAAAAAAGGGGACCGGAGGGTGTGTTCCAACTTTAGAGGGATCACACTCCTCAGCCTCCCTGGGAAGGTCTATGCCAAGGTACTGGAGAGGAGAGTCCGGCCATTGGTCGAACCTCGGATTCAGGAGGAGCAATGTCGTTTTCGTCCTGGCCGTGGCACATCGGACCAGCTCTTTACCCGCTTGAGAATTCTCGAGGGTTCGTGGGAGTTTGCCCAACCAGTTTACATGTGTTTTGTGGACTTGGAGAAGGCATTTGACCGCGTCCCTCGTGTTTTTTTGTGGGGGGTGCTTCAGGAGTATGGGGTATCGGGCTTGTTGTTACGAGTTATTCGGTCTCTGTACGACTGTTGTGAGAGTTTGGTTCGTATTGCCAACACTCGGTCGGACTCATTCCCAGTGAGAGTTGGACTCCGCCAGGGTTGCCCTTTGTCACCGATCCTGTTCATAATTTTTATGGACAGGATTTCTAGGCGCAGCCAGGGAATGGAGGGTGTCATGCTTGGTGACCACAGGATCTCATCTCTGTTGTTTGCAGATGATGTTGTCCTGTTGGCTTCATCCAGCAATGACCTACAGCTCTTGCTGGGACGGTTTGCCGCTGAGTGTGAAGTGTCTGGGATGAGAATCAGCACCTCCAAGTCCGAGTCCATGGTCCTCAGCCGGAAAAAGGTGGATTGTCCTCTCTGGGTTGGGGACAAGCTCCTGCCCCAAGTGGAGGAGTTTAAGTATCTTGGGTCTTATTCACGAGTGAGGGGAAAATGGAGCAAGAGATTGGCAGATAGATCGGAGCAGCATCTGCAGTGATGCGGACGTTGTACCAGTCTGTTGTGGTGAAGAGGGAGCTGAGCTCTAAGGCAAAGCTGTTGATTTACCAGTCAAGCTACGTTCCTACTCTCACCTATGGTCACGAGCTTTGGGTAATGACCGAAAGAACGAGATTGCGGATACAAGCGACTGAAATGAGCTTTCTCCGTAGGATTGCTGGACTCACCCTCAGTGATAGGGTGATGAGCTCAGTCATCCAGGAGAGGCTCAGAGTAGAACCGCTGCTCCTCCACATTGAAAGGAGTCAGTTGAGATGGTATGGGCATCTGATTAGGATGCCTCCTGGACGCCTCCCACTTGAGGTGTTTCGGCCACGTCCCACTGGGAGGAGACCCCAGGGCAGACCCAGGACTCGCTGAAGAGACTATGTCTCCCAGCTGGTCTGGGAACCCCTTGGTATCCTCTCTGAAGAGCTGGAGCAGGTGGCTGGGGAGAGGGAAGTCTGGGCTTCTCTGCTTGAACTGCTGCCTCCGCGACCCGGACCTCCAGAAAAGTGGTAGAAGATGGATAAGTGGATGGATGTATTCTGTTTTTATTTACATTTTACACAATGTCCTGACTTCACTGGAACTGGGGTTTGTAATAATGCACCTAGTATGATGTTTCTCAATGGTTATTACAATCATAAAATGGTCAGGTTAATATTCATTCATTCATGAATCATGTTAATATTATTGTTTATAAACAGGAGAGAAAAAAGTTACCTTACCCTAAATATTTGTCTTTGTCTTTCTGCAGTGATTCCCAGATGAATCATTGCCTCTACAGTCTCATGAAAACAATCTTCTGTAAAACAATACATAAACAGTGACTACATGTGACCAAAAAAAGGAACTAGATGATTAAATCCAACAATGATCCCTTTTCCCGGTCCACTGTCTCTACCATATCAGCATAAATGTTATCCAATTATGGTCTCACTGTTGCTTAGCAACAGTTACTAACACCTATCACAGGGACTTCAGTCTTATGAGACAGACTTTCTTCTATTTCATTGATATGAAACTGCAATAACGTCTGTTTCCTCCATTTTAGCAAACAGACTGTGGTTGATTCAGTCTGTTTTCTCTTCCAGTTTTGTCTAGGTAAATGAGGTGCTTGCAGTCTTCTCACAACCCCAACAGCATACATGCATCATGCCAAAAATCAGCCTGATGTACCAAATTAGCCGACATCTTGCCAATGAGCCAATGACCTCCATAAGATATAATCCCGATGTACTGTATGTGTGCTGTTGAGGAAGAAACTCGGTTTTTATTGGAAGAGGTAAGCTGTGGCGTGAAAATGCTGACCCATTTTGGAGAAAAGAAAAGGTGAAAGCAAACTTGGTAATTATCCCACCTCAATGTTTATTTTAGTATTATGTACTCATTATATATTTTTGCAAAAATACAGTAGGTTTTAGAAACACTGTGGGCTAATTTACATGCAGTGGACCGTGAAGGTTTTCTGTGTTGCTTTTGAAACTAAATGGAAAAAAAATGCCTTAATACACAAAGAAAATGGACACTAGCCTTCAATGTCTTTTCCAGAATTAGGCAGCCATACAAAACACTGGTCATGTGCCATCTTCCACTCATCATGCTGCTCATCTGTAGCTCCTTTCATCATCTGAAATATAGCCATCAGTCACCATACAGCTCAAAATACAAAGAAACACAGTTATGTAGACTGAAGGTTTAATGCAGGTCTGCAAACTCACCTGATAAAAGATGTGAAAGTTCCTCTCATTGGCTGGTTGGCAGGCCACCCTGGTCTTCTCCAGCAAATAAGTTTGGACCGACGCCCCGACTAACAGCTGGCACCTTTAAGTTAACATGACATGTTGAGCCATTTCAAATGACTGGAAATTTTGGAAAGACAGTTGCACCATCTGCAGCAGGTACCTGTCTAACTGCAGCTGGATGTACTTTCCAAAGCGACTGCTGTTGTTGTTCCGTACTGTGCAAGCGTTGCCTACAGAAAGAGTATACTGTTGAAGAGAGCCTGCTTAAGTTTGTACATTCATATAAAGATGGCAATCAGCTGGTTTACCAAAAGCTTCCATTATAGGATTGGAGTCCAGCACTCTCTTCTCTGTCCTCTCCACCACATTCTGAGTCTCCACTACTGAGGAGGCAGCTGCCACAGTGGCGTAGTATTTCATCAGGCAACGAGATGTCCATGTCTATGAAAAAGGTATAATTGTAAGACCAATATTGTTTTATTTACAACATACATTTTCTGATCAAAATAGCCTTATCTTAGACACTGTACAATCATATACAAAAAGCAGCTCTTGAGAAGATTTCACAAATAACTAATCTTTTCCTGGTCCACTGCCCCCAATGTTTTATGCTTCATCGCATCCATTTTCATTCAACATGTCACTTGTAGGTGACTTGAGGGGGGATGAGAGGGGATGCCATCCCCACATTAGCAAAATGACCCCAAATCATCCCCCTTGTTAACCTGTCATCCCCTCATCCATATTCATGCGTGTAGGTCATGAGCAGACATGCCCCCCCTCCCAACCTGGAGAAAAGAGAAAACTGTCCCCCAAATACCACCATAAACCTTTTTTTTAAAATCACGTTCCATATCACTCTATTAAAGCAAGAAATCTGTGTGTGTGTGTGTGTGTCACATTTATAGAGACTTAGACTTAGACTTAACTTTATTAATCCCTTTGGAATGACTCCCTCTGGGAAATTTAAAATTTCCAGCAGCACATAAAAGGAGCATACAGATCAGAAAAACAAAAAAGAAAAAAATATATCATCATAGCGGCCTATGATCTCTGCCTGAACATCATAGGACGTCCTATGATCTCAGGCATGATAGGACTCGCAATGCCTATATGACGGTACATGGACAAATGTGTCTTTATGATGTCATATACAGTGAGTCCATGCCCGAAAGCCTCTTTTTGCTCAGATCTATTTTCATGATCCTGTCCATGAACTGGAATTACGACGCACCTATCCCATTGAGACCAGTGGTCTCAACAAACAAGAAGAAGAAGACCCACCAGATGGACAGCAATAGAATGAGGAGAACTGCTGCACGTCAGAAAAGATGCCATGAAGATGAAACACCTGAGGTTCCAGCAGTACATCGCACCCGTCTGAGACGGGAGGAGACCCTTCACCAGCATAGGGTACGGCAGACAAGGGATGCACAAACAGACAGGAAGCATGTGACAGTGCGCCATGCATGTGCTGAGTCACTTGAAGCCTGAAATGCCCGCAAAGCGAGCAACGCTGCACACCAGGCAAGGCACAGACAAGCTGAGACCGAGGAGATGCGGAATAGTTGGCTGGCCGCCAACGCTGGAATTACGACGCACCTATCCCTCAACCAGTGGTCTGAACGAAGAAGAAGAAGACCCACCAGATGGAAAGCAATAGAATGAGGAGAACTGCTGCACATCAGAAAAGATGCCGTGAACATGAAACACCTCAGGTTCCAGCAGTACACCACAGGCATGACTGTGAACAACACAGCCGTCTGAGACAGGAGGAGACCCTTCAGCAATGGGCATGCACAAATACTTGCTTATACTTGGTTTCTACGGGCATGGACGGGTATGTACTAGTCTGAATAAAATGAATTTGAACCACTAATTCTAACCAGAAATGCAAAAAGAGGTTATAAATTTTCTACTTTTCTCTCTTTTTGAAACTTTGTCCCTGTAAATCTGCCAATTTTTTCTAAAAATTTTACAACTTTTTTCCTGTAAATTTGCATCTTTTTTTTTTCTTGTAGATGTGCAACTTTTTTCTCATAAATTTGCTATTTTTTCTTCAAAGAATTGCAACTTTTTTCTTCTAAATCTGCAACATTTTTCTCAACAATGTACAACTTTTCTCCCTGTAAATTTGCATCTTTTATTCCTCATAAATTTGTAACTTTTTTCTCATAAAACTGCAACTTTTTTCTCAAAAAAAAAAGCTTTTTACCTGTAAATTTGAAACTTTTCTTGTAGATTTGTAACTTTTTTCTCAAAAATTTGCAGCTTTCTCCCCTGTAAATTGGCAGCTTTTATTACAAAAAAATTTGAATTTTTCCTGTAAATTTGTATTTTTTTCCACATAGATTTGCAATTTTTTTCTCATAAAATTGCAGCTTTTTTCCTTGTAGATTTGCAACCTTTTACCCATCAATTTGCAACTTTTTTCTTGTAGATTTGCAGCTTTTTTTGTCAAAAATTTGGAATTTTTTCATGTAAATTTGTAGTTTTTTTCCTCTTACATTTGCAACTTTTTTCATAACTTTGCAATTTTTTTCCTCAAAAATCTGGAACTTTTTTCCTTGTAAATGTGCAACTTTTTTACCTGTACACCTGAAGCTTTCTTCTTGTAGATCTGAAACTTTTTTCTTGCAATTTGCAATTTTTTTTCCTCATAAATTTCTCAAACTTTTTTCTTGTGAATTTGCCAGTTATCTGGATGCTGGTTAAATTCTGTCCAATGTAATTAAACTGTAATTTATAACTTTATGAATTTTTAAACTGGCATCTTTTATCATATTTTTGCATCTTTATTCCTGCAAATTTGCACCCAATTTACATTTATCCATTTGTACCTTATGCTAAATTTGTGAACATCCCCTTCACCCTTGTTGAAAAATAACTCGCCCACTTGAAACATGAGGACTCAGCTCTCTCTGCACCATCCCGGGGCAGCAGCATTAGCGGATGACAGTGAAGCTAAACCAGCACTGGGGAAAAATCAATCAATTCTGGAAACATATAGCTTGTTAAAGCTACTTCCAAATTCTGAGCAAGCCAAGAAGACACAGGGAATCGCCTACTTCATATGCAAAGACCTGCATCCATATACAATATTGTGGAAAAAGAAGGTTTTTGTCACATGACTAAAACACTGGAGCCCAGGTATGTGATTCCATCTCGCTGTTACTTCACTGATTATTTATTTTAAGACTATTTTATTATCAGTTGAATATTTATTTAAAGAGCATTTGGCTTTTCATCTGCCGCCATCAGTGTGTGAATGTGTGTGCGAATAGGTGAATAGCAGGATCTGTAAAGTGCTTTGGTCATCCAGAAATGAGTAAAAAAGCACTATTTATTGTAAGTGAACACTATTTACCATTTAATTTAAAAATAATTTACTGTGAAATTGTCCAGTTGCTGCCCATTTGGACTGAATATTATATCATACCTGCCAACTTTTCAAACCTGAAAAGCCTAGTAGCTAGCCGGGGTCCAGGGGCCGATGCTAATGCTAATAATGCTAATGCTAATAATAATAATGCTAATATTTGCCAAACAAATATTAGCATTAAATCTAGTTAAATGTAGCTAACAACCTCATATTTCTTCAACTTTCAAACCTGAAAAGCCTAGTAGCTAGCCGGGGTCCAGGGGCCACAGGCCCCGGTAGGTCCAGGACAAAGTCTTGGCGGGGGGTTCAGGGGGGCGAAGCCCCCCGACGCCAAACAAATATTAGCATTAAATCAAGTTAGAATGTAGCTAACAACCTCATATTTCTTCAACTTTCAAACCTGAAAAGCCTAGTAGCTAGCCGGGGTCCAGGGGCCGCCGTGTCCAAACAAATATTAGCATTTGACATAGAAGTCACATATTAATTATATTAAAGGTAAAATATCTAAATCAATTGCAGTACTACACAGAGCGAAATATTTGCTGAATCAACCCGCATTATACACTTTGTATCATTCATTAATACTCCCATACATGACATATTGTACTGAAGTATGGGGAAATACATATAAAACAAACATATATCCAGTCTTTATGCTTCAGAAGAGAGCTATTAGAATAATAAACAAAGCTGCTTACAGGGAACCAACAAACCCACTTTTTCTTAAATTAAAAGCTCTCAAGTTGAAAGATCTGGTTGACTTTAAAACTGCAGTAATAATGTTTAAAGCTAAGAATCTGTCACTGCCCGCAAATATCCAAAAGTTGTTCCAAATAAGGGAGAAACAATATCATTTCAGAGGAACATGTATATTTCAAAAACCTTCAGTGAGAACTACCACCAAGCAACACTGTGTTTCAGTGCAAGGAGTCAGATTATGGAACGATTTTGGACCTGAATTAAAATCATGTACAACGCTTGGACAATTTAAACAAAAACTAAAGGAAGAAATACTCCAAACATATATACAAGACGACATGTAAAATCACATAAGGATTGTCATATCCAGTCTGTGTTGTGTTGTTACTTAGTTTTTTTGTCACGTTTTGTCTTAGCTTTGTTCTGAATTGTAATCGCTCTTGTTTTGTTTTTCTTTTGAATTCTTGGATGGAATATGGGTGGGCAATATAAGCTGCGGCTTCAGCCATCACCCATTTCAGATAACTTATGCTGAACTGTATAATCAGAGGAGTTCTTGTTTAATTTGACCTTGTTGGATTTTTTCGCCTTTGTTATATTATTCTGTTTCTTTTTAATCTTTACTTTTAATCTATCCGAAATAAAGATTCATTCATTCATTAAATTTGCATTCAAAAGACTATCTTAACACTGCATAGAACTTTGAATAGGCCAGATGTGATGTATTATGAATACTAGAAAAGCCCTCGGAGAGCGCAGACCTCCGCCAAGCGCCACAGTTCCCCCCATACAGTGTTTAACATCATAAATAAAATATTGAAAATGGCCCTGTCTCGCAATGTTAAATAAAAAAAAAAAAAAAGAATCCTTTAAAAAATTCCTGGATCCAGAGGGTGATCCGGATCACCACCAAAATCTAATCATCTGTAGGATACCCCATTTCTGACAATCTGTGAAAACTTCATGAAAATCCGTCCATAACTTTTTGAGTTATCTTGCTAACAAAGAAACAGACAAACAGACAAACCAACGCTGATGATCACATAACCTCCTTGGCGGAGGTAACTAGAAGACTAGAGATATCAGCAGGGTATACTAGCACTGTATGACACGTGCGTAAATGACAGCAAAATCGCTCTGATATTTTATGTGTTTACATGATACACCAAGCATGACAAAGCTTGCAATTACACAGCACATGTTCTTCAAGTTTGCCGCTAGCGTCACTGGCCTTGTGTTTTTTCGTTCTTACGTGGTCTTTCACATCGCTGATTCCGCCATATCCAATCAAAAAGTCTTGTCTACACAAAGTGCAATTTGCGTAATTTTCACCCCTTCTTGAGCGAATAATAACTCCCGGAAATGCTTTGCTGTATTCCTCACGAAAAGACTGTAATTTTCGTTTGTGTTTCACGCTCGTTAGTGATTTTTCTCCAGCAGACTCCATGATGAAAACGTATAATTCTTACCTGATTGCCTCGCGATTGCACATGGAAAATTGGCTCAGACCTCTCGCACATGCGCAATACACCTACATGAAGCAGTGCCGATTGCCTTTATTCTAAATTTAGATACGATTCCGAGCGACAGCGTGTTTGGAATTGCTTTCGTGTTTTCCGTGTTTTTTTTTACGATTTAAAATTTTTGACTGAATTTTTTAGTGAAAAACTGTAATTTTGAATAATAAAACCGGAACCCGGAACGGGGTCTTAAAAACCGGAACCATTACGGCAAAACCGGAGTAGTTGGCAGGTATGTTATATGAAAGAGATGTCTACAGTTTTACTATGGGACATGATTTGAGACTGAATAAGGTGAAAATAAATTTTGAAATATATGGGATCGCGATACTCGATAATCTTGATTATTGTTGAATCGTGATAGGATTGAATCGTGACCCAAATATCACGATCTGAATCGAATCGCGAGGTCCCTCATGATTCCCACCACTATAAATTTGATGTTCATTTTTATCTATAAGGTTGCATCTACCAAAATTTTAATAAACAAGTGTGTTACAGATACAGTTAACAGCCTTTTTTTTTTAAACCTAGTTGTAACTATAAACGCATCAAGCTTCAAGTTTAATCACAGAAGCTCCTTGGTGTGTGGATTGATGAAATCTATTGTAAATTGGGGCTGTTTTTAATCTGTGCACAAGGATGCACAAAAACGGTGCCAATAAACCTTCTCCACTCTCGAGACTGGTTTCAAATCTTTACACTTTCACACCTCCAAAATCGCAATGTCGTATGCACAGACAGTGAAGCTGTGAACAAACTTTGCCAGTTTGGGGTAAAAACATTGTCGCGTGCACAGTCCCTGAGCATGATCAAAACGGCACATGCTCACAGACAGCATAACCATCTTCACAGCCAAAGAGATGCAACCATTCAACAACTAAAATACATCAATTCATCAACATTTATCATGATATTTCTGGGAAAATTTACTATCCAACAAAACCTGTTATCATTAAAGGCCTAAACCCTCATAATTTTTCTGTTTAGATTCTAAAGCATAACATATGATGTGATGGTTTACCTTTCCAGCACCACTCTCACCGCTGACCACCAGGGACTGGTTCACTGGTTCGAGCTGACCCTGAACATTCCTGTAGGCCTCCTCTGCCACAATAAAAACGTGTGGTTTGAGCTCCTGTTGACAACAGATAGCAAGATAAATTAAGGTGAAGGTCACTAAAGACTGCAGGCAGAACTGCCAGTCGAGAGAACTCTGCAGGATCTGTCCTTTTCAAAATCATTACCTGTTCATATGTACCATCTGCTTTCAATAACCATCACTGGTCACTACTATATTCATTTTTCTGCAACATACTAAAAACCTACTTAGAAAAATATACAGTAGATGTTAGCTGAATTACGGCTTGGCAGTATGGATTAAAATGTATACAATTCAATTTTATGTATACTACAGCACCAAATTATGTCTCGGTACAAGGCAACATAGGCATATGGTAGTGTGTCGATGTGTCTGTCTGTTACCAGGTTTTCAGCTCACCGAGTCCAAATCAAGTGGAACTAAAGGCTTGTATCAATGTATCGCCATATTTTCTCAACTTTTAATTTGCCAGAATTTCGAGATAAGGCTTTGCTGTCATGATAAACACAAAAACAACACACAAGTTCACGCTCACCAAAGCTGAAAAAGTTGTAATAACTATGGCGGCCCAGTAGAGGTGGCAGTGCAACTTTTTTTTTTTTTTTTCCCCCCCACAGGACCATGTACCACCTCCGGTCAACAGTTGATTGTGTGTTGAACTTTTAAAATAGCTGTTGTTACTAAAAAGTAAACACATACCGATGGCCGAAAAGCAAAACCTCCTATCTGAAAAATGCACTTAGGCATCAGTGCCTTGCAAAGTGCAGATAGGAGGTGGTATTGTTAACACATAATATAGTAATATAGTCCAAAACAGTGCATTATGTAGCTCTGGGCATCCTTAAAAAATAGCAGTCTACAAGAAAACAAAAAGGGTTTTTTAGTTTTCTCAAAAAAGTGCATTTTTCAGGTAGGAGGTTTTGCATTTCAGCCATCGATATTCAGCAACTACATCATTCATTCCTCACATCAATTGTTTTCAGACACATTTTGCTGTTTAGTTTTAAGATATAGTCATATGAAAAAATTAGGACACCCCATTGTCACGCCGCGCCATTCATCAACGGCGCCACCTGCTCACGCACCTGACAATCATCAGCGGCGAGGGATAAAGGCCGTCTCGCCCGGAGGCTCGGCCTGAAGCCGTCAGACTTCGTCCCTCACCGTTGTGAGCATACTTCCCTTCAGCGTCACCATTTTGGTAAGAAGATCGCTTACCTCTTTTCTTCAGTCTTCTCCCCTGTGCACAGGTGGATTCCCCAGCGGCGGACATCTCCACTCCATCGCCCAATCCTCGCTGCTGTACAGAGCTCTCCAGGTGGCTGTCTTCCGGGCTTCGCCCCCTTGTTGTGCCAGCTGTCCTGACCCACCAAGTAAGTCCTTCTCTCGCCATAAATCCCTCCTGTGTTGGTGTATGCCCGTCACCCTCTCCCTGTGCTCTCTCCATAGGGTTGCTCGGCTGTACGGTCACCTGCCTCTGTGCCTGGAGCAGACACCATCACCAACACATTTACATCCCGCAGACACGCACTCACTCACTCCTGCTGTTAATAAACTCTTTGAACTACTCTAAGCCTGTGTGTGTGCGTCTCCTGAGCCGTGCGTTATGTCAGTACGGCTTCAGCAGAGCGGCTCGGCGGACGGCGGGCTCGCACACCGGTTTTCCACTCTCGAGGCTAGAGTGGATCAAATAGCTTATCAACAACAGGTGATCTTTAATCAATTATTGAATTTAACTAACCGGTTGGGCCGCTTGGATCCTCAACAGCCGTTCCCCCCGGCTCGTCAGGGTGGCGCGGCTCCTGCTGTTCCAGCGGCCGTCCAGCCGGCTCCGGTGGCACCGGTTCGGCTCACACCGATTCCAACCCCCGCCCGCTTTAGCGGTAAGCTCGGCGGAGCGCGGGGGTTCATTATGCAGTGTGAGTCCGTGTTCCACCGTGTGCCCGGAGATTTTCCCTCGGATCACAGTCGGATTGGTTACATAGGGAATCTTCTGGAGGGGCGTGCGTTAACTTGGACCTACGCCGTAATGGCGAGGCCCAGTTATGCCACCCTCACCTATGACCAGTTCGTGAGGCGCTTTCTGGAGGTCTTTGACCATTCTCAAACCGAGACGGTCCGGGTCGATCGGCTCCTCGCTCTCCAGCAGGGAGGCCGGTCGGCAGCGGACTACTCGGTCGACTTCCGGGTAGCGGCGGAGGAATTGGGCTGGGAGGAACGCTCCCTCTGTGGCCTGTTCCTCCGCAGCCTCAATAGTGATCTGAGGGATGAACTGGCTGGACGGGATATCCCTGGGACGCTAGCGGAGCTGACATCCTTAGCGATAAGTTTGGATAACAGGCTGCGCGAGCGCTCCTCGGGGCGGAAGTCTTCTTCTTCTCGCCCTCGTGGAGTCTCGCCGCACCTGTTCCAAGCTCGCCCCCTGGCGGCGCCGCCAGCATTGTGCCCCGAGGAGTCGGAGCCGATGGTGACGGGCTGGACCAAGCTTTCCCCTGCGGAGAGACAACGCCGCCGTGAGTTGGGCCTCTGCATGTATTGCGGAGGTGACCAACACACTGTGGAGCGTTGCCCGCGGAAAGCCAGTCGGCGGGGTCCGCGAATCGCTGTAGGGAGCCTCGCGGATCCCAACCGGTTAGACTCTCTCACTCAATTAAAGCTGCCCATCCGTTTTTGCCACAATCCCACTGGGCACCTCACCCACGCACTGGTGGATTCGGGCGCAGAGGGCAGCTTCATTTCACAAGGCCTGGCAACCCGATTGGGCATCCGCTGTCAGGCATTAAAACACCCCATCTCCCTGGTCCATCTCTCCCGTGCCTCCCTTGGGAGAGTTTCTCTCCAAACCATGCCTGTCCCAGTCATCATCTCAGGGAACCACCGGGAGGAGATGGTATTTTACGTCCTGCCCAACTCTGTGTCGCCCGTCATCCTGGGGTATCCCTGGCTACGCCTCCACAACCCTGTCCTGGACTGGAGGTCCGCTGGGGTATCGGCATGGAGTACCTTCTGTATGGGCACCTGCCTTCAGTCCGCTGCCTGCTCCCCATCCGCGGCTCCCCCTGTGGCGGATACAGCACCTCTGGACCTGTCACTGGTGCCTCCAGAATTTCACGACCTGGGTATGGTATTTAGCAAATCGAAAGCTATGTCTCTTCCCCCGCATCGACCATATGACTGTGCCATCAACCTCCGCCAGGGGGCTCCCCTGCCATCTGGTCGGCTCTACAGCCTGTCGGCGCCGGAGAAGGAGACCATGAATACATACCTGAAGGAATCTCTGAGCGCTGGGATTATTCGCCCATCGTCGTCACCCGTGGGGGCAGGGTTTTTCTTTGTCGGGAAAAAGGACGGATCCCTCCGCCCCTGCATAGACTACCGAGCGCTGAATGACATCACTGAGAGGGACCGTTACACCCTGCCCCTCATGGACACTGCCTTTCACTCCCTCCAGGGGGCGACCTGGTTTACCAAGCTGGATTTACGCAGCGCTTACCACCTCGTCCGGATCCGGGAGGGAGATGAATGGAAGACAGCCTTCCGTACCCCGAACGGCCACTTTGAGTATCTCGTCATGCCGTTCGGGCTGACCAACGCTCCTGCCGTCTTTCAGCGCCTCATTAATGACGTCCTCCGGGATTTCATCGGCCTTTTTGTGTTCGTCTACCTGGATGACATCCTTATCTTCTCCAGGTCCAGGGACGAGCACCAGGTCCATGTGAGGCGGGTCCTCCAAAGACTGCTGGAGAATCGTCTGTACGTGAAGGCTGAGAAGTGCGAATTCTACGCTAGGACCACATCCTTCCTGGGATTCATCATCGCTCAAGATCAGGTGCTCCCAGACCCAGAGAAGGTGAAGGCGGTGGTGGAGTGGCCTACTCCCGCATCCCGGAAGCAGGTGCAACAGTTTGTTGGCTTCGCCAATTTTTACCGCCGCTTTGTCCCAAATTTCAGCTCGATCGTCGGACCGCTGACCCGCCTCACGTCCCCGAAGGTCCCGTTCCGGTGGACTGAAGAGGTCGCTGCTGCCTTTAGGGCGCTGAAGGCGGAGTTCTCCTCCTCCCGGGTCCTTCGCCAGGTCGACCCCGCGCTGCAGTGCATTGTGGAGGTGGACGCATCGGACACGGGAGTGGGAGCAGTGTTATCCCAGCGGTCACCTGACGATGGCGCCAAACGGCCGTGCGCCTTCTTCTCCCGGCGCCTGTCCCCGGCGGAGAGGAACTACGATGTGGGGGACAGAGAGCTCCTGGCCATTAAACTCGCCTTACAGGAGTGGCGCCACTGGCTAGAGGGGGCGGACCTGCCGTTTGTGGTCCTGACGGACCACAAGAACTTAGAGTATTTACGATCTGCCAAGCGCCTGAATGCCCGCCAGGCGCGCTGGTCTTTGTTCTTCGCCAGGTTCCGCTTCTCGATCACCTTCAGGCCGGGCTCCAAAAACGGCCTGCCTGACGCCCTCTCTAGGCAGTTCACCCCCGTGGAGGCTGAGGAGACGCCCCACACTATCCTGCCCAGGTCGTGCGTCCTCGGTGCCATCTCTTGGGACATTGAAGACAAGATCCGGAAGGCGCAGGAGGTGGAACCTGATCCTGGCGGCGGACCGGAGGGAAGACTGTTCGTCCCATCTGCGGTCCGAGGAGAGGTCATCCACTGGCTCCACACCTCCCGGCTCACCTGTCATCCCGGCACCTCTCGGATGATCAGCCTCCTCCAGCGGTCCTTTTGGTGGCCAGGCCTGCGGAGGGATGCAGCCCGCTACGCCCGGGCTTGCCCAATCTGTGCCACCAGCAAGTCGGGAAATGCCCCCCCAGCGGGTCTGCTCCAGCCTCTGCCCGTCCCCGGCAGGCCCTGGTCGCACATCGCACTGGACTTCGTCACCGGACTCCCCGTTTCCAACTCCTTTGACACCGTCCTGACCATTGTGGACCGTTTCTCCAAGGCGGCGCACTTCATTCCCCTGCGAGGTCTCCCTACTGCCCTGGAGACGGCGGGCCTCCTCGTCCAACACGTGGTCAGGCTGCACGGGATTCCGGTGGACGTGGTCTCGGACCGGGGCCCCCAATTTTCGTCCGAGGTTTGGAGATCCTTTTGTAACGCCATCGGAGCCAAGGTGAGCCTCTCCTCCGGCCATCACCCCCAGTCTAACGGGCAGTGTGAGAGGACCAATCAGGAGCTGGAGGCTGCGCTCCGCTGTGTTACTAGATCCAAGCCGACGTCCTGGAGCAACCATCTCGCCTGGGTGGAGTATGCCCACAACACCGCCCGCTCTTCTGCAACGGGGATGTCCCCCTTCAAGGCGTCCCTGGGTTACGACCCCCCGCTGTTTCCAGCGCAGGAGAACGAGGTGACTGTCCCCTCCGTTAGGGCGCACCTTAGGCAGTTCCGCTCCACCTGGGCTGCCGCGCGTCATGCGCTTTTACGCACAGCGGAGCGCAACAGGACCGTGGCGGACCGGCACAGAAGACCTGCCCCGGCGTACAGAGTTGGGCAACTCGTGTATGTGTCTACCCAGGACGTCACATTAAAAGGCGAGAGGAGGAAGCTGGCACAGCGTTTCATGGGTCCCTTTCCCATCACCCGGATCATCAACCCGGTGGCTGTGCGCGTGGCTATTCCCCCCTCCCTCCGCATCCATTCCACTTTTCATGTGTCGAAGGTGAAACTGGCAGTCACTGACCCCCTTTGCCCTCCTCCTGCAGCGCAACCCGCGCCCCGGATGATTGGTGGCCATCCGGCCTGGTCCGTCTCCTCCATCCTGGACTCCCGGCGCCGAGGTCGTGGGTTGCAATACTTGGTGGACTGGGAGGGCTATGGGCCCGAGCATCGACAATGGGTGCCCCCGTCGTTTGTGTTGGACCCATCGCTCATCGCGGACTTCCACCGAGCGCACCCGGATAAGCCATCGCCAGGAGGCGCTGCTAGAGGGGGGAGTACTGTCACGCCGCGCCATTCATCAACGGCGCCACCTGCTCACGCACCTGACAATCATCAGCGGCGAGGGATAAAGGCCGTCTCGCCCGGAGGCTCGGCCTGAAGCCGTCAGACTTCGTCCCTCACCGTTGTGAGCATACTTCCCTTCAGCGTCACCATTTTGGTAAGAAGATCGCTTACCTCTTTTCTTCAGTCTTCTCCCCTGTGCACAGGTGGATTCCCCAGCGGCGGACATCTCCACTCCATCGCCCAATCCTCGCTGCTGTACAGAGCTCTCCAGGTGGCTGTCTTCCGGGCTTCGCCCCCTTGTTGTGCCAGCTGTCCTGACCCACCAAGTAAGTCCTTCTCTCGCCATAAATCCCTCCTGTGTTGGTGTATGCCCGTCACCCTCTCCCTGTGCTCTCTCCATAGGGTTGCGGCTGTACGGTCACCTGCCTCTGTGCCTGGAGCAGACACCATCACCAACACATTTACATCCCGCAGACACGCACTCACTCACTCCTGCTGTTAATAAACTCTTTGAACTACTCTAAGCCTGTGTGTGTGCGTCTCCTGAGCCGTGCGTTATGTCACCCATTAAATATTCAGTTCTTTAAATGTTCACATATCTATGTCTAACCTTGTTGTTTTTATTTGCATTTCTTAACATTTATTTTAGCCATTTTAAGTAGGAATGAATGCGGGGGTGTCCTAATTTATTCCTCACTATTTGTTTAGAATTACATTTTACAGAAAATTTGAAAAATGTCTTAAATTCATTTTTAATTGTTTAGTTGTATTACATGGCTCTCCCAGTATTTTTAACATTGATATTAAATATCCATATGTCCAAATATGTTAAAAAACACACAAGGTTATACAGGGTGTCCTAATTTTTTTCACATGACTGTAGGACAGTGTATTTTCTTCCTGTAGTTTTTCAGCTCATCGGTAAAAACCACAAAGCCCACATTCCTCAAATCGCAACACACCAATCACAGCAGACTTGCCTCAGCAAGCAAGGCAATGCAGCCACCTGAAGAGCAGCAAAGGAAAAAGATGGTTTAAAAGTAAGTTTTGGCCTTAAATTATGCAGCATTAATAGATCATATTCAGAGATTTTTGTGAATGGGGTGACATGCAGAGTCACATGACACCAACTGGCCAATTAGCGTATCTGTAGCAAGCATTCTACATGTATGGTTCTGTACCTAAAGCCACTGCCTAATTTCAATTAATTGGTCTATGGAAAAAAGTTTTTTTGCAAGATAATTCAAGAAACTTTCTCAACACTCATTATACATAGAGTGAAATACTTCAAACTATTCTTATTTAATACTGATGATTAGGATTATAGTTTTTGAAATTTAGATATTTTTACCTGCTATTGCACACCGTGGTGTAAATATACATGTATTAAATTCATTTTTCTTTGTGCTCCTAATATTATTCTTGTGCTTCTATATTTTTTCTTTTACAAGCTACTTGACAAAAATGCCAGCATACAGCCCTGGGATGAGGTGCATCTCATGCGTGTTGTGATGGTGACACCCAATGTCACACCTTTGTAAACAAACACCAAGCAATTCAAAACCATGCATGCATGGACTGACATAATAGTTAGCTGTCCTATGCTAGTATGCCACAAGCACCAAGGCATCAGTACCTATGGTGCTTTCATTATGACAGAAGGTTGTCTCAAGGCACTAGATACATATGGCATGAATCACACAAGTGTATACAGTATGGTAATGCTTATTCTGAAGTATAGTGAAAGTTATATGCCAAAGAAAATAACCGCATCTGAATGGCTAACATACTGTCATCTCAATGGGACTTTCTATTCGATAAATAATAGAACATTTTTATTACTTCACAAGTCAATAAACAACTGACAGCTGTTGCACAGCACCAGATGATAAAACAAAGGGAAAAGGCCACATTTGGCCCACCAAACTTTCCATCCTGCCCCCACAATATGACTGAATTCAGGAATAGTTTTGTTGTAAATAATGCACACAAGTACAGCATATAGGCTGGGTGTTTAACCAAATTCAAACTGAAAATGGCCATTGGGACAGAGAACCAACATAATCTTGCTCATGTCAGTTCTTCCTTTCTTCTTGTTCTGTGTGTGATTAGGAGAGCTTTCATGTACTGCCCCTTTAAGACGACACGCACATGATCACATTACTACACAACTTGGTAGCAGCAGCAGCATAGTCATCACTGTCCAGAAGCAGCAAAACACAATGGAAAAAAATAAAATGGCTTGTACTGAAAATACGGTATCCATCCACATAGTATGAGATGACTGACTCTTTGTTTCATCTGGGGATGCCAGGAGGGTGCGAGCGAGGTCCACAGAGGATGGCTTCAGTTAGTTAGGTAGTTAATCCCTTCACACCATGAAGGCGTATATGGGTGGCGCCTATCTCCGTTTCTCTGACCCTAGGCCACACAGCTCCTGTAAGTAGTGGAAGCCACAGTGGGGGATCAGTCCTCTGGTAGCTCTGTGTGCAACTTTACTTTCCCCATTCCATTATGCGGAGCACCACGCTAGAAGGCAGAAAGCACCATTTTTATGTGGTCTTTGGTATGACCCGGCCGGGATTTGAACCCCTGCCTCCCGGGTGTGGGGCGGACGCTCTACCAACTGAGCATCAGTTAGGGGTGGGAAAAAAGATCGATTCAGTGATGGATCACGATACTTGGCACTGGTGGCAATGCATTGATCCATACACACACGAATCAATCTTTTATTTTAAAAACATGCATACACATGACTTCCGGTCTGGACACCATGGTGATTGCAGCTTAACGCTGAAGCTCCCAGACCCAATCCAGTAAAATACCTTGAAAATCAGATTTAACGGATTTTGGGAAGAGTGAAAATCAAAGAACAAAGTCATCATGCCTAAAGGAAAACAGAAGAAATCGACATTTACCAGGCCAGGACACGCATCGGCCGAAGAATCTGATCCGGAGGATTTCCATTCAGAAGACGAGGAGCTGAATGAAACTAACAAAAAGGTTAGCTTGAAAATGGTATTTAATGAATTAAGACGATTTCGCCGAGAGTGTTGGGCCGAATTTCGTGAATTCAAAGAAGAATTAAAAAGGACAAACAGCAGAGTGGACCAGGCCGAGAACCGAATCTTGGAAGCAGAGGAAAGAATAAAAGCGCTTGAAGATTCCGTGCTGGATCTACACAAAAGGCAGTCAAGACTAGAGGCTAAGCTAACCGACCAAGAAGGAAGACTGAGAAGAGACAACATAAGAATTCACGGTCTGAAAGAAGGAGTCGAGGATGGTTTCACCACAATGACGGCATGCGTGGAATCCTTACTGAGAGAGAAGTTGGATATTCCCCAATCCACCGACTTGAAGATAGAAAGGGCGCACCGTACATTAGCCCCTAGGCCGGCAGCGGAAGCGCCTCCACGTTCGGTGGTGGTGAAGTTTTCCAACTTCAAAATAAAAGAAGAGGTTGTAAGACTGGCTTGGCAGAAAAAAGGATTTATGCACCAAGAGAGAAAAGTTTTCGTGGAACACGATTACGCCCCGGAGGTCCTTAAAAAGCATCGGGAATACAACGACGCTAAAAAGGTACTACGAGAGAAAAAATTGCGCTTCCAGACGCCATTCCCGGCGAAGTTGCGGGTTTTTTACGGGGAAGCGACATGTCTCTATAACTCAGCGGAAGAAGCAACCGAAGATATGGCGAGAAGAGGACTCCCTGCAACGGTGTTTAAACCTGCAGCAGACCCGATCGAAAGAATCAAGGCTCAAACGTGGTCCACACAGAGACCCTCAAAATCCTCGGGCCAGCAGCAGGAAACCCAGCGTCAGAGCTACAAGGAAAAACTGGCCGTTTACAGGAGGGAATATCGTTTTTTTTTTTTTTTTTTAGTCAGTCTGCACATCCAACCCCCCTCCTACAAGGTAACAAACATTAAAGGAGATGCAGAATCAGCATGTGGTAAAACATTTCATGGAACAGTCATAATATTAGAAACAAATAAGTCTTAAAAAAAAAAAAACTTGTTAAAATAGAAATGTGACAATGATCCACATGTTCTCCCCACACTAACAAATACTGTATTAACGTGAATGTTTGCTGTGATGGTGGTGGGAGGGTGCACACAATTTCATAAGGTATAGGCATAAAAAAAAAAAAAAAAAAATCATTACAAGTTTGGATTGGGATCTGAAATTCACGTTAAAAACATGGGACAACTTACAGGGTAAGAGAGGGCCCTCAACACGTAACAGAGTTTGAGGAATTTCCCTCAGAGCCTACACTCCATCAAGGCTCTTCTAAGGTCACTAAAAAGACCTCAGCTCAGGAAGTTCTTTTGTCAGTTTTTTGTTTTTAAGTTTTTTACACTATGTTCTTAATGTTTTTTATGTTCTTAATGTTCTTTCAGTTTGTGAGTAGCATAAAAAAGGGCCACCACACTGTTATACTAAATAAGACAACACAATGGAGAAACAGGGAGTAACCAGAATAATCTCATATAATGTAAAAGGGATCCTGAATCCAGTTAAAAGATCCAAGATTCTACGCAAAATGAAAAAAGACAAAGCAGGAATAATATTTTTACAAGAAACCCACCTAACAGACGTGGAGCACACTAAACTCAATAGACAAGGGTTTAATATGATTTCTTCATCTTCATATAAGTCAGGGGGGAGGAGGGGAGTAGCGACATTGATCTCAACCAAAATTACATTTGAAAAAAAGTCAGAACACAAAGATAAAGAAGGGAGATACAGTTTGGTAATTGGGCGGCTAGAGGGAGAAGATATCACCCTGCTGAATGTATATGCACCTCCAGGGGCTAACTGGAAATTTTATAAAAATGTATTTGACCTAATGATAACTAAAGCCCAAGGTTTAGTGATATGTGGTGGAGACTTCAATCTAAGACTGAATCCATACTGGGATGCATCAGGTAATTCTCCACATAAAAATAACACTCAAAGTAGAAAAACTCGGATGCTACTAAAAGAAATGGGAATCTGTGATGTGTGGAGGGAATTCAACCCCAGTGTAAAAGATTATACATTTTACTCAGCGCCACATTCATCATACTCAAGGATTGACTATTTTTTTATGTTTAATAGAGACATTGGAAGAGTAAAAACATGTAAAATAGCACTGATGGATCTCTCCGACCACAGTCCGATCTATATGGACTTAAGTACCCAAAAATTCACAAATAATAAATTTTCTTGGAGGTTGAATTCAATTGTCCTGAAAGGACCACTGAAAGATTAATTGGAATCAGATATTCTCAGATATTTGGAAGAAAATGATAATGGAGAAATATCCCCTTTAATACTGTGGGATGCATGCAAAGCTGTAATAAGGGAAAGATTATTGCAAAACTGGCAATCCAAAAGAAACTGAGACAAGAAAAACTAACCACATTAGAGTCAGAACTTAAGAACCTAGAAAAAGAGCACAAAGACAACACTCATTCTAATGACTCGCTCAAAATTAAGGAAATTAAAAAACAAATAAATGAGATCTACACAATAGAAATCCAGAAGAAACTTACATTTCTGAAACAAAAATACTATGAAGCAGACTTCCGGTTATGGCGGCCGCCTAGAAGGACACGTATCACTCTGCTCTGCCCTTGGAAATAAAAATTCGGCAAATAACTCTCTCATTTGGAACAGAACTTTTCCCAGCGTTTGGGTGAGGATATGCCGGTGAAGACTAAGGCTGGGAAATCAGGAGGGGGAAAAATTGAATCGCCGAAGCAGTCCAAATTAACGGACTTTAAAGTTTGTGGCGCAGTAGAAAAAGCTGCGGATATGGCGGATGAAACTAGCGGTGGTGCGGTAACTGCTGCTGCTAACGATGGCGACACAGGTGCAGTGCTGGCTGCCATTAGCTCAATGAGAGCAGACTTTTCCGCTAAACTTGATGGGATTATGGCAGCGTTGGATGCAATGAGAAAGGAGTTGGGTGACTGCGTGGAACGAGTGACGCAGGCGGAGCTTCGTGTCTCAAGTGCGGAGGATGAAATTAGCGAACTTCAAATAAAGGTGCGCACTTTGGAAAAAAAAAATAAAGATCTGGAAAATAGCGTTCTGGACTTGGAATCTCGGTCCAGAAGGAACAACCTGAGGCTGGTGGGTTTACCGGAGGGAGCCGAAGGTCGTGATTCATGCTCCTTTTTGGAGGGGTGGATCCCGGAGGCGCTGAACAACGCGGAGCTAAAATCATCAGTCGTCTTGGAAAGCTCCCACCGAATTGGCCCACCGAGAGGTAACAAGGCAGCACCGAGGACACTAATTATGAAGTTTCTCAGCTACAGAGACAGGATGACGATCTCCAACGCGGTGCGGGCCAAAGGAGAAATTAAATACCAAGATCAGCAGGTGCGGTTCTACCCAGATCTGGCCTCAGGAATCCAACAATTAAGGAAGCAGTTTGACCCCATCCGCAAAGAACTGCGCAACCTTGAGATTCGTCATGGAGTGATTCACCCTGCAAGACTTCTGGTCACATATGAGGGCAGAACACGCATCTTCAAGACCCCCGAGGAGGCGCAGGAGCTCATCAAGAAGATCCAGGAAGAGACTGGTGGGAGCTAAGCATGAACAGAATATAGGGTAGAATATTTGAGCATTTAACCGATTAGAAGCATATAACAAGATTACAAAATATAGAATGTATTACATATTAAAAAAAAAAAAAAAAGTACAAAATTGCTAAAAAAATTTGGAGTTAAATTGGAAAATTACAGAAGAGAGTTAATGTTACGTTATTAAAAGCAGTAGAGTTAGGGTGATTGGGAGGATGAAGAAGGAGTGGCTTTGGCTGTTCCTCGTGGGTGTGGAACGGTTGATGGCTATATCGGGAGACGGAATTTCTCTTTTGCTTTTGGGGGGATTGCCACAAATGTGGGAAGGGGGAATTTGTTTGTGTGTAGTTTGTAGGGTGAATGTTCAACCACTCTTTTTTTTGCTTTTCTGTTTGAGCATGTTTACACTGCAAGGTAATCCCAAACTCCCTATTGATTATAAATCAAAGCGTTAATCTTAATTTAACTTCATGGAATTGCAGAGGTCTACAAAACTTAAAAAAACTTAAACAAGTTATGAATAAAATAAAAGACATGGGTTCAAAAATTGTGTTTTTACAAGAAACTCATCTAATAGAGCAAGATGTAAAAAGAATTAGGAGTAGACGGCAAGGAAATGTTTTCACCTCATCATTTTCATCCCGAGCCAGGGGAGTTATGACTCTCATACATAAATCAGTCCCATTTCAAGTGAAAAATGTAATTGGAGACAAATTTGGAAGATATGTAATCATTCAAGGATCTTTGCTATTAGAAAACATAAATTTGGTGAACTTATATGGTCCCAATATAGATGATCAAAAGTTCTTTGCCAATTTATTTCTTATCTTATCATCACTTACAGGGCAACATATAATAGCAGGGGATTTTAATTGTACATTGAATCCCAGTATAGATAGATCAACAGGACTGGACTGTACGCACAATGGATGTAGGATGACCATTAATCATTTTATGAAAGAATTGAAATTGATAGATATATGGAGAGAAATGAAGCCACAAGTTAAAGCATACTCTTGTTATTCCAATACCTACAAGACATTCTCACGTATAGATTAAATGGCTTCAGGATGAGGAATTTGTTAAGTATATAGAAAAACAGATAGATGAGTTCTTTGATATCAATACTACACAAACATCAGCATGTGTAAAGTGGGAGGCTTTCAAAGCTTTTATTAGGGGACATATTATTAGTTATACAGGCTCAAAATCTAAGAAGACTCGAGAGGAGAGAGTTCAATTGGAACATAAAATAAAAATTCTTCAAGAAAGAGTATATGCAGGAAGAGATCCAAGGTTGGAGAACGAATTACTGATTTTGAGAGCTGAATATGACAAAAAATCAGCGAATAGAGCTGCCTCGAGTCTTCTAAGATTGAAACAATCTTTTTATGAACAAGGTGAAAAATCAGGAAAGTTATTGGCATGGCAGATTAAACAATTAGAATCTAAAACACCAATTACCAGTATTATAAGTAACGGACAGGTAGTTATAGATCCTTCAGAAATTAATAGAGCCTTTAGAGATTACTATGAAAAATTATATGATACCAAAAATGAATCTGACTTAACAAAACTACATGGGTTTTTGAATGAACTATCTATACCGTGTATTCCAAATGAAAATAGGGAGATACTGGAGTCTAAAATTAGTCAAGAAGAAGTTGGACTAGCCATTGATAATATGAAATCAGGAAAAAGTGCAGGACCAGATGGTCTTCCAGTTGACCTTTATAAAAAATTTAAGAATAAATTAACAAAACCTTTTTTGGAAATGGTTTTAGAAGCATTTCAAAATAGTAATTTACCATCATATATGAATAATGCCTTAATTATACTGTTGCCAAAACCAGGTAAGCCCTCTAATAAATGTGAAAATATGAGACCAATAAGCCTATTAAATGCCGACCTTAAGATAATTTGTAAAATTTTAGCAAGACGAATACAAGAAATTTTACCAAGTATTATTAATCGAGATCAGAATGGCTTTATAAAGGGAAGACAAGGCTTCCATAATGTAAGAAGACTATTTAATATTATTTATTCTAATAAAGAAGCACCGGATACGGCTCTCTTATCACTGGATGCCGAAAAAGCCTTTGATAGAGTTGAATGGCCCTTTCTTTTTGAAGTCTTACAAAGGTTTGGACTTGGAAATAATTTTATAAAATGGGTTCAGATAATATATAATAATGCTACTGCAGAAATTCTAACAAATAACAATATTTCAAAATCAATAAAAATCAATAGAGGATGTCGACAAGGCTGTCCACTTTCACCTTTACTGTTTACTATGGCAATTGAACCTTTAGCGATGGCGATACGTCTACAGTCACAAATATATGGAATTAAAGTTGGACCAACAGAACATAAAATCTCCCTGTATGCCGATGACATAATTTTGTTTATGTCGAATCTTAAAAAATCAATTCCGACCTTGTTGAATTTAATAAAGAATTTCGGGGAAATATCAGGATATAAAATAAATAAAACTAAATCTTCAATATTAATGCTAAATGAGACCCAGAGAAATTACCCAACCCCTGAGGTAAATCAATTCAATGTTGTAAATCAGTTCAAATATTTAGGAATCCAAATTGTGCCTAAGCTAGAATCAGTCGCCAGTGTCAATTATGAAGCCTTAATGACAGATATTGATGAGTTACTTCAGAGATGGATGTCACTACCAATGTCGATGATCGGGAGAATCAATATACTTAAAAGTAATATTTTACCTAAAATACTTTATTTATTTCAATACATTCCCTTATCACCACCTTTAGATCTACTCTCAAGAATTAAAAAAAAGTTAGTGGAATTTATATGGAACAACAGGAGGGCTAGATTACGTCTGTCTTTATTATATTTACCATTTGATCGTGGAGGTCTGAAATGTCCAAATTTTATGTTGTATTATTGGTCGGCACGACTGAGGTCTATGACATATTATTTTTCATCAAATGATCTCCCTCACTGGACTGAAATGGAATCATACAATTTACCTTTACCTCTTCCCATATTCATATACTCAGATTCGGCAAAAAAATTACAAAAACAAGTTAAAAATCCATTTGTAAAGCATATGATCAAAATATGGTGTGAAGCTAAAAACTATTTAAAAGAACCACAGCTATTGTCACAATTTAGTCCAATATGGGGTAATCAATATTTTAAACCAGGGAGAGCGGACGCTGTATTTAAAGTATGGAATTTAAAAGGGATACAAAAGATTCAGGATTTATATTTGCCATGTGCAGAAAACATAATGTCTTTTGAAGAGTTGAGGATCAAATTTAATCTCAATAGAACACATTTTTTTAAATATCTTCAACTTAGAAACTTTATTCGATCAAATCAAAATAAAGCTCTCACTCGACCTATCTATTCATCCTTGGAAAAAATGTTGATGAAAGATAGTAAAAGAAAGGGTATTATTTCAGAGTTTTATAACTCATTGACACTATTTTCAAGTGAAAATTCACTGAAAAGATTAAACTACTGGAAAGAAGATCTGCAAACTGAAATTCCAGAGGAACAATGGGAACTGGCTTGTACAGAAGCTCAAACCAAATCAATAAATGTACGCCTTAAATTGATACACTTCAAATGGTTAATGCGGATGTATGTTACACCGGAGGAGTTAAATAGATATAACAAAAATATACCAGATACGTGCACAAAATGTATGGAAAGTAAAGGAACTCTATTTCATTGTGTATGGGAATGTAGATTAATAAGAATGTTTTGGGAAGAGGTGAGGGTAACAATTGAAAAAATAATCTCAAAACAAATCATATTGAATCCTAAACTGTTTTTGTTGGGTCTGTACCCAGAAAAGCATAATTTTAATAAAAGCGAAAGAACATTCATAGACCTCAGTTTGCTTAATGCCAAAAAATGTATTGCACTATTATGGAAAAAGACATATAGACCAGATGTGACTCAGTGGTTAAGACAGATGTTAACAAACCTTCCATTAGAAAGAATAACATATATACTGAAATCAAAGGAAATTGTGTTTGAGAATATATGGAGACCTTTTATTGATTATGTAAAAAATTTAAACATAACTCTTGAAGAAGAAGATGAATGATATGTGCGGACCTTGTAAATTCCAAACTGGTGAAAATAATATGTATACCTATGTGCTGGATTGTCTAGACTAAACAGAGGAGCATTGTTGAAGATTTGATTTTGTTGGTGGTTGTTGGTGTTTTTTTTTAGTGCATTTTTTTTTTTTAGTACTTTAGTGTTAGTGTTTGATTGTTTGTATCATGTTTGTTTAAAAAAAAAAAAAGGTTCAATAAAGATATTGTGGAAAAAAAAAATACTATGAAGCAGGCAGCAAATCGGCAAAATTACTAGCCTATAAATTGAGGAAACAACAAACGGAAAGAGCAATCTACAAAATCAGAGACCCAGTATCAAAGGAAATAAAATTCAGAATTCAGGATATTCTTAAAAGCTTCGAGAACTACTATAAGAACTTGTACTCCCTCAAAAAACATAAAAACTCATCCGAAGCATTCCTAAACACATTAAACCTTCCCCAACTTACTGAGTCTCAAAATAAAACACTACTGTCAGAAATACAACCTAAAGAATTAGAAAAAGCAATTATGAAACTTAAAGCTAACAAATCCCCAGGAGCAGATGGCTATACAGCAGAGTGGTACAAAACCTTTAAACAGCAACTATCTCCTCTCCTCCTGAAAACATTTAACTATGTCCTTCACACAGGGGAAATCCCCCCCTCCTGGAGAGAAGGGGTCATTGCAGTCATACCTAAACCTGAAAAGGATAAACTAGAATGCTCCAACTACAGACCAATCAGTGTATTAAATCAGGACTATAAGCTTTTTACCACTATCCTTGCCAAAAGGTTAGAAAATATACTGACAGACTTAATTCATTTAGACCAAACAGGTTTTATAAGACAAAGACAGACACAAGACAACATTAGACGCACTTTACACATAATTCATCATATAAAAAAATATAACTTAAATGCAGTCATATTGGGATTAGATGCTGAAAAAGCATTCGATTCGGTTGACTGGTCTTTCTTATATAGAATCTTATCCAGTTTCAATTTTCATAACAACTTCATTAGAACTATCCAGGCATTATATAAAAAA
Source organism: Pholidichthys leucotaenia (assembly GCA_020510985.1). Lineage (NCBI taxonomy): Eukaryota > Metazoa > Chordata > Actinopteri > Cichliformes > Pholidichthyidae > Pholidichthys > Pholidichthys leucotaenia. The sequence continues at coordinate 217,357,926 of CM035839.1, forward strand.
CCAACAGCTAAAATAAGGATTAACGGTAATTTATCATCATCTTTTGAGCTCGAAAGAGGATGTCGTCAGGGCTGCCCCTTGTCTCCACTGCTCTTTGCAATCTTCATAGAACCTCTGAGCCAATGGATAAGACAGAATCAAAAAATTCAAGGTATTACACTTGGTCAGAAGGAACATAAAATAGCACTCTTTGCTGATGACATTTTAATATACCTGGGGCAGCCGGACACCTCTTTTCCAGAACTAATCTCAGTTTTTTCAGAGTACGGAGATTTATCGGGGTACGAACTAAACATGCATAAAACCCAAGTTTTAACATTCAACTATGACCCAAATCAATATTTACTAAGCAAACTCAAAACTAACTGGGAGATGGAATCTATGAAATATCTGGGGGTCAATATCCCGAAACAACTCAACAAAATTATAACACTAAACTATGATCCACTGGTGGCAAAAATAACATCTGATCTAGCAAGATGGAATATGATACCATTCTTGGGTACTGCACAAAGAATTGAAGCAGTCAAAATGAATATACTTCCACGTCTTCTATACCTTTTCCAAACAATACTGGTAGAACCTCCCAAAAAAACATGGCAGGAACTGGACAGAAGGATCTCAAGATTCATATGGCAGGGCAAGAGACCTAGAATCAGATATAGAACCCTACAGCTAAACAAAGACAAAGGTGGGCTTGCGCTGCCAAATATCAGGGACTATTTTAAAGCCGCACAAATTAAAACTTTAGTAGAGATATGTAACCCAGTCTACACTGCACAATGGAAGGAGATGGAATGCCAAATAACAAGTGACATCCCCCTACAGGCGATAATAGGGAACAATGCCTTACCTAAACTTTTGAATAACACTAACCCGTGGATAGAGACCCCGCTAAAAATTTGGTTTAAGATAGTCAGAGAAAATCAAACTAAAGAGCCCTATCGATTACTGCAATGGATTGCCTATGATCAAGACTTTACTCCTAATAAAACAGACACTAGATTTAAAAAGTGGAAAGAGAACGGACTGATAAAATATTACGATTTTTTTAAAGGGCAAATTTTAAGAAGTTTTGAAGATTTGAAAAAACAAGATCTAATAACTCAAGACCTTTACAGGTTCTTTCAGCTTAGACACCACATAAACAATATACTTAAAAAGGAGGATTTGGAAAGGGCCCAGTCAGGTGTTCTGAAGGTCTTCTTAATGGCATATAAAGGGATCCCAGGGATCAGATACATCTCTAAAATATACCAAGGTCTTCAAGAATTAAAAGGAGACAACACATCATATATAAAAGAGAGATGGGAAAAAGAGGGGAATTTCACTTTACAACTGGAAATATGGGAAAAGCTAAATAAACAGCAATGGAAAAGTACCTCTTCCCTGCAGTGGAGAGAATTTGGATGGAAAAATTTGGTAAGATTTTTCAGAACACCTGCACAAAACAGATTTACTCATAAGGGGTTGAATTGTTGGCGCTTGTGTGGTGAAGAGACTGCAAATCATTTTCATGTGTTTTGGTCATGCCCAGTTATCCACCAATATTGGACCAATGTACAGACAATATTGGGGAAAATATTCAAAATAACAGTTCCCTTTTCTTTTGTAACTTTGTATTTGGGTTTACTACCGGATTCACTGGAAAGACGAGGAGAAAAATACTTATTCACTGTTTTAATATTGGCAAGTAAAAAAGCCCTAACTAAAAAAATGGATGTTGAAGGACTGTCCTACACCTGAAGATTGGATTAACGTGATTCAGGACATTTACTCGATGGAAAAGTTGACATTCGCACTGAGACAGGACATGGATGGGTTCTTGAACTTTTGGCAACCCTGGATCGCATATGTGTCTTCCATTAGATCTAAACTTTGACAAATACCATCTCAATAATGGCACCACTCTTTGTTCCAACGCTACTCAGATGCTCTTTTATTTTTATTTATTTTTTTTGTTTGTTCATTTTTTGCTCTTTTGTTTGTTTGTTTGTTTTCTGTTCTCTTTAATTTCACTTTTTCTTTCACTTAAAAAAAGGGGTGTTGTAATAATTATTCTTCCAATGTTGTCAAATAACAAAAAATAAGGGAACATGTGATGAAAATGTAAACAATGCAATGCTGTAATGACGTGTATACCCCTTACAAAAATTTAAATTAAAAAAAAAAACACGCATTCACATATACTTTTAGGTAATAGAACAGAATAGCCTTTATTGTCATTGGACAATTCTACAGCACAACTATACAATTAATACAATTAATTATCAGTTAATCAAGGGCGCTTTCAGTCCACTAGATAGCACAAAGCAAGCATCCAGTCAAGTGAAGTCATAGCTTGTCTTGGCAGCCAGCTTTGAAAGTTAGGAAGCAGTTAGCTCAAATGTTGGGCCTTTTTGGATTTTATAACAAAGATGGAAGGAAAGACCTTGACATGACACACAACCCGCAAGAAGCGACGCACAAAAAAAAGAAAAAACACTCAGAACGGGCTACACACGTCTCAGAGCAGCATTAGCAACGGCTAAGCTAAAGAGACACCGGCATGGAGCTTTTTCTCCGATCACCAAGTACGTAAATTTTATTTATGAAGCGCTTTTCAGATACATACAGTCACAAAGCGCTGTACAATAAAATGGAATAAGAGGAAGATGATAATAAAATAATTTAAAAATTTCAGACTTACCATTAAAAAAGCAGCTGAAACACAATGGAAATCCTCATTAAACAAAGTTTTCAGCTGCTTTTTAAAAGAGTCCACAGAGTTAGATAAACGTATCTGGAGTGGGAGTCTGTTCCAAACAGCACCGTCCACCACCCTCCCTGTGTGCAGAGACGTATCTCTGCTGAAAATGAAGCCGCGACAATACTTTATTATATGAAAGACTCAACAGTTTTACTTTGGGACATGATTTGAGATTGAATAAGGTGAAAAAATGTGAAATACATGGGATCAGGATACTCAATTATCACAATATTGTGATTATTGGTGAATCGTGATAGGATCGAATCATGACCCAAGTATTGCAATCCAACTTGGAACTGACTTCCACTCCTACTTATCAGACCATTCTTCATTAACCCTCAAGCGACTGAGTGGGGTCATTTACGACCCCAGCCATATAATTTAATGTGCCGTCTCTTTATTTTTTATCCAAATTTTCTTTCCTAGCATGAATTTGTCAGTCTACTAATCCTACACACTTTCATAGTTTTTTGCAGGGATCAACCAATTGGTGTGGCGTAGACATCGCAAACTCTTGTGGGGTCATTTATGACCCCGAAGAGAAGCACTGGTTTTTAAACATTAGTTTAAATTTTATTCAAATGTTCCACTTCTAATAGTTAGTTAGTTAATCCCTTCACACCTGAAGGTGTATATGGGCGGCGCCTATCTCCGTTTCTCTGACCCTAGGCCACACAGCTACTGTAAGTAGTGAAAGCTACAGTGGGGGGTCAGTCCTCTGGTAGCTCTGTGTGTAACTTTACTTTCCCCATTCCATTATGCGGAGCACCACGCTAGAAGGCAGAAAGCACCATTTTTATATGGTCTTTGGTATGACCCGGCCGGGATTTGAACCCCTGCCTCCCTGTGTGGGGCGGATGCTCTACCAACTGAGCCACCACTCCGGTTTCCACTTCTAATCAGTACTTTATATTGTATTGCAGTGAACCATGGCTAACAGACCTAGGATAGCAAGATTTACATTTGTCTGTTTGTCTGGATTTGTCTGTTTGTCTGTTTGTTAGCAAGATAACTCAAAAAGTTATGGACGGATTTTCATGAAATTTTCAGATTGTCAGAAATGGGGTATCCTACAGATGATTAGATTTTGGTGGTGATCCGGATCACCGTCCACAAGAAAACCGCCATTACGCAAAATGCCATAATAGGTATCATGATCATCATCGTAACTACAATAATAGGTATCATCCTCATCGTGATGATGATATGATGACTATGATGACTATGATGATGATGATGATGTTCCAAGAGTGAACTGACAAGGACTGTCTAAATAAATGTAATGTTGTTCTTACAGTCTGCATTTTGGTTATTTCTTGCAATAAAAGTATTATTAGCAAACACATTTTACATTAGATTATTATAAAATACCTGTCTTAAATACAGGGAGTAGTTTTGGTATGATAAACCTCCAACCAGCCATTTATAATAAGGATCCCTGTACAGAGCACAATGGGGTCATAAATGACCCCACTTGGTCATTTCAGTCCGTAAAATAGCTTGGTTGCTTGAGGGTTAAAGCTGTGGTTTTCTGCGTCAACTTTCCGCTTAAGGCTCTTTGAGAGTGCCATTTTTGTCATGATTCAGATCAGGGTTAGGTTCAAACACAGAGCTGCCAGAACGATCACTCAGACTCCAATGAAAAGTTTCACAATTTTATTAAAAAACTCAGAGAAAATAAAAATGCAAAACTCAAGGAAAGCGGAACACAAAAACCACCAACTTAATTTTCACAAGACAGGTGCCCCCTGGAGCGCATGTAGCCTATGGGAGAGAGCAGGCAGAGATTATCAGGGACAGATTCTCCAAAGAGAGGATAATGCGGGAAAGCGCACTTACGGCTTGAGCAGCGGAGTCCAGCAGGCAACTCCAACAGGGACTAGAGGACAGGGGGAAGGCAGAGACCTGGGTGGACATCCTCATCTTCCTGGTCAGGCGAGCGTGATCAGCTCTGTAGACACACCTGCGGATGGCAGCAACCCAGTGATCCAGCGATGAGCTCTCCACACACTGGGTCTTAAATACGTTGGCTCATCAGATGCAGCAGGTGGGTAATCAAGCAGGTGCGTCCAATAATTCGGAGTGGGAAACCAGGAACAGGAGGGGAGGGGGAGCATGCTCGCCTGAGCATCACAGTGCCCCCCCTCAAGGGACACCTCTTGGCGTCCCACTGGGCTTGCGTCGATGGGTTTGATGGAATGCCCGAATCATGCACTTGACCAAGATGTACATCCCCGGGATCCAATACCTCTCCTCTGGACCGTATCCTTTTCAATGAACAAAATACTGACATCCCCGACCCCCAACGACGCACGTCCAGAATCCTCTCCACCATGTAAGTGGTTTGTCCGTCGATGATCCGGGGGGGGGGGGGGGGGGCATCGGGAGGAGGGCAGAGGAGACTGACGGAGAGGGGCTTAATCTTGGAGACGTGAAATGTGGGATGGATACACATAGAGGGCGGCAAGTCCAACTGAACGGTGACATCGTTGATCAACCGCTTGATGGTGTAGAGGCCCAGATATCGGGGGAGAGTTTCCGGGACTCCATCTTCAGCGGAATCTAGTCGGAGGACAGCCATACCCTCTGTCCCACTGTGTACTTCGGTGCCGGTGCGCGTCTGCAGTTAGCATACTGTCTATTCCATTCCACAGAGCAAAGGAGGGCAGCCCTCATGGCCCTTCACATACAGTGGCACCGGCACACATGGGCCTCCACGGATGGGACAGAGGCCCCTCTCCGCCATGGGCAGCAAAGGTGGAGTATAACCCATCGGTGCTTTGAATGGCATAAGCCCAGTGGAGGAAGAGATCGCCAAGTTGTGCGCGTATTCGACCCAGGTCAAATGGGAACTCCAGGTGGTCGGGTTAGAGGATGCTACGCATCTTAAGGTGGCCTCCAGGGATGGATTAGCATGCTCAGCCTGACCATTACTTTGGGGATGGTATCCTGAAGTCAAACTGCCGGTCGCACCCAAGAAACGCCAGAATGCCTTCCATACCTGGGACATGAATTGGGGCCCCTGGACCGAGACAATGTCAATGGGAATACCATGCAGCCAGATGACGTGCTGCGCCAGCAGGTCGGCCGTCTCCGTGGCAGATGGCAGCTTGGGGAGGAGGATAAGATGAATGGCCTTGGAGAAGCAGTTGACTATAGTGAGAATAATGGTATTCCCCTGGGATGAAGGGAGGCCTGTGACGAAGTCCAGGGAAATGTGTGACCACTGGCGACCCAGCACCGGGAAGGGATGGAGAAGACCTGCAGGAAGGGAGGAGTCAGTCTTGTTAGTCTTTGGAGCAACATCCCTTCCGAGTGTGGGCCACCATAACACTCTCCAGAGCAAGTCAATAGTTCTGGAAATACTGGGATGACAGGCGAAAAAGCTGGCATGCCCCCACTGAATCACCTCCCCATGTAGCGCCACGGGGACAAACAGCCAGTCTGGTGGGCCTCCCTCCGAAACGGGCTCCAATGATTGTGCCTGCCAGACCCTCTGCTCAATTTCCCACTGGAGTGTCCCGAGAAAGCAGGAGGGAGGGAGAATAGTCTCTGGGGAAGACGCAGCAGCTGCGGAGGAGGAGGAGTTGGGAGAAAATTGGCGTGAGGGAGCATCAGCCTTGGCATTATGGGACCCTGGTCTGTATGAGATGGATAAATTGAACCTATTAAAGAAAAGGGCCCACCGAGCCTGCCGAGAGTTTAGCCGTCTGGCCAACCGAAGGTATCCTAAATTTTTATGGTCGGTCCAGACAATGACCAGTTGGCTAGCTCCCTCCAGCCAGTGTCTCCATTCCTCTAGCACTAGCTTAATGGCAAACAGTTCGCGGTCCCCAACAGTGTAATTGCTCTTGGCTGGTGTTAACCGCAGGAAGAACTACATACACAGATGGAGCTTCTGATTGGAGGAGGAGCGCTTGGAGAGGACAGCGCCCACTCCAGAATCAGAAGCATCCACCTCGACCACAAAATATGCCGCGGGATCCACCTGCGCCAGAATGCGTGCGTTGGTGAATAGACCTTTTAGGGTCACAAAATCTCGTTCAGCGGCTTCAGACCACTTGAAAGGGCTTTTAAAAGCCCAGAAAGCGTTGGAGATCCTTCCTGGACTGGGGGGAATCAGCCAGTCTGCTACTGCTTTAATTTTCGCCGTATCGGCCTTTACCGTGCCCTCAGCAATGATGAACCCCCAAAATGAAGTAGAGCAAGTGGAAAATTCCCACTTCTCAGCTTTCACAAAAAGCTGGTTCTCCAGCAACTGCTGTAGGAAGGACCGAACGTGGACTAGATGCTCCTCCATGGTACGAGAAAAAATTAAAATATCATCCAAATAACCAAACATGAACTAGTTCACCATGTCTCACAGGACGCTGTTCATTAACCGCTGGAAGACGACAGGGGTGTTGGTCAGCCTGAACGGCATGACCAAATATTCAAAATGGCCCAAAGGTGTTTTAAACACCGTCTTCTACTCGTCCCCCTCTTGAATGCAGACTAAATGATACGCATCACGGAGGTCGCACTTGGTGAAAAAACGGACCCGTTGCAGTAACTCAAACGCTGAATTAATGAGAGGTAGCGGATACTTATCCTTCCGGGTAATCGCATTAAGCTCACAGTAATCAATACACAGCTGCAGAGACCCATCCTTTTTCCCTACAAAAAAGAACCCCATGCTGAGTGGAGCGGATGATGGCGAATTATACCGGCATTCAGGAAGTCTTTAATGTAGGTCTCCATCGCCTCCCTCTCCGGCCCAGATAAACTGTAGAACCGGCTGGATGGCAGCCGCGCACCCAGGAGGAGATCAATAGCACAGTCGTAGCCCCGGTGAGGTGGTAAAGATAGGGCTCTGGACTTGCTAAAGACCTCCCCTAAGTCATGGTAAACCTCAGGCACGGAGCTGAGATCCACCAGCTCAGCTGGAGGGGAGGCGATCAGGAGCGAAGGAGAGCATGTGGCCGAACTGAGACACGAAGAGAGGCAGAAAGGGCTCCAGGACGAAATGGAGCCCTGACTTCAATTAATGATGGAGTTGTGCATGCGGAGCCACGGATACCCCAGGATCACAATGGCGTTAGATTGAGGCAGGACATAAAACTGAATAAACTTGCGGTGATTACCGGACAGAATGACCGAAATGGGCTCAGTCTGCTCGGTAATCGCCGTGATGGTACTGCCCGAAACTGCCAAGACCGACAAAGGTGTCAGGACATTCCTGGTAGGTATCTGTAATTTCTGCACCATGGCATGTTGGATAAAATTTTGCTCCACCCCCAAATCAACGAGGGTGGAGGTTTTGAACTCGGCCCCTGGTAACTAAATGAGGGCCGAGAGTTCAAAACGATTGGGAGGATTTTGCGAGGACCCTCCCGCCACAGCCCCCACGGTTATTGAAGGGCCGGGTTTTTTGGCCTCACGGGACATTTCAAGACAGTATGACCTGGGATCCCACAATAGAAACACGCCCCGTCCTTGTCTCAATGCCAACACTCCTCCTGAGTTAGATGGGCCCTACCAAGTGCCATGGGCTCAGAGGGGGCCAGCAGAGCAGCACCAAGGGGAGGGGCGGCCGGCCAGGAAGCAAGCGGAGAGACAGTTGCCTTCTCCTCCTTCGCCCACTCCCTGAACCAGTTGTCGAGGGCCACGGCCTGTGCGATGAGCTCATCCAGGGAGGAGGGAGACGCACGGATAGCCAGCTCGTTGCGGAGATGCGAATTCAGACCTGAGAGGAACGCGCTGCGCTGGGCAATGTCGTTCCAGCCGGAGTCCGCCGCAATGACTCAGAACTCAGTAGAGAAATCGGCCACGGACCGATCCCCCTGCCGAAGCCCCATGAGTGGGCTAACAATATTCCCCTCACTCTCTGAATGGTCAAAAGCCCCTGAGAACTCTTGCACAAATTGCTCAAACGAATAAAGGGGTCCTTCCGGGCTGCTCAAGATGGACTGTGCCCACTTGAGGGCCCCGCAGCAACAAGGTCATGAAATGTATTTTGAACACATCATCCCTATACTCCCCCTCCACCTGCTGGAAATACAACTGGCAGTGGAACAGGAACCCCCTGCAACCCCCACCTCCCCCCATAGAGGACAGGTGTGGGAACAGAGACGTTCCTGTGGATGGCAACCGCTGCCTAGGCAGCAGGTGCAGGAGGAGGCACCACACCAGGAAGCCAACACAGGTGCTCGGAAACAGTCACCAATTGCTGAGTGATAGTTTGAAACTGCTCAGAAAGGAACACGACCTGAATTTGGGCGGTGCGGTGGCACAGTGGTTAGCACTGCGGCAGCACAGCAACTCACCCTTGGCCATGGGATCTCTGGTTCGATCCCAGCCCCTGACCAACAGTGATCTGTGTGGAGTCTGCATGTTCTCCCCGTGTCTGCGTGGGGTTACTCCGGTATTTCTCCGGTTTCCTCCCACAGGCCAAAAACATGCAGGTTAGGTGAATTGGAGACTCTAAATTGGCCCTAGGTGTGAATGTGTGTGTGAATGGTAAAAGGGATAGCGCCGTACCGTGGCTGCTTCATCCATCCAGGTGGATGCCCTCAATTTCCCCTCTGGGGATCAATAAAGTATACAAAATCAAAAAAAAAAAAAAAAATCAAAAAGTTCCGTGGCACCCAAACGCTTGAGTGCTGACTGTTCACCTGGCTAAGCGCTCGCTGAACCTTGATCCTGGCTGGATCGTTCTGTCATGATTCAGATCAGGGTTAAGTTCAAATGCAGAGCTGCCAGAACGATCATTCAGACTCCAATGAAAAGTTTCACAATTTTATTAAAAAACTCAGAGAAAATAAAAATGTAAAACTCAAGGAAAGCGGAACACAAAAACGCCAACTTAATTTTCACAAGACAGGTGTCCCCTGGAGCGCACGTAGCCTACGGGAGAAAGCAGGCAGAGATTATCAGGGACAGAGTCTCCAAAGGGAGAATAATGCGGGAAAGTGCACTTACGGCTTGAGCAGCACAGTCCAGCAGGCAACTCCAGCAGGGACTAGGGGACAGGGGGAAGGCAGAGACCTGGGTGGACGTCCTGATCTTCCTGGTCAGGCGAGCGTGATCAGCTCTGTAGACACACCTGCGGGTGGCAGCAACCCAGATGATCCAGCGATGAGCTCTCCACACACTGGATCTTAAATACGCTGGCTCATCAGATGCAGCAGGTGTGTAATCACGCAGGTGCGTCCAATAATCCAGAGCGGGAAACCACGAACAGGAGGGGAGGGGGAGCACGCTCGCCTGATCATCACAATTTTTCATGGTTGAAATATATTCAGAAGGCCTTTCTCCTACCAGTGTTCTCCATAAACTACGACACTGCATGTGACAGTGATAGACAGCTTGACAGCCTTGCAAATATGAAGCCTAAAATATCACAATCGCCTCCTAGTGGCTGGGTGCAGTACAGGTGATATGAGTCTGTTAACACTGACAAAGACTAGAAAATAACATAAATATGGAAGAAAAATTAATACATCCAATATTAATACATTACTTAGGAAACAATATCGATTTTATTTTATGAGAGCATCTGGCCCTCACAGTGTCTGCAGAGAAAAATTCTGGCCCTTGGACAAATGTAGTTGATGACCCCTGTTCTAAATTACTAGTACATACCCGTCCATGCCCGTAGAAACCAAGTATAAGCAAGTATTTCTGCATGCCCATTGCTGAAGGGTCTCTGCTCTAAATTATAAACCCCAAATTCAACACCATTTTTTTAAAAAACCATTGTGGTGGGCCAGTATAATCACAATCCGTCATCATCATCATCATAGTGTAGCATCATCTCACTTTGGCTCAGCAATAATTATTCTTCTGCTTAAAGACATTTTTGTTTCACCCAGGAGTAAGACAAAGAAATGGATTTTCTCCCCAGGCTACAGCTGAAATCCCCTTTCTTTTGTTAAAACCAACCTAAGGAATTTCCCCAATGTCCGGCTTTGCTTTTATTGCCCCCATAAACATGCGACAGACCTGGCCTACACAGATCCACAACTCAGTTAATTTCCTTAAACTCTGGGAGACGCTGGATTTAACCAGTGAATTTTAAAGTACATTATTACAAACTCAATTCTAAACCTTCTTCTTTTCAGAACTATGAAAAGCAAGAGGACTCTGATGCTTTAATGTGGAAAATCAATAATATGGGTGAAATGCATTAATCTGTGATTTTATATATATGCATGTTAATGTTTAAATGAATGTTTATTCCTGCATGTTGATTTAGAAGCACTGCTTATAAGATACACTAAGGTTAATTTAGTTATACATAAGTGTGTAACAGTATATTCCAATGTATTTAAAATTGTGTGTATTCCTGTGGACGGATCACGTTTCACCAGTCTCCAGAGAGACCCCACCTTCTTCATCTCATTGGTCCCTTGTAGACTGTTTGTTATTGGACTAAAGGTTCATCGGGCCTCCCACGAAGGACACTCATTGGCTGAGATCCCGGAAGCCCGCGAAGCTCAACAGAACTTATAAATAACAGAGGGACCCCTGCTTCAGCCTCTCTTTTCCGGATCGTCTTTTCGGCTGCTCTTTTCTTTTTTTCTTTTCTCTTTTCGCCACTGGCCCGTCTCTCTCTATTGTCTACACACAGCAAGGAAGAACAAAGGACCGTCTGAACAAAGACTCGACCACGTGTCGCTTTTCTGAACACAGAGCAGATAACTCGTAATTTGTTTATGTAACTTTGTATCTTGATGTCTTTTTCTTTTTCTCTTAAATACCTAGGAATTCCTATTTCTTTGAGCTCAATTCTTAATCGGAGTTAAACTCCAATTTTTATTCATCACTTTTTCTTTGTTAAACTTTCTGTAAAATCACCGTTTGTTTAATTTTAATGTAAACTTTAATCTTGACTTTATTTTTGTTTAATATTTTTCTTGACCAACCACACACCAGAAGCTACTATTTTTATCTAAAGTCCGAAAGTTTTTTTTTTAATTTGAGATCTGATTAGATCTAATTATTCTCGAAGACCTCTGAAGGCTCGCGTCTACAAGGAGAAAACGTGCAGCTGTTCATCACACACTGAAGAAGCGTCTGCACCATCTGGCTCAGAGCTCAGTTTCAACTGTGGGTCATACAGTCAAGATCCAGCCCCTTCGACCGCTTGACTTTAAAGGTCGAAATGTGGATCCTGAAATATCTGCGGGCAGATATTTACCCTAACATCCACGAAATCTTGGGCTGAGGACGCCGCCGAACGAGGAATCACGTGAGCTGCAACTTTCATTCATCTGCTGAATTAAACGTCTGAGGTTCGGTAATAATTTGTGTATCTAATCAGATGCAAATTAAGAAGCCCTTAACATAACTCATCTTTTCATTAAAATTCCATTTTTATTTTCTTAAGATGAATCAAGGACTTTTTCACATAATTAGTAAACTTTCTCCATAAATTTGCGTTGTTTCAATAATCTGTTAACACAAACTGATAGAAATTGGTTTCTCAGTTTAACCCTGGTTCCGAAAATATTGACATTGTTAATCTATCATTTACAAGATTGATTCTATGATTAATGAAATTACTGCAATGTCTGTTAATCATTTCGTTTAATAAATCTGTAAAAATGAGAAGTTGTTGAGAATTTATTTCATTCTGAGTCTGTTCAAGCAGGTATCGAATTCATGGAAATTTTTTGAGACTGATTATTGATTAATTTATTGAGTGATCAAACTTTTCCTATGTATATGAAATGAGATTTGATCTCAGATTCCAATACATCAATATAAATTAAATAATTCATACCTGATCATATTCATATTTATTAATATCCATATATTTCCTCCTATAATAGCAATCTGTCGGGGGCGACAATGACTGTTTCATTTAGAAACAGTGTGTACACTACCCACCCCTAAGTTGAATAACAAACATATCTGTGTTGCCGTCATACCTGTGGCTGAGGAGCGCAGTGATACTTCTTCATGATATCCACAGAGTAGAGGTCTGGAACGGGCTGGAAAGGATTAAGAGCCACTAAGGTGCAGCCAGCATGGGTGTAAAACACCTTCACACTGTACCTCGCCTGAAGGCATTTCAGCACTGCCATGGGAGGAAAAAACAAAACAAAAAAAAAATTGAAAATCATTAAACAACAAAATTGTAAAAGAACACACAAATATTATGTCGGACTCAAAATTTTTTAACATGCTTTCTGAAAAATACATGTATATTTAACACATGGATGAAAATGATAGAAAACAGCATAACCAAAGTTATTCACATATAGGTTATTTCTACATAGTACCAATGTACCTACAGTATATTTTCATGTAATTATACTTTTACCATTGCATGTAATTAATCTATAATAAACATAAGAAACTGTGAAAAAGGAAATCATGCTCTCAAGCCCGTTACTTAAAAATTTATGGCTCATCAGTGTACTGTATGTGACACAGCCTTTTACAAGCACAGTGATGATTCATACACATTTTTTTGGCATCCCTTCAGATTTTATTTCCATCTAGCAAATAATGCATGGCATGCACTAAAATGCATTTCCACTGAGGTAACACAGCAGGTACAACCAAGACCCATAACATATCCTGTTTATGTTTTCAATAGGAGATAGGGGCCCGGGCAACAATAAAAACCTGTTTGATACCTGTGGTTGGATTCACTGGGTTGACTTTGGTGAGGTCGTCATAAGTGTGGAGCTGGTCTTCATCAGTGAGGAAGGCCTGAATGTCTCCCTCAAGTGACTTGTTTAGAGAAGGATGAGAATGATTGACTTTCTGGGTGAATTCCTTTACCTATGTGGATAAGAAACCAGACGGTCAATGACTGAGCAGCTCATTCTGGCCTGACGAAATCACCCCGGGAGCATTCAGATCTCCTGACCATTGACCACGACCTTAAGCACAGCTTAGATACAGATCCAATCTAGGACGGGCTTAAAGTCAAGGTCAGTGGCCAAGGAGGGGTAGCATTTTCCATGAAATCATAAATGACCTTGACCTCAACCTGGATGCAGACCTACCTGAGGGTCATCGTGAGTGAGTTTCATGAGAATCAAGGTCATTGCCTAGGAGAAGTAGTGATTTTTATAAAATCATGTAAGTGCCCAGATCTCCTGACCTTTGACCTTTATCTTGAGCCCAACTTGGATGTTGTTGTCAAGATGGACAATGGACTGACAGACGGACGGACAACGGATGGTGCGTTATCGAAGGAATGTGCTAAAAAATGTGACGAGTCACAAGAGAAAGTAAAGGAGTGTATAAAAACACTTTCATAAAAAGTGATGAAAATTCTATCTTTATGTGGCCTTTCCAACAACATGGGATATATAACAATTAGCAAAAACAGCCTGCATACACAAATTAAAAACTGGTGTGACGCAAGCACCAAATTTGAACAGATTATTTTACATTTTATGGGTCCTTTAAACATATCAACCTGTTAAGCAAATCACTATTTTATGCAATCATATTTACAGGTATTCTATCATTTTACAACTCAATGCAATTCATTACCTATTCTGGTTTCACTAATATTTACAACTTATTGGAATACATAAGTTATTTGTAGAAGGTTATTATGTTGGGAGATATCACATTTTGGCATGCTGATGGAGTTCCAAATGCCTGTGCTCATAGCAAAAACTAACAGTGATGAAAACAAAATCTAACTTTTGGTGTTCTGGAGAGGTATTTCAAGCAAGCTCTACCCTACAAGATCAACTCAAGGCACACCTGGGTGACAATAATGTTTATTCAGAATCTTGATGTGAGACACCTGTCTGCTGGACAGATTATCAGTGTCTCATGTTGATCATTGTAGGGAATGTAATATGAACATGCCCTCAAAACCTCACCCTAGATCCTCCTAAACCCCACCAGCAACTGCTAGTTAATTAATTAATGCACCAGAATAACTTCAGCCCATCAAATAGAAGTCAACTTTATCCTGTTAAGAACACATGATCTTGCCAATAGACTGTCAACAGTCTGAGGTTTGAACAGACACGTTTAATCCTATAGCAGGTAGCCTACATATCATCAGACATGGGCGACGTCTACTTTCAATGCTTTTCATCTCAAGCTCTGGGGTTTTAGTGTTGTTAAAACGGTGTATTTTAGGACAAACACCATGTACACCACTTTGTCCAAAGCATAAAGTTGACCAAAAAAAACCCAACAATAATGTAAAAGGGAAACCCTCCAGAGAGAGGAAAACCCCTACCGATCTTAACATATAATTCAGCTACTGCCACTGGCTGTGCCGTGGTGGTCCATTTAATGCATGGACTACTTTCTTCTGGCGCAATAAACGTGGCATTAGGTGGGTGTTACTCGGTCCTTCTTGGTATTAATAAAATATGTCGCGTCTGAATAGCAGCCAGTGAAAAACAGTGAACAGGCACCGGTTGGTAACGGTTCTCTGGGTCAAATCAAACTGACAAAAAACCAAACAAATTATTTCAACGGTCGTTATCACGTCCCGACTTACCGTTACCCCTCCATTTCTGACTCCTGCTCCAACGGTCCGTCGGTCGTCCGCCGAACTCATTGACGACCTCCGCGTTTGTCCCTAAAGTCAGCCGAAGTGCTTCTGAGACTGTGACTAAACTTCGGATGGAGAGCGGCTGTTGTAGTCTGCGCTCCACGCGTTGCCACTACCGTCGCCGCTCCCGCCGCTCACTGACCGCTTCCCCGAATCTCCACACATTCCCGCACTCATCCCGACGCTTCACGGACCCCACTGCTGCTGTGTAAAAATCACAATCCTCTTCACCAAAACGCTCGAAGCTGCGCTGATCCTGATTACATCGATTTCAATGCGCTTTACCTTATTAATCTTATTTTATTTGCTGCCAAATTCTACATCCACAAATGTAATTTTTTTTCCCAAATAAGAAGCCACACTTTATTTTATTCATGAAGGAAACAGACCTTTATGTAACCACAATTTACCCTTCCCGTAACAAAAAAAGCTTTAAAAACTGTTAGTATGTAAAATCTTTGATGTCTTTATCTGATGTACTAAAACTCTAACACCAACTTTTTCTTTTCTTTCCTTCTTTCGTTCCTTTCTTCCACTTATTTTCTTTATTTACCTTTTATAGATAGATAGATAGATAGATAGATAGATAGATAGATAGATAGATAGAATCTCAAACTGGGAAATTACAGTGTAACAGTAGAAAACCCAAAAACCAACAGAAATACACATAGCATAATAGAAAAAGGAGTTACCCAGGGATGTAAAAAATGTTTAGATAACTTCATATACTACATAGGCTACTACTGACTGTACAAAGGAGGGTTATAAGGGTGAAATGCAAGGTACCAATTAGACTGTAAGGTGCAGTATGGCAGCATTGTTACGACCAGAATTCAACATTAGAGTGAGTTATTGTACAGTGATTGTACACCACAATCACAGAGCCAGCCCTCTTGATAATCTTGTCAAGTCTGTTGGTGTCGCTGGCTCTGATACTGCTACCCCAACAGACAGCAGCAAAGAAGATGGCGCTGGCGACAACAGCCTGGTAGAAAAGCTCCAGCAACCTGTTGCACACGTCTCAGTTCCTTCAGGAAGTAGATAGTGGATATAGTGGACAAAGGATGTTGAAGATGGAGCTGGCAGGCGGGAGGAAAAGAGGAAGACCACAGAGAAGATTCATGGATGTAGTGAAGGAGGACACGGAGAGGGTTGGTGTTACAGAGGAAGATGCAAGGGACAGGGTGAGATGGAGACAGATGATCTGCTGTGGCGACCCTTAAAGGGAGCAGCCAAAAGAAGAAGAAATAATAATAATAATCCTTTCAGCAGCTCCCTTTCGGGGTGCCACAGCATAATATATCACATGAAATAAATTCTCCTCTGTGGATTGCCACCTTATCATGGTGGGTGGGTTTGCGTGGACCTCATAATCCAATGAGCTATGTTGGCCAGCTTGCCCCTGGGGTCTCCCATGGGAATCAGGTCCTGGGTGAAGGGCTAGACAAAAGGGTGGTTGAGCAGATCCCCATGAAAAAAGTCACAACAACAAGGACCCAGTGCACACAGCAAACCGCATGGGTCCACCCTCCAGTAAGTTCACCACCTGCAGGAAGGATCATGGGGATCATGGTGCTACGTGAACCAGGGGACAGTCTGTCTTCTCTGCTTGGACTGTTGCCCACCTTCCCCCCCGGGTGCCGGTCCTTTGGATAAGTGGTAGAAGATGGATGGATGGATGGATGGATGGATGAAATAAACTGACATACTATTTCCGAGCTGTTTTGAACGCACCATTGTCCCCAACCCGGAAGTAATCTGAGGCGCTTCACGTCGTTGCAGGAGTTGTGATCCCATTCTTAAAACAACTACAACAATGCTGTTAAACTGGTATTTTAAGAAATATTATTTCGGGTAGTCAACAGACGGACCAGCGGTAAGCAGTAATAACTAGTGTCACTGATACCGCACTAACATTTTAACCTGGAGTTGAATGAACTGAATGCCTGCCGACTGTGCGCTTACTTAGCTTCAGTTATTTCTTCATTCACTTTAAGAATATCGGCAGGTGCGTGGTTAACAGTAGGCTGATGGATGAATGATCGATTATTTGTTTAAATACAGATCAAATGCAAAGACAAAATTCATTACAACTTAAAAACATCTGACAACTTTTGAAAGATGAAACAAATTACAAAAGTTTTCGGTGTATAAATCGCTCATTTCAAAAGATTCAGACATTTGTTATGGTGATGGATATGTACAGTATATGTATGTCATGGTATTTCTCTGTGCTGTAGTGTGATTTAGAATTATAAATGCACGTCGTCTCCATTTTATTACTCATTACAAACTTAAGGAGCTGAGTTTAGAGCCAGTATAGGACATGTTAAAATTGCCAGTTAAAAATGTACACAACTGGTAAAAGTACACTGGTACATATAATCAGATTAAACATAATTAAGTAGATACTATTTTATTTCTCTGAATTAGGAAGTGCAGAATTAACACCTGTAATCACAGTGTTCTGGCTCACATATAAATTAATTTGACTAATATGTTATTTATTTTTCCTCATATAACAGATATTGAATTGAATTGTATTTTACTGTTTGCAGATAATGGCAGAGAAGGGGCTGAAGGAGGCTTTTGTCAGCAATCTTAACGGGACCAGCCTAGAGGAGGTGTCACTGGGCTTATTCCTCAGCCCAGTATGCCTGTTGAACAGAGGACTACTTATGATTCTCTACTGTCAGGCCAAAAGGATCCTGCCCCTCTCGTTTCCTCCAATTTCTCACCTGTTCCTAGACCTCTCTACGCTCATTCTCCCCCTCATCCTGTCATGTACTGTTCTGAGCAGCATTCTCCACTGGGTTGTAATGAGCCTCGTCTTTCTTTCAGTTTGTATGTCTTGCTTTATTTACCGCAGTGGCACTCATCCCTCTGCTCAGCATCAGAACACTAAAATCAGCAACTTCCTAAAGAGCCACATCGAATTCGACCAGGTTCCCTTTGTGACTCTTTTTCGAGTTTTCGTAAACATCATGACAGCCATCAGCATCCTCGCTGTAGACTTCAGTGTCTTCCCAAGGCGCTATGCTAAAACAGAAACATATGGTACAGGGGTTATGGATTTTGGTGTTGGAGCATTTGTCTTTGCAAATGCCCTGGTGTGTCCTGAAGCGCGGAGGAAGAACATCTCGGGCTCTAAGATGAATCACATCACAAAGCAGCTCTTGTCTGTGTGGCCTCTGGTAGTCCTTGGAATGGGGAGGCTAGTGAGCCTCAAAATGACTGGCTACCACGAGCATGTGACGGAATACGGCGTACACTGGAATTTCTTCTTCACGCTGGCTGTCGTCAGAGTCTTGGCTTCTATGCTACTGGCTCTTTTACCGGCCAGCCAGCTGTGGGTCTTCGCCCTTCTGATCAGCGGACTTTATCAGTATGCTCTGGAGACGTCAGAGCTGAAGACTTTCATTATCCACAACCAGGACAGAAAAAAGGACTTTCTGCATGCCAACAAGGAGGGCTTCTTCTCTGTAGTGGGGTATGTGGCCATCTACCTGACTGGAGTTCAGACTGGACTGTATGTGATGCAACCAAGGTCTCTTGTTAAGGAATGGCTCAGAACCCTTTTCACCTTCTTGTTTGGAAGTTTGGGTATGTTTGTCATTTTGTGGGCATCTCAGACTCTTGTGGAGCCTGTGTCTCGGCGCTTGGCTAATTTCCCCTTCTGCCTCTGGAGCGTAGCAGAGTCTCTGTTTTTTATGTCCTGCCTAGGTCTAGCCGATATGGCGCTGCTATTTTCTAAGAAAGCATCTGGCTGCCACTTGGTGCCCTCGTCATGGAATTTGTGCCAGAAACATTCAGACATTGACAAAAAAAAGAGAGGTGAACTGGACAGACTGTGCCTCATTCAAGCTGTCAGCAGGAATCAGCTGTTGTTTTTCTTGCTTTCGAATGTCATGACAGGACTGACCAACACCATTGTGGACACGCTTAGTTGCAGCACTTCATTTTCAGTGTGCGTTTTGCTTTTGTACATGTTTGCTAACTGCTCTGTGATATATGTTTTACATTTTTGTGGAATTACTGTAAAATTCTGGTGAACTTACATGATTTGTATGCATGGAGTTTAGGTGAGAGGCATTGCTGAATTATTATTTTTACTGATGCTAATGAATAGAACTACTGTACATGTGTAAGGTGACAATTTGGGGTGTCCGAATAAATGAGTACTTCAAACCCCAATTCCAGTGAAGTTGGAACATTGTGTAAAACATGAATAAAACAAAATACAATGATTTGCAAATCCTTTTCAACCTATATTCATTTGAATACACTACAAAGACAATATATTTAATGTTAAAATTGATAAACTTAGTTGTTTTGAGGTTTTTTTGCAAATATTCACTCATTTTAAATTTGATTCCTACAACACATTACAATAAAGCTGGTACAGAGGCATGTTTACCACTGTGTTGCATCACCTTTCCTTAAGCGTTTAGGAACTGAGGACACTCATTGTTGAAGCTTTGTAGGTGGAATTCTTTCCCATTTCTGTATGATGTATGACTTCAGTTGCTCAACAGTCCGGGGTCTCCACTGGCACCGGCCCGGAGTGGCCCATAGGGAGAGTCAGGAGGATTCCTGGTGGACCACTTCACGGTGTTCTATTCAGAAGCAAAATCATTTAACGTCAGTATCATTATAATCTGATAAGGAGCGTCGGTAGTACTACCCAGATGTTTTTGGAATTGTTCTGAATCTGCCTGACCTATACTGCTGAGCACTCCCCGACAGCACCTGATAATGTGAAAAATTCTAAAGAAAAGCTCTTAATGGTGAAAAAAAATACATTATAAAAGTTCTAAAGTTAAAGGAATAAAATCCAATTTTACACGTGGAAAAATAACTTTAACTCTCATAACTTTCCCATTTTCTCTGAAAATAGTGTGGTTTTTCTTCTAAATATTCTTGGACATTTATAACTTTTTTTGGTAAATTTGTGACTTTTCTAATCAGTTTAGTACTTTTTGTCCATAAATTTGCCACTTTTTTGTGATAAGTTGATTAGATTTTTTCCAGAAGTGTGTGTGTGTATATATATACTGTATATACTGTATATATACTGTATATATATACTGCTCAAAAAAATAAAGGGAACACTTTGAAAACACATCAGATTGTAATGGGAAAAAATAAGCTGGATATCGAAATTGTGGCAGGCTAGTCCAGCTTACTCAGATTAAAAAGTGTTCCTTTAATCTGAGTAAGCTGGACTAGCCTGCCACATATATATATGTGTGTGTGTGTGTGTGTATATATATGTATACATACACACACACACACACACACACACACACATATATATATATATACACACACACACGTGGACAAAATTGTTGGTACCCCTCTGTTAATTAAAGAAAAACCCACAATGGTCACAGAAATAACTTGAATCTGACAAAAGTGGTAATAAATAAAAATTCTATGAAAATTAACCAATGAAAATCAGACAATGCTTTTGAATTGTGGTTCAACAGAATCATTTTAAAAAACAAACTCATGAAACAGGCTTGGACAAAAATGATGGTACCCCTAGAAAAGATTGAAAATAATGTGACCATAGGGACATGTTCAACCAAGATGTGTCCTCTAATTAACATCACAGGTGTCTACAAACTTGTAATCAGTCAGTCGGCCTATTTAAAGGGTGACAAGTAGTCACTGTGCTGTTTGGTGACATGGTGTGTACCACACTAAACATGGACCAGAGGAAGCAAAGGAGAGAGTTGTCTCAGGAGATTAGAAAGAAAATTATAGACAAGCATGTTAAAGGTAAAGGCTATAAGACCAGATGTTCCTGTGACTACAGTTGCACATATTATTCAGAAATTTAAGATCCACGGGACTGTAGCCAACCTCCCTGGACGTGGCCGCAGGAGGAGACGGATAATATGACTGGTAACAAAAGAGCCCAGAACAACCTCTAAACACATTCATGGTGAACTCCAAGGTCAAGGTACACCAGTGTCAGATCGCGCCATCCGTCGTTGTTTGAGCCAAAGTGGACTTCATGGGAGACGACCAAGGAGGACACCACTGTTGAAAACAAATCATAAAAAAGCCAGACTGGAATTTGCCAAACTGCATGTTGACAAGCCACAAAGCTTCTGGGAGAATGTTCTATGGACAGACGAGACAAAACTGGAACTTTTTGGCAAGGCACGTCAGCTGTATGTTCACAGACGCAAAAATGAAGCATACCAAGAAAAGAACAGTCCCTACTGTGAAACATGGAGGAGGTTCTGTTATGTTCTGGGGCTGCTTTGCTGCATCTGGCACAGGGTGTCTTGAATCTGTGCAGGTGAGGCACATATGTTTGGTTCATATTTCCCCACAAGAGTGTGGCACATATGTCTGGTTCATATCTCCCACAAATGTATGACTTATGTGGATTGTATGGCTTATGTGGATTGGGGCTTCATGTCTGGAGGAACAAGACAGGAGATGGCGAGGAGGTGTGAAGTCGGGCCCTCGTCTCGGAGAAGAGGACCTGGGGGGTTTCCCGGGACACCGGAGAATAAGAGACAATGGTGAATCTTCAGAGACTTGCATTGTGATTGAATGTTTGCAGAAGCACCATGTGACTTGAGTTCTTAATCCCCCAGAGGTATAAGAGTGAGCTGTAACATTATTCTGCCTCTTCTTGCTTTTGAGAATGTTGGATGAATGTGTTCTGGAAAAAAGCCGAACCTGAGAAATACACTCATGTCTCGTCATTAAACACATCTTCCACACTGGTGACCCACGACAAAGAATGAGCAGGGAGAATTCTCCCGAGCGGAGCTCATCAGAGGCCAGCCTGATGGCTGCCTCCACGCTCCAGCTGCCCGATTTCTGGCAGCACAGCCCGCGCTCCTGGTTTAGCGCGGTCGAGGCGCAGTTCAACCTCCGGAGAATCTCAAAGGATGAAACGAGGTTCTACCATGTGGTGGCGAAGCTGGACAGTCACACAGTCCAGAGGGTGGAAGATCTGGTTAACCACCCACCGGACACCGACAAGTACGGCGCATTGAAGGAGGCGCTGATCAGCCATTTCACCCCCTCGGTGCAACAGCGAGCAGAGGGGCTCCTAGAGTTGACGGAGTCGGAGAACGACAGACCGGCAGACCTGATGGTGAAGATGCTGAGACTGAAAGACTCCGAGGATGGCGAATTTATCTTCGCCCACCTTTTCCTCCGGACTCTGCCGCCAGCAGTGAGAGTGACCCTGGCAGACTCACCCCGCTTGGCCAAGCGGGACTACCATGGCCTCGGCAAAGAGGCGCAGCGACTCGTCGACACCCACAAGCAGAGCGCGGTTTCGGCCGCGGCAGCTGAGCAGAGGACGGCGCCCGGAGATAGTTTGGAGCCAGAGGTGGCGGCACCAGACGAACCGACGACGGCGGCGACAGGCGTCAGGCGACGCGGAGCTGAGGTCGGCCTGTGTTTCTACCACCGCCGTTTTGCGGAGAGGGCGCACAGATGTCTCCCACCGTGCCGCTTCAAGCATCAGGGAAACGCCATGACCGGGGGGCTGGTAGCAGCTGCATCCCTCGGAGAAGAAAATAAGCTGCTTTACCTGACAGATGCACACTCGGGGAAACAATTCCTCGTGGACACGGGCTCCCAGCTGAGTTTCGTCACGCCTACCTACGCGGAACGGCTGATGCCGTCCAAAGCTCCCTGGGTGTCAGTATCAGCAGCGAATGGCTCAGCGATTAAGACATTCGGTGAGAGGACCATGCATCTGTCCTTACAGGGCCGTTCATTCGAGTGGACCTTTATTGTAACAGCAGTCAGTTTCAACATGTTAGGGGCTGATTTTTTGTGCTCACATGGTTTATTGGTTGACCTTGCTAATAGACGCCTGGTTAATGCACTGTCTTTTCATTCTATTCCCTGCACAGCTCGGGTGGCTCCGCCGACTGCACACGCCAACATCACAGCTGCAGGTGGTAAGTTTCATGCTTTGCTCACTCACTTTTCAGCACTCACAGTTCCAAATTTTTCGGCTACAGTGGCCAAACACGGGGTGGAACATTTTATCACCACCACTGGGCCGCCCGTTTTTGCAAAAGCCCGGCGCTTGGACTCAGCTAAACTGGCAATAGCGCGCGAGGAATTTGCCAATCTGGAAAAACTGGGCATAATTAGACGCTCGAACAGCCCCTGGGCTTCCCCGTTACACATGGTCCCAAAGGCTGATGGCTCGTGGCGACCTTGTGGCGATTTCTGCAGGTTGAACAACGTCTCAGCACACGACCGCTACCCGATTCCGCACATCCAGGATTTCTCAGTTCATTTGGCGGGGGCGCGCATTTTTTCTAAAATAGACTTTGTGCGCGGCTACCACCAAGTCCCTGTGCGCACGCAGGATAGTCCCAAAACCGCGGTAATAACTCCGTTTGGGCTTTTTGAGTTTTTGCGCATGCCGTTTGGGTTAAAGGGCGCCGCGCAAACTTTCCAACGCATGATGGATGCAGTTTTACGCGACCTGCCTTTCGTGTTCATCTATTTAGACGACATATTGGTAGCCAGCACGTCCGAGGACGAACATGAAACCCACCTCACAGCGGTTTTTCGGAGACTGGCAGAGCACGGGTTGATAATTAACCCAGCGAAGTGCCAGTTCGGGGTGGCGCAAATCGATTTTTTGGGGCACCGCGTTTCACCACAGGGAGCGGTTCCCCTTCCTGAGAAAGTGCGCGCGATAACAGATTTCCCCCCACCTCAAACGATAAAAGCGCTGCAGGAGTTTCTAGGGATGGTTAATTTTTACAACCGGTTTCTTCCGAGCGCAGCGCGGCTTATGCAGCCACTGTACGCGGCACTGAAAAAACAAAAACCTACGAATAAGGTCGAATGGTCTCCGGAGCGGGAGCGCGCTTTCTCCCAGGTTAAATCAGCCCTTGCAAGCGCCGTTTTGTTAGCGCACCCGGTTCCAACAGCCCGTTTGGCGCTCACCACCAACGCTTCGGACCTAACGGTGGGGGCAGTCATTGAACAGTGTGTGGCAGGGACCTGGCAGCCTCTCGCTTTCTTTAGCAAATCCTTGCGCGATAACGAGCGTAAATACAGCGCGTTTGACAGGGAGCTTTTAGCCCTACACTTGGCCATCCGCCATTTCCAGTCCTGGCTGGAAGGGTGCCGTTTCACCGCTTTTGTAGACCACAAACCGTTAACTTTTGCGATGGCCAAAATCTCAGAACCTTGGTCAGGCCGACAACAAAGACAGCTAGCCGCAATATCAGAGTTCACCACCGATATCCAGCATGTCGCAGGCAAACACAATGTAGTGGCGGACTGTCTCTCACGTGCTGTGGCAACGCCAGGCCACGTGGGGGCAGACTCGGTGGCTGTGGGCCAGGGCAGCAACGCGGGAGCGCGCGCAGCCCCGGTCCACGTAGGTTTGGATTATGCAGACATGGCTGCGGAGCAGGTTGGTGACGCGGATGTGCGCGCGCTCCAGTCTGGACCAACAGGGTTAAGGCTGGAGCACAGGGTGCAGCAAATAGGTATGCCCCCCTTAATATGCGATGTCTCCACGGGTCGGCCTCGTCCAGTGGTGCCAGCCGCGTGGCGCCGCCGCATTTTTGACTCGCTCCATTCGCTGGCGCACCCGGGGGTGCGCGCATCGGTCAAGATGGTGGGGGAGAAATTTGTCTGGCCAGGGTTGCGCAAACAGGTCAAGGAATGGGCAGCAGCTTGTGTAGCGTGCCAGAGGGCTAAGATACACAAGCACATCAGGGCCCCTTTGGAGCCTTTTCACATCCCGGCTAAGCGGTTTGATCATGTGCATGTTGATCTGGTGGGCCTGCTTCCCTCGTCTCAAGGGTACACACACCTTTTGACGATGGTGGACCACACCACACGTTGGCCAGAAGCAGTACCTCTGGCGTCAACAACGGCAGAAGAGGTTGCGCGCGCGTTTTTAACAGCTTGGGTCGCGCGTTTTGGAGTTCCGTCGGACATAACGTCAGACAGAGGCCCTCAATTTGTTTCCGAACTGTGGTCGTCTATGGCCCGCAGCTTAGGGGTGAAGGTACACCGCACTACCGCGTATAACCCACAGGCCAACGGTTTATGTGAACGTTTTCATAGGTCATTGAAAGCAGCCCTCAGAGCATCGCTCACGGATACAAATTGGGTGGACAAACTGCCATGGGTTTTATTGGGGTTGCGTTCTGCACCGAAGGAGGATTTACAAGCCTCCCCAGCGGAGTTGGTGTTCACACAACCTCTCCGTTTGCCCGGGGAATTTCTCCCCGAAAATCCTGCGCCCAATTCCCCCCCCGCTCAGCTGTTGCAGAGTGGCACAGGATCAAACACGTTGCCTGGCCCAGTGCATCACAGTTTTCCACGCGTTTTTGTGCCAGAGGCTTTGAAAAACGCAGAGTTTGTTTTTGTTAGACATGATGCACAACGTACCAAAAGCCAGTTTAGAAAGCTTGGGATCAGTCCGCCAAGGTCTCCGCCTTTGACCGCCACCTAATCCACATAGCACCGGACCCCCATGATCCCTCCTGCAGGTGGTGAACCCACTGGAGGGCGGACCCATGTAACTCCTTCGGGCTGAGCCCGGCCGGGTCCCATGGGTGGAAAGGAGAGGAGAGGAGAGTCCGGCCGTTGGTCGAACCTCGGATTCAGGAGGAGCAATGTGGTTTTCGTCCTGGCCGTGGCACATCGGACCAGCTCTTTACCCTCTCGAGAATTCTTGAGGGTTCGTGGGAGTTTGCCCAACCAGTTTACATGTGTTTTGTGGACTTGGAGAAGGCATTTGACCGCGTCCCTCGTGGATTTTTGTGGGGGGTGCTTCGGGAGTATGGGGTATCGGGCTTGTTGTTACGAGCTATTCGGTCTCTGTACGACCGTTGTGAGAGTTTGGTTCGTATTGCAAACACTCGGTTGGAGTCATTCCCAGTGAGAGTTGGACTCCGCCAGGGCTGCCCTTTGTCACCGATCCTGTTCATAATTTTTATGGACAGGATTTCTAGGCGCAGCCAGGGAATGGAGGGTGTCATGCTTGGTGACCACAGGATCTCATCTCTGTTGTTTGCAGATGATGTTGTCCTGTTGGCTTCATCCAGCAATGACCTACAACTCTTGCTGGGATGGTTTGCCGCTGAGTGTGAAGCGGCTGGGATGAGAATCAGCACCTCCAAGTCCGAGTCCATGGTCCTCAGCCGGAAAAAGGTGGATTGTCCTCTCTGGGTTGGGGACAGGCTCCTGCCCCAAGTGGAGGAGTTTAAGTATCTTGGGGTTTTGTTCACGAGTGAGGGGAAAAT
This sequence comes from Pholidichthys leucotaenia, assembly GCA_020510985.1. Classification (NCBI taxonomy): domain Eukaryota; kingdom Metazoa; phylum Chordata; class Actinopteri; order Cichliformes; family Pholidichthyidae; genus Pholidichthys; species Pholidichthys leucotaenia. The sequence goes on from CM035839.1 coordinate 217,384,480, forward strand.
GGAGCGAGAGATCGACAGACGGATTGGAGCAGCATCTGCAGTGATGCGGACGTTGTACCGGTCTGTTGTGGTGAAGAGGGAGCTTAGTTCTAAGGCAAAGCTGTCGATTTACCAGTCAATCTACGTTTCTACTCTCACCTATGGTCACGAGCTTTGGGTAATGACCGAAAGAACGAGATCGCGGATACAAGCGGCTGAAATGAGCTTTCTCTGTAGGATTGCTGGACTCACCCTCAGAGATAGGGTGAGGAGCTCAGTCATCCAGGAGAGGCTCAGAGTAGAACCGCTGCTCCTCCACATTGAAAGGAGTCAGTTGAGGTGGTATGGGCATCTGATTAGGATGCCTCCTGGACGCCTCTCACTTGAGGTGTTTCAGGCACGTCCCACTGGGAGGAGACCCCGGGGCAGACCCAGGACTCGGTGGAGAGACTATGTCTCCCAGCTGGTCTGGGAACGCCTTGGTATCCCCTCTGAAGAGCTGGAGCAGGTGGCTGGGGAGAGGGAAGTCTGGGCTTCTCTGCTTGAACTGCTGCCTCCGCGACCCGGACCTCCGGAAAAGCGGTGGAAGATGGATGGATGGATGGATGATGCACAACGCCCAGGGCTGAGACCGCCTTTTGATGGACTGTTCAGGGTGCTGGAAAAAAATGAGAAGCATTTTTTGCTAGATTTGGGGGGCAGAAGGGAGCTAATTTGCATAAACAGACTCAAGCCTGCTTTTGTCCTGGCTGATGAACGAGTGCAGTTGGCAAAAGCCCCCCGCCGGGACAGGCCGCCGAGAAGGCAGGCTCCAGAGCTCCCACAGAGATGTGCTAACAAATCTAATCCCCAGGTGCGAGGAGACGCTGCAGACACAGCGAAGCCAGCCTACAGCAGATTCGGCAGGAAACTCAGACCTAAGAGATTGGGGGATTGATTGTTGGTTATGTGGTAATGTTTTTTATGTATGCATTTATGAGTGTTTGTCCCATGCAGATGTTTGGGGGGGGGGGGGTCATGTGGCACATATGTTTGGTTCATATTTCCCCACAAGAGTGTGGCACATGTCTGGTTCATATCTCCCACAAATGTATGGCTTATGTGGATTGGGGCTTCACGTCTGGAGGAACAAGACAGGAGATGGCGAGGAGGTGTGAAGTCGGGCCCTCGTCTCGGAGAAGAGGACCTGGGGGGTTTCCCGGGACACCGGAGAATAAGAGACAATGGTGAATCTTCAGAGACTTGCATTGTGATTGAATGTTTGCAGAAGCACCATGTGACTTGAGTTCTTAATCCCCCAGAGGTATAAGAGTGAGCTGTAACATTATTCTGCCTCTTCTTGCTTTTGAGAATGTTGGATGAATGTGTTCTGGAATAAAGCCGAACCTGAGAAATACACTCATGTCTCGTCATTGAACACATCTTCCACACTGGTGACCCACGACAAAGAATGAGCAGGGAGAATTCTCCCGAGCGGAGCTCATCAGAGGCCAGCCTGATGGCATGTCATTTAACACATCTTCCACACAGGGTACAATGAAATCTCAAGACTATCAAGGTATTCTAGAGAGAAATGTGCTGCCCAGTGTCAGACAGCTTGGTCTCAGTCGCAGGTCATGGGTCTTGCAACAGGAAAATGACCCAAAACACACAGCTAAAAACACCCAAGAATGGCTAAGAGCCAAACATTGGACTATTCTAAAGTGGCCTTCAATGAGCCCTGATCTAAATCCTATTGAACATCTGTGGAAGGAGCTGAAACATGCCATGTGGAGAAGGCACCCTTCAAACCTGGACAATTAAAAAGTGTTCCTTTAATCTGAGTAAACTGGACTAGCCTGCTACAATTTTGAAATGCAGCTTATTTTTTCCCATTAAAATCTGATGTGTTTTCAAAGTGTTCCCTTTATTTTTTTGAGCAGTATATATATATATATATATATATATATATATATATATACTGTATATACTGTATATACTGTATATACTGTATATATATATATATATAGTTAGGCCCAAAAATATTTGGACGGTGATACAAGTTTTGTTACCGTATTTTAGCTGTTCACGAAAACATATTCAGGATACAATTATATAATCAATATGGGCTTAAAGTGCAGACTCTCAGCTGTAATTTGAGAGTATTCACATCCAAATTGGAGCAAGGTTTAGGAATTACAGCTCTTTAATACGTAGCCGCCTCTTTTTCAAGGGACCAAAAGTAATTGGGCAATTGACTCAGAAGGCTGCAAAAAAAAAAATAACAAGGCTGCATGGGCTCTTCCCTCGTTAACCTGTCATCAGTTAAGCAGTTAAAAGATCTGGAGTTGATTCCAGGTGTGGCGTTTGCATTTGGAAGCTGTTGCTGTGAACACACAACATGCGGTCAAAGGAGCTCTCAATGGAGGTTAAACAGACCATCCTGAGGCTGAAAGAAAAAAGAAGAAATCCATCAGAGAGATAGCAGAAATGTTAGGAGTTGTAGAGGAGCTTGAAATAACGAGGCGATGTGATTCATAAACCAAAGTTTATTATCAGCTCCTCTAACAAGTCTCATCTAGGTGCAGCAGCAGAAGAAGTAAGAGAGCGAACACCTTCGGCTCTACGAACTTATACTCGCACATAACAAAAGACATGCATATCAAAAGCTGACATCCCTCAGTATCTTAATCCCCTCTTTTGTCTTCATACTCCTCCACCTGGCCCTGGGGGGTCAGGGTAACCCATCCGGTCTCCACCGCAGCGCCTCGGATGCTCTTTGATCTTCACTGGCGGTTGAGACCCTTTGTCCTGTTCTGAGGTGTGAAGTCGCTTTACATATGTAATCACTAAACACTCTCACATGCTTAAACATATGCAGGTTATGGGATATATGATTAATATAGACCACAGCCCCCCCAAACAACTAAGAAAAGGACAATAGAAAAATTCACAGTTTAAGATAATTATTATGACATACTAACTGCTACACCTCTTGACACAGAAGAAACTTTCCAGCAGCCATGCTCCTAAGAGAGTTCAGTGGTAATCATAACAGCATAGTAATATCACAAGTCAGTCCTAAACTGTTACAGCACAATTAGTGAACAACTGTTGAGTGGTTTGCATCCGTCTCTGTGCCGTCTGGGTTTTAATCTTCTCCCGAATCTGCTGTGGGTCCGCTTGGGTGTCCTGGTGGGACCTTCCTGTAAGGAATCTACAGCTTGGGGAGGAGAGTGATTAATTGTTCCCTGCAGGGGGGCTGAGTCTTTTCTCTTGGGGGGTCTACCCCGCCGAGGTGCTCTCGCCAACCGTACAGGCTCGTCTCTCAACTAGAAGGCAGGTTTAAGTCTGTCAATGCTGACTGTTTCTTTTCTATCCCCAAAATCAAGCACAAAGTGTTTATCACCAGGTTCCAGCACTCTGAATGGTCCATCGTATGGTGGGCGGAAAGTTGGTTTTAAAGCTTCATGCCTAACAAAAACGAATTCAGCGTTTATTAAAGCTTGGGGGACAAAAACCCGTGGAAAAGAGTGATGTGCCGGTCCGGGGAGAGAGTCCGGTCCGTTGCTGCCTAAAAACCTCGGGGCTGGAAGATGCCCTGGCTCTGGGTTCTCTGGTAAAAATTCACCTGGGAGCCTGAGAGGTTGTGCAAAAACTAATTCTGCTGGGGAGGCGTCTAGATCCTCTTTGGGTGCAGCACACAACCCCAATAAAACCCAGGGAAGTTTATTTACCCAATTTGTATCTGTTAATGAGGCTCAGAGGGCGGCCTTTAAAGATCTGTGAAAACGCTCGCATAACCCATTAGCCTGAGGGTGATAAGCGGTGGTGCGGTGAATTGTCGCCCCTAAGCTGCTGGCCACGGCTGACCAAAGCTCCGAGACAAATTTAGGCCCCCTATCGGACGTGATGTCCGATGGGACGCCGAAACGTGCCACCCAGTTTGTCAAAAAAACGCGAGCGACTTCCTCCGCTGTGGTTGACGCCAGAGGGACTGCCTCTGGCCAGCGCGTAGTGCGGTCTATCATTGTTAACAGGTGTGTGAAACCTTGGGAGGAAGGTAGTGGCCCCACGAGGTCGACATGAACGTGATCGATCCTTCTAGCAGGGATTCGAAAAGGCTCCAGAGGGGCTTTTGTGTGTTTGTGTACTTTGGCGCGCTGACAAGAAATGCAAGTCTTTGCCCATTCTTTTACGTTTTTGCACAGGCCAGGCCACACAAACTTTTCAGCAACCATTTTAACCGAAGCGCGCACCTGGGTGCGCGAGGGAGTAAATCGAGTCGAAAATACGGCGGCGCCATGCAGCTGGGACTAACGGGCGAGGTCGGCCGGTTGAGATGTCACATATTAGGGGGGGCACACCGTCGCGTAAAACCCTTTCCTCCAGCCTTAACCCTGTTGGTCCAGACAGGAGTACGCGCACGTCTGCTTCACTGCTTTGCTCCTCTGCCATGGCTGCATAATCTATCCCTGCGTGGATTGGTGCTGCGTATGTGTCCGCGTTGGCGAAGAGTTCAGCGGCTGAGGTAGTATAATCTGTCTCCTCGCATTCTGACGATGTCACAGCGTGAGAGAGGCAGTCTGCTACCATGTTAAGTTTGCCTGCACATGTCGAATGTCTGTGGTGAACTCTGAAATCGCAGCCAGCTGTTTTTGTTGCCTGCCTGACCACGGTTCGGAAATTTTAGCCATCGCAAAGGTGAGCGGTTTGTGGTCTACAAAAGCCGTGAAACGCCGCCCTTCCAACCAGAACTGGAAGTGGCGGATGGATAAATGAAGCGCTAACAGCTCTCTGTCAAAAGTGCTGTATTTACGCTCAGTTTGGTTTAGCGATTTGCTGAAGAATGCCAAAGGTTGCCAGATTCCGCTGACGTTCTACAACTGCCCCTATGGCCAGGTCTGAAGCGTCTGTGGTTAGCGCAATGCGGGCTGAGGGATCGGGGTGAACCAACAATGTGGCATTAGCTAGGGCACTTTCTACTTCCGCGAAGGCGCGTTCGCGCTCCGGGGTCCATTCGACCGCGTTGGAAGGTTTTTGTTTTCTGAGCGCGTCATATAGGGGCTGCATGAGCTGAGCTGCGTGGGGGAGGAAACGGTTGTAAAAATTAACCATTCCCAAAAATTCTTGCAGTGATTTGACCGTTTGTGGCCGTGGGAAACTTTTTACTGCGTGAACTTTGTCTGGCAGTGGGACTGCCCCCTTCGGAGAAACTCTGTGTCCTAAAAAATCAATTTGTGACACGCCGAATTTGCATTTGGCTGGATTGATTATTAACCCATGCTCTTCTAGTCTCTGAAAAACCATAGTGAGATGCTGCTCGCGTTCTTCCTCAGACGAGCTGGCTACCAGCATATCGTCGAGGTAGACAAACACGAAAGGGAGGTCGCGTAATACTGCGTCCATCATCCGCTGAAAGGTTTGAGCAGCACCTTTGAGGCCGAAAGGCATCCGCAAAAATTCAAAAAGACCGAAGGGGGTTATTACAGCTGTTTTAGGAATGTCCTCTGCTCTAACTGGGACTTGATGATAACCGCGGACTAGGTCTATTTTTGAAAAAATGCGTGCACCCGCCAGATGTAGTGAAAAGTCTTGAATGTGAGGAATTGGGTAGCGGTCATGCGCTGTCGCATTGTTTAATCTGCGGTAATCGCCGCACGGCCTCCAAGAACCGTCGGATTTCGGGACCATGTGAAGTTGTGATGCCCAGGGGCTTTTCAAGCGTCTGATAATGCCTAATCTTTCAAGGGTGGTAAACTCGTCCCGAGCTATGGCAAGCTTGGTCGCGTCTAAGCGCCGAGCTTTGGCGAATACGGGTGGGCCCGTTGTGGGAATAAAGTGTTCGACCCCGTGTTTAGCCACTGTGGCTGAGAATTTGGGAATTGTGAGTGCTGGAAATTGGGTGAGGAGTTGATCAAACTTACCTCCTGCTGTGGTGACGCTAGCCTGCACGGGTGGTGGAGAAAGTCGAGCTGAGCAGGGAATAGAAGCAAAGGACAGTGCATTAACCAAGCGTCTGTTCGCTAGATCAACTAATAACCCATGTGCACACAAAAAATCTGCGCCCAACAAGTTAAAACTCACCGCCGCTACAACAAATGTCCATCTGTAGTTGCGGCCGTGGATGCAGAGGGGCAGGCTCTTTTCGCCAAAAGCGTTGATGATGGAGCCGTTGGCTGCCACCGCTCCATTGCCCCGGGGGCCCATGGCCCGGTCTGCTTGGGAGGGCATGACAAAACTTAGTTGAGCTCCCGTGTCGATAAGGAACTGCTTGCCGGTGTGTCTGTCCGTCACATATAAAAGCTTGCTTTTTTCGCCAAGAACCGCCGCTGTTAACGGCTCTTGGCTTCAGCGTTTTCCCGAAATCGTGAATTTGCAGGGGGGAACGCATTTGTAAGCCTTCTCGGCGAAGCGGTGGTGGTAATAACAAACGTCGCTCCGTCTGTTGCGTCCTGGCCGTGTCGCTGTTACCGCGGGCTGATTCTGCTCGGTGATTTGTGGCTCCTCGTGGCTCCGGACATCAGCGTTGAAGTCTGCGGATGCTGCTGTGGGTGTCTGCTCCTTGCAGGCGTTGACGAGCCGTTGAGCTTCGTGAGCCAGCGTGCGGAAGTCTTGCTGGGTGCTGCATCGCATGTTGGCAAGCGTCCCTCTCATGTGTGGCAGCAGTGTACTGAGGAATATGAAATGGAAGAGGAAGTTGTCATTGTCCTCTTCTTTAAGTTGCAGCAAGTCCTCCATGAGGGCCTTGGGTCTGCCTCCTCTGTGGCCGTAGACCGCCAGGATCCTCTCGGCTCTCTCCTCGGCTGAGGGGACGTAATTTGCCACGATGGTCGCTTTCAGTTCTTTATATTTGTCCTGGGCCGGCGGCCGCTGGATTATGCTCCGCGCACATCTCGAAGTGGCAGCGTCGAGTTTGGCGACGATGTGATAGAACTTTGTATCGTCAGCCGTGATGCCCGCAAGTGCAAACTGAGCTTCAGCTTGCTGAAACCATGAGGCGGGGTCTTCCTGCCAGAAGTCCGGCAGCTTGACGGTGACGGCGTTTGTGTGGACCGTCACTGATGTGTCCGCAGGGTGAGAGTGCCTTGCTTCGGCTCTCTCCGCGGCGCTGGTGTTCGGTTGAGCCCTCTCTATCACTTCTGCCGTGGGGGAACGTCATCCATCTGTTCCCCTGTCTGCATGGGCGCCGGCGTCTGCCTGGGTCGCCACAGATGAGTCGATCGCGGGGGAACGCCTCTGGTCCATTCTCGCGTCAGGGTCACCAGTGTAGAGGAGCTTGAAATAATGAGGCGATGTGATTCATAAACCAAAGTTTATTATCAGCTCCTCTAACAAGTCTCATCTAGGTGCAGCAGCAGAAGAAGCAGGAGAGCGAACACCTTCGGCTCTACGAACTTATACTCGCACATAACAAAAGACATGCATATCAAAAGCTGACATCCCTCACTATCTTAATCCCCTCTTTTGTCTTCGTACTCCTCCACCTGGCCCTGGGGGGTCAGGGCAACCCATCCGGTCTCCACCGCAGCACCTCGGATGCTCTTTGATCTTCACTGGCGGTTGAGACCCTTTGTCCTGTTCTGAGGTGTGAAGTCGCTTTACATATGTAATCACTAAACACTCTCACATGCTTAAACATATGCAGGTTATGGGATATATGATTAATATACAGTAGACCACAGGAGTGGCCAAATCAACAGTTTGGTACATTCTGAGAAAAAAAAAAAGAGTGCACTGGTGAGCTTGGGAACTCAAAAAGGCCTGGATGTCCACAGAAGACAACAGTGGTGGATGATCACAGAATCATTTCCATGATGAAGAACAACCCTTCACAACATCCACTCAAGTGAAGAACACTCTCCAGGAAGTAGGTGTATCAGTATCTAAGTCTACCATAAAGAGAAGACTTCATGAGAGTAAATGCAAAGGATTCACCACAAGGTGCAAACCATGAATCAGCCTCAAAAATAGAAAGGCCAGAATTGGCTTTGCCAAAAAAACACCTGAAGAAGCCAGCCCAGTTCTGGAACAGCATTCTTTGGACAGATGAGACTAAGATCAACCTGTACCAGAATGATGGGAAGAAGAAAGTTTGGAGAAGAATTGGAACAGCTCATGATCCAAAGCACTACATCTTCTGTGATGGCATGGGCATGCATGGTTTCCAATGGCACTGGGTCACTTGTGTTTATTGATGATGTGACAAAAGACCGAAGCAGCCGGATGAATTCTGAAGTGTATAGGGATATCTTTCTGCTCAGATTCAGCCAAATGCAGCAAAGTTGATTGGACGGCGCTTCACCAATGATCCAAAACATACTGCAAAAGAAACCCAGGAGTTTTTTAAAGCAACAAAGTGGAATATTCTGCAATGGCCGAGTCAATCACAAGATCTCAACCCAGTTGAGCATGCATTTCACTTGCTCAAGACAAAACTTAAGGCAGAAAGACCCACAAACAAGCAACAACTGAAGACAGCTGCAGTAAAGGCCTGGCAAAGCATCACAAAGGAGGAAACCCAGTGTTTGGTGATGTCCATGGGTTCCAGACTTCAGGCAGTCATTGCCTGCAAAGGATTCTCAACAACATATTGAAAAGTAACATTTTACTTAGGGTTATGTTTATTTGTCCAATTACTTTTGAGCCCCTGAAATGAGGAGCATTTGTATAAAAATAGCTACAATTCCTACATGTTTAATCATATATTTTTGTTCAACCCCTTGAATTAAACCTTAAAGTCTGCACTTCAATTCCGTTGTAGTTGTTTCATTTCAAATCCAATGTGGTGGCATGCAGAGCCCAAATCATGAAGATTGTGTCACTGTCCAAATATTTCTGGGCCTAACTGTATATATATATATACTGTATATATACAGTATATATAAAATCTTTGACATGGTCACTCGTACATACCTGTGCATGCCCGTAGAAACCAAGTATAAGCAAGTATTTCTGCATGCTTGTAGAAAGCAAGTGTAAGCAACCATTTCTGCATGCCTGCCTTTGATCTCTGACATGGTACCCATGCATGCCTGTAGAAACCAAGTATAAGCAAGTATTTCTGCTGCATGTCTGCCTTTGATCTTTGACATGGTTACCATGGCAACAGTAACCATGGTGATGCCTGCCTTTGATCTTTGGCATGGTTACCATGGCAACAGTAACCATGGTGAAATCTGCATTTGATCTTTGACGTCACCACTCGCTTTGACATGGTTACCATGGCAACAGTAAGCATGGTGATGCCTGCCTTTGATCTTTTGCATGGTTACCATGGCAACAGTAACCATGGTGAAATCTGCCTTTGATCTTTGACGTCACCACTCGTTCAGTGATACCTGCCTTTGATCTTTGATGATGTCATACAGTGATGCCTGCTTTTCATCTTTGACATCACCACTCGTTCAGTGATGCTTGTATTTGCTCTTTGATGATGTCATAGCGAGTCCTATGATCTTTGATGATGTCATAGTGAGTGCTATGATTGTGAGTGATGCCTGCCTTTGATCTCACACAGACACACACACAGATTTTCTTGAATCACTCTATACTATGGTGTCTATATGACATCATATAGACATCATGTAGACATCATAGGCAATCCTATGAACTTTTAGTGAGTCCTATGGTCGTGACTGACAGACACACACACTGAGATTTCTTGAATTATAGAGTGATGATATATACAGTATACTGTACTGTATATATACTGTATAATGTACTGTGTTTTTATGCACGCACGCATCACTCTATATATAATTCAAGAAATCTGTGTGTCTGTCACGACCATAGGACTCGCTAAAAGATCATAGGCTCGCCTATGATGTTCCTATGATCTCTACATGATGTCTATATGACATCATATAGGTCTTAGGACTCGCTATGAGATCAAAGGCAGGCATCACTCACTATCATAGGGCTCACTAAAAGGTCATTGGACTTGCTATGACATCATCAAAGATCGCAGGCAGGCATCACTCACGATCATAGGACTTGCTATGACATCTTCAGAGATCAGCGGCAGGCGTCACTCATGATCATAGGACTTGCTATGACATCATCAAAGATGAAAGGCAGCCATCACAGATCAAAGGCAGTCATCACTGAACGAGTGGCGACATCAAAGATCAAAGGCAGGTTTCACCGTGGTTGCTGTTGCCATGGTAACAGTAACTTTCTACGGTAAAGCAGAAATGCTTGCTGACACTTGCTTTCTCTGACCATGCACGGGTATGCACTAGTTTACATTAATATGTAAACATATTTAAATATGTAAATGTTTGTAAATGAATCATAAGGCTGGTCACCATGGTTACTGTTGCTTTGGAATAGTAAACATTCCATTTCAGTTTTTAGAATGCCTTTGTGACATCATCAGTGACAGCATCACAGAGGCTCCTCTGATCTGACACATTTTAGTTTTAGAATAGTTGGTGGCAGGAGGACACTTTTAAGCAGGACTCCTTATAAGAAGTCCTTATACAAAAATATAGAGTGATGATAAAGAAGTCAGTGGCAGTGATGCACCTGTGGGCTGGTTGGCAACCGCCAATCAAATCTAGAATTTCCATTATCTGTGTTTCATTTCCATATTTGCGAGTGTCATAAGATGTGTTCGACATTTTCTTTTACTGAACATTCTCTACATTTGTGACTTTCGCTTTTCCCCATAGTGAAGAAAGTGCTGTTTAAACCTATGTGATCCAGTCTGTGTCTTGCCATAATGATGTCTTCCCTCCTTTTGGTTGTTATGTAATTCTTTATTGCAATAGATTTTTGTATTCTGTAATACAATCTACCTTTATGATCTTCATGTGTGGAGTTTGCATGTTCTTCCCGTGTCTGTGGGGGTTTACTCTGGGAGTTCTCCAGTTTCCTCCAACAAGCCAAAACATGCAGGTTAGGTTAATTGGAGTCTTAAAGTGGCCCTAGGTGTGAATGTGTGTGTGAATGGTAAAGGGATAGCGCCATACCGTGGCTGCTTCATCCATCCAGGTGGATGCCCTCAATTTCCCCTCTGGGGATCAATAAAGTATACAATCCCATCTTTTTTGCCATAGCTCAGTTCCTTTTTTTCTTGATTACTGCTTTCCCTTCACCTTTTCCAAGAGACAATGGTATAGTTATCTCTTTTCCAAGAGCGCTTTTTGCTAATTTGTCTGCACAGTCATTCCCTTTCAACCCTTATTGTGCAGGAACCCAACAACACTGAACTTCTCCACCACCCCTGTGTACCCTAAATAAACTGTGATATAGCTCAATCACCAAGTCTTCCCTTGCAGATTTTAGTGTCTGTATGTTTTTTAACGCTGCAAGTGAATCCGTGCACACCACCACCTGGTCCGGTCTGACCTCCTCCACCCACTGCAAACCAATAATTATTACCACCATCTCTGCTGTAAACACAGATGTATTGTTGGAGAGTCTTTTTGCGATGGTCACTTTAAACTCTGGAATGTATACTCCAACTCCAACAGAGCCCTCTTTGTTCTTTGAACCGTCAATATAGAGCTGTAAGAAGTTATAGTAATTGTTCCTGAGGTAAATTCTTGTTTTAACACCAGCTTCACTCAATATACCAATCCTTTTTCCTCATTAGCAGACTAGCGTCTACTTCTTTTCCCGGAAACAGCCAAGGGGGAGCATTACTCACTGGACTGGTGTTAGCTGTATCAATAGTGTGTAGCCCATACATTCTGGCTTTTCTTTCAGGTGTCCACCCAAACCCGTGTCCCTGGAAGTTAGAATATTCCCAGCAGTCTTGTAGTGTTGTTTTTGAAGTGTTTGCTTCCTCACTTCCTTTCAGCTTGACCCAGTATGATAATGCGTTTTTATCTCTTCTCAAATCCATTGGCATTCTCCTTCTTCTATTAAAACTGCATTGTTTGGTGTTGTTTTGACGGCTCCAATGTACAGGCGAAGTGCTCTGTGCTGCGTTCTGTCTATTTTTTCCAGTCTTCTTCTTCTTCTTTTAGATTTGATTGGCGGTTGGCAACCAGCTTACAGGTGCATTACTGCCATTGATTTATTATCATCACTATATCTCTGTATAAGGAGCTCTGAACAACTCCTTATGTGTGAAATTATCCGTCCTTGGACTGTGTCTGAGGTGCTGCTGAGATGCCGCTGCTCCATAAATTCATAGCTATGACAGCAGATGTGCATCAATGATGTCATAGAGAGATCAAAGGACTGTCTATGACATCACAGATACACTATGTTCTGATATGAGGTCATAGAATTCCAGTCACATGACCATAAAAGGAGTTCTGAACAACTCCTTATATGGTCATGTGACATCATAGGAACACAATGTGCCTTTGATGTCATAGATACATCGGTCCGAGTCTACCAACAGAAGTCTGAGCTGTCATTTTTTCATTCTGTCCTGCATTTTGAACTCCTGAAAAGATCAAAGTCAGGTTTCACCATGGTTACTGTTGCCATGGTAGCCATGTCAAAAGATCAAAGGCAAGCATCACCATGGTTACTGTTGCCACGGTAACATACTTGGTTTCTACAGGCATGCACTGCTTATACTTGGTTTCTACGGGCATGCACTAGTATAGAGTGATGATTATTTATAGAATGATGTAATTCTAAAAAACCAGTGAGGAATAAATTAGGACCCCCCCCCCATCTTTTTTAGGACACCCTCACATTTATTCCCACTTAAAATGGCTAAAATAAATGTTAAAAAATGCAAATAAAAACAAAAACAAGGTTAGACATAGATATGTGAACATTTCTTAATAAAGAACCGAATATTTAACACTAGAAGACCCAGACATTAGCCCTCTTGTGGCCACTTGATGGTCCCCCTATGGGTTTTCTAGCCAAAAAGGCCAAATGGCCCCTCTCTGGGACTTCTAGTGTTAAAGGGGTGTCCAAATTTTTTTCACGACTGTATTGACATGGATGGCTCTCACGAGCCATCAGTGAGACGTTATAGGCAGCCGTGGGTTTGTACATTTATTAAATAAAGACACACAATGACAAAATAACAAGCCTCGTGGGGCAAACACAAATAAATACAGACACATATGCACAGTGAGGGCGGAACCTGAACGCTGTGGGAACTGACCTCAGGGTTGGGGAAGCCAGACTGGAAGGAAGACATAGGAATGTCCGTGTAGGTCGCAGCCCTGAGCAAACAGAGCTGCTCCCTTAAATAGGGAGGAATAGATTGATCAGCTGAAGAAGGGTCATCAGCTGATCAGAAACAGGTGCTCAGCGGAGCTTCACTGACAGCCAGAAGCCTTGCTGAGACGCTGTCAAAATAAACGTCTAGAACCACGCCAGAGGAGAGAAGGGAGACTACCGCACAGCCTGAGTGCCAACGGAGTCAGCACACAACCCATGACAGTTGCCCCCGTTTCCGAAGCGGATTCTAGACGCGGTGTAACACCGGGCTTCCCCCCCAACTGGGAGGCCAACAAAACCACCCCAGGGAGGGAGGAGGGGGAAAGAAAAGGCCGTGGAGGGCTAGATCCTGGCGACCAGAGTGGAGAGGAAAAAAAAACCAACAGGAGACACTACAGAGTATGAAAAAAAAAAGCACAGCAACACTCCATAATGTACCAACAGGTGGCATACTATGTCCAAATAAGGAACAACTAAGCCTACTGGCCCTAAACAGAAACTCTGGTCAAAGAACCAAGATATGTAGTTCCAAGGAAAAAACACATATCATCCCCCACAAAGGAAAGGGGGGAGAGAAAAAACCCCACTACAAATGTTGAAACCCTGCAGTTGTAAATCCACACACAAACTGTACAGGCAACGAATGGATATATGAACAAAAGAAAAAACAAAAAACACTTGCTAGGAAGCGGTGACATAAACAATTCATACATATACGATTTCGTACATAAAACCCCCGCACATCCCAAATGGTTACAGAAGAACAGAAATAGAACTCAGGAATGAAAGCAGTCTAAACACCGTGACATGAAAGCCGATAGTTCGGGGGGCCGCCCTGCATCTAGTGTCCATATCGCTGGTAGGGGAAAAAGGAACAGTTCGGGCGGCCTACCCGAGTCCCATGCCAGGAAACACAATCCTTCTGGCAGCCGGGCCAGATCGCGGAACGGACATGAAAGTTTGTCGGATGGCCGACCCAGAACGCCAAACAGGCGGGGCAGTCCTCCAGGTGGCCGACCTGCATCACGCAGCCCCCAGGAGAGCAGTATGGTGATGACTGTAGTGATGAAGATGATGAGCCAGTCTAGCGTCAGGTGGCAGAGGATCTGCAGCTCCCTCACCGACCTTGGACCAAACTGGCGCTGCACCCCCGTTGGACTCCGACCGGGTCAGCGCGGCACCCACGACGGACCCCGATTGGGCCGGAGCAGCAACCGCGATCGACCCCGATTGGATCTCGTCGGAACCCACGTCGGACCCCAATTGGATCAGAACAGCACTCACGATGGACCCCGATTGGGTCTGGTCAGCACCCTCGTCGGACCCCGACTGGGTCGGCGCAGCACCAGAAACGACCTCCAACCCTGGACCCGGAACCTCCAGCATAGCGACCGGGAATGACTCTGCACTGGTGACCCTGGGAGAAGGCTCAGGAGAAGGAAAAGAACCAGGATCAGGATCACCGGTAGCGACAGAGCCCAGTGAGAGGGGCTCGGATGCAGCGGACAGCTGCACCTGGCTCGTCTCCCCGAGAGGCAGGCAAAAATGCTCCAGAATTGATAGAAGGAAGACAAAATAGAGCACTTGCCTGCACTTGAGTTCCGTCGTTGTCCAGGACTTCATCGATCCGGGCTCAGGATGAAGAAGGTTGTCGCCTGGCTCCCACTCAACTGTGGCGGGCTCCGCAGCCGGCATGATGTTCTTCACAGCCTGAGGAACCTCCAACGCTGACGTCCACGCTGACGACCTGCACAGCGTGGTGGCAGGGGTTCCTCGACCTGCTAGATTGGACCACTCTTCCGTGGAGACCCGGGGACGCTTCATCGTCCAGAAGCGAGCAGGTCGGCGAACTCTGGATGCTCCTTTAATGCTGGATTCCTCTCCACCAGCCTGACTGCCGCCGTCACATGCTTTATCACCTGCATAGGGTGAACGGCGGAGCGAGCAGCTGCCACTCGGTCCCTGATGGAAACAGCTGTCAGATGTAGCGTCTCCGGGGGAATTCCGACTGACAACACACTCTCTCGGGGATCACCCTTGGGCGGTGCCAACTCCTGGCCTGGAGCGGGGACAGGAATGGGATCCTGAAGCGAGGTGAGAGGATACCTCCTCTTCGGCTTCCTGTCAGGGTTTCTCTCCAGCCCACGGACTCTCTCCCTCTGCACGGCGATTTCAGCCTTCCTTGCCGTGACTTCCGGGTGGTTAGAATAGCGGGGAAGGCAATTAATAGTGTCCTCAGCAAGGTCCAGGTACCAGCGCAAGCCGCTGGGAAAGCGATGGCTACGAGCGTTGGAAAGGATTCTGTCGACCTCGAAGAGAGCCATAATTAGCTTGTAGCCCAGGCTTGTGGCATAGCCCTTCATTGGCGATGCCATCTCCCAGCACGCTGGTACGCTGACAAGGGAACTGACAAGTCCAATTAAACAAACTACGGCCACCAGCGTCTCTTTGGGCTGCGACCTACTGACATGGATGGCTCTCACGAGCCATCAGTGAGACACTATAGGCAGCCGTGGGTTTGTACATTTATTAAATAAAGACACACAATGGCAAAATAACAAGCTTATTGGGACAAACACAAATAAATACAGACACTTACATATGCACAGCGAGGGCGGAACCTGAACGCTGTGGGAACTGACCTCAGGGTTGGGGAAGCCAGACTGGAAGGAAGACATAGGAATGTCCGTGTAGGTCGCAGCTCTGAGCAAACAGAGCTGCTCCCTTAAATAGGGAGGAATAGATTGATCAGCTGAAGAAGGGTCATCAGCTGATCAGAAACAGGTGCTCAGCGGAGCTCCACTGACAGCCGGAAGACCTGCTGAGACGCTGTCAAAATAAACGTCTAGAACCGCGCCAGAGGAGAGAAGGGAGACTACCGCACAGCCCGAGTGCCGATAGAGTCAGCACACAACCCATGACATGTATATATACAGTATCTCACAAAAGTGATTACACCCCTCACATTTTTGTAAATATTTTAATTATATCTTTTCCTGGGACAACACTGAAGATATGACACTTTGATACAATGTAAAGTAGTCAGTGTACAGCTTGTATAACAGTGTAAATTTGCTGTCCCCTCAAAATAACTCAACACACAGCCATTCATGTCTAAACCGCTGGCAACAAAAGTGAGTACACCCCTAAGTGAAAATGTCCAAATTGTGCCCAATTAGCCATTTTCCCTCTCCAGTGTCATGTGACTTGTTAGTGTTACAAGGCCTAAGGTGTGAATGGGGAGCAGTTGTGTTAAATTTGGTGTTATCGCTCTCACACTCTTATAGTGGTCACTGGAAGTTCAACATGGCAAAGAACTCTCTGAGGATGTGAAAAAAGAATTGTTGCTCAATATAAAGATGGCCTAGGCTATAAGAAGATTACCAACACCCTGAAACTGAGCTGCAGCACAATGACCAAGGCCATACAGTGGTTTAACAGGACAGGTTCCACTCAGAACAGGCCTCACCATGGTCGGCCAAAGAAGTTGAGTGCATGTACTCAGCATCATATCCAGAAGATGTCTTTTGAAAACAGATGTATGAGTGCTGTTAGCATTGCTGTAGAGGTTGAAGGAGTGGGGGGTCAGCATGTCAGTGCTCAGACCATATGCCGCACACTGCATCAAATTGGTCTGTATGGCTGTTGTCCCAGAAGGAAGCCCCTTTTAAAGATGATGCACAAGAAAGCCCGCAAACAGCTTGGTGAAGACAAGCAGACTAAGAACATGGATTACTGGAACCATGTCCTGTGGTCTGATGAGACCAAGATAAACTTATTTGGCTCAGATGGTGTCAAGCATGTGTGGTGGCAACCAGGTGAGGAGTATAAAGACAAGTGTGTCTTGCCTACAGTCAAGCATGGTGGTGGGAGTGTTATGGTTTGGGGGTGCATGAGTGCTGCCGGCACTGGGGAGCTATAGTTCATTGAGGGAACCATGAATGCCAACATGTACTGTGACATACTGAAGCAGAGCATGATCCCCTCCCTTCGGAGTCTGGGTCCCAGGGCAGTATTCCAACATGATAACAACCCCAAACACACCTCCAAGAAGACCACTGCCTTGCTCAAGAAACTGAGGGTAAAGGTGATGGTCTGGCCAAGCATGTCTCCAGACCTAAACCCTATTGAGCATCTGTGGGGCATCCTCAAACGGAAGGTGGAGGAACACAAGGTCTCTAACATCCACCAGCTCCATGATGTCATCATGGGGGAGTGGAAGAGGATTCCAGTGGCAACCTGTGAAGCTCTAGTGAACTTCATGCCCAAGAGAGTTAAGGCAGTGCTGGAAAATAATTGTGGCCACTCAAAATATTGACACTTTGGGCACAATTTGGACATTTTCATTTAGGGGTGTACTCACTTTTGTTGCCAGCGGTTTAGACATTAATGGCTGTATGTTGAGTTATTTTGAGGGGACATCAAATTTACACTGTTATACAAGCTGTACACTGACTACATTGCATCAAAGTGTCATATCTTCAGTGTTGTCCCATGAAAAGATATAATAAAATATTTACAAAAATGTGAGGGGTGTACTCACTTTTGTAAGATACTGTGTGTGTGTATATATACCCCCCCCCCCCCATTTTTCTGTTAAAATAACATTTTCCCCCTCAAATTTTCAAAAATTTTCTTGTATATTTACGACTATCACCAATTTGGGACATTTTCCTCTTAGAAGTGTCTGAGGAAAATCGTACAAAATCCACAGGAGTTATGAAAGTACAATTTTGTAAAAGGGCTACTAGAGTACATATACTGTATGCTGCTTAGAGTAATGTCAATCCAAATAGTAATATATTACTATAATAATATGCAATAGTAGTATATACAGTGTGATGTCAGTTCTGTGTCAGTGTCGTGTGATTTCCCCATATCGATTTTTGTCCTGTTCCAATATATGCATGTCTGTGTACTCAAAGATAATGATATTTATGTTAAGGCACTATAGTTCCTTGTTCACTGTCTGTTAATGAAGTCCACATGTCATAACTGATAGATGTACTGGCCATAGGAAACCCACGTTAACTAGCGTTGGCATTGTGAATTAAAATGAAAGCAGAGGCCTGTCAGGTAGCTCAAATTCAGTTAACTAGAGCATACCCGTGCATGCCCGTAGAAACCCGTGCATGCCCGTAGAAGGGATGCATTGGAACAGAATTCTTGCCAGTTACAGGACAGTTGGTATAGCAACACAGCACTAAGTGGCAATCACGTGACGGATTTTGTATGCAGCAAAACATAAAAATCACACCAAATATGCCCTGCCATCTGGGGCTGTTTGCCCCCGCTTGTTACTTTTTCTCCTGCCTGTCACTTTTCTGTGTTATGTTCTTCTTCTTCTTCTTTTCTTGGTTATATAGCAAATAACTGAAAGGTGCATACTGCCACCTACTGTATGTAACATGCTGCATTCTGTCTATTTTTTCCAGAGTTGTCTGCTGCTGCTCCATAAATCATGCATCCGTAGTCTATTCGTCAATTAATGCCTGTTTATCTGCACCCCATTCATGTCCAGCTACAGCTTTTATGAGATTAATAACTTTTTTGCATTTTGTCTCCAGATTTTCAACATGAACTCTCCATGTGTATGCACTATCAAACCACAATCCTAGATATCTGAACTCAGTGACTTTCTCTTTTAGTTGATTATATAATGTTAATGGTTCTGTACCAGTTCTGCGTTTTTTTGTGAAAGTCATATAGCAAGGTTTTACTGTTTGAAAATTTAAATCCCCAGTCATATGACCACTTTTCCACTTTCTCCATTGCTTTCCTGATATTTTTGAACACAAATTTCTCATTTCTTCCCCTCGTCCATATGGCTCCCTCATCTGCATATAGTGCTGTTTTGATGGATCCCTCTTGATCTTCAAACATGTCATTAATCATTATTTTGAGTAAAACAGAGCTTATCACAGTCCCCTGAGAACACCATTTTCTTTTTCAAAGTCATTAGAAACTGCTGATCCTACTTTCACCCTAACTGTCCTGTGTTAAAAAAAAAAATCCATTATCCAATTATACATCCTACCACCAATGCCCATTTTATTCAGTTTCATAAGAAGTCCATCCCTCCACAGTGAGTCATAAACCTTTTCAAAATCCAGATCAACTATAACCATTACTTCTTTCATTTTGAGAGTCTTTTCAATAACATTACTTACCCTAACTAGAGCATCCACTGTGGATCTTCCTCTTCTAAAACCATTCTGATAGTCGTTTATTAATCGTTTTTGCTCTAATACATATGACAGTCTGTAAACTAACACCTTCTCCATCCATTTCCCTAAATGTGACGTTCATGCTATTGACTTGTAGTTGCCTGGATGAGCTGGATCTTTCCCTGGCTTATTAAATGGTAAAATTACAGCCTTTTCCCCACCCACTTGGGATAACCCCCTCCTTCCATATCCTGTTATCCAATTTCAGCACCAGTTGCATTGATTGCATAGGCAACTGCTGGAACATAGCACAGCTTAACTGATCATATCCTGGAGCTGTGTATCCACTATCTTGCAAAGCTCTAAGCTCTGACATTGTGAGCTCAAGGTCTAACACAGTCATGTCCTCTTTCACTTCATTTTTTAAGTTTGCATTTTGTCTGAGTTTATGCTGCCTTTGCTGTCTATGACTCTCACCAAGATAGTCTCCTCTATGCACTGCTGCAAAGGCTCTACCGAGGACTTCTGCCTTTTCTTTGTCTGATACAGCCATTTTGTCCCCATCCACTAAAGCTGGAATTTTAACTGATACCCTTTTCCCACTCATTTTTTTAAATATACCCCAGACATCACCTAGTTCTGTTTTCCTACCAAGGGTGGAACAAAATTCTCTCCATGTTGACCTTTTCCTGTTTTTAATAATCCTTCGAGCTACTGCCCTTTTCTTTTTATGCTCTACTAAGTTTTCACTAGTCATATTCTTCCTCAACTCTCTGAATGCCTTGTTTCGCTCTTTTATTGCAATACTGCATTCGTCATTCCACCAGGGTACAACCTTCTTCCTACCCTGTGTTGTTTTCTTAGGTATACTTGCTATTGCAGCATTCAGAATATGATTGGTTACCTGACTTGATCACTCTTCTATGCCACCTTCTAATGTTACCAAATGACACAATTGAACACAGTATTGCCTAAATTTTCCCCAGTCTGCCTTGTCAAAACACCATCTTGTAAAACATCTTCCCTCTTGTATACATACTTCAGTTTTAATGACTAAGTATTGGGAAGTGATCACTTCCCATAGTTGTCCTGTTCACAATTGTCTATTCACAGGTGCTCACTAAAGAATCAGATACCAGAGTCAGGTCAATACATAATAATGTGCCCCTATGCACATCCACCCTGGTACCTTCACCACTGTTTAGACAAATTAACGATCTTTCATCTAACATCTCTTCCACTACATTTCCATTGTTATCTCTATGTGTGCTTCCCCACAAGCTGTCATGGGCGTTAAAGTCTCCACAACATACCTCTTTCATATGCCCTTCCCCTGCCATAACACTGAAAATATCTGCTGTTAACCCTACATGGGTTGTAATAATTAATCAGCTTAATATTTCCTTGTCTATTTGGCCTACATATTTCAATAATATTACACTCTATATCCTCAGGGGAGGGAATCACCCTATACGCCAGGCCATCTTTAATGAAAGTGGCACATCCTCCTCCATTTACAGTGTTAATTCTATCCTGTCTCATTGGACTGTATCCTGGAATAACAAAATCTGAGTGAGGTTGAAGCCATGTCTCCTGTACACACACTACCTGTGGAACAACTTCTAGTTCGTAAAGATACTTCTTGAGTTCCTGTCCGTTTGCTATAAGACTCCTTGCATTCCACTGTAGTATGTGTAGTACCATCATTAAGGTCTTGTTTCAGCATGTGCAGTCTCTCCAGTTTCAGCTTTCAATAAAGCATGAATCTGGTCAGCTGTGATATCTTTCACATCTAGGAAGCTTCCTGTTGCTTCCACAATGGTTTTGATTCTTTCACTTTTCTTCTGTAGCTGTGCAGCAACATTCATGGTGTGGCAGATAAAAGCTATAAAGTTTGTCCTCTTAACTATCAATGTGTCATCATCCATTTTGCATTCGTGAACACAAACATTCCTTGCAGCTGCACGATCCTGTGCTTGCATGGGACCCGTTGATTGCTGGGTTTCCATTTGAACTGAACTTCTTTGAGGAAGGCCTGCTGATTTCCTGGGCTTGTCTAGCTTCCCTCTGCACAACACATCCTCCGTATGCAGCACTGTGCTCACCCCCGCAGTTGCAACACTTTACTTTGGCGTCCTTGTCACATTTACCATACTCATGCTCCCCTCCACATCTAGCACATCTTAGCTTTCCCTTACATTGCTGGGCAGTGTGACCCATTCTTTGACATTTGTAGCCCCTGAGTGGCTTTGGGACATATTCTCTGACACTGAAATACATGTGTCCTATTAGGACTGATTTAGGGAGTGTTTCCTCAAACTGAATCATGACAGACTGTGAGTCCTTCAGCAGACCTTCTTTTTTTTTACCCTGTAGCCTTTTCACATCCTTCACCTTTCCTCCTTGGATCTCATTTTTCACTTCTTCCATAGACCTGCAAAAAGGGACACCTGATATAACTCCCCTCAAGTTAGTTGTTGTGCCAGGAACATGCGTCTTCATTTGTTTTCCGTTTAGACATGTCATTGTCAGTATTTTCTGTTGCTGTTGTTTACTTGTGGCATGAATTAACAGCCGGTTATTCTTCAAGAACATTGCAAACTTAGCTCTCCCAGTTTCTTTCTCAATTGCTTTTGTTAGCTTAACCAAGTGATAGTGCCCCCCCACTCTGATTGAACTCAATGACAACCTTCCAGTCATTCCCTACATCCTCAAACTGCCATCCATTTTGGCCAGTTTGTGTTTTCTTTGCATTGTTACTTCCTCCTGCATCTGCTCTTTTCCAGCCCCCAGGCCTGGACAGTGGCCAGCCCACCTCATCTTTATCGTACCCTTCAGAGCTAGATGCCATAATGTTACAGACAGCGTACAGTTTTTGCTATCTGCCACAAACAAATCAATCCTACCGCCAGCCGAACACAGACGTAAATGCGGTCTCAATCTTCTTCTTCTTCTCTTTGACACCTTCCAGTCCTCCCTGTTGACATGGACAGTTCCTGTGTTATGTTGCTTACCTGTGTCTATATATATGTCTTGTAGGGAGTGTTGGTAAAAATCTCCAGATGCATCTGTTTTTCTTGGAATGTCAGCTACTGTGCAATAATGTTATCTCTCTTCCTCTTCTGCTTGCCCTGCATGCCACACAGCTTGTTGAGGTTATGCACCCACGCATACACCCACACATACACCCTATGACATGTCCGCTGAAACCAGATGGAATTGGCCAGCCCGCTGCTGTGCCATCACATAAGATGGAAAAATACTGGCATACAGAGGGACAAACCTCTCCTTCTTGCACGAGGGAGCGGGTGAGCATTAGGGTGCAGTCAGGTTTTATAAAAACTGTAAGTTCTAGAGTTCGGGAGCACTCTCTCGGGGCATGTACCTAAGAGGTTTTCCAGCGCTGTTTGTAATCCATATCTCAACTTCAGTAAATGCTTGAAAGTATATTTCCTCTCTCAGTCTGATTATTTGGCCTTCGTATAAAAGAACTGGGGGTTTAAGGTATTTTAGACTCAACAATTTGGTGTTTCTGCCCGGTTACAAGGCTAAATTTTAGTTTTAGTTTTGTAAACGGCGTGAGGATTTTTTCTCTACAGACTGGCAGCCGCAACATGATAAGAGGTGAGCAGAAAACCTTTTTCAATAAATTTCTGCCTGTCCCTTCGAGGACAGTCCTTTCTGTAGAGATTAAATATTCATGCACGTGTGATTTTATTTGTGGAATGGAATTGAGATATGGTTTTGATTTGCATGATTAATGTATTGAATTGAGAAGAATATTAACTGAGTTTAAGTGAGAGAGAAATCTCCAAATGGTTTAAACCCCGTGGGATGAGTCAGACGCGTTAACACTGTCCCTAAAAGTAGAGTTGGAGATAGCTTGGGTAAATGGTTTAAACCCCGGAGTGGAAAATATTTATGGGAATCCACTGAAAAGTAGAGTTACCCCGTTGTGCATTGTGCTGTCCGGATAAAAGGTTCAAACCCCGGGGTGACTGATATAGGGTTACCGAAAAAGAGGTGTTATTTGGCTGGTACATAGCTTTGCCAAAAGGAAATTATTGCCAAAATTAAGCAATAATTTCAAAAAGTAGAGTTGGCACCCTTAGCATATTCTGCTTAGATCAAAAGAGGTTGTAACTCCCTGGGATTGCAACGGTCGCATCCCTAAAACTGTAAGTTGGTCTTACTGCATAAAAAAAATAATAATAATTTTTTTATGTTGTTTCTATATATTAATATTTTATTATTATTTGTGTGAATTAACAACAGGAACGATTATAAAAATCTATCTTGTAAAGTTAAGCAATACAGATTGGACTAAAATAGCTATGAAATTGGACCGTGTTAAGGATAATGATAAAATGGATGATGATAAAAACAGCTCTGAATACCCTTTGGGAAGTTTAGAGCATGCAGTGAAAGAGAGAGGAGGATGAGGCAGGTCCTTTTCAGAAGAGCAAAAAACATGCAGCGAGAATAATTATTCAAGATAAACTGGCATTAACACAAAGGTATTTTAGCGAAACAATTTGGTGTTTACAAAGCCATTTATGTGGATTATTGCAGTTTGGGTTGTTTTGTCTTTGTGCAGAAAAAAATGGAAGGACCTGCTTCGACCTTGTGGAGATAAGAGAGAGGAGCAATTCTGTATTTGTGTGTGTGTTGGTGTGTTGATCTGTGTGACGGGAGTTAAGGAGAAGTAATCTAAATATGGGTATTTTTACAAAGTTTTGAGGTTTTACTTTTTCAATCTAACTTTGCGGGTTTTTAACTAATGTTGCATATGTGATAAATTATTTACATATTTTTTAAAGCAATTTTTGACGTATGACTGACCTTTTTTCTTTGATTGAAGCATAACAGTGCACTTTACAGGGAAAAGGACACAGGACGGGACATGTGACGACGTGACTACATACACAGAACACCAAGTTAAGTATAAATGTTTACATCTTAATCAATGTTACTAGCATGACAATGATGAAATTAATTGAATATTACAATATCATGATGTCACTTAATAATGCCTAATCACTGAAGGCTTTATGTATACCCTATATTACATGATTTAAAGCATAGAGGTTCAAAAGAGATTGATAATTAATGTGTTTGCGCATATGATTTGCCAGAGACTGCGGATTATCAAACAGAGGCCTTGGCCTGACCATGTAAAAAAAAAAAGAGGGAGAGCGCAAGAGCAGGATCTGGGACAGTCCATGCTATGGTTTTTTCCCTCCTGGAGAAAATAGCAAGATGATGATGAAGTTTTTATTATTGGGAGATGGTAAATTTATGAACAGAAAAGACAGAAATATCACAAGAATTCTGATAAAATGGAGAAAGGGAATTTAATTTTAATGGCAACTGAGACTGATTAGTGGGTTGTGTCATTCTGACCTAGATAAGAATAGACAGAATCAGCCTTCAAAGAAAAAACACACAGGCCACAGACTGTGGTTCTGTGTCATAAATTCTTGAAAACAGAGATTAGGTTTATATCTACAGTTATTCATTCTAAAATGCAACACTGGTCTAAGGCTTTTAATATAGGATATTGTTTTGTTTGAATATAATCTTAAACTAAGTGATTACCCATGTCAATTGGGAAAACCTTAATTGATTCATAGAATATTTAGTGAATACTTGTTGTGAGTAGCGAACTCACATTCAAATTGTGGAAGCTTTAGGTGTGATTTAAAGGTTTTTCTGCTATTCCTTATTCTTTGTTTTTCAGAAGGAAAAAGAAAAGCATTCAAAAAAAATTATTTTTTTTAGCTTTCACCAGGAATTAAATTTGCCAAATTAACAAGGAATCATGACATCATCATTACCTTTTAATTTAATAAATCTTTGGTGACATATGTAATATGTAAAAAAATAAAAAAAACAATAATTGACATTCATTGACTGGAAGGGGTGACATGGACATTGACTGACCACAGGAGAAAGGACCCCTAAATTGATAAGCATTTTTTGAAGCGAAGTATGACTTTGCATGATATTGTAAATGACAAAGCATAACGATTTAAATGACTCTGACTTTACAAATGTAATGTTTATATGATTTTGCACTGCAGGATACATTTGATGTTACTCACCACATAATGGTGTGACAGCATCATATTTCAGAAATGTGACAGTAATAAGAAATGTGTTTTCCCGATGCTCAGCCGTGGCCAAGCTGGGCCTCAGGACTACATTCCACCCCATAATTTACCAAGGAGTGTATAAAATGAGGCATTCCTTGTAAAAAATTAAGCCAAATTCTAATTAAGCAGTATGCCCACCTTTCCATTGACTGAAGGAGTGTGACGCAATTTTTATTCATTTATGTAAATTCAACCTATCTGTGTTCAACTGGACAAACTGACCTTATTTATCAATGCTAAATCATATCAAATCTGCACAGACAGCTATTTTGTTTTTCTTAAATGGAATTTGTAAATTAGTTTGAGACGTCACAAAAGAAGCCATGATTATTGAAATCTCGTTTTAAAGGAGCTGTACTACTCACAAATTTTCATCAAAATTAAAAGCGGTAACACACTTCCTTTCAGTAAAAGACACTACCCATCAAGCAAATACCCTGTAATTTTGCTGCGTGTGCGTCTCCATGCATCAAACAGAGGGTATCAAAGAAATTAATTAGCAAAAATAATTAGCAATCCTCAGAAAAATAGATAATACATAAAAATTATCAATAGTTGATCAATAATGAAGAGAAAAATACAAATGAAACCACTTGGTAATGAAATCACAACATTTAATAGGAGAAGTTAAAAGTTGCATCAATAAATTTCCAGATATTTAAGGAAATAACTGTGGATTATTGTAAAGGAACTATCATGTCTATAAGGAACAAGGTAAACTGATAAGGAAGAAAACCATGCAAATCTATGAGAAAAGTTCCAAATGTCTTAGGAAAGTTCAACTTGCGCTGAATCTATGTTTACTGTGGGACTTGATTTAGAATTTACTACAAAGACAATACAGATTTTTACATTTATTAAAATTGCTTTACAAAAATTAAGTGGGTACTGGCACAAGTCCCACTGTATCAATTGCACAGTGTCATGGTCCGAGCGCCGATCTCGTCCACGCTCGGGCCATACATCTTCTCCACCAGGTTTGACAGCAGGGTTCCCTTCTGGCTCCCAGAGCTCTTATTGTGACAGCGCTCGGAGGAGCTTCCTGCTGTCAAAACCGAACAGCTGTGCTGCATTTACGGCTCATCAGCAGCCCGGCATTTAAGCAGGCGCTGAAGAGCGGTACAATGCTGCAGTCTCCTCGATGATTCCTCATCAGGTGTCGAGCGAGCATTCCTCGTCTCAGACGTCAATATTCCTTATTGATTCCACGTCTATAATCATCCTTCATCCTAATCGTAAGTGAGCTTGTTCAGCCTTGCGGTTTCCGTATCTAGTGTTGTGTGTTTTAGCCCACCGAGGCTCATTACTTTCTGTTACTTTGTGTATTATCTTGTATTCATCTTCATTAATAAACATCATGCAAACTTCACTGGCGACTGTTGGCATCTTATGGTGGCTTGCGAGGGCCACCGCGTGACAGTAGACTGCTGCCAGGGCACCTAAACGGAGGCGCCAAACCGAGACGCCGTTCCCGGTGAGTTTGCATTTGGACATTGCTCCTTCCTGTCTGGGTAATGGCGTGTTGAGAGAATGCCGTCGCGGAGGGGCCACGCTCGGAGTCTGAGCTACGAGCTGGCGGATGTCCTGGAATATGTAGATGAAACCCTCATCTCCGCCTCCCTCCTTGACTATCACAGCAACGTACGCTGGTACCTGGACTGCACTGAGGACGCCTTAAATCATCTTCCCCGCTACGCCGACCACCCTGAAGTCAGCGTGAGGAGGGATGACATCGCCGCACAGCGCGAGATACTCCGTATGATGGAGGAGGACTACGGCAGGAAGCAGAGGAGGAGGCGTCCCCACTCCCCACTTTGGGATCCCGTTCCTGTCCTCAATCCAGTCCAGGAGTTCACACTATCTGGGGGCCGTCGAAGACGTCGGCGCCACAGCCAAGGTCAACCTCAGCGAGAACCCCATCCGGATCCGGTTCCGGGCCGCCAGAATGACTCAACCTCACAGTCAGCTGCCTCTTCGGCGCCTCGCCAGGAGGGAATCTCCGCAGCCTCTCCCTCCGGGTCATCTTCTCCTGCTGTTCCATCAGCACTCCGTGCCTGGTTCATCTCAGCTATCGCCCCCTCCTCCTCGACGCCTTTCCCGGCTCCTGTGTGTGCCAAGAGTCCTGCTTCGGCGAGCCCCATTCATGATCCATCGCGAGCAGCTCCCCCTCGTCCTTCCAGGGGGCCCTCTGTCACCATCCGGCGGGGAAAGGGAGGAACAACATCCATTACAGCAGGCGCCATTGGACCTCCAGGAAGCAGGCAAGTGCAAGTTCATTTTTCTCCTCATTGCTATGATTTGCCTTGTTTGACTCCTGGGGGCAGAGTTCGGGGTTCGCAGTGCCCCGAGCTCCCACCACCTGCTGTAGCACTAATTGCTAATCCCGCTGCCTCTGTGTCTCCCTCCACTGAGCGGTCCACGATGCCAGGCCTACATCGCTGGATGAGGAGGGGGCCTGTGGTTCTGGAGAGCCTGGTTCCAGCCCCACAGCCACGTTGAGGGCAGAGGAGAAGAGCGGGCTGCAGCCTGGAGCCTGCGCCAATGACAAAGCGTCCCCGGGTCTCCATGCTGGAACAGTTCGAGTCAGCGGGTCGGGGGTCCCCTGCCACCACGCCGTGCGGGTTGTCGGCGTGGACGCCAGTGCTGGAGGGTCCTCAGGCTGCGGAAACCATTATGCCAGCTGCGGAGCCCGACGCAGCTGAGTGGGAGCCGGAAGATGATCTCCTTCCGTCTGAGCCCGGATCATCAGAGTCCTGGACAGCGACAGAACCCAAGTACAGGCAAGTGCTCTACTTTGTTTTTCTCCTCTCTATTCTGGAGCACTTTTGCCTGTCTCTCGGAGAGACGAGCCATGGGCAGCCGTCCGCTGCACCCGAACTCGTCTCGCTGGGCTCTGTCGCTACCGGTGATCCTGATCCCGGTTCTTCTCTTTCTCCTGAGCCTTCTCCCAGGGTCACCGGTGCGGAGCTGGTGCCGATCGCTGTGCCGGAGGTTCTGGGTTCGGGGTTGGAGGTCGGTCCTGGAGCTGCGCCGACCCAGTCGGGGTCCATCACGGGTGCAGCCGTGACCCAATCGGGGTCCGTCGCGGGTGCAGCGCCAGTAGGGTTCAAGGTCGGTGAGGGAGCTGCAGATCCCCTGCTACCTGACACTGGACGGGCTCGTCATCATCTTCTCTCCCCTCATCCAAGTCACCGCCCCTGCTCATCGTCGCCGGGGGCCGTTGGAAGCCTTCTACGCTTGGCCTGGCTCTCCCACATTTTTTCCCCACCAGGAAGGCCGCTGCGGGCTGTTTTTCCACGGTTCTGGTGGCTGAGGGACGTGGGTCGGCCACCTGAGAAACTGTTTCGCCGGTTCGGCGCCTTGGGTCAGCCACCCGACATTCTGTGTTTGCTGCGGGGTGACCTGGTTCGGCCGCCAGAGAATTGGACTTTCCGGGTCTGGGACTGGAGTAGGCCGCCCGATCACGTACTGATCCTCATATTCCCCTGTTGGCCTTGGGACGCAGGGAGACCACTGGAGCTGTCCCCATGGGTTTTTGGTCTCTGCCTGTCCCCCCTTTTCCTGTATTGTTTGGGTTAAAGGTCATGCGGGGTGATAATCTTGTTCTATGTTCTGCCTGTGTTAATGTGGGGTTTTTTTTCCCCTGTCTTGGTCGTCCTGTGTGTTTTTGTGCCTTTGGTGAATATTGTATTTTCTGTTATCGTGCCTTGTAATTGTTTCATTCATAGTCTGCCTTAATCTTGGTTTTTGCATTTAGGAATATGCATTTTCTGTTATCGTGCCCTGTAATTGTTTCATTTGCAGTCTGCTTTAACCATGGTTTTTGCTTTTGGGAATATTGTATTTTCTGTTACTGTGCCCTGTAATTGTTTCATTGGTTGTCTGCCTTAATCATGGTTTTTGCATTTGGGAACGTTGTATTTTCCGTTATCGTGCCCTGTGGTCTGTGTGATTCATGTATTTGGGAGTTTTGTCTTTTTTTTCTGGTTGTCTCTGTGCTTTGTTTTCATCATGTCTTTAGGTCTATGGCTGGGCCTCTCCCTCCTGGCCTGTTCCCCCATCCGCCCACCCTGGGGGGTGGGGTGGGAGGTGGGGTGGGCTTGGGTGTCCCTGGGCGTTCGGAGCCCGCCCTCGGGGGGGAGATACTGTCATGGTCCAAACGCCAATCTCGTCCGCGCTCGGGCCATACATCTTCTCCACCAGGTTTGACAGCAGGGTTACCTTCTGGCTCCCAGAGCTCTTATTGTGACAGCACTCGGAGGAGTTTCCTGCTGTCAAAACCGAACAGCTGTGCTGCATTTATGGCTCATCAGCAGCCTGGCATTTAAGCAGGCGCTGACAAGCGGTACAATGCAGCAGTCTCGTCGATGATTCCTCATCAGTCGTCGAGCGAGCGTTCCTCGTCTCAGACGTCAATATTCCTTATTGATTCCACGTCTATGATCATCCTTCATCCTAATCGTAAGTGAGCTTGTTCAGCCTTGCGGTTTCCGTATCTAGTGTTGTGTGTTTTAGCCCACCGAGGCTCATTACTTTCTGTTACTTTGTGTATTATCTTGTGTTTGTCTTCATTAATAAACATCATGCAAACTTCATTGGCGACTGTTGGCGTCTTATGGTGGCTTGCAAGGGCCACCGTGTGACACACAGTCCCTCCAAGACCTCGGACATTGGCAGAAGTCCGTGATTCATTACCTTTGTAACGCTAAAATTCTAATCAGATGCAAAAAGATGCAAAAAGACATATGATAACATAAATATACACTTCATAAAATTTTTTAAATTTAAAAGGGCTCTCAGAAAATAGGGGAAAATACAGTCAACATGGACAAAGAAATGCAAGGTAATGATTGTGACATGGTTCAGGTGACCCACAGAACAGACACGACTCAGGATAAATACAATTAACGTACTTTATTTGTAAACGTGAGTGAGTGGATGCGTGAGTGCAGGTATGATGGTGTAATGTCGTGTAGTGCAATGCGTAATTTCCAGCTGGGGCCGGCAGAGCACCGTACAACCTGGCAACCCTGGAATGAGACAAGGGCCGTTAGCTTACAGTACAACCTATGCAGCACGTTAGATGTTGCAGCGCTTACTATCATCAGATGTTGGAGTAGCTCAGGTGGTGCCGAAGCTGCAGCCAGGGAGACAGTGTCTGCGAGCAGGTTAGCTGGAGGTGGACGGATGAGTCCACCGCCTGGAGGGAGATGGAGGGCTGCCGTTGTGGGCTCCGCCTGTGCACAGGGAAATCAGACAGGATTAGTCATAAGTAGGCTTACTTGATAGTTGGTCCGGGTGGAACCGGCCCGGACGTAGTTCAGCTGGGCTTGGAAGCCGAAGGCTGGACAGTTGAATGCAGGGAACCACGGAGGCAGGTGTGACTGGATTCAACGAAGAGAATCAGACGACTCCACCCCCAGCACTGGTCCTGATGGAATAAATAGGGCCGCAGGAGATAACAGGCAGGTGCGTGCACAGGTGCCGTGATTAGTGGCCATGACAGTACTCCCCCCCTACGGCACGCCTCTTGGTGGGCGTTCCAACCTACCCAGGTGCATCCCATGGAAGTCCCTGATGAGCTGCTTGTCGAGCACGAGGGCAGGACGCACCCAGGACCTCCACTCCGGCCCGTAGCCCTCCCAGTCCACTAGGTACTGCAGGCCACACCCCCGGCGGCGGACATCCAAGATGGAAGAGACGGACCACGCCGGGTCACCGTTGATCACCCTCGGTGGAGGTGGAGACCTGGGAGGGGGATACAACGGGCTGGAGGAGACAGGCTTCACCTGAGAGACATGAAAAGTTGGACAGATGGGGGGGGGGGGGAGTTAGGCGCACAGACACCAGGTTAATGATTCGACATATGGGAAACGGGCCAATGAACCGTTGGGCGGTCTTCTTCCGCTCAGCCTTCAGGTTGATGTTCTTGGTAGAGAGCCATACCTGCTGACCCACCTGGTAAACCGGGCCCGGAACACTGCGTCGGTTGGCCACCGTGGTGTTGCGTTCCGCCGTCCCTCGTAGTGCCGCTCTGGCTGTTTTCCAAATCCGCCGACAACGCCTTAGATGGGCCCGAGCCGATGGAACGGCGATGTCCCCCTCTTCTTCAGGAAACAGCGGGGGGTTGTAACCCAACGAGGCCTCGAAGGGGGACATGCCTGTGGCAGCGGACACCGCTGTGTTATTGTCATGGGTCGTGTGCTGACTCCGTCGGCACTCGGGCTGTGCGGTAGTCTCCCTTCTCTCCTCTGGCGCGGTTCTAGACGTTTATTTTGACAGCGTCTCAGCAGGGCTTCCAGCTGTCAGTGGAGCTCCGCTGAGCACCTGTTTCTGATCAGCTGATGACCCTTCTTCAGCTGATCAATCTATTCCTCCCTATTTAAGGGAGCAGCTCTGTTGCTCAGGGCTGCAACCGACACACGTACATGGACATTCCTATGTCTTCCTTCCAGTCTGGCTTCCCCAACCCTGAGGTCAGTTCCTACAGCGTCAGGTTCCGCCCTTGCTGTCCATATGTAAGTGTTTGTATTTATTTGTGTTTGTCCCACGAGGCTTGTTATTTTGTCATTCTGTGTCTATATTTAATAAATGAACAAACCCACGGCTGCCTATAGCGTCTCACTGATGGCTCGTGAGAGCCATCCATGTCAGTAGGTCGCAGGCCAAAGAGACGCTGGTGGCCGTGGTTTGTTTAATTGGACTTGTCAGTTCCCTGGTCAGTGTACCAGCGTGCTGGAAGATGGAGTCACCGCTGAAGGGCTATGCCACAAGCCTGGGCTACGAGCTAATTATGGCTCTCATCGAGGTCGACGGAATCCTTTCCAACGCTCGTAGCCATCGCTTTCCCAGCGGCTTGCGCTGGTACCTGGACCTTGCTGAGGACACTATTAATCGCCTTCCCCGCTATTCCAACCACCTGGAAGTCACTGTGAGGAAGGCTGAAATTGCTGTGCAGCGGGAGAGACTCCGTGGGCTGGAGGGAAACCCTGGCAGGAAGCCTAAGAGGAGGCATCCTCGCTCCTCGCTTCAGGATCCCATTCCTGTCCCCGCTCCAGGCCAGGAGTTGGCACCGCCCAGGGGTGATCCCCGAGAAAGTGTGTCGTCAGTCGGAATTCCCCCGGAGACATATATGTCTGACAGCTGTTTCCATCAGGGACCGACTGGCAGCTGCTCGCTCCGCCATTCACTCTACGCAGATGATAAAGCATGTGACGGTGGAAGTCAGGCTGGTGGAGAGGAATCCAGCGTTAAAGGACCATCCAGAGTTCGCCGACCTGCTCGCTTCTGTTTCTGCACAGAAGCGGCGTTTTCCGGGTCTCTCCTTTGCCTCGCCCTCTGCCGGTAACCGTCGTCACAAAGCTAACAAGAGGCCTCAGCAAGAACCCCATCTGGATCCTGTTCCGGGTCGTCACAAAGACTCTACCTTTCTGACAGCTGCCGCTCCTACGTCTCGTCAGGAGGGAATTCCCGCAGCCTCTCTCCTAGGGTCACCTCCTCCCGCTGTTCCGTCAGCTCCTGGTGCCCGGATCGCTTCGGCTGTCGTCCCCTCCTCCTCGACGTCTTCCTCGGCGCCTGTGAAGGTTATGAGTCCTGCGTCGGCGACGCCCATCGTGGATTCACCGCGAGCGGCTCCTCCTCGTCCTCCCAGGGGCCCTCCGTCACCATCCAGCGGGGCAAGGGAGAAACGAAGTCCACTGCAGCGGGTTCGATCGGGCCTCCTCAGATCAGGCAAGTAACTTTTCATTCTGTTTCCATATTAGATGAATTGCCTTGCTTGATTCCTGGGGGCGGAGTTTGGGGTTCACAGTCCCCTGAACTCCCTCCACCTGCTGCAGTAAATAGTAATGGACCTGCTACCTCTGTGTTTCCTTCCTCTGAGCGTTCCGCGGCGCCAGGCCTATGCCGCTGGATGAGGTGGGAGCCTGCGGCCCTGGATAGCCTGGTTCCAGCCCTGCAGCCACATCATGGGCAGAGGAGGAGAGCAGACTGCAGTTTGGAGCCTGCGCCGACAATGAAGCATCCCCGGGTCTCCACGGAAGAGCGGTCCAATCTAGCAGGTCGAGGAACCCCCGCCACCATGTCGTGCGGGTCGTCAGCGTGGACGTCAGCGTTGGAGGTTCCTCAGGCTGTGAAAGACATCATGCCGGCTGCGGAGCTTGCCACAGCCGAGTGGGAGCCAGATGACGGCCTTCTTCGTCCTGAGCTCGGATCGACGAAGTCCTGGACGGTGACAGGCAAGTGCTCTATTTTGTCTTCCTTCTATCAATTCTGGAGCATTTTTGCCTGCCTCTCGGGGAGACAAGCCAGGTGCAGCCGTCCACTGCATCCGAGCCCCTCTCACTGGGCTCTGTCACTACCGGTGGTCCTGATCCCGGTTCTTTTCCTTCTCCTGAGCCTTCTCCCAGGGTCACTGGTGCGGAGTCATTCCCGGCTGCTGTGCTGGAGGTTTCGGGTCCAGGGTTGGAGGTCGTTTCTGGTGCTGCGCCGACCCAATCGGGGTCCGACGAGGGTGCTGACAAGACCCAATCGGGGGTCCGACGAGGGTGCTGCTCCGATCCAATCGGGGTCCGACGTGGGTGCTGACGAGACCCAATCGGGGTCCGACGAGGGTGCTGCTCCGATCCAATCGAGTCCGACGTGGGTACCGACGAGACCCAATCGGGGTCGATCGCAGTTGCTGCTCCGGCCCAATCAGGGTCCTTCATGGGTGCCGCGCTGACCCGGTCGGGGTCCAACAGGGGTGCAGCACCGGTTTGGTCCAAGGTCGGTGAGGGAGCTGCAGATCCTCTGCTGCCTGACGCTAGACTGGCTCATCATTTTCATCTTTATTATCATCACCATACTGCTCTCCTGCGGTCCTGGGGGCTGGGTGATGCGGGTCGGCCGCCTGGAGGACTGCCCCGCCTGTTTGGTGTTCTGGGTCGGCCACCCAACAAACTTTCATGTCCGTTCGGCAATCTGGCCCGGCCGCCAGAAGGATTGTGTTTCCTGGCATGGGACTGGGGTAGGCCGCCCAAACTGTTCCTTTTTCCCCTGCCAACGATATGGACGCTAGATGCAGGGCAGCCCCCCGAACTATCGGCTTTCATGCCGTGGTGTTTAGACTGCTTTCATCCCTGAGTTCTATTTGGGTTCTCTTGTAACCATTTGGGGTGTGTGGGGGTCTTATGTACGAGATTGTATATGTATGAAGCTGTATATGTACGAAATTGTATATGGATGAAATTGTTTATGTCACCACTTCCTAGCGAGTGTTTTTTGTTTTTCCTCTGTTCAAATATCCATTCGTTGCCTGTACAGTTTGTGTGTGGATTTACAACTGCAGGGTTTCAACGTTTGTAGTGGGGGTTTTTTCTCTCTCCCCTTTCCTTTGTGGGGGATGATATGTATTTTTTTCCGTGGAACTATGTATCCTGGTCTGTTGACCCGAGTTTCTGTTTATGGCCAGTAGGCTTAATTGTTCCTTATTTGGACGTAGTATGCCACCTGTTGGTACATTATGGAGTGTTGCTGTGTTTTTTTTTTTTTTTCATACTCTGTAGTGTCTCCTGTTGGTTTTTTTTCTCCACTCTGGTCACCAGGATCTAGCCCTCCGTGGCCTTTTCTTTCCCCTTCCTCCCTCCCTGGGGTGGTTTTGTTGGCCTTCCAGTTCGGGGGGGAGCCTGGTGTTACACCGCGTCTAGAATCCGCGTCGGAAACGGGGGCAACTGTCATGGGTCGTGTGCTGACTCCGTCGGCACTCAGGCTGTGCGGTAGTCTCCCTTCTCTCCTCTGGCGCAGTTCTAGACGTTTATTTTGATAGCGTCTCAGCAGGACTTCCGGCTGTCAGTGGAGCTCCGCTGAGCACCTGTTTCTGATCAGCTGATGACCCTTCTTCAGCTGATCAATCTATTCCTCCCTATTTAAGGGAGCAGCTCTGTTTGCTCAGGGCTGCGACCTACACACATGCACGGACATTGCTATGTCTTCCTTCCAGTCTGGCTTCCCCAACCCTGAGGTCAGTTCCTACAGCGTCAGGTTCCGCCCTCGCTGTCCATATGTAAGTGTTTGTATTTATTTGTGTTTGCCCCACGAGGCTTGTTATTTTGTCATTCTGTGTCTATATTTAATAAATGAACAAACCCACGGCTGCCTATAGCGTCTCACTGATGGCTCGTGAGAGCCATCCATAACAGTTATGGGCGTATTCAATCCAGGGGAGGTGCGTGTTCCATGACGATGGGTTGGCGGCTGCGACACACCGCAGCGCTGCCTCCACCTCCTGATTGGCTCGTTCGCATTGCCCATTAGATTGCAGGTGGTAGCCAGAGGACAAGCTAGCCGTAGCCCCTAAAGCGGTGCAGAATGCCTTCCAGACTCTGGAGATGAACTGGGGCCCACGGTCTGAAACAATGTCCTGTGGAATGAAATGCAGTCGAATAACATGCTGGACCAGCAGATCGGCCGTTTCCTTGGCAGACGGTAACCCCTGCAGAGGGATGAAGTTTGCCGCTTTAGAAAACCTGTCCACCAGCGTGAGGATGGTGGTGAAATTGTTGGACGTGGGGAGACCTGTGACGAAATCTAGCGCCATGTGGGACCATGGCCTGCCCGGGATGGGAAGGGGATGAAGCAGCCCGGCTGGCAGCGAAGAGGACGTCTTCCCAGTAGCACACTCAGGACAGGCACGGCTGTACTCCCCCACGTCCTTGTGGAGGGATGGCCACCAAAACGACCTCTGTAGGAGTGCCACCGTGCATGCCCTTCCTGAATGGCAGGCGAACTTGGAGGTATGCCCTCACTGGATGACCTCCCCTCGAACCGCTGCAGGAACAAATAACTTGCCCGCTGGACCTCCCCCTGGGTCGGCCTCATCAGACTGCGCCCTTATGACTTTATCCCGAATGCCCCACACGAGGGTGCCCACGATGCATGCTGGGGAAAGGATGGTGTGCTCAGCCTTGTCCGCCATCTCTGGGGCGAACTGGCGAGACAGGACGTCTGGCTTGGTGTTCTTTGACCCAGGGCAGTAGATGATGGTGAAGTTGAACCGTCCAAAAAACAGCGACCAGTGGGCCTGTCGGGCGTTCAGCCTTTTAGCGGTCCGAAGGTACTCCAGCTTTTTATGGTCGGTCCAGACGATGAATGGCTGTGACGCTCCTTCCAACCAGTGCCGCCACTCCTCCAGGGCCAGTTTAACCGCCAACAGCTCCCTGTCGCCAATGTCGTAGTTCTGTTCCGCTGGGGACAGGCGGCGAGAGAAGTAGGTGCAGGGGCGGATTTTACCGTCAGCCGGAGAGCACTGGGACAAGACAGCCCCCACCCCAGAATCTGAGGCGTCCACCTCCACCAGGCGCTGGAGAGCGGGATCCACCTGCGTCAGAATTGGTGACGATGAGAACCTGACCTTCAGCTCGGAGAATGCGGCGTCCGCCTCTTCCGTCCAGCGAAAAGGCACCTTGGTGGAGGTCAAGTTGGTGAGGGGGAGGGCGATGCGGCTGTAGTCCTTGATGAAATGGCGATAAAAGTTCGTGAAGCCTAGGAACTGCAGGAGCTGTTTCCTCGATGAGGGGATAGGCCAGTCCACCACTGCCTTCACCTTGACTGGGTCTGGGATAATCTCCTTTGGGGCGATAATAAAACCGAGGAAGGAGGTCTGGGAGACGTGGAATTCACATTTCTCTGCCTTGACGAAGAACTTATTCTCCAGCAGCGGCTGCAAGACCCGCCCGACGTGAACGCGATGCTCCTCCATAGACTGAGAAAAAATAAGGATATCGTCAAGGTAGACAAAAACAAAGGTGCCCAAAAAATCCCTCAACACATCATTAATAAGGCGCTGGAAGACGGCCGGGGCGTTGGTCAGCCCGAACGGCATGACCAAATATTTGAAATGCCCACTAGGGGTCCTGAAGGCCATCTTCCACTCATCCCCCTCTTGCATCCGCACCAGGTGATAGGCATTGCGCAGGTCTAACTTGGTAAAGCAGCAAGCCCCCCGGAGGGAATAGAACGCTGAATTGAGGAGAGGGAGAGCGTACTTATCTTTGATGGTGATGTTATTAAGTTCCCGGAAGTCGATGCAGGGCCTGAGGGAGCCGTCCTTCTTCCCCATGAAGAAAAACCCCGCCCCCACCGCCGAAGATGAAGGTCTGATTATGCCAGAACTAAGTGACTCCTTAATATACGCGTCCATGGCCGCACGCTCCAGAGCAGACAGGTTGTAGAGTCTGCTGGATGGCAGCGGAGCGCCGGCCCGCAGATTAATAGCACAATCATACGGTCGGTGAGGGGGGAGGGAAAGGGCTTGGGATTTACTGAAGATGGCCCCAAGGTCATGATATTCCGGTGGCACTTTTGACAGATCTGGGGGGGGGAGCAGGGACATCCAGAGGTGTGGCAGGCGAGCATGCAGCAGACTGCAGACAGGCACTTAAGCAGAAAGGGCTCCATGGCACTACACTTCCCGAACGCCAGTCGATAGATGGGTTATGCAGGTGCAGCCAAGGATAGCCCAGGATGACCGGGGAAGTTAACACCGGCAGGACAAACAAATCCAACTCCTCCCGATGGTTGCCTGAAATAATAACTGGCACAGAGGCGACCCGATGGGTGACCGTGGCCAACGATGCCTTAGACAGGGCAATAAGTTTGAGGGGAGTTTTCAACGGCTGCGTAGGTAGACCCAGATGGGTTGCCAAACTCCTAGAAATGAAGCTCTGCTCGCCCCCTGAGTCAGTGAGTGCATATGTGTTATGTTCCTTGTGACCAAAGCAAAACCGGATAGGAATAAGAAAACGGGTGAGGGGATTATTGCAGGTTACGTCCGTAAGACCCCCCACTTCGATGCACGGACTTCCCCTTTTTGGCCGCTTGGGACAGGAATTCAGGTCATGCTCCTCGCTCCCACAATAGATGGACAACCCCAACTCACGGTGGCGCTGTCTCTCCGTAGCAGGAAGCTTTGACCCACCCACGGCCATAGGCTCTTGGTCTTCCGGGTAATCAGTAGACGGGAGGGCCAGCAGGGGGGCTGGAGAGAGCGGCGCGGCATATTCCCCGAGCGACCGGAAGTTTTGCGCTCAGCCGTCCGTTCCCTCAGACGGTTGTCAATGCTAATAGCCAGGGAGATACACTCATGCAGCGTAGAGGGCTTCTCCAGGCGGGCCAGCTCGTCCCACAGACTAGGGCTCAAACTTTTAAGGAATATACTACTCAGAGAGGCATCTTCCCACCCGACCTCCGTGGCCACGGACCTGGAAGTCAACAGCAAAATCGGCGACTGCCCTTGACCCCTGCCGAAGATTTAATAGGTAAGAGGTGAGTACTTCCACCCGGTCCGGGTGACTAAAAACCTCCTGGAATTTCTGAGTGAATTGGACATATGTCATAGAAGCATATTCAGCCCTAGCCATGACCGCATAAGCCCATGCCAAAGCCTGCCCTTCTAATAAATTGATCATATAGCCGATGCGGCTCTGGTCAGTGGGAAAATCCCCGGGAACCCGTTGGAATACTATTTCACACTGCATGAGGAACCCCCTGGCTTCTCCCAACACACCTTTAAAGCGGGCGGGAGTAGGGACGGGAGTGAGCCGACTAGTGGGGCCTGAAGAGTGAGGGCTAGGAGTAGAGCTAGTGGTGGAGTTAGCGGTAGAGCTAGCGGGAGCTGAGGAGATAGCTGGTGTTGTGGGGAAACCCTGTGGCCTAACCAAGCGATCTAACCTATCCGTGATGTGGGTTAGCTGAGTTAGCATCACCTGTTGTTGGTACGCTAATTGGTCTACCTGAACCTCTAGATGGTTAACATGGTGCGCGAGCGCGCTGTCTGCCAGGTCACTTTGGCGGAGTCGTACTGACATGGTTCAGGTGACCCACAGAACAGACACGACTCAGGATAAATACAATTAACGCACTTTATTTGTAAACGTGAGTGAGTGGATGCGTGAGTGCAGGTATGTGGTGTAATGTCGTGTAGTGCAATCCGTAATTTCCAGCTGGGGCCGGCAGAGCACCGTACAACCTGGCAACCCTGGAATGAGACAAGGGCTGTTAGCTTACAGTACAACCTATGCAGCATGTTAGATGTTGCAGCGCTTACTGTCATCAGATGTTGGAGTAGCTCAGGTGGCGCCGAAGCTGCAGCCAGGGAGACAGTGTCTGCGAGCAGGTTAGCTGGAGGTGGAAGGATGAGTCCGCTGCCTGGAGGGAGATTGAGGGCCGCTGTTGCGGGGCTCCGCCTTTGTACAGGGGAATCGGACAGGATTAGTTGTAAGTAGGCTTACTTGATAGTTGGTCCAGGCGGAACCGGCCCGGACGTAGTTCAGCTGGGCTTGGAAGCCGAAGGCTGGACAGTTGAGCGCAGGGAAGCAGAGGCAGGTGTGACTGGATTCAACGAAGAGAATCAGATGACTCCGCCCCCAGCACTGGTCCTGATGGAATAAATAGGGCCGTAGGAGATAACAGGCAGGTGCGTGCACAGGTGCCGTGATTGGCGGCCATGACAGATTAGAGAAATGGAGGAATTAGATAAATTTAAACCTTAGTTGTTCTGATGTACGAATAATAGTGCAGTAAGATTATGAGTGGAGATTTTTGTGTGCTTTTTTTCCTTAGTGTTTCTTCTTTTTTTCCTTTTCCTCAATTAATAATGAAAGTGTATTAGGGTAAAGTGAAGCTGAAACCTTTGTCAATACTGAACAGCAACCACAAGACATTTTAGGAAATATTGACCCAGACAATAACTATTTTAATCATATTAACAATAAGTGTGCTTATTATGATCAACAATTAAATGGAATTATGAATTCGGATCAGACACTGACAATAATACATATTAATAGTAGGAGTCTCTATGCAAACTTTGATAGTATTAAGGAGTTTTAAATCAATTTAACACCCCATTTAGGATTATTGCAATAAGTGAAAAGTGAAGTATAAAAAAAGGGTATATATGATAAGGCAACAGCTGCATAACTGTACAGGGCTTCAAGGCCATCAAGCAGTTTACTCCCAGGACAGTCTTGGAACACAAAACACAATAGACATATCAAACAGCTTGTTAATATAGCATGTTAAAACAGTTCATATATGGATAAAAGTTACAGTCATATGTTGTAACACACCAACACACACACTTATAAAACATATGATATGCATGCATAATTAGTGAATTTCTATTACAAGGTAATATTAGATGATAAAAGTAGTTGGAAACCGACATGCAGCAGTTCTCCGCATTCTACTGCTCTTCATCTGGTGGGTCTTCTTCTTCTTTGTTCAGACCACTGGTTGAGGGATAGGTGCGTTGTAATTCCAGTTCATGGGCACGATCCTGAAAAAGTAGCTTTCGACCCTGCTCAGGAAGGCCTGTGCATGCCCGTAGAAACCAAGAAACCGGAGCACCCGGAGAAAATCAACGCTTTGGCATTTTACACATTTGTAGTGTAGACTGGCATTCATCAAGGTTACACATTTGCCGTCATGTAGGCATGGCGAGTCGTCCTATGATGCCTGAGTTCATAGGATGTGCTATGATGATGAGGCAGAGATCATAGGCCGTCCTATGATGTCCTAGAAAATCTGTCGTACCCTTTGCTGATGAAGGGTGTCCTCCTGTCTCAGACGAATGTTCTTCTTCTTCTTCTTCTTCTTCTTCATTGAGACCACTGGTTGAGGGATAGGTGTGTCATAATTCCAGTTCATAGACACTGGCGATCTGTCCAGGGTGTACCCTGCCTCTCGCCCAAAGATGCTGGGATAGGCTCCAGCCCCCCGCGCCCCAAAAAGGATTAAGCGGAAGAAGATGGATGGATGGGTGGATGGATGGAGAGGATCATGAAAATCATAAAGACACATGGTATAGGACGTCCTATGATGTTCAGGCAGTGATTATATGACATCATAAAGGCATGTCTAATGCACATAGACACAGACAAATCTATGTGTGACATCATAGAGACAAATCGTCCTATGATCTCTGTGGTCTATGTGACATCATAAAGACACATTTGTTGTCTTATGATGCCTGAGTTCATAGGACGCCCTATGATGTTCAGGCAGAGATCATAGGCCATCCTATGATGTCCTATGAAGCGTGACACACACACACAGACACAGAGATTTCTTGCTTTTATAGAGTGATGATGATGATAGTGATGATGAAGAGTGATGCTAGTGATGATGATAGAGTGATAGAGTGAAGTGATGATGATGATGATGATAGAGTGAAGTGATGATAGAGTGAAGAGTGATGAATATACTGTAGGTGATCCAGTTTTGTGAACAGCACATTTCATATTCATAAAACCAAAGTGTGATGCCTGCGTTTGCTCTTTGATGATGACACAGACAGACAGACAGACAGACAAGACACACACACACACACACACACACACACACACACACACACACACAGATTTCTTGAATTACTATGGTGTCTATATGATGTGATACAGACATCATGTAGACATCATGGGCACGTCATAGATGAATCCTATGATCTTTTAGTGAGTCCTATGGTCGTGACATTGTGACAGAGATTTCTCGAATTATATATAGAGTAATATTGTAGGGATTTTGGCCGTGGCAACATGACATAGAGTGAAGTACGAGGAGACGAAGAAGAGTGATGGCTGAAGATAGAGTTGAGGTTCATCTGGACACAGCAATGATGACAGAAGGACTACAGCTCAGGGGTGTAGCCGGGGGGGGGGGGGGGTGGCTGAGGGGGCTGCACCCCCCCCCCCCAAAAATGGGGGAAAAAGGGGGAAAAAAAAGATAAGAAAATGTAAATAAAAAGCAGGTTTTGAGTAGTTTGCATTGAAAATGTTAAGAAATCTGTAGTTGACAGGGGGTTGTTGTTGACAGGGGGGTGAAGCTACAGGCGAATGCCCCGGACGTTCAGAATTGTGATGGTGGTTGGAGTTCAGCTCCCCCTTCACAAATTCCTGGCTACGCCACTGCAGCTCCTGACCAGATAGAGTGATGATATAGAGTGAAGTACGTGGCAGTAATGCACCTGTAAGCTGGTTGCCAACCGCCAATCAAATCTAAAAGAAGAAGGATGCAACTGTCGACTTGAGGATAGAGTCTGTGGAGAGTGATGATATAGAGTGAAGTGATGATATAGACTGAAGTACGAGGAGACGAAGAAGAGTGATGTCT
Organism: Pholidichthys leucotaenia; assembly: GCA_020510985.1. Lineage (NCBI taxonomy): Eukaryota > Metazoa > Chordata > Actinopteri > Cichliformes > Pholidichthyidae > Pholidichthys > Pholidichthys leucotaenia. Next base: position 217,427,054 of record CM035839.1, read on the forward strand.
GAAGATAGAGTTGAGGTTCGATTGGACACAGCAATGATGATAGAAGGACTACAGCTCCTGGCCAGATAGAGTGGTGATAGAGAGTGAAGTACATGGCAGTAATGCACCTTTAAGCTGGTTGCCAACCACCAATCAAATCTAAAAGAAGAAGAAGAAGGATACAACCGCCAATGGAGGGAGATAATTTTTTCACACATTAGGAGTTGTTCAGAACTCATTATAAGAACTCCTTATACAAAGATATAGAATGATGATAATCAAGTCAGTGGCGGTGGTGCACCTGTGGGCTGGTTGCCAGCCGCTGATCAAGTCTAAAAGAAGAAGAAGATACAAAGATAAAGTGGACTGGTCTTGGGCATGAAACTCCCAGGCGAAAAATTAGTCCCATACAGGTCTACTTTAACACAAATGTTGAATTTGAAATTGTTTTGCGTGCTACCTTTATAACGGTATGTCATGCAAGAAACACGAACAATGACTGAACAGAGTCACAGAATCAGTCAATCAATCTATCAGAATTGAATTGAATGGAATCAGAAGTGAATCCACGAGAAAATTGGTTCTCTTCACGTTTTTTACGATCACATATTAAAATAAAAGGACACAAATCTGTATAACAGCGCCCCCTCAAGGCTGCGCGGATTAAAGCGACGTCGTGCTACGTGCAGGTCAAAGTTGGATTCAGTGATGAAGACGCCGTCAAACTAGTAGCTTACAGTCGTACTTGTTTATCTTTTTAACAAGAACTTTTTGAGCAAGGTCAAGGTGTGTGATACGTCAGATTGTTTTATGACTTGTGTCTTTATTGTTATGGGGTTAAATTTGTTATTTAAACCCTGACAAGAGTGACAGTTGCCGATAATGATCTTCACTGAACTTTATATTAGCTTCATTTTACCTTGCTAATGTTAGCTTCACAGGGCAGCGACGCTAACGAGCGAATTGGCCATGTTTGATGTGACAAGCTACACGAACCCGGTTGACGATGTCATTTTCGAGATGTTACAAATTGGATTGCCTTGCAATCACTGGGGACTATCATACACTGAAAACACCAGTCGTCGTCCTCCCTTGTCAAAGCAGAAATGACATTAGTTAACAGGCTCTCTGGCTAAGCTAGTGGCAGGTTGGTGGTTTATCCGGTTTAGCTGACAGGCTATAGCTCGAATTATTTGTATAATGTAGAAGTATTTTACCAATGATATCTTCCAAGTGTGATAGATTAAAAACTAAATCGCCGTAACCATTCGCATACTCCAGAGCTAAACTGTACTGAGGTTGTTTTGGTATCTTATGTGGATTAAACCGGGTCAGGACGCATCAGTTTTCATGACACAGAATATGAGTTGATAATGTCAAAATTGTCGGTATTGTGCATCTAGGTTAGGTTGCTCGTAAAAGCCGTTTTAATTAGACTTAACCCAGCAACAGATTAGCATTAGCTTGTTCGTCGTTAAACTGTTGATGACAGATTTTTTGTGTTGTGTTTTACGCAGCAGTCGAAACTGGAAGAAGATATGGCACGGCTGGTAGCAATCTGTAGAGATGGGGAAGAGTACCAGTTTCTTGAAAGGCAGATTCCCCTTTATATTGACGATACACTCACGGTAAGTAAACAAGAAGGTGACAACAAGAATAGGCTTAATAATGAAGCTAACAGCTTATGTTCATTTACCTCCTACGCCAAATATTCTGAAGAAATCCAGTATATGCAAGTATTTCTGCATGCCCGTAGAAAGCAGGTGTAAGCAAGCGCGTCACGACTTGTTCAGTGATGCCTGTTTTTGATCTTTGATGCTGTCATAGTGAGTCCTATGATCTTTGATGTCATAGTGAGTTGTTTGGTCTTTGATGATGTCATAGCGAGTCCTATGATCTTTGATGTCATACTACTCATTCAGTGATGCCTGCCTTTGATCTTTGAGGTGTCTATGACATCATGTAGACATCATGCACGATCCTATAATCTTTTAGCGAGTCCTATGGTCGTGACAGACAGATTTCTTCTTCTTTTAGATTTGATTGGCAGTTGGCAACCAGCTTCCAGGTGCATTACCGCCACATACTTCACTCTGTATCATCACTCTAGCTCACAGGTGTCAAACTCATTCCATGGAGGGCCAAGACCCTGCAGGTTTTACCTCCACCCAGTGTCTTCAACAGGTGATTTCTCTGAATTTCTTCCTACTGATTGCTGATCAGTGAAAACACCTGCTGAAGAGACTGGGTGGAAGTAAAACCTGCAGGGTCTTGCCTTCCATGGAATGAGTTTGACACCCCTGCTCTAGCTGGTCAGGAGCTGTCACTCAAATTTGGTCAAAATCAGGCATCTTCTTCTTTTAGATTTGATTGGCGGTTGGCAACCAGCTTACAGGTGCATTACAGCCACGTACTTTGTACATCATATAATTCAAGAAATCTCTTGTGTGTGTGTCTGTCTGTGTGTCTGTCACGACCATAGGACTCTTTAAAAGATCATAGGATCCTATGATCTTTTAAAGAGTCCTATGGTGTGATGCCTGTGATGTGATGTCTATATGACGTCATATAGACAAGATTTTCTTGAATCAGTACTACTGATTCAAGAAAATCTGTGTGTGTGTCTTGTGTGTGATCAAAGGCAGGCATCACTCACAATCATAAGACTCGCTATGACATCATCAAAGATCAAAGGCAGGCATCACTCACGATCATAGGACTCACTATGACATTAAAGATCAAAGGCAGGCATCACTGAACGAGTGGTGACGTCAAAGATCAAAGGCAGGTTTCATCAGGGTTACTGTTGCCATGGTAACCATGTCAAAGATCAAAGGCAGGAATGCAGAAATGCTTGCTTACACTTGCTTTCTATGGGCATGCAGAAATACTTGCTTATACTTGGTTTCTATGGGCATGCACAGGTATGCACTAGTATACTGTAGAGTGATGTCAAGAATAAATAAAGGGTGTTGACCAGGCTTTAAAACATTTTACAATAGAGCCGAAGTCACGCCCCCTCTACTTGCTCATATGGGACCTTAAATTGGGGAGAAAAAAAAATCTCTTTTGAAATGAATGGCAAGAGTGAAATTATCTTTCCATCTCGATGGAATTTTGCCACAAGATTGTTTAAATTATTTTTTTTAGTGTGTATGTAGCTGCTATCACGCACTTGTGCAGCTTTAGTAATATTTTAGCAGCTTCGTTGCTAGGCTGTAACTATAACTATAAAGGATAACTATAAAGGATAGTTTGAGGCCAGCAGTTTAACATATTCAGTAAAAACAAAACAAAAACTCTTATTTCTTCAGATTATAAACAGCAGCTCAGATTGTGTTTGCCCCCTTCGTTCGACAGCTTCGTTGTCGAACGGCCAGGTACAGGAAATCTTTCCTGCCACATGCAATTTCATTGTACAATAACTCACTATGATGTTGTATTCTGGCCATAGCTATGCTGCCACACTGCACCTTACAGACTAACTGGTACCTCACATTTCACTCTGCTCCTGATAGTCCTTCTTTGTGCAATGGGATGATTCATGTGTTTATACGGGTCATCATATATTAAGCTATGATGTATATAGGTTCTATAGTCGTGCTAGTTTTTTTTTAACTTTCCATGGGTAATCCCTTTGTCTGTCATGTGTGTTTCTGTTGTTTGGCTGTCAACTGTCATGCTGCTGTTACGCTGTAATTTCCCAGTTTGGGATCAATAAAGTACATCTATCTGTCTATCTATCAGTCAGCACAGCCCCCCCCCCCCCAATTTGTGCATATGGCATGCTGAGAGGGATCCAGATCACCAAGCTGTCTGTGCCATTGGGAGAAACTGAGTGAATTAAACAAACTTTTTAAGGAGCCTGTGCTCTCAAATCAGTTGCAAATACTCTTGGCTTTATGACTAAAAAGAACCTCATTATATTCAGCTTCATTTAACTGTGGCACAGCATGGTGTTTTGGGTTGGTGGGAGAAATGGCACTGTTTGCTTGCTTATAGCCAATGCATTGGTTGGACCTGTGTATGGTGGTGTGAGGGGAGGTTTTCTTGACCTCACCTTGGTGTTCTGTAGATGGTTCTTTTTGGGATGGCCATGCTTGGTCTCATGGTGACATTCTGCAGTGGCGGAAAACAAAAACTGAGAAGAAACGGCTGAGCAACGCACGGTTGGCACGAAAGCGGTCAGCTGGCTGTGTGAGACTACAGTCACAGCACAGCAACAGAGTGGAAGGAATCTGAAGGTTGTCCGTCATTATTCTGACAAATTAGATTAATTTGAAGCTGCAGCAGACAAATGTGTGTGCCACAATTAAACAAATATCACAGTGTTTGAGAGTGAGAAGAATGTTTTTGTCCTGCAAGAATTTATACCGTACACAGCTGCTACATTGACATGCTCTACGCATTTAGATTCAATATTAGGGGTAGGCAGTATGGCCTAAAAATGATATCATGATATTTTTGTGAATTTTCACGATAACAATATTCTTCCCGATATCCCAAAATACAGGTGCTTTTTCTGTATTTATAAAGGATAGTTTGAGGCCAGCAGTTTAACATATTCAGTAAAAACAAAAACTCTTATTTCTTCAGATTATAAACAGCAGCTCAGATTGTGTTTCAAATACAGTGGTGTGAAAAAGTGTTTGCCCCCTTCCTGATTACTCATTTTTTTGTATGTTTGTCACACTTAAATGTTTTGGATCATCAAACAGATTTAAATATTAGTCAAAGATAACACAGGTAAACACAAAGTGCAGTTTTTAAATGAAGGTGTTTATTTTTAAGGGTAAAAAAAAAAAATCCAATCCTACATGGCCCTGCGTGAAAAAGTGATTGCCCCCCTGTTAAAACATAAATTAACTGTGGTTTATCACATCTTTGGAAAGCTGAGTTCAATTTCTCTAGCCACACCTAGGCCTGATTACTGCCACACATGTTCTCAATCAAGAAATCATTTAAATAGGACCTGCCTGACAAAGTGAAGTAGATCAAAAGATCCTCAAAAGCTAAACATCCTGCTGCGATCCAAAGAAATTTAGGAACAAATGAGAAATATTGAGATCAATCAGTCTGGAAAAGGTTATAAAGCCATTTCGAAAGCATTAGGACTCCAGTGAACCACAGTGAGAGCCATGACCCACAAATGGTGAAAACATGGAACAGTGGTGAACCTTTCCAGGAGTGGCCGGCCGACCAAAATTACTCCAAGAGTGCAGCGACGACTCATCCAAGAGGTCACAAAAGACCCCACAACAACATCCAAAGAACTGCAGGCCTCACTTGCCTCGGTTAAGGTCAGTTCATGACTTCACCATAAGAAAGAGACTGGGCAAAAATGGCCTGCATGGCAGAGTTCCAAGATGAAAACCACTGCTGAGCAGAAAGAACATAAAGGTTCTTCTCAGTTTTGCCAGGAAACATCTTGATGATCCCCAAGACTTTTGGGAAAATACTGTGTGGACTGATGAGACAAAAGTTGAACTTTTTGGACGGTGTGTGTCCCATTTACATCTGGCGTAAAAGTAACACAGCATTTCAGAAAAGGAACATCATACCAAGAGTAAAATATGGTGGTGGTCGTGTGATGGTCTGGGGCTGTTTTGCTGCTTCAGGACCTGGAAGACTTGCTGTGGTAAATGGAACCATGAATTCTGCTGTCTACCAGAAAATCCTGAAGGAGAATGTCCGGCCATCTGTTCGTGACCTCAAGATGAAGCACACTTGGGTTCTGCAGCAGGACAATGATCCAAAACGCACCAGCAAGTCCACCTCTGAATGGCTTAAGAAAAACAAAATGAAGGCTTTGGAGTGGCCTAGTCAAAGTCCTGACCTGAATCCAATTGAGATGCTGTGGCATGACCTTAAAAAGGTGGTTCATGCTCAAAAACCCTCCAGTGTGGCTGAATTACAACAATTCTGCAAAGTTGAGTGGACCAAAATTCCTCCACGGTGCTGTAAAAGACTCGTTGCCATTTATCGCAAATACTTGATTGCAGTTGTTGCTGCTAAGGGTGGCCCAACCAGTTCTTAGGTTTAGGGGGCAACCACTTTTTCACACAGGGCCTTGTAGGTTTGGATTTTTCTTCCCTTACACCATTTAAAAACTGCATTTTGTGTTTACTTGTGTTGTCTTTGTCCATCCATCCATCCATCCATCTTCTACCGCTTTTCCGGAGGTCCGGGTCGCGGAGGCAGCAGTTCAAGCAGAGAAGCCCAGACTTCCCTCTCCCCAGCCACCTGCTCCAGCTCTTCAGAGGGGATACCAAGGCGTTCCCAGACCAGCTGGGAGACATAGTCTCTCCACCGAGTCCTGGGTCTGCCCCAGGGTCTCCTCCCAGTGGGGACGTACCTGAAACACCTCAAGTGGGAGGCGTCCAGGAGGCATCCTAATCAGATGCCCATACCACCTCAACTGACTCCTTTCAATGTGGAGGAGCAGCGGTTCTACTCTGAGCCTCTCCCGGATGACTGAGCTCCTCACCCTATCTCTGAGGGTGAGTCCAGCAATCCTGCGGAGAAAGCTCATTTCAGCCGCTTGTACCCGCGATCTCGTTCTTTCGGTCATTACCCAAAGCTCGTGACCATAGGTGAGAGTAGGAACGTAGATTGACTGGTAAATCGACAGCTTTGCCTTAGAACTAAGCTCCCTCTTCACCACAACAGACCGGTACAACGTCCGCATCACTGCAGATGCTGCTCCAATCCGTCTGTCGATCTCTCGCTCCATTTTCCCCTCACTCGTGAACAAGACCCCAAGATACTTAAACTCCTCCACTTGGGGCAGGAGCCTGTCCCCAATCCGGAGAGGACAATCCACCTTTTTCCGGCTGAGGACCATGGACTCGGACTTGGAGGTGCTGATTCTCATCCTAGCCGCTTCACACTCAGCGGCAAACCGTCCCAGCAAGAGCTGTAGGTCATTGCTGGATGAAGCCAACAGGACAACATCATCTGCAAACAACAGAGATGAGATCCTGTGGTCACCAAGCATGACACCCTCCATTCCCTGGCTGCGCCTAGAAATCCTGTCCATAAAAATTATGAACAGGATCGGTGACAAAGGGCAGCCCTGGCGGAGTCCAACTCTCACTGGGAATGACTTCGACCGAGTGTTGGCAATACGAACCAAACTCTCACAATGGTCGTACAGAGACCGAATAGCTCGTAACAACAAGCCCGATACCCCATACTCCCGAAGCACCCCCCACAAAAATCCACGAGGGATGCGGTCAAATGCCTTCTCCAAGTCCACAAAACACATGTAAACTGGTTGGGCAAACTCCCACGAACCCTCAAGAATTCTCGAGAGGGTAAAGAGCTGGTCCGATGTGCCACGGCCAGGACGAAAACCACATTGCTCCTCCTGAATCCGAGGTTCGACCAACGGCCGGACTCTCCTCTCCAGTACCTTGGCATAGACCTTCCCAGGGAGGCTGAGGAGTGTGATCCCTCTAAAGTTGGAGCACACCCTCCGGTCCCCTTTTTTGAAGAGAGGAACCACCACCCCGATTTGCCATGCCAAAGGCACTGTCCCCGACCTCCACGCAATGTTGCAGAGGCGTGTCAACCATGACAACCCAACAACATCCAGGGCCTTGAGGTACTCAGGGCGAATCTCGTCCACCCCCGGGGCCCGGCCACCAAGGAGATTTTTAACCACCTTGGTGACCTCAGCCCCTGTGATAGGCGAGTCATCCCCCTCCTCATGGATCGTCACCTTATCGTGGTGGGGAGGTTTGCGTGCCCCAGTGATCCCAGGAGCTATGTTGTCCGGGGGCAATTTGCCTCTGATAGGGTCTCCCAAGACAAACTGGTCCTGGGTGAAGGGCCAGACTAAGAACGATCCAACAGACTCTCATGATAAATTGTATATCAAGGATTCAGTATACCCCGCCCGGTATGGGGTTACCGGGGCCCCACCCTGGAGCCAGGCCTGGGGGAGGGGCTCGAAGGCTAGCGTCTGGTGGCCGGGTTTCCACCCATGGGACCCGGCCGGGCTCAGCCCGAAGGAGTTACATGGGTCCGCCCTCCAGTGGGTTCACCACCTGCAGGAGGGATCATGGGGGTCCGGTGCTATGTGGATTAGGTGGCGGTCAAAGGCGGAGACCTTGGCGGACTGATCCCAAGCTTTCTAAACTGGCTTTTGGTGTTGTCTTTGTCTAATATTTAAATTTGTTGGATGATCTTAAACATTTAAATGTGACAAACACACAAAAAAATGAGAAATCAGGAAGGGGGCAAACACTTTTTCACACCACTGTAGTTACAGTAGTACACACAGTCCATTTTTTTTTTTAACTTTAGTTGTTAACGCCACACCATTCATTTGACTGGAGAGACAAGGAGCACATGTAAGTGAAGGCCTGATTCTGAGCCTTGAATTATTTATTGTCCATTTTTTTGTTCATACAAGATGAAGTGATAAGAGACTCTCACTGTAAGACAAGCAGGCACTCTGTACTACTGTGGCTGAATACGGTGTGTTTTACTGCAGACAAAAAGGCTGCCACATTTTTGTCACTCATATTTTGTAACTGCCATGAGCTCTGTTCTGTGACATGATGTGGATACCCTCTATATTTGCTAATGGAAGCATTTGTTATGGATGCCTTTACCCATGTCTGTTAAAATAATGGCACAACAGTCTCTCTCCTCCCTTTTCGATACGAGGTCCAGTAGTAAACAGTCCAGTTGTTTCTAGGCAGTGGCCATTTGTGAACAGAACTGACAGAAGCAGTGTTTGCCCGGAGTTAGGCTTTTGGTAACTGTCAGCCTCCTCGGCAGCCACGCTTCTGCCTCTCCTCTCCTTCACTGGCAGTGTTAAGCACAATGACTGTCTGTGGCGCATTTTTGCACCAGGCAACCCCCACCCCCACCCCCAGTGGTCAAGATTTTTGTCAAGAAAATATTCAGTTCAGATGTCAGAGATTTCCAAGGCTATAACTTGAAAGTGGTAAGAGATAATGGCTTACTGTCAATTAGAAAGATGTAGAATATGATCCAAAATTTGAGACAGGAGTAAATTTACACATCTAATTTGCATAATTCCACAGCAGCCATATCGAATTACATAACTTTGAGTCAAAAGTGGACTTTGGACATACACACGTGGACAGAATTGTTGGTACCCCTCTGTTAATGAAAGAAAAACCCACAATGGTCACAGAAATAACTTGAATCTGACAAAAGTGGTAATAAATAAAAATTCTATGAAAATTAACCAGTGAAAATCAGGCAGTGCTTTTGAATTGTGGTTCAACAGAATTATTTTAAAAAACAAACTCATGAAACAGGCCTGGACAAAAATGATGGTATCCCTAACTTCATGATGGTAACCTTAACTTACCCTTAACTTTTCACATGACCACCACCATATTTTACTGTTGGTATGATGTTCTTTTTCTGAAATGCTGTGTTTCTTTTACGCCAGATGTAATGGGACACACACCTTCCAAAAAGTTCAGCTTTTGTCTTGTCAGTCCACAGAGTATTTTCCCAAAGTCTTGGGGGTCATCAAGATCTTTTCTGGCAAAACTGAGATGAGCCTTTATGTTTTTTTTGATCAGCAGTGGTTTTCATCTTGGAACTCTGCCATTCAGGTCATTTTTGCCCAGTCTCTTTCTTATGGTGGAGTCATGAAGACTGACCTTAACTGAGGCGAGCGAGGCCTGCAGTTCTTTGGATGTTGTTGAGGGGTCTTTTGTGATCTTCTGGATGAGTCGCCACTGCACTCTTGGGATAATTTTGTTCGGCCGGCCACTCCTGGGATGGTTTACCACTGTTCCATGTTTTCACCATTTGTGAATAATGGCTCTCACTGTGGTTCGCTGGAGTCCCAAAGCTTTAGAAATGGCTTTCTAACCTTTTCCAGACTGATAGAGCTCAATTACTTTTTCTCATTTGTTCTTGAATTTCTTTGGATCGTAGCATGATGTCTAGCTTTTGAGGATCGTTTAGTCTACTTCACTTTGTCAGGCAGGTCCTATTTAAGTGATTTCTTGATTGAGAACATGTGTTGCAGTAATCAGGCCTGGGTGTGGCTAGAGAAATTGAACTCAGCTTTCCAAAGATGTGATAAACCACAGTTAATTTATGTTTTAACGGCGGGGGGGGGGGTCACTTTTTCCACACAGGGCCATGTAGGTTTGGATTTTTTTTCCCCTAAAAATAAACACCTTCATTTAAAAACTGCATTTTGTGTTTACTTGTGTTATCTTTGTCTCATATTTAAATTTGTTTGATGATCTGAAACATTTGTGTGACAGACATATAAAAAAGTGAGAAATCAGGAAGGGAGCAAACACTTTTTCACAATACTGTAAATATTGTGTGTGATTTTTGTCATCCAGAAAAAAGTGCTATATAGATAGATGTACTTTATTGATTCCAATCTGGGAAATTTCAGTGTAACAGCAACATGACAGTAGACAACCAAAATGACAAACACACACACCATAAAAGAAAAAGGAATTACCCATGGAAAGTAAAACTGCCTAGATAACTTATATACTGTACATCACAGATGAACAGATGATGACCTGTATAGATGCATGAATCATACTCACTATACAATGCAGGACTATCAGGTTCAGGGTGCAATGTGAGGTACCAATTGGACTGTAAGGTGCAGTATGGCAGCATAGTTATGACCAGAATTCAACATTAGAGTGAGCTATTGTACAGTGAAATGGGATGTGGCAGGAAAAATTTCCTGTACCTAACCGTTCGGCAGCAAAGCTGTAGCAGTCTGCTGGAGAAAGTGCTCTGCTGTCTGTCCAGTGTGTGGTGGAGGGGGGAGATCAGCGTTGTCCATGATGGATCACATTTTGTTCAGCTTCCTCCTCTCCACCACATTGTCAAAGGTCTCTTGCCTGTGAACAATTACAGAGCCAACCTTTTTGATAATCTATAATAATATAAATAATAATGATAATATACAGTATAACAATGTATAAGTGAACGCCATTTACCATTTCTTGTCAACTTCTGGTGATATACGGTTGTTTGTGTCTTCCCTACCCAGTTCTCAGTTCTTTGAACTGAGCATTTACTTCCTATGGTTTGGAATCTCTCTTAATATGGCTGAATACCCTATGCAGTCCATTTTGGAGTACATTATTGGGCGATCAGAACACACCCAGTATCATTAAATAGACATTAAAAGGAGATTTCATTATTCCTCATGATAGTTGTCAGTGCTCATAAAAATGCATTCTTCTTTTCAGATGGTGATGGAGTTTTCTGACAGCATGATGGATTTTGATACCCATGAACTTGATACTTTACATTGGAAACGGTTTTGTGAGGTAGGGAGTTTCTTTTTTTGCCCATTTCTGTCTCCCATTTAAGTGTTGATGACATAATGTGAAAGGAATATGAATTTATAATCTTGGAACAGAAATATTTAAATTGGGTGGCAACATCCCATAAAGAAGAGATCTTTGAAATAGTCACTATCGGTTTGTCTGTCTGTCTCTCTCTGGTAACATTCCTGCGTGGCGGTTCGCCACACTAAGAAAATTAATAAAGGATTGTAAATTGTATATCTTCACAAGCCCAAACACAAATGAGGAAAAACAGCCACCACATTTGTGTCTGCAGGTTAGTAATATATCTCGAATGATAATAGAGTCTTGAATGTGTTTATCCAAAATCCATGCCCTAATTATCCTTAAAAATGAGAAACAACGATTGGACCAATCAAATGGCTCGTTGTATGCTTTTTCAAAGATTCATGGCGGCGTGTTCTCAGGGATGTGATTTTCTGCTAATTCGCCGAATTCCGCTTTATTTTATCTTCCAGGAAGATAAAGTACGTTAAGTACGTTAGCGGCTTGTGGTCCACAAACGCAGTGAAGCTGCGCCCTTTCAGGCAGGACTGGAAGTGGCGTATGGCCAGGTGGAGAGCCATTAACTCTCCGTTACTGGCGGTGTACAACAGCTGGGCTGCGCGGGGGAGGAAACGGTAATAAAAGTTAACATCCCCTTTTATGATTCCAAACAGTTTGAAATTGACAGTGGACATTGACTCATAACTTTTGAATATTTCTAAGACTTGGCTACATCAGTGATTGTGCAAAATGAACTGCTCAATTCTCAATGGAGATTGAAACTGGTGATCTGAAATGAATGCTGAAATTATAAAAAGTAATGGTATGTTGGAATTTTATTTCTATTATGGAATAGATAAAATTAACTGATTTTGATTTGATCAAGTGTTAAAGCATGTGATGGATAATGCTTGTTGGAATATTTTAGGAATGCTATCTTCTTGGAACATAAGTCAATATTATAGAGTAATAAGTGGCATTCAGCTGTTAGTTTTATGTCATTTAAGCACAGTTCTGGTACTTAAAAATCATAAAAACCCAGGAGCTTCGGGGGGCTTTGCCCCCCTTGCACCCCCACCCCCCCCACGGGGCTCTGCCCCAGACCCTGCTGGGGGACTGTGTCCCCCAGACCACCTGCTGAATTTTCAGATAATTTCCCCAACCCCAAATCACATCCCTGGTTCGTGTTGGAATTCTGAGCTTTCGGTATTGTTTTCAGCGGAATTATGAGATTTTTATCGAAGGATCAGGAGTCATCAGTGCTAGAAATGGACAAAAGTATCAAAAATAAGTTCAGATGGAATTGGCTTGAGAGAAAAATGATGGTAAAGGTGAAAATTGGCTCAAAGTTCGACGAGGTAACAGAAACACTCTGACAATTTCTGAAGAAACCAGAAAAGGAGATGAAGTTCAAAGTTCAGAGACTGACACAGCTTGCTGCCAAAAGGAAGAAAGTTTCACATTAGAAGTGACTTGGTGACCAGTGTAAATAGTGTAATAAACTCTTATAGAACTGTTAAATATGTTGGACTAAAGACAGCGAGACAACATTGAAGAAAAAGTAAGTTAACTTTTCATTAAATTTAATGATTTATCTAAGTCTAGTATTTCATTTTTTTTTTAATCATTTTTTTCAGTCTAAATTACTTCTGTTTTACTGAAAACCTCCCAGCTTCAGGGGGGCTGTGCCCCCCGGCCCCCCGTAAGTCAATCGACTAAATTAGATTTCAGCTGAAATCAGAATTTCCTGTTGCCATCCCTGATATATATTGATACAGTATCTTCATGTATATATGCAGTAAATCCATGCATTTTTCCATGTAACCTTGTGACTGCATTATGTGAATTGCTTTTAATCCTAGATCAAGTTTGTTTCGGGTTCAAAATGCATCATAAGTGTTAAATATATCTTGTTATACCTAACTAAGTACTGTTTATCTGTTGAAATATATATTTAACAGCTAATATAAACCCATATCAATATGGTCCCTGGCGATCATTTTTTGGGCAGCTGATCACTTTTTGGCATGACATAACAGGTGACCTCCATCTCGTAATGCACTGTAATACCACCTATTACAGAACTGACATAAATATTACATTTAAAAGTGTAGTCAATGCTCGCGCTACAGACTTGATTTAACAACGGCTGATAACTGAAATATTGATAATTACCGGTCTCCTTAAACGTAGCCACCATTCTCTGCAATTAAGAATAAAACTGTTTTTGGTTGGTAATACAGGTTTGGAATAATAAAAGCGACACTCCCAAAGAGACAACAAACTCCTCATGTTGACAAGCTAGAGCTGCTACTTCTTCTGTGGTGTTCTGCGGGGTTGCATAAAGGCGCTTCACACTAAGTAATGACGTAGCCCTGATGTAATCCCCCACTAGCTCCATATCGGTGGAAAACCAACTGGTTCTTATGAGGCACTACAGTTGAACTGGTTAAGCACTGGCACCAGCCCCAGAACCGAACTAGCACTGGCTTATTGTGGTGAAAATGAGCCCCTGTAGTCCCTGGGGCAGGCAGGAAGATACTAAAAGAAAAACGACACATATAGAAGGCAATTCAGGTCGGGTTTCAGAAACTGTTGACCCTGAAACAAGCAGGGAGTAAGTTTAAAGGTAAAAAGCAGTCCCTCCAGGATTTCGCGATGTTGTGATTGCACCAATTCAAGCGAAATCAGCCAATCAGTGCAACTATTGTGCGACCTTGCAACTTTGTCCAATCACCGCAACTTTCCCGCAATTTTGGCCAATCCTCGTCAACTTCCGCCAATTTCACCTATCAAATTTGTCTCTAACTGGTGATGAAATGGTCAGTCTAACTAATCAAATGCATCACTACACCGCGTTCACTTCTGTGTTTACAGTAGTGATGTTAAAACAGAGGCCTTATGAAACAATGAGCAACTTTGAGACAACTGCTTCATGAGCAACGCAGTGTCGGGCAGCACGGTGGTGCAGTGCTTAGCACTGTTGCCTAACAGCTAGAAGGTTCCAGGTTCGAATCCCCAGGCTGGCAGGGGTAGGAACCTTTCTGTGTGGAGTTCGCATGTTCTTCCCGTGCTGTGTGGGTTTACTCCGGGGGCTCCGGTTTCCTCCCACAATCCAAAGACATGCATGTTAGGTTAATTGGTGGTTCTAAATTGTCCCTAGATATCTGTCTCCTATAGGCCCTTAGAATAGAGGGTTAGTGCTAGTGAAACGCTTTGAGTAGTCTTAGAGACTAGAAAAAACGCTATATAAGTACGGGTCCTTATCCCTTATCCCTGTTATGAAACATCTAATAAAGACTGCCATCTGGTAACTGACTGTCAGCATCTGAGTTTATTGAAACTCTTGAGTTTATTGAAAGGTTGCACTACATTTTTTGTCATTTTCTCACAGGCTTGTAAAAATTCTGTCAGTTATCTTATCATTTTAATTGACTTTAATTAGATCACCCACCATATAATCTGTCAAATGATAGACAGCTTTCAGAATCTGTAGTCATTGCTGGAAAAATTCTGTGGAAGGACAATTTTCAGTGAATGAAACCTCTGAGAGAGAGAATGCAGGGCTTGACATTAACTCCGGCCAATGGCTGGTGAACTTCAGCAGTGGCTGGTAAGACAGCTATAGGCTCGACACCGCCCACTCAGCACTGAGTCACGCAACATAAAGCGGAAGTGTCATGAGCATTTTTAAAAAAAAATTTAATAGAATAAAATACAGCATACAAACTCTCGATGAGGATAAAGATTACAGAGTTACAAAATCAGAACTTTCACAAAAAATATACAATCAGCCAAACTTCACATTGCAATTAACAAGAAAAAAATGGGTATATTAAAAAAGAGAGCGGGAGTAAAGGGCACAACGATTCTGATAGTCTTTTCTGATTATCGTAAGAGGAGCTGTCCAATGTCTTACAATTTTTTTTGCATCATGAGCAGTGCATGAGTGCTGTTTCAGCACACCCACAGTCACGTGACCATAGCAAGAGAGGCCTTGTTTTGTTGGTCACATTACATGACTTGAGGGCTCACAGGAACGTATGCAGCGCCCAGCCCTCTCAAATTTGTCGCCAGGTCTCAAATCACGGGACGTTGTACTGGTCTGTTGTGGTGAAGAGGGAGCTGAGCTCTAAGGCAAAGCTGTCAATTTAACAGTCAATCTACGTTCCTACCCTCACCTATGGTCATGAGCTTTGGGTAATGACCGAAAGAACGAGATCGCGGACACAAGCGGCTGAAATGAGCTTTCTTCGTAGGATCGCTGGACTCACCCTCAGAGATAGGGTGAGGAGCTCAGTCATCCGGGAGAGGCTCAGAGTAGAGCCGCTGCTCCTCCACATTGAAAGTTGCCGGTTGAGGTGGTATGGGCATCTGATCAGGATGCCTCCTGGACGCCTCCCACTTGAGGTGTTTCGGGCACGTCTCACTGGGAGGAGACCCCAGGGTAGACCCAGGACTCGCTGGAGAGACTATGTCTCCCAGCTGGTCTGGGAACGCCTGGGTATCCTCTCTGAAGAGCTGAAGAAGGTGGCTTGGGAGAGGGAAGTCTGGGCTTCTCTGCTTGAACTGCTGCCTCTGCGACCCGGACCTCTGGAATAGCGGTAGAAGAAGGATAGATGGATGGATGGATGGTCTCAAATCACGTGATGTGACAACGAGGCCTCGTTCACTATGGTCACGTGACTGTGGGCATATTGACACAGTGCTCAACACTCTGCTCGCGACACTTCCGTGTTATATTGCTTGAGTCAGTCTCGAGTGGGTGGTGTCAAGCGTAACATCACTAGTTTACAGTGAGTAGTGAATTTATAGTTTACAGTGAGTAACAGAACACATCAGCAAACAGAATGTGTGACTTAAAAAAACCACTCACCCGCAAGGTTATCAACACCGTACCTTCCTCCGTCTCCCGCCGCCTGCCCGTGGACGCCTCGCCATGTCTCCGTCCTGGCTGTGTGTACGAAGTGCTGGGTTTGTTGAAAAACATGTGCCTGCCCAAAAGCACCCCGTCGCGTGAGCGCACGTGAGGAGAGTATACTACATTACAGCGAGTGCATGAACATTTTCTACATCTTTAGAGGTAAACTCATTACTACATCTGGTGAATGAGCTTTAAAACTGTGAATCTCCGATGTGGACGGACAAACGCATGCCGTCCCCCTGTGAGAGAGAGAGAGAGAGAGAGAGAGAGAGAGAGAAGACCGACATGCAGCAGACAGACGGGCATGAAAAGAGAGTGAATATTCTCTGTATTTTTTTCAGAAAAATACCGACTCCAATAGCCAATACAGTGCAACAGAATGAATTATTTATTTTTTCCTCTCCGCTTGGTACCAAGTGGTTGGGGACCATAGGGAGTTTTCAAGTGAAGGTGCTGCCAGTAATTTCCAAATCTCTACTCTGTAACATGCATTCAGTGCAATTTAGCTGTTGTAATGGATATTGTGTTGTTTATATTTGCTGTTGCACAAGAGTTTTTCTGTATAGCAGAAGTTTCTGCTTAATTTACAGATCACTATAATAGGAAATTTTTGACAGTCCTGTGCTTTTCTTGTATTGTTATATAGAATATCACTGCAGTAAACTGGAAAAAAGCATCTGATTTAAAATTTGGAATTCTTCCCACAACTTTTAGTGCAAAAAAACACTCTAAAAACATTGCAACTTTTATCGCAACTTTTTAAAAAGCTCCCACGAATTCAGACTTTTTGGCCTGCAACAATCATAAAAGCATCCCGTGAAATCCTGATGGGACTGAAAAAGATAAGAGCGATGGCACACATAGCAAACAATTTAAAAGTACAATTTCATAATCCCTTTTAAGGGAGAGAGTCAATAGCCACGGTTACATGTGCAAAATTTGTGGCTGACGTACAGACATACGCAGTAAACATATTTTCTACCCCAGCTTTGGAATAAATAGCCATGTTTACATGGACACAATTAACTGGATAAAAAGCCTGATTGGAATAAAAATGCTTCATGTAAACACACCAATCTGAATATTCTGACCCAATCACACTCATTCGGATCAAAATTTCCTTTCGATTGAGATGGGTGGGTTATGCTGATTGTAAATCTGATTGGTGTGCATATAAACACTTACTCCGAAGTTTGGGTAGAAAATACGTTTACTGCACGTCTGTACATCAGCCACACGTCGACATGACATATTTCCGCCTTTACAGCAAGTAGCGGAAGACATGGCGGGAGTAAAACAAAACTGGTCTGTATTGTCCTGCTGTCTCCCTCTGTTGGTCACATGCAGAAGTATGTACTGCTGGGCTTGTAGCTTCATTACGGAGACCAGCAGAAGCAAAAGTGCAGTCTGAATAATACAATACAGGTCCATTTCAAAAAGAGAGACACGAAGTGGGGTTTGTTTACATCGGAAGTTGCTTCTTCTTCTTCTTCTTACTATTTTCCGGAATCTCAGATAATTGTGCGCATGTCAAAATGATTTAGTCCATTAAAATGTGTGACAAGGAAACGCACGTCCTAATCTGATCAATTTTTTCAGGATCCATGTAAACAGTAAAGTTCTGATCTGAATTGTAATCAGATTGAAGAAATTTTGCACATGTAACCATGGCTAGTGTTTATATGCGCACCAATCGGATTAACAATTGGCATAACCCACCCGTCTCAATCGGAAGGAAATTTTGATCTGAATAAGCATGATCGGGTCGGTCAGAATATTCAGATTGGCGTGTTTACATGAAGCATTTTTATTCCGATGAGGCTTTTAGTCTGGTTACTTGTGTCAATGTAAACATGGCTAATGCTGGCAGGCTTGATTACTTAAAATTCATTTTTTAGTCTCTGTGGAAAAGTCTCTGTAATTTGTTCATGGTCTTCAAAGCCGTGGGGAGCTTGTTCCATTCCGTTATAGCGTTGTATGAGAAGGCTAATTGTCCAAAAGCAGTTTTACGTAGGGGGATGCAACAATGCCACCTACAGGAAGTCCTTGTTACTCTGATATTTTGTTCAGCAGTCAGGTACACAAAAGTCTTAAGAGGTGGGGGTGCAGAACCATGGATAATTTTAAAGACCAACCATATATTTGCATAGGCCTACATGATTGTTAGATTTTAATATGATGTGTTTTGTGTGATGAGGGTGGTGGGTCCACCTTTTTGATTCCGCCGCCACCTTGAGTATAAGATGCTGAGGCGGAAGAGGCACGGTCTCTTTTGACCTTCGCCTCTGCCTGTACAGGAGTGCCTTGTGTCTGTGAGTCAAGTAATAAAGTTGGGTTCTATTGCACCTCCGGCCTCATTATTGGAATACAGATTATGGACATAACATTTGGTGACGAGGATAAAAGTATGGATGAAGGTATTTTGGACATTCGGCCATTTCTGGAGCTTCTGGCGAGCCGCCAGTGCCGTGGGAGAGGCGGTTTGCCGCATTCAAGAATTATCTGGTGGCATTGAACCTCGGTGAGTTGGAGAAATTGCGTGCACGGGCAATATTTGTCCATAATGTTGGCATGGAGGGACAGCGCATTCTTAGCAGATTGGGAGTAAGCGACAATTTTGAGGATGTGGTTGAGCTAATGGCGCGCTACTTTCGCGCCCCTGAGAACGTCATAGTCCGGAGGATCCAGTTTCGACAGTGCCGCCAGCGGGCTGGAGAGCCGGTGCAATGGTATGTTTCTGACCTGCGCCAACTGGTTGGGTGTTGCCAGTTTGGGACTTTAGAGGAAGAAATGGTCCGCGATCAGTTGGCGGAGCACATGTTGTGTGCAGCAGCACGGTCAAGACTCCTTGAGTTGATCTGACCCTAGCAGTTTGGCTAGGGTCAGATCGTGGGTGAGCCGTGGTTTCCTCAGCTGCTGACTTGGAACCGAAGGGGGATTCTCAGACGGTTTAACCCGGAACGTCCCATCTCACGCTCCGAACCGAGACACTTTATTTTCTCTTATTCTGCTTAATAAGCAGAGTAAACAAGCAGTGCGGAGGGAGGGGGAGCTGCCGTTAACGTAACGCCCGTGACGTTGATCCGCTCCGTTGGGTCCACCGCTACCACGACCACGCTGCTGACCCGTGGGCTCACCGAGGAGAAGCCGGTGAGCTCAACTGTTGGAACCAGGACCGCGGGCTCGATAAGGGACTGAAGGATGGAACGAAAAAGGACAGACTGTCCCGCTCTGCCGCCCGGTTGGAAGAAAGAAGAAGTGATCAGGAAGTCCGGGCTGAGCGCTGGAAAGAGCGACGTCTACTACTACAGCACCCGAGCCACTTGCTGGTTTCGTCCAAAGACAGGACAGCAGCAGAGCCACCAGGAGTTCTGTTAACAATAACTGTAAAATATTCCACCGCAGAACCACATTTGGACAAACAGCTTTCTCTATAAAGGGCAGTCACATCTGGAACACAATGCCAAATGAAATTAAAATAATAACGGACTTTAAAACATTCACTAAAAATGTTAAAAACTGGCTGAAAAATAAACAAGAATGTACTCATGTATGAATTATTTGTCTGCAAAGTGAGAGTGAATGAAGGGAAGGAATAAATGTGTTTGTTTATAGTGAGTGACGGAGGGAGGAAGGCCTGAAATAGGCAAATGTGAGTTATGTTATATGTGTTAAATGTGAGTCAGGCTGTTATATTTGTGTATTTATAATATTTATAATATTTATGTTAAATGTGAGTCAGGCTGTTATATTTGTGTATTTATAATATTTATAATTGTGTATTTATAATTTTTCTGCATTGATGTATGTGGTTATTGTGTATATTTTTTATCTTGATTCTTTTTTCTAAAGCCCATCCAGGGACAAGAGTTGCAAATTAGCTAATAGCTATACACTCTATGTGCAACACATCAGATTGATTGTCTTTGATTAATTGTCTATGTTTATTGCACTGTCCCTGTCAAATAAACTAATCTACTACTACTACTTGCCCATTCCGGTGAACTGACTTTGGCCAAAGCGGTGGCGATAGCCCAGCAGTTCGAAGCAGTGGATAAACTTTCACGGGACCTTGGTGAGTGAACAGCGTTGGGGCAACCTGACTAACAATCAGCGGCGCAGGCTGTAGACCCGGATAGCGATGATGGCGTGGAAGACAGAGAAGAATACGCTACCGCTATAAAAATTAGTCCCCGCCCCCGGGATCGCCAAAGTGTTTTGGCTGTGGGTCTACCAAGCACCGGTAAAAGGCGAGAGAGTGTCCGGCAAAAGGAAAACGCTGTGGCAAGTGTGGACTCCTAAACCATTTCACCAGGGTCTGTAAACAGTTTGAGCGAGGGGAACGACGACGTGAAGTGAATTTCACCGCCACGCCTCCTGTGGTTATTCACACTGTATCCCCGAGCACAGAAGGCCATACATATTTAACAGTTACGTTGGACAGCAAGGACGTGCCGTTGTTGGTGGACATGGGCGCGGTGAGGTCCGTGTTGAACTGCCCTACTGTGAGGAGTTTTTCCCCTACCATCGTGTGAGAGCTCTGTTGATGCCATTACGTGGGTATGGCAGTAATAGGCTGTCCATTGTGGGTTCGCTGGAGCTGACGGCGAGGTAGAAGACAGCAATGGTGTCCAACATACAGTTCGTGGTGACTGCGAGTGGGTCGAATGTGATGGGCTGCGATCTGTTTTATGGACTGGGCTTCTCAATTACCAGCAGCAGCGGAGAAGAATGGTTGGGCTGTGGTTGGTGGGACCGGCCAGTTCCGCGAGTGGTTGACAGTGCAGTTTGGGACAATACATGGCTTAGTATTCTGGGAGATGAACAGGACAATTACCACCCATGGCCATCAGGGCAGGGTTCCGGTGCCAGGGACCACGTTACCCTAGGTGAGGGAATTGGGCGGCATGGTGGAATCCCTGTAATGGCGGGTGAGGCTGTGAAGATGACCCCTTTTGCTTCTGGGGTTCAGCCTGGAGATACCGTGAAGCATGGGGCTGCAACAGCTACACCAGCGTTCAAAATGAAAGAGCGGGGCAGGACCAGCTGGCACGGGAAACAGATGTGCCATACAGGAACACTGCAGGCCAAGTCGGGCTTCGCGGAGGGTCGCCGGTGTGGATGTCTGGTTGAAACATCGTGGACATGGGAAGTCGAGTTGAGCTCCTTTGGGAGTCAGTGACGTGGTTCGACCCAGACAGGAGACTCGGCTGAGAGGTGTCCACGGAAAGAGGAAGTGACGGGAGGACCAGGGCGGCTGAAGGTGGTGGCTGTTCGGGAGGGCGGATATCTTCGGCTGTCAGATGACTTATGGAGACACCCCAATGAACTGTGGTGCGTTATCAAGGAGAAGGAGGTGTCAGGGCCCCGACATGGCTCATCTCCAGGGACAAAGAGACGAAGGAGCTCTGGGCAGGACTCGCCAGATGAGTCCCCCGGGGGTGGCTTCTCCATCGAGGCTGTACGGTAGCAAGGGGCAATGTGTTGGGTTAGGTGTGAATTGCCTGGGCTACATAGTTAATGTTTCTCATAATAGACTGCTATAACAGGTGCCCATGTGAGGAAAAAAAAAAAAACACAAAAAAAACATGTAATGTGTGTGTCACCATGTTTGGGGGGTGTGTATTACTGTGGGGTTTGCCCGGGTTGGGGTGGTATAGTTGGGGATGTTGTAGCGGTACATGAATGTGCATGTTAAATATTAAAAAAAATATATTTTTTCATATTTTTTTTTTATATTTTTTCGTATATTTTTTGTATATTTTTTCATATATTTCTGCAAAGTGTGGTTAGTCCGAGTAAATAACTGCATATATTCCTGTATATATTTGCATCCTTTTATAGAAACGTGGACAGACTGTAATTTACTGTACATACTGTGGTTGTCATTGAATCCTTATTTAAATCCTTCACCTGAACAACGAGAGCAAGTTTTTAGCCAAAGTCAAATTCCTTTTATGTGTTGTGCATACTTGGCCAATAAAGCTGATTCTGATTCTGATTCTGATGTTAACTGATTTATTGTTTGCTTGTTAAATTGTGTTTTCTCCTTTATGTATATAAATTTATGGGGTTATTTTGTGTTACATTAGGAGCACCCTTTCATTTTATGGACTCTTGTTATTAAAGATGGAAGAATAATCTGTCTGGCCATGTGGAGGTGGGACGGCAGTCCACCTGTCCCCCTCTAGTTTTAGTTGTTTGTGTGCATGGATAGGACTATTTTATTTGTCATTAGAGTGTGACTCAGGTACTAAATTTGGGAGGGCCTAATCAGTTTGTAGTATGTGTTTTGGACTTTTCTAAAGGAGGGGAAATGTTATATTAATATTCTGTATTATTGCGTGATGAGGGTGGTGGCTTCACCTTTCCGGTTCCGCTGCCACCCTGAGTATAAGAGGCTGAGACAGAAGAGGCACGGTCTCTTTTGACCTTCGCCTCTGCCTGTACAGGAGTGCCTTGTGTCTGAGTGTCACATAATAAAGTTGAGTTCTATTGCACCTCCGGCCTCGTTATTGGAATACAGATTATGGACATAACAGTGATCATACTTTCAAAGCTTAACATCTTGTGTTTGGCAAGTATACCACAATGGTGATACTGCCGTGCCTTCTTATCCAGAATTTTGATGGATTGTTTATACAGGGATTTCAAGGGTTTCAGAGTCATACTATTGGCTTGTGACCAGCAAGAGAGCAGCGATGCAATAGGAGAAATGTGTCAAAATCATGGCATTCACAAAGGTTTTTGATCCTTTTAGAGTAAGTGAGTTTCTGATGCAACAAAAGTTTGCAAGGTTTATTTCAGAGTGTGGCTCATCGGTTTTATGTACTTTTTAAAGCAGAGTGTGGGATCTAATGTGGCACCCAAATACTTAAACTCTGTTACATTTTCTATATTTGCTCCATTTACAGTTAGTGTGTATGATTTTGTTTGTTGAAGTACATGGTAGCTGCTTTCCCTACATTCAGAGTGAGCCATGATTAAGCCATTTTGACACTTTCTCCATTGCTATCATTAACTTGTCAGCCACTTGTTTGGCATCCTCCCCATGTGTGTAGATGACTGTGTCATCTGCATACATCTGAATTTTTATGTCATTTTCACATACTGTGGGAGTCTATTCCAAACAGCACTGTCCACCATCCTCCCTTTGTGCAAAGACATATCTCCATGGAAAATGAAGCCCCGAGAATACATTATTTTATGAAAGGGATGCCAACAGTTTAACTTTGAGACATAATTTGAGGTTGAATATGGTGAAAACAATTTGAAATATATGGGATCATGATACTTGATTATCATGATTATTGTTGAATTGTGATAGGATCGAATTGTGACCCAAGTATCGGGATCTGAAATGAATCACAAGGCCCCTCACGATTTTCACCTCTACTGAACATGTTGTAAAACTTATTCTGAGAAGTATGTGGTGGGGGAAAAAATAACTGTGTATTGGGCCTATTCACACTCACTCCACCCCTACACCCCAGTTTCCCTGCAATGAATCTCAGTTAATTAGACACCCCCCACTCCCACCCAGGAAATCGCGATTAATCAAGATTAAATTTTGAAAATGTGTACGATTACTTTAAAACATTTTTTTTAATTGATTCTTGGCCAGCACTGTTTTTTTTTTTTTTTTTTTTTTTTTTTTTTTTTTGTGGTTGTGTGCAGTTTCGTAGTCACGCTGTTAATCACTGTAGATACTAGTGGGCCTGCCCAATAAAACTGAATTCATGTCCTGATGTGAATGAGTCAGGAGGAAATGGATTTTAGATCTTTGTTTGGTACAGTACTGTGCAAGTCCTAAGTCACTTGTCCTTTCTTTCTATTTTTCCTCAGAGGAGGGTTTTTTTTCCTTCTTCGAGCATTGGCTGCTTTTTCACTCATTTTCAGTCCAGTCTTTGTACAGAACCATTTTCCAGTTTCCTCAAAATTTGAGGACAAAAGAATGAATGTCAGGCTTAAGACACATTTACAGCAGATAAAAAGAATAACTGATACAGGATCAGAGAAATGCATCTGACCCTGCAGATATCCATCTGCTGTCCACTGAAGGCTCAGAAATGGTCTCAGTGGGGTGCACGTGGACAAAATTGTTGGTACCCCTCTGTTAATGAAAGAAAAACCCCAGTGGTCACAGAAATAACTTGAATCTGACAAAAGTGGTAATAAATAAAAATTCTATGAAAATTAACCAATGAAGATCAGACAATGCTTTTGAATTGTGGTTCAACAGAATTACTTTAAAAAAACAAACTCATGAAACAGGCCTGGACAAAAATGATGAATAATGTGACCATAGGGACATGTTCAACCAAGATGTGTCCTCTAATTAACATCACAGGTGTCTACAAACTTGTAATCAGTCAGTCGGCCTATTTAAAGGGTGACAAGTAGTCACTGTGCTGTTTCGTGACATGGTGTGTACCACACTAAACATGGACCAGAGGAAGCAAAGGAGAGAGTTGTCTCAGGAGATTAGAAAGAAAATTATAGACAAGCATGTTAAAGGTAAAGGCTATAAGACCATCTTCAAGCAGCGTGATGTTCTACAGTTGCACATATTATTCAGAAATTTAAGATCCATGGGACTGTAGCCAACCTCCCTGGACGTGGCCGCAGGAGGAAACTTGATGAAAAATGGAAGAGACGGATAATACGAATGGTAGCAAAAGAGCCCAGAACAACCTCTAAACACATTCAAGGTGAACTCCAAGGTCAAGGTACATTAGTGTCAGATCGCACCATCCGTCGTTGTTTGATCCAAAGTGGGCTTCATGGGAGACGACCAAGGAGGACACCACTGTTGAAAACAAATCATAAAAAAGCCAGACTGGAATTTGCCAAACTGCATTTTGACAAGCCACAAAGCTTCTGGGAGACTGTCTTATGGACAGACGAGACAAAACTGGAACTTTTTGGCAAGGCACATCAGCTTTATGTTCACAGACGCAAAAATGAAGCATACCAAGAAAAGAACACTGTCCCTACTGTGAAACATGGAGGAGGTTCTGTTATGTTCTGGGCCTGCTTTGCTGCGTCTGGCACAGGGTGTCTTGAATCTGTGCAGGGTACAATGAAATCTCAAGACTATCAAGGTATTCTAGAGAGAAATGTGCTGCCCAGTGTCAGACAGCTTGGTCTCAGTCGCAGGCCATGGGTCTTGCAACAGGATAATGACCCAAAACACACAGCTATGGGCTAAGAGGGGAACTGGCTAAGAGCGAAACATTGGACTGTTCTAAAGTGGCCTTCTATGAGCCCTGATCTAAATCCTGTTGAACATCTGTGGAAGGAGCTGAAACATGCCATGTGGAGAAGGCACCCTTCAAACCTGAGACAACTGGAGCAGTTTGCTCATGAGGAGTGGGCCAAAATACCTGCTGAGAGGTTCAGAAGTCTCATTGACAGTTACAGAAATCGTTTGATTGCAGTGATTGCCTCAAAAAGTTGTGCAACCAAGTATTAAGGGTACCATCATTTTTGTCCAGGCCTGTTTCATGAGTTTTTTTTTTTTTTTAAATAATTCTGTTGAACCACAATTCAAAAGCATTGTCTGATTTTCATTGGTTAATTTTCATAGACTTTTTATTTATTACCACTTTTGTCAGATTCAAGTTATTTCTGTGACCATTGTGGGTTTTTCTTTAACAGAGGGGTACCAACAATTTTGTCCACGTGTGTAAATTGGGCCGGGATGTGCTGAATTTCACAAGAACTGGACTGAAAATCAGTGGCAGCAGGTTTTATGGGGTGATGAAACCAAATTTGAAATGTGACCTTATTGTGACAGAACTGTTACATAAAGTTCAGGTGGTCATATCAAATATTGACTTTCAAGCTGGTTATCATTGTCTAAATTGCACCTATTTCCTAGCAAAAACAAAGACATGAGGGGTGGGACCAGACTTGTGCACAATACAATTAAGAAAATTTTCACTACTGGTATCTACTGACGGACAGCCAACAAGGAAATGAAACTGTTACATTATACCGCACTCAATTGACAAATGGTGTTTTTTCTCTTATAAGATGCACTGAAGGGGTGTTGTTGTTACCCTGCTGGCGTCAACACTTACCTTGTGAACTCAATAATTAAAGAAAGAAATGACGTAGGCTTTTCAAATCAGTACCACAATTTGGGTAACCTGACCTTCAGGTCAAGGTCAAAAGTCAGTTTTTCCCTAAATCTTGTGAATGTGATAACCACAGAAATAAATGATGTAGGCTTCTCATATTGATAGAATAGTTGTATCTAAGAAAAATCTTGGAAGACTTCAAATTTGGGTGACCTCTGACCTGGAGTTCAAGGTGACAGGTCAGTTTTCCCCTAAATCTTGTAGTAACTGTAAAAAGAAATAATACGGTAAGCTTGTTAAATTGATATTGTTGTCTAAGACAAATCTCGGATGCTTAGACCTCTGAGTATAAGTTTGGGGTCAAACGGTCAACAGTCATTGTTAGCATTCCCTTTGCATTATCATTGCAGAACAAGTAAAGCTCGGGTCACCAGACTTTGTACACAGATTCACCCTGTGACCCTGAACTGTGACTATGGTTATGGGATGTCAAGGTCAGAGGTCAGCTCTCACAAAAACCTTGTAAATGTGATAACTGGTGAATGAAATGACGTGGGCTGCGCATATCGATCCCATAAACACACACAAACATTCAGCCAGCCAGTGCTCGTAATGCCAGCAGGCTGAGGGGTGCCACTGGCAGCCACCAGTATTTTTTTTTTAATACTGCTGTCTCAATTGGTTGCACTGTGTAAACTTAATTTAAATTTAGTTAAATATCAACATATTAGCCTGGCCAACTCTTTTAGAAAGGCCAGATTAAAAAATGTGCAGTATAATTCCATTTGACTTTTTAATGTAGTAGAAAGTGAGCCGTGTTTTCTCTGGGTCCCAGTACCACTCCAGGTTGAAGGAGCAGGACTTAAATCTGGCCCTGATGGTGACATCCAGAGAGGTATACAGTGCGTTATCTCAGTTGGTGCCATGTGTGGGCTGCAGGCGAAGCGTGGAACGCCTCTTCTCATATCTGGTGGAATCGGTGAACCCAGCCCTTGAGCCACTTACAGTGAAATCCACAGGAATGCTTTCTGTCACCAAGGCCTGTTTGACAGACACAAAAAAGCTCTACACCCTCTTCTATGTCCATGGGTAAGGCAAAGTTTTTGTTTTTTTTCCATTAAACTGTGCATTAATACAGACTGGCAAGAAATGAAAACGACACAATAACTGATTTTACTCATACAAATAGAAACCAAATCTGCAAAAACACACATTCTGAGACTTTGTTGCATTGCTGTGACAAAGGGAAATATTAATTTCTACTCTGTGTTCTCCTCTAGTTGGCTTTATTTGTACTTTAGACTGGAGACAAGGTTCTTTAGGCTCTGATTCTTATTAGCTAACTTAATGAACTCTTGAAAACCACTGTGTATTTGTGTTTTTGTCATGATTATTTTTTTTAAACTTTTCTCTACAGGTTAAAGCTAAATAACATGATTGATGCCATTCCTAAAAGTAAAAAGAACAAACGCTGCCAGTTACACTCTTTAGACACACACAAGCCTAGGCCTTTGGGGTGAGTGATCTTCCTGATGTCATTTTTCTTCTTCTTTTCTGTTGTCAGACTGTTTGGTTAATTTTTTTTTCTTTCACTTTTTGGAACTTCCCTGATAGAATATCCAGAAAGTACTCTTGATCTTATTCTTTCTTTGTGCAAGAAAAGAGGAATGGATATTTATTTATCTAATTATGATTATGAAAGCAAAAGACAATGTATATAGTTTAACCATGTTGCATTTTTACAAAGAATTGTATAATTCAGTTGTATAATAAATTGTATAATTCACTAAGTTTAGCTGAACCAATTTTTAAGTGTTTATTGATGTAGACGCTGATTTAATTATCCTGCATACTTTTATACTGATTATTTTAAGGGCCACATGGTAAATCTTTCATTTGCATCATAGCCTATAGGCTTCCATACATGGATTAGCTACAGTTGCATCATTTTTATCCCCCGTTGGTCTTCACCCAAAGGGTTTGATTATGTTATGGGGCAGTCCGTCTGTCCTACTTTTGTGAAATCAATTCTTACAGTTTTGTTATGATTGTTTTGAAATTTGGTACCAGGATTTGATATACAGGTACATCTCAAAAAATTAGAATATCATGAAAAAGTTGAATATTTTTTGTCACTCATTTCACAAAGTGAAACCCATATCTTGAGAGTGATCAATTTCAAGTGTTTATTTATTTTAATTTTGATGATTATGGCGTACAGCCCATGAAAACCCCAAATTCAGTTTCTCAAAAAATTAGAATATTACATAAAATTGATTTTAAAAAATAATTTTTAAATAGAAATGTTGGCCGACTGAAAAGTATGTCCATGTACACTCAATACTTGGTCGGGGCTCCTTTTGGATTAATTACTGTATCAATGTGGCATGGCATGGAGGTGATCAGCCTGTGGCACTGCTGAGGTGTTATGAAGGTACAGGTTGCCTTGATAGTGACCTTCAGCTTGTCTGCATTGTTAGGTCTGGTGTCTCTCATCTTCCTCTTGACAATCCTCCATAGATTCTCTATGGGGTTTAGGTCAGGAGGGTTTACTGGCCATTCAAACACAGTGATGCCATGGTCATTAAATCAGGTTTTGTTACTTTTGACAGTGTGTGTGGGGGGGGTGCCAAGTCCTGCTGGAAAATGAAATCAGCTTCTCCATAAAGCTTGTCAGCAGAGGGAAGCATGAAGTGCTCTAAAATTTCCTGGTAGACGACTGCACTGACTTTGGTCTTGATAAAACCCAGTGGACCAACACCAGCTGATGACATGGTTCCTCAAATCATCACTGACTGTGGAAACTTCACACTAAACCTCAAGCAACTTAAATTCTGTGCCTCTCCACTCTTTCTCCAGACTCTGGGGCTTTGATTTCCAAATAAAATGCTAAATTTACTTTTATCTGAACAGAGGTCATCTGCTGATGTTTGTCCACTGTGTTTTATCAAGACCAAAGTAGGCCCGTTTCACTTCGATTAATAGACAGCAACTGTCTTGTGAAATCAACTCCTCCTACAGTTTTGTTCCAAATGTTTTTAAACTTGGTACCATGGTTTGATAGAACTGATGATGCACATATTGCAATTTGACTCTGATCGGCTGACCTTGAGGTCAAGGTCAGAGGTCAGTTTTTCCCTAAATCTTGTAAACGCAGTAACTACTGAAAGAAATGATGTAGGCTTTTCAAATCGATACAGTAGTTTTATCTAACCCAGGATTTATACTGACTCCAGATGCAGTACGTTGTAGATGTAGTGCAGATGGAGCCTTGCATTTGTCCCTACCAAATCCGTTTGTTTTGCAACAGCCTGGATGAGAACAGAGTTTGAAATACAAGATCATGCGAGAATTATACAAAATAATGCAAGATCTCAAAAGACCCAAGACGAACTGATCGCGATCACATGATAACAAGGAAGTGTAATGTAGTGGCAGCTCCCCACCTAGATTTTTGTTTGCTCTAAATAAACTGTAAGTAGCCCATTAATTTTAATTTTATGAAGTGTTTGTATGTTATGCCAAGTTTTTACCTTCTATGACACAGTGGTGGAGGAGTCTCTCTCTGGTAGTCCGTCGATTCGATGATGACCATCTTCTTCATGCTACCAAACCAGGAAGAGATCATTTACTTCTGATTGGATGATGGGGAGCTTAAGCCCCACCCCTTTACCTCTGCATCATGGGAACTAACTGTGGAAAAATCTGTATGAGAGATTATTTTATTGTCTCAATTGAACTTTTATGATTAATTACATTAAATAAACTAAAAAAACTAAATTACACTAAGTAAACTGTAAGTAGCCCATTAATTTTAATTTTATGAAGTGTTTGTATGTTATGTCAAGTTTTTACCTTCTATGACACAGTGGTGGAGGAGTAGACCTCAGAAAATAACGGACGATCCTTAAATCATTTTTAATGAACAACTATTAAATACCGCGAGATACCATGGGATTTCCTTGCGGATTGTATCCAGCATCCGTCAAAAATAGGCTTGTTGCGTTTCATTAGTGAACTGAATCTGACAAGCTGGATTCGTTCCGCAGTGGTCTGGACCAGGTGGGGATTAGAAAATTGATGAGAATGGGGAACTATTTGCTGCGGAGGCTGGATCACAGCTGTAACGTACCGCATCCGGAGTCAGTGCAAATCCTGGGTTAGACGCATCTTGGACGACTCACATCCTGACCTGACTATGGGTTTGGTTTCAAAGGTCGAGGTTAACATTCCCTTTGCACCATTACTATAGAACGAGTAAAGATAGGGTCACCAAACTTGGTACACAGTGTTGTAGCCAATTAGATCAGTGCTGTGTGAGTGTGCTTGGGTGTGATTGGCTGCATGTCACTTGCATGCCTGGGCATAGTTGAGTAATCACTCACTGCATGACCTACATATACTGTATAACTCACCGTGCATCAGTTGGGATGGGATTGTAGACCAGGGAAGCCACACAGTTTTTCAAATGTAGTTGTGTGAGACAAGTGAGTTTTTATGCGATTGTGCACTTTTGTAGTTTTTGGTATTATATGAGCTCTGTTTTTAGACATTGGACACCTTTTTTGGATATGTTTTTAATGGAAATAAATAAAGTATCCACCGTATTCCAAGCCCTATGATACCTTGCGTGAATTATGTGCGCAACTTCCGGCACTAGTTTAAAACATGGAGTTGTCACGTAAACAGTACACTTTTCCTTGTTAAAAAACAATGACTTTGGCATCCAAAATGCAGCTGGGAACACGGCCTTTTGCACCTCAAAAAGAGTAATATAATCATACCACTTCCCATGACTATCGAGAGATGAGAAGATGATCTTAAAAAGTGGCCTCGCAGACAGTAGCTCCGTTAGTTCGCGCTGCTGCTAAAATGCTAACGCTGTAAACAAATAAAAGCTCTGAGATAATATCAATGTCTCCACTGCAATAAAGTCGGTTGCATTGTGTTAAAATAGGTTGGACATAATAAAATTTACTTTAGGGCAGATGTAGAATCTAGTCAGAGCCACAAAGAACCACACCATGCTTCGGTATTTTAATGTTGGAGTAAATACAGACAGCTGCAGCTGTTTGTTTTACCCCAACATTAAAATGCTCATGCTGCTGTCATGCCATGAATGCTTGCTATTTAACTTAACATGTACAGACCTTTTCTGGCAATTGTTCAAAATTTTATTGATCTATATTTTGTGATAATTTAAAAATTAATGCATGTGAAGCTGCTAATATCAAGTCCATATCGTTCCAATGCAGTGCAACGAATGACAAAAAACCCAAAAAAACTATTTGATATCTTTCTTAAATCGTTAGCCTTAGGAAGCAAACTGTTACTATTTTTTTATTTATTATTTTACTTCATGCAGCCTTGCATCTGGTGACATATAACACACAAACATCAGATCTGTGACATTCATACAAGTGAAAACATGCCTGGTTCTGCTGTCTGTTCTGTGTCTATACCACTGATCACGTGAACAGTCCTTTTTAGTTTTCGGAGCATGATCTACGCATTGCTGTTGAAACCACAGATTTAGCTGTGCTTATTTGTGAGGAGTCTCGCACCATGAACAGCAGCAACAAGTACCAGAAGTATGCAAAAACATTCAAAAATACAAAAACTACAAGTGCTGAAATTAGCTGCCATTTGACTGCAGAACAGTTATGCAGACTATACATTAAAATGAATTTGAAACACTTTTAAAAACGCTATGACTGATTTAGCACTATTTCAGCCAAAACTGGAGGTTAAGATAAGCCTTTATTAGTCCCACAACGGGGAAATTCCAGGATTGCAACAGCACAGGGATAGCAACACTCAGAGCAATAATTTAGAAGATAAGAAAATAAGAGCAGTGAATATACATGTGTACACATAAATATACAGTATATACACAGTGCAGAGTACTGTAGCTAGATGGAATAAACGGCATAACCGTCTATTTAATTACCCCACAAAGTATGAATATGTACCCATACATATTGTCACCCTCCATAGCGATTGATATTGTCCTAGTTGTATACTGGAGCGGGACCATTTTGTGTAAGTCTGTTGCGTCTTTTGCATTCAATACTATTAGGTCGTCATGGTTTTTTTTGCTATCTCTGCGAGCAGCCCTGCTTAGGTTATACAGTCTGACAGCCGTAGGTAGGAAGGACCTGCGTAACCTCTCGGTCACGCACCTAGGGTGATGTAGCCTACTGCTAAATGAGCTCCTCAGTGTGTTCAGTATGTCCTGCATAGGGTGGGACTCGGACTCCAGCAGAGATGACAGCTTAGCCACCATCCTTCTCTCTCCTATCTCCTTCACTGGGTCAAGGCATTGCCCCAGGACAGAGCTAGCTTTCTTGATCTCTTCCTATCGGCTGCTGTGATGCCACTGCCCCAGCAGACCACTCCAAAAATGATGGCTGATGCCACCACCGAATCGTAGAATGTCTTCAGGAGCACCCCTTGTACACCAAAAGACCTGAGCCTCCTCAGTAGGAACAGCCTGTGCTGTCCCTTCTTGTAGAGTGTGTCGGTATTGTGTGACCAGTCTAGTTTATTGTTCAGATGAACACCCAGGTACTTATAGGATGTCATCATCTCAATGTCTGTTCCCTGTATATTTACTGGTGCTGTGAGGGGTTGTCCTTGCCTGCGGCAGTCCACCACCAGCTCCTTAGTTTTTCTTGCGTTGATCTGGAGGCAGTTCCGATGGCACCAGACCACGAAGTCCTGGATGAGTCCTCTGTACTCAGCTTGATCTCCGTTGGAGATGAGGCCGACGATCACAGAGTCGTCAGAGAACTTCTGTAGATGGCAGTGTGTTGTGTTGTGTGAGAAGTCCGCAGTATAAAGGTTGCCCCCAAAATCATTTCTACAGCAGCGCCCTCGGGAATAAGGTGGATAAAGTATTGGCTGTTTAAACTTTAAACCCTTGGAAAGATGTCTTTGATACAATACACAATGGAAAAGCCTCCCAGTTCCATCTAGTGGCAATTTTTGGGTTTGGTTGCCACTATGACCCTGAAGTGTGACTGGTGTTGGGATGGCATGGTCAACATCAAAATGGCTTATAAACTGTATCTCAACAACAAAGAAAGCTAGTGTCACCAAAAGTGCTACACAGGTTCACCTTGGGATCCTGACCTCTGACAGTGCGTTTTTGGTCCAAAAGCCAAAGTTGGTATTCTCCATGTCCTCTTAACGATAGAACGCATAAAGCTCTCTAGGGTCACCAAACTTGCTACACAGATTCACCTTGGGATCCTGCTCTACAACTGTTTTTGTTGTATTCTGAGTGTTGTGCTTTGAGTCAGCCACAAATTTCTTCACAGTATGATGATCATGCTTAAGTTTTCGTAAATGTCTGTGTTCATACCTTGTCCAAGGCATTGCATGATTTGATGCTTTTCGGCAGCAGAGAGATCCTTTTGCTTTCCCATATTGCTTGAAACCTGTGGCATGCTTAATAATGTGTAACATCCTTAAGTAGTTTTCCTTTAATTGGGCTCACCTGGCAAACTAATTATGACAGATGTCTGAGATTGATATCAGTGATCCAGATAGCCCTGAGACACAATACCATCTATGAGTTTAATTGAAAAACAAAAAATTTAATGTTTGACACTAAAATCCTATTTGCATAATAATTTGGAATGTGGTGTAATGGTTACAAGGGAGAACAGTCAATTTTCCGCTTTTGTGAAATAAATTCCTACAGTTTTGTTACTATTGGATCACAAGCAAAGAATGCTTATGGTCTAGTTTCATATTCATTTCATATCATTATCCAGCTAAATATTTTTTTCATTCTTGTGTGTTTTGTAAACATTTGAGCAGTTTTGGTAAATGAGTTGTTTCAAATTTAGTCAACAAAACAGGCTAAGCTTTGTGAATCCCTTTAAAACTAACAATTATGCCATGATGTGAACTGAAGAATTTGAAAACATCTTTGTTTTCTAACTGATTACACAGGGCTTGGGGGCATAAACAAGGGCAGTAAGAGCTTTTATGTCTAAACGGCCTCAGTTTGTCATAATATTTAAGTGCAGTGAACTGAGTAGAGCATTTAGCTGAATATCTCCCTTCAGAGTTGGTGCTGACATTGTAGTGCTAAGAAAGGGGAATATTTTAATTGTATCTGGTTGTCAAGAGAGGAGATGATGCTTGTATAGATGTGTAAATCTGCTGTTTAAAACTTTCCACCATATCTGGTAGATGTACATCAGTCTGGAGCTTAAACATTCAACTTCAGTTTCTACAGGTTTAAAATCTAATAATGGTAATTAAAAAATTCTGATAATGCATTACAGTGGAAGCTGGATGGATGTGTGGGAGCTGATGTCTCAGGAGTGCAGGGATGAGGTGGTTGTCATTGACAGTGCCTGTCTCCTTGAGACACTGGAGACATACTTGCGTAAACACAGGTAACATATACTCCTATTTTTTTCTTTTTTGTGTGCAAATATGAGGTGAAAAAAATTTGCTAACTGCATATCTGCTGACAGGTTTTGCACAGGACTGCAGGAGCAAAAGTGCTCAGGGCATATAACATCTTGATCGGGGAAGTGGACAGCAGTAAAGAGAAGGGCTACTCCGCTGCCTTGTATGAGGGACTGTGCTGTTGCCCCCAGGAGCACCACATCCACGTGTACTGTGAAACGGACTTCATAGCCCATCTCCTTGGTAGGGCTGAGCCAGAGTTCACAGGAGCATATGAGTACGTAAGACTTAAAGAAAGAAATTTGTTACACTTCAAAGATATGTTTCTTTTCAGATTCAATTATTTCTTTTTTTGAAGGAGACGAGAGAGACATGCAAAAACGATCGACGTCGCTCAAGAGGAAGTCTTGACCTGTCTAGGCATTCACCTCTACGAGCGCCTGCACAGAATCTGGCAGAAACTGCGAGCAGAGGAGCAGACCTGGCAGATATTGTTCCATTTGGGAATTGACGGACTTCGAAAAAATTTTGAGGTGCACATTTATCCCCTCTACATACTTACTGCATTGCACAGCAATAATTTAACGTTTGTTTACTCTGGCTGTAGATGGCAGTGGAGAAGATGCAGGGGATCAGTCGGCTAGAGCAGTTTGTTGAAGAACTGTCGGAGAAAGAGAGGGTTAAAGAGCAAAAGCAGGAGAAAAAGCGGCAGAAGCGTAAAAATCGGCGCAAAAACAAGTGCTGCTTTGGCACATCTGAACAGGAGGCAGAGGACAAGGAGAAGAATCTGGATGAGGTATTACCCATTACATTACACCCCTACTGCTCTCTCTCCTTTTTATCATTTTCAATGTTGCTGTGAATTAAATACAAGGTGTGATCCGACCGCCCAGTAGTGTACTCTGAAGTGGACTGCATAGGGTTTTCAGCTATATTGTTATTGCAAACTGTTTGGAGTAAAAGATGTTCGGTTCAGCAGGAACTGAGTCAAAGTGAAGTTTTCATTTGTACATTTTGGTGTGTTGTAGGGTTCTCTTGAGTCCGTAGAAGTCAGCTGCAAAGCCTGTGGTAGCCGTAAAGAGGAGGATGAGGCTAGCTGTGAAGAGAGCAACACTGCCAACAGCAGCACTTCCTGTAGTTGTCATGACAACACCAAGACAGGTAAAAATGTGCATTAGGTGCCACAAAGCTTCAGCTTATATATTTTTTTTCAGTTAGCCCCACCAGTGCTTAAATATAAACATCTAAAGGTGCCCTTCAGACCAAACGTGAATGGGCGGCGCAAAGCATATAAAGTCAAAGGAAGAGGTGAGCACACACACGTGATTCTCATGTACAAGGGATAGTCACTAGCCCTGACATTCGTCTGTCATCGGAGTAAATGTATCACATTGGAGGAGTAAAGTAGATTTGGAAAAATGAGACTTACCCTCACCTAGAAACAGAAGGACCGGGCGCATGCCTCATTTCCATTGACTTTGTATGTATTTGCTCCGCCCGTTTCGCATTTGGTCTGAAGACACCTAAAGGGTAACTGGGAAAGAAATGCTCTCATCTCTCTCTTCAGAATTGTCCACACACAGCAATGGTAGCGACTGCGGCTACTCTTCAAGTATGGAGGGCAGTGAGACAGGATCCCGCGATGGCTCTGATGTCGCCTGCTCTGAAGGGATCTGCAACCATGATGAAGCAGGTCAGGTTAAAGTGCACTTGAAGGTGCTCTGAATGACAACAGGAATGACTTCAGCAACTGTTTAACAATCGTTTCTTTCATCTTTTGCAGGGGATGACCCAAATATGCATCACTGTGTTGCAGACAAAGAGGTGGATGGACTAGACAGCTGTGTGGACTGCTGGCCACATGCTGAGGAAAATCTCAACATAAGAGTAAGAAGAAGAAAAGGAAAGGCAAAGGGTTCTGCAATGATCTGGTGAGGCAGCATCTGTGCAGTATTTGTAGACCGTTAGGACAATCTCTGTTTAAATGCTAACATCCACATATGTCTACAGGGACAAAAGAGTGATGGCTGTTTGAGAGAGGGGGAGCACAGCAGGCCACAGTCCACCATCAACACACACTTGTCGAACCAAAGAAATGTTTTCGTCCTTATGCGGCGATAAACTTGCCAGCATTGCACTACAGTTACCATGGGCAGTTCATCAGAACAAACTGAGCCTTTATGGGAGGCCTCCAGAGCCAAACATAAGCCTTGTGGAACTTCTGGTGAGTACGAAATGTAATGAGTGCTGCACTGAGCATATGTTTATTGGCCTTAAAGTACCGCTGGTCAAAGCCCTTAGGGGGGGATTATGTTTTGGGTCTGTTCCACTTTTGTGAAATCAACTCCTACAGTTTTGTTTCCGATTTTTTGAACTCTTGGTACGTGGTTTGATATATGGGGGGGGGGGGGGAACTGACAAGTTCATATTCTGACAAGTTCAAATTTGATCTAATGTGGTTTATTTGTCAACATAGACTCCCCTGTAGTCCACACACTACTTCCATCAGTGTATGCAGCGTTTTAGATCCCTGTTGAAAAATAACCACATTTGGCCAAATTGGACCCTATGACTTTTCAACCTATGAACTTTTCACACACACCCCCGGCCCCCGTAAACTGATGATGCATATATTGCAACCTTGGTTCTGATCGGATGATTTTTGAGGAGTTGTAACCCTGTCAATATGAATTATTGCAAGTGACGTCCCCGGTCAGAGTGTGAGTGCGTTTCAGATGGCGGTCCGCTCAGTCAGATGTGCCGGCTTTGTCCGATGTTGTGCAACTACTAGATAAGTAGACAAGTGGGTGGCGCGTTTTGGAGTCCCGTCGGACATTACGTCCGACAAGGGCCCTCAATTTGTTTCCGACCTCTGGTCCGCGATGGCCCGCAGCCTGGATGTTACAATTCACCGCACAACTGCGTACAACCCACAGGCCAATGGGTTATGCGAGCGTTTTCATAGATCACTGAAAGCAGCGCTCAGGGCTTCACTGACGGCTGCAAATTGGGTAGACAGGCTGCGTGGGCTTTATTGGGGTTGCGCTCCACGCGAAAGAGGATCTAGAAGCTTTCCCTGGCAGAGCTCGTTTTTACGCAACACTACGGCTGCCCGGGGAATTTCTACCAGATAATCCCGCTCTGGGCACCTCCTGGTCTCAGCTTTTGCAGCGTAGCGCAAACACAGGCACGCTGCCGGGCCCTGCCCACCACAGTTTCGCGTGTTTATGTACCCGATAACCCTGATTTTATAACCAGGAGTACAGTATTAAAACATGGAGTCATTCAGACTCATGCTTTACCATTTACCAGTGTTTACAATGATATAACATTACATCCTATAGACACTGATACATCAGACATACCCGATATAAAATATTGATTGCATAGCCGCGAGTAAGGCGACAGGCCACCCACCTCCTGTGCCTGTCTTCGTCAGCTGGGAACCGGTAAAACTTCAAGTTGGATCCCTTTTTCTGGCGATTTGTACACCCAAAGGCACAGCAGTGAAACACCATAGTCTAATTCAGTGCCAACATAAAATAAAACAAAGATGTAGGTTGAAATAGGTAAATATATCGAGATGGTACACCGCTGAACAGCTGCTGAATGTGCCGTCCACTCGCTTTTGCCGTCCAATATGGCGGCGTAAACAAAAGGATGTGACGTCACAGCAAATGGTCTATAATCTCTGTTTCACCCTCTCTTCATACACAGTAACTTCTTGTGAAATCAGCTCCTCCTACAGTTTTGTTCCAAATGGTTTGAAACTTGGTACCATGGTTTGATATACTCTGATGATGTGCATATTGCAATTTCATTCTCATTAGATGACCTTGAGGTCAAATTTCAGAGGTCAGATTTTCCCTACTCTTCTAAACACAATAACTACTGAAAGAAATGATGTTGGCTTTTCAAATCAGTGTAGTAGTTGTATCTAATACACATCTTGGACAATTTACTGTACACCCTCACCTAACTATGGGCTTGGGGTCAAGGGGTCAAAAGTTAACGTTCCAGTTACACTATGGTAAATGCTACATTTACTACTACTATAAAACGAGTATAGCTCGGGCCACCAAACCTGGTATACAGGTTCACCCTGTGACCCTGAAGCGTGACTGTGGTTTTGGGATTGCAAGGTCGAATGTCAGCATCAAAATGGCTTATAAACTATATCTCAACAAAGAAAGCTAGGGTCACCAAACCTGGTACACAGGTTCACTCTGAGACTATACAGGTTTTGGGTCAAAAGGTCAAGGTTGCCAGTCACTATACTCTCTTCCTATAGAACATGTAAAGCTCTATAGGGTCACCAAACTTGTTACATAGGTTCACCTCGGGATCCTGCTCTAAAACTGTGGGATCCTTTGTTGTATATTCATGGATGATGGGCTTATATAATTCGGTGTGCCACAGCGATTATATTGAAAAGTTGAAACCTGCTCTCTGTCACTAAGTATTGGGATCTTCAGAGAAAACAGAGTGTGGGGATATTGCACTCGCCTCAGTGTTCTTGTCCTTTTTTGTCAGTGGACTCAACGGATTACTTTTTACATGTTCACCGTTGAGATTATTTATGTATATTCCATATTGGGAACCTCCTCAGTTTTAATTTGAAAGTTGCCTTTCTAGTTCCTCTACTTTTATTCTACAGATATTGTAAATTTGACAAGACCGTACAAAACACATATTTTGAAAGACTATACAGTGGGGCAAAAAAGTATTTAGTCAGCCACCAATTGTGCAAGTTCTCCCACTTAAAAGATGAGAGAGGTCTCCAATTTTCATCATAGGTATACCTCAACTATGAGAGACAAAATGAGAAAAAAAAATCTAGAAAATCACATTGAAAGGATTTTTAATGAATTAATTGGTAAATTCCTCGGTAAAATAAGTATTTGGTCACCTACAAACAAGCAAGATTTCTGGCTCTCACAGACCTGTAACTTCTTCTTTAAGAGGCTCATCTGTCCTCCACTCGTTACCTGTATTAATGGCACCTGTTTGAAATCGTTATCAGTATTAAAAGGACACCTGTCCACAACCCTCAAACAGTCAGACTCCAAACTCCACTATGGCCAAGACCAAAGAGCTGTCAAAGGACACAGAAACAAAATTGTAGACTGCACCAGGCTGGGAAGACTGAATCTGCAACAGGTAAGCAGCTTGGTGTGAAGAAATCGACTGTGGGAGCAATTATTAGAAAATGGAAGACATACGAGACCACTGATAATCTCCCTTGATCTGGGGCTCCACGCAAGCGCTCACCCTGTGGGGTCAAAATGATCACGAGAACGGTGAGCAAAAATCACAGAACCACACAGGGGGACCTAGTGAATGACCTGCAGAGGGCTGAGACCAAAGTAACAAAGGCTACCATCAGTAACACACTACGCCGCCAGGGACTCAAATCCTGCAGTGCCAGACGTGTCCCCCTGCTTAAGCCAGTACATGTCCAGGCCCATCTGAAGTTTGCTAGAGAGCATTTGGATGATCCAGAAGAGGATTGGGAGAATGTCATATGGTCAGATGAAACCAAAATAGAACTTTATTGTAAAAACTCAACTTGTCGTGTTTGAGGAGAAAGAACACCATACCTACTGTGAATCATGGGGGTGGAAACATCATGCTTGGGGGCTGTTTTTCTGCAAAGGGACCAGGGACGACTGATCCATGTAAAGGAAAGAATGAATGGGGCCATGTATCGTGAGATTTTGAGTGAAAACCTCCTTCCATCAGCAAGGGCATTGAAGATGAAACGTGGCTGGGTCCTTTCAGCATGACAATGATCCCAAACACACCGCCTGGGCAACGAAGGAGTGGCTTCGTAAGAAGCATTTCAAGGTCCTGGAGTGGCCTAGCCAGTCTCCAGATCTCAACCCATAGAAAATCTTTGGAGGGAGTTGAAAGTCCATGTTGCCCAGCGACAGCCCCAAAACATCACTGCTCTAGAGGAGATCTGCATGGAGGAATGGGCCAAAATACCAGCAACAGTGTGTGAAAACCTTGTGAAGACTTACAGAAAACGTTTGACCTCTGTCATTGCCAACAAAGGGTATATAACAAAGTATTGAGATGAACTTTTGTTATTGACCAAATACTTATTTTACCGAGGAATTTACCAATTAATTCATTAAAAATTCTTCAATGTGATTTTCTGGATTTTTTTTTCTCATTTTGTCCCTCATAGTTGAGGTATACCTATGATGAAAATTGGAGACCTCTCTCATCTTTTAAGTGGGAGAACTTGCACAATTGGTGGCTGACTAAATACTTTTTTGCCCCACTGTACCTTATACAGGTGTATCTCAATGAATTCAGATGTCATCAAAAAGTTGATTTATTTCAGTATTCAATACAAAAAATGAAACTTCTATATTGTATAGATTCATTACACACAGAATGATATATTTCAAGTGTTTTTTTCCTTTTAATTTTGATGATTATGGCTTATTGCTCATTAAAACCCCAAATTCAGTTTCTCAAAAAATTTGGATTGCATAAAATATGAGCAGCTTGGTGTTGCAGTGGTTAGAACTGTGGCAGCACAGCAAGATTTCACAGGATCAATTCCACCCCTGACCATTGTGGGTCTGATCCCACCCCATGACCATTGGTGACCCTTCTGTGTGGAGTTTGCATGTTCTCCCCGTGTCTGCGTGGGTTTACTCCGGTTTCCTCCCACAGGCCAAAAACGTGCAAGTTAGGTTAATTGGAGACTTGAAAGTGGCCCTATGCATGAATGTGTGTGTGAAGGGTATAGGGATTGGCGCCACACCTTGGCTGCCTCATCCATCCAAATGGATGCCCTGAATTTCCCCCTTGGGATTAGTAAAAGTATACTAAAAAAAAATTTCTTTAAAAAAAAAAAGATTTTTAATAGAAATTTTGGCCAGCTGAAAAGTATGTCCATGCATACACTCAATACTTGGTTGGGGCCCCTTTTGCATGAATTACTGCATCATTGTGGCGTAGCATGAAGGTAATCAGTTTGTGGTACAGCTAAGGTGTTATGATGGCCCAGGTTGCTTTGATAATGGCCTTGAGCTCGTCTGCATTGTTGGGTCTGGTGTCGCTCATCTTCCTCTTGACAGTACCCCATAGATTCTCTGAGGTTTAGGTCAGGAGAGTTTGCTTCACTGTGTTTTTTTTTTTTTTCAAGTCCAAAGTCAGCGCAGTCATCCACCAGGGAATTTTAGAGCACTTCATGCTTCCCCCAGCTGACAACCTTAATAGAGATGCTGATTTTTTTTATTTTTTTTTTTCCAGCAGGACTTGTCACCTGCCTGCACTGTCAGAAGTACCAAAACCTGGTTTAATGACCATGGTATCATTGTGCCTTATTGGCCAGCAAACTCTCCTGACCTGAACTCCATAGAGAATCTATGGGATATTGTCAAGAGGAAGATGAGACACCAGACCCAACAATCCAGATGAGCTGGAGGCTGCTATCAAAGCAATCTGGGCTTCAGTAACACCTCAGCAGTAACACAGGTTTATCCCCTTCATTGTACACTGCATTGATGCGGTAATTCATGCAAAAGGAGCTCTGACCAAATATTGTGTGTACATGGACATACTTTTCAGTTGTCCCAACATTTCTATTAAAAATCAACATTAATTTTATGTAGTATTCTAATTTTTTGAGAAACTGCGGGATTTTCATGAGCTATAAGCCATAACCATCAAAATTAAAAGAAGTAAACACTTGAAATCACACTGTGTGCAATGAATCTCCATAATGAGTTTAATTTTTTGAATTGAATTACTGAAATAAATTAACTTTTTCACTGACATTCTAATTTATTGAGATGCACCTTTAAAGTTGGGTCCATATGTATTTGGATAGTGTCTCAAGTTTTATTTTAACTATTTACCAAAACATATTCAAGATACCGTTATATAATCAATGTGGGCTTAAAATGCGTACACTTACTGTATTTTTAATCTCAGGGTATTCACATCCAAGTTGGAGTTACGATTTAAGAATTGCAGCCATTTTTATACAAAAACTCCTCATTTCAGGGGCTCAAAAGTATTTGGTCAGTTTACTCAGTAGCTATTTCATGGGCTACATGGACTAGTCCCATGTTAATCCATCATCAATCAAGCAGGTAAAAGGTCTGGAGTTGATTCCAGGTGTGGCATTTGCATTCGGAAGCTGTTGCTGTGAACCCAGAACATGCGGTCAAAGGAGTTCTCAGTAGAAGTGAAACATGTCATCCTTAGGCTGAAAAAAATGAAGAAATCCGTCAGAGAGAGAGAGTGGAAATGTTGAGTGGTCAAATCAACAGTGTGGTACAGTGCATCTGGAAAGTATTCACAGTGCTTCACTTTTTCCACATTTTATGTTACAGCCTTATTCCAAAATGGAATAAATTCTTTTTTTTTCCTCAAAATTCTACACCCAACACCCCATAATGACGACGTGAAAAAAGTTGGGTTTTTTTTTTTAGATTTTTGCAAATTTATTAAAAATAAAAAAACTAAGAAATCACATGTACATAAGTATTCACAGCCTTTGCTCAATACTTTGTTGTTGCATCTTTGGCAGCAATTACAGCCTCCAAGTCTTTTTGAATATGATGCCACAAGCTTGGCACACCTATCTTTGGGCAGTTTTTCCCATTCCTCTTTGCAGCACCTCTCAAGCTTCATCAACGTCGGTGGACAGCCATTTTCAGAGCTCTCCAGAAATGTTTAATTGGATTCAAGTCTGGGCTCTGGCTGGGCCACTCATATATTCACAGAGTTGTCCTAAAGCCACTCCTTTAATATCTTGGCTGTGTGCTTAGGGTCGTTGTCCTGCTGAAAGACTGAAGTCATTCTTGTTGGTCCAAAAAACCTTAGAAATTCCTTTCCAAATCAAACTTTCAGTTTGGATGCGGTTACTCTTTCTCTTAATAGCTCTGTGAGGAACCTTGGAATTACAAGATCTGTCCTTCAATTCACATATTAAATTTGTTTCTAAGACTGCCTTCTATCATTTGCGTAATATTGCCAAGATTAGGAGCATCTTGTCTCAGAGTGATGCTGAGAAACTGATCCACGCTTTTGTTAGCTCGAGATTAGATTATTGTAATTCTTTATTATCAGGCCGTCCTAAAACATCTTTAAAAAGTCTTCAGCTGATCCAAAATGCTGCAGCAAGAGTTTTAACAGGTACTAGAAAGAGAGATCATATCTCTCCGGTTCTGGCCTCCCTTCATTGGCTTCCCATAGAGTTTAGAATTAAGTTTAAAATCCTTCTTCTTACTTACAAAGCTCTAAACAATCAGGCTCCTTTTTATTTAAAAGATCTGATACTACCGTATTATCCTAACAGAGCACTAGGCTCCCAAAATGCAGGATTACTTGTAATACCTAGAATCTCCAAAAGTACAATGGGAGGCAGGGTTAGGGTTAGGGTTAGCTAGTTATCCGGGATTTCTCCGGTTTCCTCCCACATGCCAAAAACATGCATGTTAGGTTAATTGGCTGTTCTAAATTGTCCCTAGATATTTGTTTCCTATAGGCCCTTAGAATAGAGGGTTAGTATTAATGAAAGCGCTTTGAGTGGTCTTTGTGACTAGAAAAGCGCTATATAAGTGCAGGTTAGTTAGTTAGTTATCAAGCTCCTCTCCTGTGGAACCAGCTGCCAAACTGGATTTGGGAGTCAGACTCGATCTCTGTTTTTAAGAATAGGGCTAAAACCTACCTTTTTGATATAGCCTACAATTAGGGAGGGATCATGTGTTTCTGAACCCTCCCTTAGTTATGCTGCTAAT
The DNA here is from genome assembly GCA_020510985.1 of Pholidichthys leucotaenia. Taxonomy (NCBI): domain Eukaryota; kingdom Metazoa; phylum Chordata; class Actinopteri; order Cichliformes; family Pholidichthyidae; genus Pholidichthys; species Pholidichthys leucotaenia. The sequence continues at coordinate 217,471,578 of CM035839.1, forward strand.
AGGTTTAGTCAGCCGGGGGACCTCCAGTAATGCACTGGGCCTCACTCCTTTCCTCACTCTCAATGAAATTTTTTTTTTTTTTTTTTTTTTTTTTTTTTTTGCTGGTCATTAACATTTGTTTGTTCTCTCCCATAGATTGAGTCTCCATCGTGCTGTTTACTCTCTACATGTCTGTTCTTTTCATCTTCTCTATCCCCTCACCCCCCCCAGCCAGTCGCAGCAGATGACTGCCCCTCCCTGAGCCTGGTTCTGCTGGAGGTTTCTTCCTGTTAAAAGGGAGTTTTTCCTCTCCACCATCGCCAAGTGCTTGCTCACAGGGGATCGCCTGATTGCTGGGGTCTTTCTGCAACTGTGGGGGTTCCCCCTACAGTTGATAGTGCTATGAGATGACTGTTGTTGTGAAATGGCACTATATAAATAAAGTTGAATTGAATTGAAAGATGAACCGTTGCCCCAGTCTGAGGTCAAGGGCACTCTGGAGCAGGTTTTCATCCAGGTCTGTGTACATTGCTGCCTTCATCTTTCCCTCTATCCTAACTAGTCTTCCAGCTTCTGCTGCTGAAAAACATCCCACAGGATGATGCTGCCACCACCATGCTTCACTGTAGGGATGGTATTGGCCTGGTGATGAGCAGTGCCTGGTTTTCTCCAAACATGAAGCCTGGCATTCACGCCAAAGAGTTCAATCTTTGTCTCATCAGACCAAAGAATTTTGTTTCTCATGATCTGAGAGTCCTTCAGATGACTTTTGGCAAACTCCAGGTGGGCTGCCATGTGCTTTTTACTAAGGAGTGGCTTCCATCTGGCCACTCTACCATACAGGCCTGATTGGTGAATTGCTACAGAGATGGTTGTCCTTCTGGAAGGTTCTCCTCTCTCCACAGAGGAACGCTGGAGCTCTGACAGAGTGGCCATCAGGTTCTTGGTCACCTCCCTGACTAAGGCCCTTCTCCCCTGATTGCTCAGTTTAGACGGCTGACCAGCTCTAGGAAAAGCCATTTATGGATGATGGAGGCCACTGTGCTTATTGGGACCTTCAAAGCAGCAAAAATTTTTCTGTACCCTTCTCCAGATTTGTGCCTCAAGACAATCCTGTCTTGGAGGTCTACAGACAGTTCCTTTGACTTCATGCTTGGTTTGTGTGCTGACATGCACTGTCAACTGTGGGACCTTATATAGACAGGTGTGTGCCTTTCCAAATCATGTCCAATCAACTGAATTTACCACAGGTGGACTCCAGTTAAGCTGTAGAAACATCTCAAGGATGATCAGTGGAAACAGGATGCACCTGAGCTCAATTCTGAGCTTCATGGCAGAGGCTGTGAATACTTATGTACATGTGATTTCTTAGTTTTTTATTTTTAATACATTTGCAAAAGTCTCAAAAAAAAAAACTTTTTTCACATTGTCATTATGGGGTGTTGTAGGTAGAATTTGGAAAAAAAAATTTATTCCATTTTGGAATAAGGCTGTAACATAAAAAATGTGGAAAAAGTGAAGCATTGTGAATACTTTCTGGATGCATTGTATATTCTGAGGGGGAAAAAAGCACACTGGTGAGCTTGGGAAGTCAAAAAGGCCTGGATGTCCACAGAAGACAACAGTGGTGGATGATCACAAGATACTTTCCATGGTAAAGAAAAACCCCTTCACAACATCAACCCAAGTGGAAGACACTCTCCAGTAATTTGGTGTATGAGTATCTATGTCAACCATAAAGAGAAAAATTCCTGAGAACAAAGGAAGGGTTCACCACAGGGTGCAAACCATTAATCAGACTCAAAAATAGAGTAGGCAAGATTAGACTTGGGCAAAAAAACAAAACAAAACAAAAAACAAAACTGTGAAGAAGCCAGCCCAGTTCTGGAACAGTATTCTTTGGACCGATGAAACCAAGATCAACCTGTATCAGAATGATGGGAAGAAGGAAAGTATGTAGAAGACCTGGAACATCTCGTAATTAAACGCACACCACATCTTCTGTAAAAGATGGTACAGGCAGTGTAATGCATGGGCATGCATGGCTTCCAATGGCACTGGGTCACTATTATTGATGTGACAGAAGCAGCCGGATGAATTATGATGTGTATAGGAATATACTGTCTGCTCAGATTTGGCAAAATGCAGCAAAAATGATTGGACAGAGCTTCACAGTACAAATGGAGAGTAACCCAAAACATACTGCGAAAGCAACTCAGAAGTTTTTTAGGGTAAAGAAGTGGAATATTCTGCGATGGCCGAGTCAGTCCGGGACTGTACAGCGAGACATACTGTATGTCACACGTGTGAAAAATTTGCTTCACGTTTGGTGTGAATGCACCTTGAGTACTAGGGGTGGAGAAAAAAGATCGATTCAGTGATGAATCGTGATATTTGGCACTTGTGACAATGCATTGATCCATAAACTCTCAGATCGATTTTTTTATTTAAAAAAATGCACACTGAAACATATACTTTTGGGTTATCAGTTAATCAGTGGAGTTTTTGGTCCACTAGGTGGCGCAAAGTCATCGCAGCAAAGGTGTCTTGCGAGATTTAACCTCAGTCCAGGTATACAATAAGATAGTGGCGGGAGCAGCAGCAACACCGGGGGAAAAAACTGAGAAATGCATCATCAAAATTTAAATCCAAGTGTCTGGACTTGTTTTGGATTTTATAACAGACGGAACAGACGTCTTGGATATGACACATTCAGTTTGCAAGGAGTGTCACACGAAAGTAAAATACTGTGGGAATACTACAAACATGAGAAATTGGCTTTCTCTGCACCATCCTGGGGCAGCAGCGTCAGTGGATGATGAAGCTAAACCAGCGCCGGGTGAAAATCAATAAACTCTGGAAACATATAGCTTGTTAAAGCTACTTCCAAATTCTGAGTGAGCTAAAAAGATGGCACAGTCAATCACCTACTTCATGTGTAAAGACCTGTGTCCATATGGTGTTCTGGAAAACGAGGGTTTTTGTCACATGACAAAATACTGGAGCCCAAGTATGTGATTCCATCTCGCTGTTACTTCACTGATTATTTATTTTAAGATTATATTTTATTATCAGTTGAACATTTATTTTAAGAGCATTTGTTTTTTCATCCACCGTCATCAGTGTGTGAATGTGTGCGTGAATGGGTGAATAGCAGGATCTGTAAAGTGCTTTGGTCATCCAGCGATGAGTAAAAAAAGCGCTATATACAGTAAGTGAATGCTATTTACCATTTAATTTAAAAATAATTTACTGTGAAATTGTCCGGTTACTGCCCGTTTGGACTGAATACTTTATTATATGAAAGAGATGTCAACAGTTTTACTATGGGACATGATTTGAAGTTGAATAAGGTGAAAATAAATTTTGAAATATATGGGATCGCTGTACTCGATGATCGTGATTATCGTTGAATCATGATAGGACTGAATTGTGACCCAAGTATCGCGATCTAAATTGAATTGCGAGGTCCCTCACGATTCCCACCACTACTTAGTACCACCATTAGAGTCCAGCTTCACTCCCACAACCTTACTAGCTTTGTGAATCAGTTTGTTGAGCCTGTTTTTGTCGGCCTGCCTCAGTCTGCTCCCCCAGCACACTACAGCATAGGTAATGGTACTGGCCACCACAGACTCGCAAAACATTTTGTGCATAGTACTGCAGATTATTGAAGGACCTGAGCCGCTTCAAAAAAAAAAAAAAAAAAACAGACCTGGCCCTTCCTATCAACTGCTGTTTTTTTTTTCTTCAAAATCCAGTCTGTGGTATAGGGGGTGAAGAGAAATGGGGAGGGGACTGTCCCCTATGGAACCCTGGTGCTGCTGACCCCCCCATCTGACACACATTGTTGCAGGTGCACATATTGTGGTCTGCCAGTCATGTTATTTAAATTCCAGGCCACAAGAGGGGCATCCACCTGCATTGCTGTTAGCTTCTCTCCCAGTAAGGCAGGCTTGATGGTCTTAAAAGCACTGGAGAAATCAAAGAATGTGATCCTCACAGTGCTAGCTGGCTAGTCAAGGTGAGCATAGACACGGTGCAGCAGGTAGATATAATGGTGTTGGGGCTGGTAGGCAAACTGGAGGGGATCTAAAAGTGGTCCAGCCATGGTTCGAAGATGGCCGAGGATGAGTCTCTCCAGTGTCTTCATGGCATGACGTTGATGCCACTGGTCGGTCCCACCAGGATTTCACGATGTTGTGATCGCACTAATTCATGCAAAATCAGTGATTCGCCACATCCTTTGGATGACCTTGCAACTTTGTGGCAATTGCCTGTCTCAGCCTGGAATCATCAAGTCACTTTTGCCCTCAGGCAAGGTAGTCCTCCACCTCCCAATATCCCAGGCCGAGATTCAAACCCATGACACGTGATCCAAAAACCTCTTTTCCACTGAGCCAAAGAGGAATTCCTCACTAGCTCTTGGCCAGTAACGAAGGTGTACTCTAAGGTGTCAAGGACTGCACCACTGACTAATTCCCTATGGAGCAGGGTCCGTAACAGCAACTTTACCGCAGTTTTGGCCAATCCTTGTCAACTTCTGCCAATTTCGCCAATCAGATTTTTCCCTGAGCAGCCCCCAAACGCTCAGGCTTACCAATCAAATGCGTCACTGCACCATGCTCACTTCTGTGTTTACAGTGAGTATTAATGGAACACATCAGCAAAAAACTGTGATTTTAATAAAAAAAAAAAAAAAAAAAAAAAAAAATAATAAAAAAACACCCACTCACGAGGTTTCCTACCCAGTCCCTTCCTTCGTCTCCCCTAGCCCGCCGGTGGACGTTTCTCCACATCTCCGTCCTGAGTGCTGGGTTTGTGTTGGGGAAAAAAAGTCTGCCTGCCTGAAAAACTCTCCGTCGCGGGAGCACACATGAGGAGAGACACCGTAAAACCACAAACAAACGAGCAAATCTAACACTACAGCCAGTGCTTGAACATTTTATACATCTTTAGAAGTAAAATCATTACTACATCTCGTCAATGAACTTTAAAGCTGTGAATCTCCAGTGTGGACATGGACCAAGCATGCCCCCAGCAAACTCCCAAGGAGAACCCCTCCTCCTGGTACGACTCCTGGTAAAGGAAAGATGAGTGTCTGATGAGACAAGTGTGTGTTTCTCTGCACTTGTTACCAAGTGGTTGGAAACCGCTGCAGTTAGGGAGTTTTCAAATGAAGGTGCTGCCAATAATTTCCAAATCTATACTCTTTAACATGCATTCAATGCAATTTAGCTGTTGTAATGGATATTGTGTTAGTCTATATTTGCTGTTGCACAAGAGTTTTTCTGTATAGCAGAAGTTTCTGCTTAATTTTAATTTCCAAATCACTGTTTAATAGAAATTTTTTTGACAATCCTGTGCTTTTCTTGCGGTGTTATATAGAATATCACTGTAGTAAACTATAGAAAAAAGCATCTGCTTTAAAATTTGTAATTCTTCCCACAACTTTTGGGGTAAAAAAAACTCTCAAAATATCACAACTTTTACATGCAGCTTTTTAAAAAATCTAGCGCAAATTCAGGCTTTTTGGGCCACAACAATCATTAAAAACATCCCGTGAAATCCTGCAGGGACTGACTGGTCTGTACAGTCTTTAGGGCCACTTGGGTGTGATGTCTTTGGCACATGTCTACCAGGCATGTGGTTTTCCACAGCCTACAGACCCTTTGGAGATGCAGACTCATCCTGAAGATGTAATGGAAAAATTCCACAAAGCTGTAGGGCACAAGTTTTGAGGACCTGGGGACTCGCCATCAGGGCCTGCAGACTTGCTAGAGTAGAGTTGGTTCATTTGCCTCCATACCAGGTCAGGATTGAAAATGACAGGAAGGTGATGGTTGAAGGTGCTGCTGTGGTTTGATTGTGGTCTTCTTGTCTTGGAGGTCAGGGGAGGAGGTGCAATTGTGTTTTCATAGGACATCCCAAAGCTGTGATGGGGTGGAGAGGTGGTTGGTTGTTGACAGACAGTAGAGAAGTCGGTGCTCTAGGTTTACCTTGAAATGCATAAATAATGTTCAAATTCTGTTTCTTTAATGTCCAGGATGATTCAGATGTGATATCGGATGAAGAAAGTGGTCTCACACAGGATGAAATTCAAGCATTTTTAGAAAGAAACCAGTCCTTCTACAGCAACCGCCACCAGTACCGACAGCTCCTGAAAGAGAAGTTCACCGACTACTGCCGTGCCACTGAGCTGACGAAGTCCGTCTGTGGAAAGTGGCTAACCACAACCAGTGTCAACTAACCGCACTAATGACATCTCCCCATGTGGGGAAAACACTCTCGACCACTGCTGCAGCATTGAAAAGATTTCTGGAGTACCTTTGGTGTTTTGTCCAGTTGTAATTCTTCTTTGTCAGTTCTCTATTTTGCACACAATTCAGTTTTCATCTCATGTTTGTCTACATTCTTACTTGCAATTGTCCACTTTGACCAAGCTTGAGCTATATGTTGTTGGTAGGGTTTGTGGGGTAAGCACAGTGGAATCAATAATCAAGCTTTGCAAGCTGTGATGGTAGGGGTAAAGATTTCTTATTTTTTTGTTTTTTCCCTCTTTGTTGCTTCAGTGTAGTGGTAAAAGTTGTACCATTAAATGTGTACAGAAATTCTAAATATAAAGTTTTACAGAGAATAAACATCCATTTGTAATTATTTGGGTGTAATATTAAAAGCGCAATGTGCAAAGTTTACTAAATAAAAATTATTTATTAATATGCATCCTACCTTTCTTTATTTCTAACTGAAGATTGTGTTTATATTTTAACCCTGAAAATGACCAAACAAGTAAAATATCTAGTAAGACACTGGCTGGTATTGTCTGACTAAACACTAATAGAGATTAAATGCAACCTAATGGTTTAAGGATTTGATGTTTTGATCCAGTTTTTCAATGTGTGGCTTATGGTTACTTTTCCCCCTCAGCCTCTAAAAGGCTGAAGGGATATTGTCATGAACCCGCCGGGCAGAAGGGCGGTGTCTGCATCAACATCTACCTTGTGAACAAGTTAACTAGCAAAAGAAATGATGTAGGTTTTTCACATCGATGCAACAGTTGTATCTCGGATGTTTGAATTTGGGTGACCTCTGACCTTTAGGTTCAGGTCAGAGGTCAATTTTACCGAAATCTTGCAAAAGTGACAGAGAAACCCAGACTTTTAGAGGCTGAGGAGTAATGGCGTAGGCTTATTTTCCCAACTTACTATGTCTACATAACCCACTGCTCCACACATCAGTACCTTTACTACGGAACAAGACATTTTGGGTAAAAAAAGAAATCCTTAAGTTAAAACAGCAATTTTTTTTTTTTTTTTTAAAGTTAAAACTGTAACTAGTAGTAACAAGTACACCATACACAAATAATTTATCCGGACACACGTTGGTATTTTGTTTTCAAATGTCTAAATGTATAGGAAAATACTCAAAATTGCATGACAAAAAATTACATATTTATGAGATGAAAAATGCTACATTTACAGGAAAAATGGCAAATTAAGGTAGGGCACAAAGGGAACAATACAGTTATATGAAAAAAAAATGTACTATATAAGAAAAGTTTTCAAATTTCCAAGAAAAACTACAAATTTGTGGCAGAGTACTAATGTACATAAAAAGATATATTTCTGGAAAAACATGGACGCTGATTCAGTGAACTGAGGGGGGGAAAAAAGACGTACAGATATTTGGAGGGCCAAATAAGCAGTAGCCCAGACCACCAGGTGGTCAGGTTTTTGTTCACACTGCATAGTGGTCCATCCTTGTTAGGGTCCTTTACCTTACTCTTGAGGTTGTCGTCTGCAGTGTTCATGTTGCCACTATCCACAGTGTTTCATTTCAAAATTGCTGCCCTGAATATTTGGGTATGAACAAATATTCTGAGCCCCAAAAGTTGTATATGTAACAGTCTAATAGTAATAAGCAGCCTATCCTTCCTAAATATTCAAATTTTCCTCCATGAGAAGATGTTTCTTTCATACTATCCAAAACTCCACTCTGTATTTAATGCAAACAATTGGCTGGAAGATGAATGTATTTGTTCTGATGTTGTCCAGACTGCACACAAGTTCTGGAGTGGAGTTTTCCAGTACCGCACAGAGGTATACGTATGGTCATGAGTCATGACCTCACCCCTGACCCTAATACTGCCATTCTTTCTTGGTCACAACAGCTAGAGAACTTCAATTGTTGGAAAGCTCTCTTAGTCCAATATGGGATGGTTATAGCGAAGAAGACTATCCTCAAGTTTTGGAACAAAGAAACTCCCCTTTGCCCTCAAATATGCCTCACACAACTTCCCAATGTTTTATGCAGATGGATGTGAAGTGAAGCCCCAAGACTGCCCTTTTGCCCAATGAAGTCCCCTTTTGGAGAGCTTTTTTTTAAAAAAGGTATAGATTTTAATTTTTCCACCATGGAGACACCAATTACCAATCAAATGGGTTTTAATGGCCAAGAACTATATTTTGACATCAAATAATTCCATGTGATCTGCTGCCTGGGCCCTGAATAATTTTTGTAAAAATCTATGGGGTGTTTATTATCTCCGTGAGTGCATAGATTCTATAAAATAAAATTAATATACCAAGTACAGTAAAATTTACACTACTGTATGTAACTACTTTTTTCAGTATTTAGGAGTGCCTTTTTTTTTTTTGTTTGGTTGAGCACCTGCCCCCCAAAGTGTCTGTGCACGTCACTGTCCTCAAACTATGTGACTTTGACTATGTCAGGACGGGCATCCGGCATAAAAATCCTTGCCAAATCAGTATGCGGATCATCACGATATAAGTTGATACGCTGTGGCGACCATGAAAGGGAGCAGACGAAAAATGTGACTTTCCTACTCCTGGTAGAGATTTTCACCAGATATCAGTAACAACCCAAGTAATCCATACATACAAAGAAATCAAGGCAACTGTGTTTACAAAACAAGTTATATTTAATAAAGTGAAATGACACAGGGAATAAGTATTGAACACACTTGGTGAAATTCATTTAATATTTAGTAGAAAAGCCTTTGTTGGTAATAACAGCTTCCAGATGCCTCCTGTATGGAGAAGCTAGGTGCAGGCATTGCTCAGGAGTGATTTTAGCCCATTCTTCCACACAAACTGTCTTCAAATCTTGAAGGTTCCATCGGTGTCTTCTATGAACTCTGATCTTAAGTTTGTTCCATAGATTTTCAATTGGATTCAGGTCAGGTGACTGACTGACCCATTCTAGCAGCTTTATTATTATTCTCTGGAGCCAGTAGAGAGTTTCCTTGGCTGTGTGTTTGGGATCATTGTCTTGCTGAAATGTCCACCCTCGTTTCATCTTCAGCATCTTGGCAGATGGCAACAGATTCACATCAAGGATGTCTCTGCACATTTGTCCGTTCATCTTTCCTTCAATTATATAAAGCCTGCCTGTACCATGTGCTGAAAAACACCCCCACACCATGATGGGATGTGCAGTGCCATTTCTCCTCCAAACATGCTGTGTGTTGTGACATCCAGAAAGTTCGGTTTTAGTCTCATCTGTCCAGACTATATTCTCCCAGTATTTTACTGGCTTGCCCAAATGTTGTGCAACAAACTTTAGACAAGCTCCAGCATGCTTTTTCTTCAGCAATGGAGTCTTGTGAGGTGAGTAGGCATAGAGTCCATTTAGGTTGAGTGCATTACTTCTTGTTTTCTTTGAAACAGCAGTACCTGCTAACTCCAGGTCTTTCTGGAGCTCCCCACAAGTGATCTTTGGCTCTTGGATAACTCTTGTGATAATTCTTTTGACTCCTCTGTCAGAAATCTTGTGAGGAGCTCCTGGTTGTGGCCGGTTTATGGTAAAATGATTGTTCTTTCCACTTCTGAATGATGGCTCCAACAGTGCTCACTGGAACATTCAGCAGTTTAGAAATGTACCTGTAACCAATGCCATCATTATGTTTTGCAACAATAAAGTTGCGAAGGTCTAGAGAGAGCTCTTTGCTTCTACCCATCATGAGTTCTTTGTGGTGTGACAATCTGATATTCACAGACCTTTTTAAAGGCTATCAGTCAGGACTTCTTCTCGTTCATCAGATGGACACTCCCACCTCTTCAATAAAGGCAGCAGTACGCTGCAGGTCTCCAACCCGTAGAGCTTCCGGACTACCGGGATTGGGGTGGGCCAGGTCCTCTCAGTCAGGACTTAACTTGACTGAGAAGACTGGTTAAGTCAGGACTTAATCAGCTGAAATTAATTTGCACTGATGGAGGATGGGATGGCTTCCTAAATTCCGATGGATTTCAGCTGGTTTCTTGGCTTTCTGTGCCTTTTTGCACCTCTTTTTCTTCATGTGTTCAGTACTTATTCCCTGTGTCATTCCACTTTATTAAGCATAACTTATGTTGTGAACACAGTTGCCTTGATTTCTTTGTATGTATGGATTACTTGGGTTGTTACTGATATATGGTGAAAATCTCAGGTCAGTGGCTCCATCAGAAATATGTTTAATGAGAAAAATATTGATGTGTTCAATACTTATTTTCCCACTGTATGCTGTGAAGCAGAGGTGGTGCTAGATTTTGTCTGTCATTTAGACAGGGTTGTAAAAATTCTGTCATGATCTAGTATTACCTGTAATTTTAATTGGATCACCCTCAGTGTAACCGGTCAAAATGATAGACCACTTTCAAATATTTCTGTCTTTGCTAAAAAAAAAAAAAAGTCTGTCAAGGAAGGACAATTTTAAGTTAATGCAACCTCTGCTGCGAAGCTAACCTGCTCGGAGCAGGTTATTAATTGATATGAATTCGTACTTATTTAATTAAACATTTTTTTGTTCATGGGTGATGTACTCCACTCTCCTGCCTGTTCATTCTCCTGTTGGTCAGCTGCTGAGATCACCACCTTTTTTTTTTATGAGAGCGCGCACACAGCCTGATAGATTAACCAGGGTCCATTTACCGAGTCAATCACCCTGTTCATAGTACAGATTATCCTGATCCAGAATGTCTGGTTTACTGAAGCCAGGGAACTGAAAGATACCATGCATCTATGTTGAATCTGTTTCGTAGTACAGCAGACCTCACGTCAAAGGTTGATGCACCATAAAATGATTTTGAAAACCTGATTTTAAGGTGAAAATCGTACTTAGTGGAGCTAACAGGTTGCAGAGCCCTGTCTCATTTTCCAGCAGGTGGCGACAGATGACTACTCATGGCCCAGGCTTCACCCGGAGGCTCAGAAAGAGTGGGAGGTGATGTGAACCAAACATTTACACACCGCAGGATTCCTCATATTTCGGCCGGAGACGCGCATGGATCCGGGATTAACCGCTGACTGCTGCCGCTGTCTTGGATGCTGCATACAGGCGGAAATCTGGGGCTGGAGCATCCCACACTTTTAGCTCGTAGAGGCCGGTGTTAGAGGCTGAAATAAGTGGACGAAGGCTGCAGTCGGGGACGTTCGGGGCGGTTTGGTGCGGCTGCAGCACCGGTGCAGATGGAGCGGTGGAAGGGCAGAGTGGCCCTGGTGACCGGAGCCTCGGTGGGAATTGGAGCGGCGGTGGCCCGGGCGCTGGTCCAGCAAGGCATGAGGGTCGTCGGCTGCGCCAGGAATGTCGACAAAATAGAGGTTGGCCCTTCAATTAAAATGCCGTTAATTGTGTGGAAACGAGTCGGTGAGACTCGGAGAAGCTAGCTGATTTAGAGCAACGGCACACTAGCTGCTGCTAGCTACCCTTAGCTTAGTAGTTTCAGTCACAAACCTTTAGCAGCAGTGTTATAACAGCCTGCTCACACCATACTGGCACGTTTGTTCATTAACAGGAAACCTGATCAATGAAATATCACATTAAAGGTGTAACAGGTTAATTTTAAAATTAAAAAAAAAATTACCAACAGTTGTTAAGTGGTGTCAAATTTAAATTATACATTTTCCAAAAGATTTGCTTTAACAGTAGGCATTCAGTGTCATACAGAGCAAACTTCAACGATGCTCCCACGCAAGTGTCACTGTGCAGATTCTGCCACACCCCAATTCATAACAATATCAGTAAGTAAAATTCACTTTGCATTGGAGGGTCCTGTGTCAGGTCAGGCTCGCTGACTGTCATCCTACCAAATGACACAGGCGGGTACCAGTGTGGCTGCGTGTCTGTCCCGATCACAACATATTTCACCTCAACAAAACATCCATCCATCCTTTACCGCTTATCCGGTTGCCCATGTGGCGGAGGTGGCAGTCTTAAGCAGAGCAGCCCAGACTGCCTCGCTCACGCGTCACCATCGTCTACGTGAGCCCACTGGAGGGCAGAGCCCACGTGGCTCCTTGATGCAACTTTTTGTAACTTGGGGATCCACTGGGCTGTTCTTGGTCTGGCTGTTCACCCAGTACCAGTTTGTCTTTGGAGACCCTACCAGGGCCAGGTTTCCCCCGACAACATAGCTCCTGAGCTCATTAGGGCGCCCAAACCCCTCCACCACAATACGGTGATGATCCACGGATCACAATACATTGTTTTTTTTCCACAATATCTTTATTGAACCTTTTTTTTTTTTTAACAAACATGATACAAACAATCAAACACTAACACTAAAGTACTACAAAAAAAAAAAAAAAAATGCCCTAAAAACACCAACAACCACCAACAAAATCAAGTCTTCAACAATGCTCCTCTGTTTAGTCTAGACAATCCAATACATTAGTATACATATTATGTTCACCAGTTTGGAATTTACAAGGTCCACACACATCATTCATCTTCTTCTTCAAGAGTTATGTTTAAATTTTTTACATAATCAATAAAAGGTCTCCATATATTCTCAAACACAATTTCCTTTGATTTCAGTATATATGTTATTCTTTCTAATGGAAGGTTTGTTAACATCTGTCTTAACCACTGAGTCACATCTGGTCTATGAGTCTTTTTCCATAATAGTGCAATACATTTTTTGGCATTAAGCAAACTGAGGTCTATGAATGTTCTTTCACTTTTATTGATATTATGCTTTTCTGGGTACAGACCCAACAAAAACAGTTTAGGATTCAATATGATTTGTTTTGAGATTATTTTTTCAATTGTTACCCTCACCTCTTCCCAAAACATTCTTATTAATCTACATTCCCATAAACAATGAAATAGGGTTCCTTTACTTTCCATGCATTTTGTGCATGTATCTGGTATATTTTTGTTATATCTATTTAACTCCTCCAGTGTAACATACATCCGCATTAACCATTTGAAATGTATCAATTTAAGGCTTGCATTTATTGATTTGGTTTGAGCTTCTGTACAAGCCAATTCCCATTGTTCCTCTGAAATTTCAATTTGCAGATCTTCTTTCCAGTAGTTTAATCTTTTCAGTGAATTTTCACTTGAAGATAGTGTCAATGAGTTATAAAACTCTGAAATAATACCCTTTCTTTTACTATCTTTCATCATCATTTTTTCCAAGGATGAATAAATAGGTCGAGTGAGAGCTTTATTTTGATTTGATCGAATAAAGTTTCTAAGTTGAAGATATTTAAAAAAATGTGTTCTATTGAGATTAAATTTGATCCTCAGCTCTTCAAAAGACATTATGTTGTCTGCACATGGCAAATATAAATCCTGAATCTTTTGTATCCCTTTTAAATTCCATACTTTAAATACAGCGTCCGCTCTCCCTGGTTTAAAATATTGATTACCCCATATTGGACTAAATTGTGACAATAACTGTGGTTCTTTTAAATAGTTTTTAGCTTCACACCATATTTTGATCATATGCTTTACAAATGGATTTTTAACTTGTTTTTGTAATTTTTTTGCCGAATCTGAGTATATGAATATGGGAAGAGGTAAAGGTAAATTGTATGATTCCATTTCAGTCCAGTGAGGGAGATCATTTGATGAAAAATAATATGTCATAGACCTCAGTTGTGCCGACCAATAATACAACATAAAATTTGGACATTTCAGACCTCCACGATCAAATGGTAAATATAATAAAGACAAACGTAATCTAGCCCTCCTGTTGTTCCATATAAATTCCACTAACTTTTTTTTTATTCTTGAGAATAGATCTAAAGGTGGTGATAAGGGAATGTATTGAAATAAATAAAGTATTTTAGGTAAAATATTACTTTTAAGTATATTGATTCTCCCGATCATCGACATTGGTAGTGACATCCATCTCTGAGTTAACTCATTGATATCTGACATTAAGGCTTCATAGTTGACGCTGGCGACTGATTCTAGCTTAGGCACAATTTGGATTCCTAAATATTTAAACTGATTTACAACATTGAATTGATTTACCTCAGGGGCTGGGTAATTTCTCTGGGTCTCATTTAGCATTAATATTGAAGATTTAGTTTTATTTATTTTATATCCTGATATTTCCCCAAAATTCTTTATTAAATTCAACAAGGTTGGAATTGATTTTTTTAGATTCGACATAAACAAAATTATATCATCGGCGTACAGGGAGATTTTATGTTCTGTTGGTCCAACTTTAATTCCATATATTTGTGAATGTAAACGTATCGCTATCGCTAAAGGTTCAATTGCCATAGTAAACAGTAAAGGTGAAAGTGGACAGCCTTGTCGACATCCTCTATTGATTTTTATTGGTTTTGAAATATTGTTATTTGTTAGGATTTCTGCTGTAGCATTATTGTATATTATTTGAACCCATTTTATGAAATTATTTCCAAGTCCAAACCTTTGTAGGACTTCAAAAAGAAAGGGCCATTCAACTCTATCAAAGGCCTTTTCGGCGTCCAATGATAGGAGAGCTGTATCCGGTGCTTCTTTATTAAAATAAATAATATTAAATAGTCTTCTTACATTATGGAAGCCTTGTCTACCCTTTATAAAGCCATTCTGATCTCGATTAATAATATTTGGTAAAATTTCTTGTATTCGTCTTGCTAAAATTTTACAGATTATCTTAAGGTCGGTGTTTAATAGGCTTATTGGTCTCATATTTTCACATTTATTAGAGGGCTTACCTGGTTTTGGCAGCAGTATAATTAAGGCATTATTTATGTATGATGGTAAATTATTATTTTGAAATGCTTCTAAAACCATTTCCAAAAAAGGTTTTATTAATTTATTCTTAAATTTTTTATAAAGGTCAACTGGAAGACCATCTGGTCCTGCACTTTTTCCTGATTTCATATTATCAATGGCTAGCCCAACTTCTTCTTGACTAATTTTAGACTCCAATATCTCCCTGTTTTCATTTGGAATACACGGTATAGATAGTTCGTTCAAAAACCCATTTAGTTTTGTTAAATCAGGTTCATTTTTGGTATCATATAATTTTTCATAGTAATCTCTAAAGGCTCTATTAATTTCTAAAGGATCTATAACTACCTGTCCGTTACTTATAATACTGGTAATTGGTGTTTTAATTTCCAATTGTTTAATCTGCCATGCTAATAATTTTCCTGATTTTTCACCTTGTTCATAAAAAGATTGTTTCAATCTTAGAAGACTCGAGGCAGCTCTATTCGCTGATTTTTTGTCGTATTCAGCTCTCAAAATCAGTAATTCATTCTCCAACCTTGGGTCACTTCCTGCATACACTTTTTCCTGAAGACTTTTTATTTTATGTTCCAATTTAGCTCTCTCCTCTCGAGTCTTCTTAGATTTTGATCCTGTATAACTAATAATATGTCCCCTAATAAAAGCTTTGAAAGCCTCCCACTTTACACATGCTGATGTTTGTGTAGTATTGATGTCAAAGAACTCGTCTATCTGTTTTTCTATATACTTGACAAATTCCTCATCCTGAAGCCATTTATGCTGAAATTGCCATCTACCTGATTCCTTTGTCAATTTTTTATCTACATATATTAGACAACAGGGTGCATGATCAGAAATCACGATGTTATCATAAAAGCAGTTTTGAATCTTGGACCTTAATTCTGTGGAAATCAAAAAATAATCAATACGTGAGAATGTCTTGTAGGTACTGGAATAACAAGAATAGGCTTTAACTTGTGGTTTCATTTCTCTCCATATATCTAACAATCTCAATTCTTTCATAAAATGATTAATAGTCATCCTACATCCAATGTGCGTACAATCCAGTCCTGTTGATCTATCCACACCTGGATTCAATGTACAATTAAAATCCCCTGCTATTATATGTTGCCCTGTAAGTGATGATAAGATGAGAAATAAATTAGCAAAGAACTTCTGATCATCTATATTGGGACCATATAAGTTCACAAGATTTATATTTTCTAATAGCAAAGAACCTTGAATGATTACATATCTTCCAAATTTGTCTCCAATTACATTTTTCACCTGAAAAGGAACTGATTTATGTATGAGAGTCATAACTCCCCTGGCTCGGGATGAAAATGAAGAGGTGAATACACTTCCCTGCCATCTACTCCTAATTCTTTTAACATCCTCCTCTATCAGATGAGTTTCTTGTAAAAACACAATTCTTGAACCCATGTCCTTTATTTTATTCATAACTTGTTTAAGTTTTTTAAATTTTTTTAGACCTCTGCAATTCCATGAAGTTAAATTAAGATTAACACTTTGGTCCATGATCAATAGAGAGTTTGGGATTACCTTGCAGTGTAAACATGCTCATACAGAGAAGCAAAAACATGAGTGGTTGAACATTCATCCTACAAACTACACACAAACAAATTTCCCCTTCCCACACTTGTGGCAAACCCCCCAAAATCAAAAGAAAAATTCTGTCTCCCGATATAGCCATCGACCGTTCCACACCCACGGGGAACAGCCTAAGCCACTCCTTCTTCATCCTCCCAATCACCCTAACTCTACTGCAGGGGTGTCCAACCATGTGCCATGGAGAGCCAAGACCCTGCAGGTTTTCTCTTCTACCCAGTCTCTTCAGCAGGTGTTTTCACTTATCAGCAATCAGTGGGAAGAAGTTCACAGAAATCTGCTGTTGAAGACACTGGTTGGAGGTAAAACCTGCAGGGTCTTGGCTCTCCATGGCACATGGTTGGACACCCCTGCTCTACTGCTTTTAATGACGTAACATTAACTCTCCTCTGTAGTTTTCCAACTTAACTCCAAAATTTTTAACAACTTTGTACATCAGTTTTTTTTGTTTGTTTTGTTTTTGTTTTGTTTTTTTAATATATAATACAATCTATATTTTGTAAACTTACTATTTACTTCAAGTCAGTCAGATGCCTGTGCAAATGCTTAATTATTCTACCTTATATTTTGTTCATGCTTAGCTCCCACCAGTCTCTTCTTCTTCTTTGATCTTCTTGATGAACTCCTGCGCCTCCTCTGGGGTCTTGAAAATGTGGGTCCTGCCCTCATACGTGGTCAGCAGTCTCGCAGGATAGATTACACCATGACGAATCCCAAGGTTGCGCAGCTCCTTACGTACGGGATCAAACTGCTTCCTCAATTGCTGGATTCCTGTGGCCAAATCTGGGTAGAACCGCACCTGCTGGTCCTGGTGTTTAATCTCTCCTTTAGCACGTGCAGCGTTGAAGATCTTCATCCTGTCTCTGTTGCTAAGAAACTTCATAATTAAGGTCCTCGGCGGTCCCTTATCTCTCCGTGGGCCAATACGATGTGCTTTTTCCAGAACCACTGCTGATTGCAACTCCTCGCTGCCCAGCACCTCCGGAATCCACTTTTCCAGAAAGGAACATACGTCCCGACCTTCTGATTCCTCTGGAAGACCCACCAGCCTCAAATTATTCTGTCTCGACCGAGATTCCAAATCCAAAATATTATCTTCCAGAGATTTATTTTTTTTTTCCAAAGTGCGCACCTTTAATTGAAGACGGGTGACGTCATCTTCAGCACTAGCGAGACGGAGCTCCATCTGCGCCGTTCGTTCTACACAGTCACCCAATTCCTTTCTTATTCCTTCCAACGCTGTCATAATCCCATCAAATCTAGAGGAAAAGTCCGCTCTCATTGAACTCATGGCAGCCATCAGCGCATCTGCGCCTCTCCCCGCAGATATCGCACCGTTGCCAGCCTCCTCCGCCATATATGGAGTTTTGTTTGCTGCGTCACAGACCTGAAAGTCCGTTAATTTGGACTGTTTCGGCGGCTCGCTTTTTCCTTTTCCTGGTTTTCCAGCCTTAGGCTTCGCCGACATATCCTCGCCCAAATGCTGGGATACGTTCTGTCCCAAATGAGAGAGTTATTTGCCGATTTTTTTTCTCCAGGAGCAGAGCAGAGCGAGACACGTCCGTCCTACGTAGCAACCATAACCGGAAGTCCACAATACATTGTTATTAAAAAAAAATAATTACAAAAGTAAGCTCTGATATATTTTAAATTCCTTTAAAGTAAGGGGTTATAAATCTTTTTTATTTTAATTTAGATGATTATGATTTGTAGCTTATTAAGATCAGAAATCCGTTGTCTCAAATTAATGGAGTAGTCACTAATATCAATCCACTCTCAGGATTTACAATACAACTTCTGAAAAGTGTGTTCATTTTATACACTCTACACTTGGTTTCGGCTCCTTTACCGCAATTTACTGCATCAGTGCGGCATAGCATGGAGGCCATCAGCTTATGGCTGTTGCCACAAATTGCCCTGATATCAGCTTTCAGCTCATCTATATTGTTGGGTCGGGTGTTTCTCATATTTCTCATGACTATAGAGAATCTATAGGGTTCAGGTCAGGCCAGTTGGCTGGCCAATCAAGTGCAGTAATATTATTGTAAGCAAGCCATTTTAAGTAATTTTTGCACTGTGGGCTAGTGCTGAGTTCTGCTTGAAAAGGAAATTTGCATCTCCATAAAGCTTTTCATAACAGCTGTCAGGAAGATCTGTAGTATATTTTGGCCACAAAAAGATCTCCAGTGATGACTTGTACAAGAAGACCAAATGCAATAACATAGTCACAGAGATCAGAAAGAGAAGACTCAGTTGGTTGGGCCACACACTCCACATGCAGAAAGACCGCATACCAAGAGTAGCACTACACTGGAAACCATCAGGAAAGAGGAAGCCTGGAAGACCCAGAGTAACATGGCGAAGAACAACTGAGAAAGAAATGAGCAAGCTCCACCTCACTTGGGCCTCAGCAGAAGAACATGTACAGGACAGGGAGAAGTGGCGTACAACTATTGCAGCCTTATGTCCCACAGGGGATGAAGAGGATAAGTAAGTAAGAGGTAATAAAGCGTTCTCAGCAGATGGAAGCATAAAGTGCTGTAAAATTTCCTGGTAGACATCAACATTGACTTTGAACTTGATAAAACTCAGTGGACCCACACTAGCAGATGACATGACACCCAAAATCATCACAGACTGTGATTGTTCATACTGGACTTACTTACATACTGGATTCTGTATTTCATGACTATGTCTAAACTCTAAGACCTTGATTTCCAAATGAAATGCAGAATTTGCTTTAATCAAAAAAGTTTACTTTGGACCATAGCAAAAGTCCAGTTCTTTTTCTCTTTAGCCCAGTTAAGATGCTTCTGATGTTGTCTGGTTCAGGAGTGACTCAGTATTCCAAACATGACAGTTGTAGCCCCACTCCTGACAACATGACTGCATGGTGGGTCTTGATGCACTGACAGCAGACTCAGACCACAACTTTTGAAGTCCCCTCACCGTCATGAATAGAATTTTCTTAACAATTCTCTTTAGCCTTGAGAATGCACCTTTTTCTACCACAGTTTTTTCTTCCAGTCAGCTTTCCACTAATATGCTTTGGTGCAGCACTCTGAACAGCCAGCTTTTTCAGCCATGACCTTCTGTGGTTTACTGTCCTTGTGGACTGTTGATGATTGTCTTCTGGACAACAAGACAAGATTGTGGTTCCTCAGGTGTGCCTGTGCGCAGTTTTGTGGTGCTGTTGATGGGTGATCATTATTGAAATGAAATGACTGCGCCTGTGTTCATAATTTTGCGTGTTGTTAGTAGATCACTGGCAAAAATTGGCTACTCCCTTAGGCGCTCTAATTTACGCACTTCGCTAATTTGCGCTGCCTTAGCAAATCTGCCCCTAAGGTGCATTTTATCATGGCTCAGTGCTGAAGGGCATTCATGTGTACTATGTTGCTATATAGCAGTGAAGTTCAACTGGCGGCGTGCAGGCCACATCCAGCCTGCTAGAGCTTTCCATGCGGCCCCCAGAATGTTACTGAATTACCTCCGCCAGGGAGGTAATGTAATCGGGGTGGTTTGTCTGTCTGTTTGTCCGTCCGTTCATCTTTTTGTCCGTTAGCAGGATTACACAAAAACTACTCCATGGATTTTGATGAAAATTTCACCAGAGGTAGCCTTCAGGCCAAGGATGCCCAGGGACTACAGGTGGAAATTAGCACTTGTGCTATAACCTGGTACAATGCATCTTTCCTCTTTAAGGTCAGTGTATATTGTGCATGTCCCTGCATAAATAAATAAATTAAAGAATAAAAGAATGACCCCATTAGATTTTGGTGATGATCTGAGAGTGCATACCTTCACCAAGGACCTTGTTTGTATTTGTGCAGCAGGATTACACAAAAACTGCTGCATGGATTTGGATGAAATTTTCACCAGAAGTGGTCCTTGGGCTAGAGAGGAACCCATAGCATTTTGGTGATGATCCGAGAATGCATACCTCCGCCAAGGCTCTTATCTTCTCAGTGTGTTCGCAAGAATCCTCCAAAACTAGCAAATAGATTTTGATGCAGTTTTCACCAGAACTGCCTCATGGCCTACACACGAACCCATTACATTTTGGAGGTGATCCATGAGGGAAGGAAGGAGCCTTGGCAGAGGTATGCGCTCTCTGAGTGCTTTTCTAGTTCACGAATAGTTTTGTTGCAAAGGAGACACACAGGCAGACTCGGAGTCATGGGGAGGTCATTTGTGGACCGTATTCCCCCAAAGGAGTTTCTGTGGCCCTCCAAAGCCCCAGAGTAAGCCTTTGGCGTCATTGGGGTGGGTGTTTCTCAAACGCGTCCTGGAAAATGATTGACCAATTTCCCAGTCATGGAAAACATAGGGAAATCAGAAAAAAAAATCAAATGTCCTGGAAAAGTTTAAGTTGCCCTGGAAAATGATTTCTCCTCCCTCTGTTTCTCTCTGCCTTGTGAGTGAATACAAACGGGTTAAAAGTTACGCACATGCATGCCTGTTGTCACGCTATCTTCAATGGACATCACTGAGGCACAGCACTTCTCTTCTTCCATAGACATGAATACTAGATCTCGCGTTGGTTGCTGCTTATCATTGGAGCAAATGTGTCAATGGAGCTGCCATCTTGGTACGGGGTAGCCACTCCTGTTTAGTGCATGAACGTCAATTAGGGCCAAGGCCTACCCAGTATTAAGTCACCATAAATCGTTGAATTTACAAGAGTTGTTTTCACTTCTTGGTTCTTACAAATATCAGACATGTACTGTATTTACGATCGAGTCATGAGTGAAATTAAAGAGAAAGCATTTTATGTTAATATAGCCTACTTCATAGCTGCTACTGTCAGACTTTACAGTCTGCACTGCTCAGAGGGACTGCACATAAAACTACTTTGCACTAATAATGAATGTTCCTTTTTAAATCCACTGTAATATCATTATTACTGAAGGTTGCAGCAACACTGTGTACTCATTCAACTGTGAAATATATAGTGAATATACTGGGATGAGGAGCTCACTTATCCCGGAGAGGCTCAGAGTAGAACCGCTGCGCCTCCACATCAAAAGAAGCCAGTTGAAGTGGTTTGGGCATTTGATCAGCATGCCTCCTGGACGCCTCCCAATTGAGGTGTTTTGGACATGTCCCACTTTTTTTTTTACAAAATAAATCCAAACACTGATTTTTTTTTTTCCATCCAGGTGAAAACCCATTTTTATTACATAGTGTTTTCAAGTGCCTGCAAATTTTTATTAATTTTTTTTTTTGTATTTTCTTTCATCACTGTTTGTTCTTGCTGCTCTAATGTGTAAATTTTCTGTCCAGGGAATTATTAGGGTGTTTAGGGCTGTTGCGATAACTGCAGTTATGTAATACCGCGCTATGAACATGCCTACTGCAGAGGAAAACGACCAATCGCAACAACCGTGATGTTCAATTTTTTTGCGTGTGTGGCTATATCTCGTTGTTCACTTATGTACCCCTAACGATTATTAAATAAATTGTTAAATGAAGTGTATTTTTATTGTCAACAGCATGTTTGCACCAGGTACTCTAGAAGCTTCCAAAGCACATGTGGGTCTCTCTCCAGAAGGACTCTGGTAGGAAGTTAGTGGTGAAAGCGTTTGGACTCCTTGCTAAATACAGCCGTGACAGTGAGCACTGAAGGGGCACAAAGCGTGTTATTTCCTTCTGAGTGGAGTGTGTATTGTCCTGACTGTGTATGCTCCTGTGTATGAGCTCTGAGAGCCAAAGCTTGTTTGAATGTGATTTTTTGGGCGGCGGCAAAAATCACGGAGACAAGAGCCACACAGGATCCTGTAAGGAGGCTGTCCTGCTTAAATATGCTGAATGTTGCTGCAGTCTCCAGTCCACACACTCCGTAGTTCCCACCACTGCTTTATGAAAATGATCATGTTTTTTTTAACAGAGTCAGCAGTTCATACTTGTAGAAATAGTGGAGCTCTGCACAATTGTCACACACGCACATAAAGTTTTGAGCGGAGCTGCAGTGAGTTTCTCACAGCTTCCATCGTGTGCCACACAAGTTATAAACCCTTTTTAAATTATGAGACCACGGGGTCCTAAAAACATTTGCAGTAATACCATATACCGCAGTGTTGAGCCGTCCACCGTCACCGCAGGGGAAATTCCTCTGCCGCGACAGCCTTAAGGGTGTTTAAATCTTTCAACTATTTTTTACTTAGAAAGGTAGCAAACTATTGTGTAACAAGATGGGGGCTTACATACATATAATGTATGTAACTTTGTATATATATACAAAGTATATACTTTGTATATATATTTTTATATTGATGTGTATGTATGTATATCCACTGCTCTTATTTATATCTTCCGTATCTTCTTAATTATTGCTCTGAGTGTTGCTATCCCTGTGCTGTTGCACTCCTGGAATTTCCCCATTGTGGGACTAATAAAGGCTTATCTTATCTTATCTTAATGCATGTTATACAATATTATATTATGGCAAGCTTGCTATCATAATCATATTCATATGCAGTATGATTATTACAGCCCCTGACTCTGATTAGAGAGCATCTGTACTGGACAAGCATTTAAAGGAGATGTATTTTCATATTTAAATCCTTATATTTCAGAGCATTTTTACAAAAGTAAAATCTCACCAATAAAATCTCCTGTATGGAATGTTATGCCTTTGGCATTGTAATCTGTGGGTGTGTTTGCATTATTCTATGATAAATTTATCATAATTTCTAAGAATGTAAGAGATTATTTCATAGATTAGTTATAGCCTTAGACTGAGCAGTTTTAAAATCACACCTCTGGAGGTGGAAGAGGAATAAACATAGAAGCAATCTGGATAAATGTACAAAATGCAAGGTACAACTATAGAGAAGAACACTTGTGCAGTGCATGGTGGGGTGGGGAATGCCCTAGTGTCTGATGTGATAAATTGTCTGTCATGGTGTAGCAGCTAAAATGTCCTGGAAAAGTCCTGGAAAATAATTTCAACAAAAGAGTGGGAACCCTTTTACTAATTAATGATTTACAAAAAAAATCCAATTTCTGAGTGTAAGTGAATGCAGCATCACGGCACTCATCCTGCACAGCAGGAAGAGAATGGGACCATACCGCCTACCAGCAGCTCCTCCCAAAGGTAATTCATGTTAGGATTTATGGTGCCGGCCTTGGATTTTGATTATTGTGCAAAATGTTGAATATTTTTGGGTCTGTCTGAATTTATTTTGTAGGCAAGAGGATACATACTAACTACATTTAGGAGGTTTTGACCAAGTGGTGGGGGGTGGGGACCATAAAAATTATTAGGCTATAACATAATATTACAACAGAAGCAACTGCATCTTTGGTCATTTTTCAAAGGAGTTTTGTTGAATTAAGGTAAATTCATTGTTTTGTTCTGGCTCTGCAAATTAACAGAAATGTTCAGATATGTATGAAAAAGGTCACAATTTTACCACAAACTTTAGGGAAAAAACCCACAATAAATTCATTATAAAGTAAAAATAAAACTGTGAGTAATAAAAAACCCCACAAAACAATGTGAAAAAGTATTACATTTACAAGAAAAATGTCTAAAATTTATAAGAATGAAGTCTCAAATGTATGATAGTCCTAAATGTACAAGAGCAAAAACACAAATAATGAGGGGGGAAAAGTTTAAAATATAAGTGGGGAAAAAACTTCCAAATTTACAAGGGAAAAGTAGTAAGTTTACAAGAAAACTGTCATAAAAAAATTAGGATAAAAACCTCTCAAACTGTCAAGAATAAAATCACACCTCAAGTAACTTTTTAAGTAGATACAGTACTTTCTTACTCTTAACTCATTTTTTGGGGTTACTACTACTCTTATACTTGAGTAATATCATAAATTAACACTACTTTTACTTGGCTACAATTTCTGACTACCCAACTCTGATTGTATAATTTAAGTAAGTGTGTGTGTGAGTGAGTGAGTGAGTGAGTGAGTATGACCCAGGAGGTTGTACAGTATCTCACAAAAGTGAGTACACTCCTGACATTTTTTAAAAATATTTTATTATATCTTTTCATGGGACAACACTGAAGATATGACACTTTGATACAATGTGAAGTAGTCAGTGTCCAGCTAGTACAGTGCTTCTCAATTATTTTTTGCAAAGCCCCCCCCCTAGGAAAGAGAAAATATTTCGCGCCCCCCCACTCGCCGCGGTGACTATAAATAAGATCATTATATATAAAAATTGTATAAGTATACCTAAAATTGTATCCTTTTTAACATTAACAAAAGAAAAAAGCAACATAAATCAACTTTCAACAAATATTAACTTTATTTTGCCACACAGAAACCCTGTTATAGTCTAAAACAGGAAAAAAAAACTTAAAGTGCATCAAAGTGCCTGAAATAAAAAATATGTCAATCCTTATTTAAACTAGAAACATTTTTGACCAACTGAACCATTTGATGCTGAGAAAAATAATTCAATCAATAAATAATATTAAATGTAAATTGATCTGGAACATTAACACAGGAGCACCAGTATATTTAACATTTTAGTCTGAAGAAAAAGGTAGAAAAAGGCAGTATCAACTCCTCTGCAATTGTGTGGGTTTTTTTGCACTGCGCAATTTGGTGCGCCACTTTAAATGATGCTAAAAGTGCTCGCTGGTTTACTGATGTAGCGTTCACAAAGCGGGATGATTGTTGGCCGTACTCCGCACGTTTTCGCTGAAAAAAAATCAAGCGGCTTATCAACGTGTTGAGGATGTGATGTCTGTAGGTGACGTCTTAATTTATTTGGCTTCATGCTGTCCGCTGCCAACATTTTCAGACACAGTAAACACACCGGTCTTTCGTCGTCTCCCACCGTAGTCACAGTGAAGCCAAGCGCTAGATAAGCTTCGTCATATTTCCTCGTCTTAGCTTTTGGGAGACTTTCATTTGTCTCTTTACCTCTGTCTCTCTCCGCCTTTCTTTTCGTTACTGTTAAATATTTCTCCATGGTGTCTCTCGAGGGGTTTGTTGACAGCAATTTAAAAAGTTTTAAACTCCCGCACAGACTTTGACAATGAGAGCGCCACTGCACCACCTGCTGACGTGGATGTGCAATTACACTTTACACAGCAAACGCAAAGCCTGTTCCCCGGGGTCATGCGTGCCCCACTATTTGAGAAGGACTGAGCTAGTATAACTGTGTAAATTTGATGTCACCTCAAAATAACTCAACACACAGCCAATAATGTCTAAACTGCTGGCAACAAAAGTGAGTACATCCCTAAGTAAAAATGTCCAAATTGTGCCCAAAGTGTCAATATTTTGTGTGGCCACAATTATTTTCCAGCACTGCCTTAACTCTCTTGGGCATGGAGTTCACTAGAGCGTCACAGGTTGCCATTGCAATCCTCTTCTGCTCCTCCATGACGACATCACGGAGCTGGTGGATGTTAGAGACCTTGCACTCCTTCACCTTCCGTTTGAAGATGCCTCACAGATGCTCAGTAGGGTTTAGGTCTGGAGACATGCTTGGCCAGTCCATCACCTTTACCCTCAGTTTCTTTAGCAAGGCAGTGGTCGTCTTGGAGGTGTGTTTGGGGTCGTCATCATGTTGAAATACTGCCCTGCAGCCCAGTTTCCGAAGGGAGGGGATCATGCTCTGCTTCAGTATATCACAGTACAGGTTCACATTCATGGTTCCCTCAATGAATTAACTCCCCAGTGCCGGCAGCATTCATGCAGCCCCAAACCATGACACTCCCACCACCATGCTTGACTGTAGGCAAGACACACTTGACTTTGTGCTCCTCACCTAGTTGCCGCCACACACGCTTGACACCATCTGAACCAAATAAGTTTATCTTGGTCTCATCAGACCACAGGACATGGTTCCAGTAATCGATGTCCTTAGTCTGCTTGTCTTCAGCAAACTGTTTGCAGGCTTTCTTGTGCATCATCTTTAAAAGGGACTTCCTTCTGGGATGACAGCCCTGCAGACCAATTTGATGCAGTGTGCGGCGTATGGTCTGAGCAGTGACAGGCTGACTCCGCACCCCTTCAATCTCTGCAGCAATGCTGGCAGCACTCATATGTCTGTTTTCAAAAGACAACCTCTGGATATGACATGCACGTGCACTCATCTTCTTTGGTCGACCATGGTGAGGCCTGTTCTGAGTGGAACCTGTCCTGTTAAACCGCTGTATGGTCTTGGCCACCGTGCTGCAGCTCAGTTTCAGGGTGTTAGCAATCTTCTTATAGCCTAGGCCATCTTTATGTAGAGCAACAATTCTTTTTTTCACATCCTCAGAGAGTTCTTTGCCATGAGGTGCCATGTTGAACTTCCAGTGACCAGTATGAGAGAGTGTGAGAGGGATAATGCCAAATTTAACACACCTGCTCCCCATTCACACCTGAGACCTTGTAACACTAACAAGTCATATGACACCGGGAAGGGAAAATGGCTAATTGGGCACAATTTGTTTTCACTTGGGGTATACTCACTTTTGTTGCCAGTGGTTTAGACATTAATGGCTGTGTGTTGAGTTGTTTTGAGGGGACAGCAAATTTACACTGTTACACAAGCTGTACACTGACTACTTTACATTGGATCAAAGTGTCATATCTTCAGTGTTGTCCCATGAAAAGATACAATAAAGTATTTACAAAAATATGAGGGGCGTACTCACTTTTGTGAGATACTGTAATTTCTCAGAGAAATAAAACCTCCTTGGCCAAACTATTCATGGGTGGTTTTCTTGGTTGAGCATCGTCCTGTCCGGACATTTTCATAACAGCTAACTGTACAGGTAATATGAGTCTGTTAACACTGACAAAGGATAAAAAAAATAACATAGATTTGGAAGGAAAATTAATGTATCAAATAATAATATATTACTTAGGAACCAATATAAATTTTATTTTATTTTACAAGATCATCTGGCCTTCACAGTGCCTGCCAAGAAAAATGTTGGCTCTTGGACAAATGTAGCTGATGACCCCTGCTATATGGTGTCCAGTAATGTGCAATTGTTGAGTTCAAGACCAGTGGTGGAATGGCATCTAGCTTCAGAAAACAGTAAGAGAGTTTAACAGTGATCCAAATTTTTGGTTCAAATTTTGATTTTTAGGCCAGTGTTGTTTAAGGAAGTAAATACTCAAATTTGGGATTCTACCACAGCCAGAAGCAGTTTTATGAAAAATAAATAAACTTTTTTTACTAACACAGTGAGGTTTCTGGTGGTGTTTGTCTGTTTGTTGGGTAGCAGAATTATGCAAATACTGCTGGCACTATTTCAGTAAAATTTGGTGGAAGGGTAGAACATGGGCCCCAGAAGAATCCATTAGATTTGAATCAATCTGCAGATCGAAGAATGTTTTGGGTTTTTTTTTCAGACTTTTTTTCCCTTTAGAGAAATTCCTTTTGTGATGTTCACATTAATTTCTCTGAAAGTTTTAAATGAACTTCATTTTTAAAAATTCAGGCATGTATGGGAGATGGGTACCTACACATAGATAAATATACTTTATTGATCCCAAACTGGGAAATTGCATTGTAACAGCAGCATGACAGTAGACATCCAAATGACAGAAACACACATGAGAGACAAAGGGATTACCCATCGAAAGTAAAACTAACACTACTATAAAAGCCTATATACATCATAGCTGAATAGATGGTGACCCATATAAACACATGAATCATACCCACTGCACAATGCAGGGCTATCAGGAGCAGAGTGAAATGTGAGGTACCAGTTAGTCTGTAAGGTTCAGTTCAGTTCAATTCAGCTTCATTTATATAGCGCCACATCACAACAAAAGTCATCTCATAGCACTACCAAATCCAGGGAAAACCCCACAATTGCAGAAAGACCCAGCAATCCGACAATCCCCTGTGAGCAAGCACTTAGCGACGGTGGAGAGACAAAACTCCCATTTAACAGGAGGAAACCTCTAGCAGAACCAGGCTCAGGGAGTCATCTGGAGGTCATCTGCTGCGATTGGCTGGGGGTGAGGGGATAGAGAAGAAGAAAGGAACAGACATAAAGAGAGAAAACACTAACAGTGAGAAGCCAAGTACATTATTGGAGGTCACCCGGCAGTCTGAATCTATTAACAGCAAAACAAAAGGCAGGTTAAGAGACACAAGATCCCTCCCTAATCATAGGTTATATTGAAAAGGAAGGTTTTTACCCTATTCTTAAAAACAGAGATCGAGTCAAGGTGCAGTATGGCAGCATGTAGGATGTGTTGTGGATTCAGTAAAGTCTGGAACTGCCACTTCAGTGTTGGCAGAGGGACAAGCTCTTTGAGCACTTTAATCCATTTTTTTTCTGGTGTGTTTCCAGTCTTTGCACATTATAACTGTTCTGCTTTCATGATACATTGAAGGCAGCATAGATAATTTCTCCCAATCCAGTGTATTTGGTGTAAGACTTTAAAGTCTATAATGATGAAATCAGCATTCACATTAGATATTTATAAACTCTAATTTCGCTTTTAATACTCCCCCCACACCAGTGAGATTGCTCTTGAAAAACTGTTTTATTAATGACGAGAACAGTGAAAGTACATCAGTATTTATACGGACAAAGCACAAAGAGCATGCTACCTGTTGTCAATGAAAAGATGAAAATCTTGCCTTCAGGGCCATCCACACCAAGCACGATACTAATAACTATAAAATTATAGTTTTAAAATCAGAATCAGAATGAGATTTATTGCCATTGTTCATGTAGTACACAAACTAGGAATTTGTCTCGGTGCAATGCTGCAACATTAAACATGGAGTAGCACTAAAGATAAAAAACTATGCATGCAATAAAAGGTAGAATAAGAATAAGTAATACTAATCTATGCAATTTTTAAATATATTAACAAGCAGCAGATATTGTGGAGTTCCACATAGTGCAGTCAGTAGTGCAAAAAGAAAACAAGTGATAATTGTCATGAGTCCGGTTGAGATGCTGTACATAGTGCACGAGAGTCTAATAAGTAACTTAGTGTTCAGCAGTCTGATGGCAGAGGGGAAGAAGCTGTTCATGTAGCGGGAGGTTTTAGTCTGAATGGACCAAAGTCTTCTGCCTGAGGGGAGGGGGGCAAACAGTGCGTGTCCAGGGTGTGAAGGGTCGGCTATGATCCGACCTGCATGCCTCCGGGTCCTGGAGGGATGGGAGCTTGCAGCCGATCACCTTCTCAGCAGCGCTGTCTTAGTCTGTCCCTGGCGGTGGCTCCTGCGTACCACACGGTGATGGAGGTGGTGAGGATGGACTCGATGATGGCCGTGTAGAACAGCACCAACATCTTGGTGGGCAGCTTGAGCTTCCTCAGCTGCCGCAGGAAGAGCATCTTCTGCTGGGCCTTTTTGATGAGGGAGCTGATGGTCGGCTCCCACTTGAGGTCCCGGGTGATGGTGGTGCCCAGGAAGCGGAAGGAATCTGCAGTGGTGATGGGAGAGTCTGTGAGGGTAAGGGGGGGCAGAGGGGATGTGACTTTTCTGAAGTCCACGATCATCTCCACTGTCTTCAGAGCGTTCAGCTGCAGGTTGTTGTGGCTGCACCAGGACGCCAGCCGGGCCACCTCTCTCCTGTAGACGGACTCGTCGCCGTTGGAGATGAGCCCGATGAGGGTGGTGTCGTCCGCAAACTTGATCAGCTTGACAGACTGGTGGCTGGAGGTGCAGGAGTTGGTGTACAGGGAGAAGAGCAGGGGGGAAAGTACACAGCCCTGGGGTGATCCGGTGCTGATGCTTACAGAGTCCGAGACAGTCTTTCCCAGCTGCACATGTTGCCTCTGGTCCGTCAGGAAGTCGGTGATCCACCTGCAGAGGGAGTCAGGCACGTTGAGCAGGGACAGCTTGTCCTGGAGCAGAGTGGGGCGGATGGTATTGAATGCAGAGCTGAAGTCCACAAACAGGATCCTGATGTAGGTTCCCGGGGAGTCCAAGTGCTGCAGGATGGAGTGGAGGGGCCAGGTTGACTGCGTCGTCCACAGACCTGTTGGCTCTGTAGGCGAACTGCAGCGGGTCCAGGAGGGGAGTGGTGATGGTCTTGAGGTGGGGCAGGACCAGGCGCTCAAAGGACTTCATGACTACAGAGGTGAGCGCTACAGGTCTGTAGTCGTTAAGTCCAGTGGTCCGTGGCTTCTTGGGGACAGGGACGATGGTAGAGGTTTTGAGGCAGGCCGGCACATGGCATGACTTCAGGGAGGTGTTAAAAATGTCTGTGAAGGACTTCCGGGAAGTTGGCGGAGAGACATAACACTTAAACAAAGAGCTCTCCCTAGCCGGATTAAAAATCATCGGTAAATGGCCAACTCGACATAAACGAATCAATAAACTAAGGGATGAAAACACGAAGGAACCGGGCACAAGGACAAAAACAGGGTAAAATTGAAGAATTCCTCTCCAACAACGCAGGAAAAACCGCTGTACGCAAAGCCCAAAAAAACGAGATGTCTACAGCAGAGAAAATGGAGGACACCAGACTCGACAACATGAACGCTGGCATCGCCAGTTTGGGTGAAGAGTTAAGAGAATTCAAGCGACAGCTACAACAGGATTTAGCGGCTCTTAAGGAGGAACTGAAAAAAGAAATTAAGGAGGAAATCATGGACCTCCGAAGAGAAATGGAGCGTAAATTAACGGAAAACATGGAGGAGCTGCGCTCCCAGCGGGCGTGTATGACAGAAGCGCAGACCCGAATTTCGGAACTAGAAGATTGGAAAAGCGAGGCAAACGAACAACTACAGACCCTGACGACGCAAACGCAGAGGATGCAGGAGAAAATAAACGACTTGGAGAGCAGATCCCGACGAAGCAATATGCGCATCTTTGGAATTCCGGAGGGCATTGAAGGCAACTCGATGACAAAATTCATGGATCAGTTCTTAAAAAAAGAACTGGAAATACCCGGAGAAACGGATCTGCAGATTCAACGGGCGCACAGAACACCGGCACAGAACCCGAAAACAAACTCTCCACCCAGGTCAGTTGTGGTAAACTTTGTGAAATACGACATAAAGGAAAGAATCCTGACGCAAGCATGGAAAAAAAAGATACGAATCGGCGACAAACAGGTATTTTTTGACCATGACTACCCGACAGAAATCGTGCAGCAGCGGAAGAAATATGCCAACATTAAAAAAATGCTGAAAGAGAAAAAAATTAGATTCCAAACGCCGCTAACGAAAATGAGGATTCATTGGGAGGAAGGCACAAGAACCTACAACACGGCCGAAGAGGCAGCGCGGGATATGATGGAGCGGGGCCTTGAGGTGAGCGTGCCGAAGGAGACGGCTGGAGCAGCGGCGGCCCTGAACGCACCACGACAGACGGAGTGGAGACGAGTGAACGGCGGAAGAAGGGGGAGAGACGTAGAGCAGCGGGCCCAGGACAAGCTACAAGGCTTTCAACTGAAAGCCTAGATCATAACAAAGATTAAGAAAGGCACAGAAGAAATGAAGGCCAAGAAGACAAGGTAAAAGAGAAACAGACGGCTAGGAGAGGTTTAAGTGATATTTGTTGGACATTTCTAGACTTATGACTATTACTTTGGTAGTAATTAGAAGTCTAGGGAGGGCCCTTCACTCTGTGAAGACAAACCCCCCACCCACCAACAGGGACCAGTGGGCAGAAGAAAGGCCCAAAGTACGGAGGTCGAGTTTTTTTAATGTGTTTTTATATAAATATGTGTTATTTTTGTTGTTAAAGGGGCTAGGAGCACAAGTTAAAAAAATGGAAAAACATGAATATGGGTAAAAATCTTAAGATAATGACACTAAACGTGAATGGTCTGAACCCACCTGTTAAAAGGGAAAGAATAATAAGAAAATTCAAGAAGGAAAAAGCTGAAATTATATTTATGCAAGAGACACATTTGAGCAAGGCAGAACATGTGAAACTAAAGAGATTTGGCTATAAGAACTCCTACTACAGTTCATTTAAGGGAGGAGCAAAAAGGGGGGTTATGATACTAATCTCAAACAAAATACAATTTGAAAGTGAACAGGAAATCCAGGATAAAGAAGGCAGGTATGTAATAATAAAGGGAAGAATAGATGGTATGCAGATTACATTAGTGAACATCTATGCCCCACCAGAAAGTGACAAGGGTTTTTTTCAACATCTGTTTGATCTCATAGCAACACACAGTGAAGGAGTCCTAATTTGTGGAGGAGACTTAAATGCTGTCATGGATCATGAAGTTGACACAACTAGTGTTAAGAAGACAAAAAAACATGTAACAAAGTTCATAAGAACCTCACTGGCAGAAATGGGTATGGTAGACATATGGAGGGACCTACACCCACTCGAAAAAGACTATACACATTATTCAGCAGCCCATAAAGTACACTCTAGAATAGATTACTTCCTTATGAATGAAGGTGACAGACACAGGGTGAGAAATTGTTGGATTGGAGGGGCAGAAATATCAGATCATAATCCTATATACATGGAAATATATTTAAACAATAGAAAACGACAAACAACATGGAAACTTAACGTAGGACTGTTAAATGATGAGAAAATGAAAGAAAGAATAAAAATAAACATAAACGAATATATCCAAGAGAATGACAATGAAGAAGTGGACCCAACAATACTATGGGACGCACTAAAAGCCGTGTTAAGGGGTAAATTAATTGTTGAAACAGGAAAAGCAAATAAGACTAAACTGGAAGCGTATGAACAAAGATGTGAGAGACTGAGGGAATTAGAACGTAAACATCAAAGCACAAATGATCCAAAAATATATCAAGAAATTAAAGAAGAAAAAACAAAGATAAAAGAAACACAAATGGATGAAATTGAAAGGAAAAATAGATATCTAAAGCAAAAATATTATGAAATGGGGCCAAAAGCCACAAAACTGCTGGCAAAACGGTTAAGAAAACAACAAACAATGAATAATGTATACAAGATTAAAGACCCCACCACAAATAAAACCACAGTTAACCCAGAAAACATCGAAGAAATTTTCCATAATTTCTACCAAGAACTATACTCGCAACCTGAAGAAACAAATACTAAAGATATCAAAAAATTTCTAGACACATTGGACTTGCCATCAATAGGAAATCAACAAAATGAAAAACTAACAGCAGAAATAACAACACAAGAGATCAGAGATGTGATTAAGTCACTTAAAAATGGTAAATCACCAGGTAGTGATGGATACCCATCTGAGTTTTATAAACTGTTTATAGAAGAACTCACGCCACAACTCCTAAAGTCATTTAATTGGACGCTGAACAACAACAAAATACCTCCATCATGGAACGAAGCAATCATTTCAGTTATTTTAAAACCAGGGAAAGATAAAGAACAATGCGGAAACTATAGACCAATCTCTTTATTAAATGTAGATTATAAAATATACACAACAATTATATGTAAACGAATAAAGACATTCTTGACGGAATTGATAGAAGATGATCAAACTGGTTTCATAGAGGGACGCCAAACACATGACAATATCAGGAGAACAATACATATAATTAACCAAATACATAAAGAAAAGAAAAGCGCAGTAATAATGAGTTTAGACGCAGAAAAAGCATTTGACAGGGTTAACTGGAAATTCCTATATAGTGTACTGGAGCGCTTTGGATTTAACGAAAAATCAGTACAATGCATAAGGACGCTATATCAAGAACCTGTGGCAAGAATCAAGATAAACGGTAGCTTAACAGACAAAGTAAATATACAAAGATCAACTAGGCAGGGATGCTGCTTATTGCCCACCTTGTTTGCTCTGTTCATAGAACCATTGGCTCAAGCGATACGACAAAATAAGAAATTAAAAGGTGTAACAATAAAGGGGGCGGAACACAAGATTGGGCTATTTGCAGACGATATTATAGTTTACCTTGAACAACCAGATAAATCAATAATGGAAATGATGAACTTGATAGAAAATTTTGGAAAATTATCAGGATACAAGATAAACATAACAAAAACACAAATACTGACATTCCACTATAATCCTCTAAACCAGATAACTGATAAGATCAAACTAAACTGGAACCAAAAAGAAATAAAATACCTTGGAGTGAACATACCTAAAGACCTAAGCAAAATATATAAAGCAAACTATGATAGGTTGGAACAAGAAATAAAAAAAGATATTGATAGATGGTCAATCTTAAATATGGATCTGAATTCAAAAATTGAGACAGTCAAAATCAGCATACAACCTAGATTACTTTACCTCTTCCAGGCTATACCAACAGAGATTCCAGATGCCCAATTCTCAAAGTGGGACAGGATGATATCGAGATTTGTTTGGGGAGGTAAAAAACCAAGAGTGAAATATAAAACCCTCCAATTACCAAAAGAGAAAGGAGGCATGGGCCTACCGAGTCTAAAGGAATATTACTACTCAGCACAAATAAGATATATCATATGTTGGTGCGACGAGGGATATGAGGCAAAATGGAAAGAAATGGAAAAGGAAATTGAGGGACTCCCAGTACAAAGCATAATAGGGGATAAAGATGCATATAAGCAAATCAAACAAATAGACCCAATCACTAAATTTACTTTAGAACTGTGGTATAAAATAGTACAAAAATATAATATAAGGGAAGACATAAAACTATTGAAATGGGTAGCATTTGACAGTCAGTTTGAACCGGCAAAACAAGATAGGGGATACAAAAATCTGGTGAACAAGGGAATCACAGCATGGGGCAATATCGGAAAAAAAGATCTCGGGAGCTTTGTAAATATCAGGAGAAAATTTAAATTAGAAAGATCGGAATTTTTCACATATCTGCAGATGAGAGATTACTATATGAAGAAGATTAGGCATAACCTCCAAACAGATGTGAACGAGATTATACAACTTATTTTAAGCTCATATGCAGGAAATAAAATAAGAATTATTTCAAAACTATATCAGAAACTTATGACAAACAATCATACAAGTAACTATATAAAGGAGAAATGGGAGAAAGAGCTCAATTTAAACATAACAGAAGAAAGC
Source organism: Pholidichthys leucotaenia (assembly GCA_020510985.1). Classification (NCBI taxonomy): domain Eukaryota; kingdom Metazoa; phylum Chordata; class Actinopteri; order Cichliformes; family Pholidichthyidae; genus Pholidichthys; species Pholidichthys leucotaenia. The sequence continues at coordinate 217,507,086 of CM035839.1, forward strand.
TGGCAGGAAATATGGAAAACACAACACACATCAACAAATTCAAGGATATGGAGGGAATTTGGATGGAAAAACCTGATTCGCTTTTTCATTACACCACAGATTCAAGGAAAATGTACAAATACCCAATCTATATGCTGGAGGGGATGTGGGGCTCAAAATGCAGACCACTCACATATGTTTTGGAAATGCTACAAAATATCATCATTTTGGAAATCTATGCATGTGACAATACAGAGGATATTAGGATATAATATACCAATGAACTGTAACCTGATGTACTTATGTGATCTTAAAAAAGACAATGTTATACAGGCTGAGGACAGATATCTAGTTAAAATCTTGTTGATTGCATGTAAAAAAACTATCACAAAAAAATGGCGATCAGAAGTTCTTCCTGACCAAGAACAATGGACTGACATTGTTGAGGACATACGTATGATGGAAAAACTAACATATCGACGAAGAATGCAAGAAGGAATATGGGAGAAAAAATGGCGGAAATGGACACACTACAAAGTGCAACAACGAGGCAGAAATTGAAAGAATAACCAAAGACACTGAAAAAACCAGAAGAATTAAGAGATGGAAACTAAAAACTTGATGCTTCAACATTTGTCCCCCCCCCCCTTTTATTTATTTATTTTTTTTTTTTCTCTTTTTCCCTACCCTAACCCCTTTGTTTTTTAAATGTAGAATGTGATCTGAATGCATTATATATGATGAAAAATGAATAAAAATCTAAGTTACAAAAAAAAATGTCTGTGAAGACAGGAGTCAGCTCCTCCACACAGTGTCTCAGGGTGGAGGGAGACACGCCGTCCGGACCGGGGGCCTTGTGCGGGTTCAGTCTGGAGAACTGTCTGTGCACGTCCTGCTCACTGATGGCAAGGGCAGGGGGGGAGGAGGTGGGGGGGCGCCTTTGATGAAGTGGGGACCATGGAGGCAGTGATGCTGGGGGGAGGGGGGGAGTTGGACACAGCTGACGAGGTGTTAAAACGGGCATAGTGTTGGGACAGTCTTTGACAAAGGGCTTTGTCATCCTGTCCCTTAGAAGCCTGAGGCAGATAGTTGGTGATTTGCCTCAGTCCTCTCCACACAGAAGCAGAGTTGTTAGCAGTGAACTGCTGCTGGAGTCTCTCAGAATACACAGATTTAGCTCTCCTCAGCTCTCTGCTAAACCGGTATTTGGCCTCCTTGTAGCAGTCCCTGTCTCCACTTTTCAACGCTGCTTCCTTCTCCTTCCTGATCTGTCTGAGTTTAGCTGTGAACCAGGGCTTGTCGTTGGAGTAACTCACCCTGGTGCGCGATGGAAGAATGCACTCCTCACAAAAGTGGATATATGAGGTCACAGTGTCCGTGTACTCATCCAGATCATGCGTGGCTCCTTTAAACATGTCCCAGTCAGTTATTTCCAAGCACGTGCTCAGCTCCTCCACAGCTTCACTGGTCCATTTCCTCGTAGTGCTCACAACAGGTTTTGTGAGCTGTTCTGAGTAAGTGTGCACACCGATTAACGATGTTGCTCTAACAGCAGAGGCAAACATGAGCTGCACACTTCACACCGGCTTGACATAGCTCCGTACACTGCCTATAAAAAGTGTTCACCCCCCCCCCCGCCCCGGATGTTTCAACCTTTTATTGTTTTATAAAATGAAATCATGGTCAAAATAATTTGGCTTTTTTTGACAAAAATGTGCAAGAAAAGCTTTCATGTCAAAGTGAAACAGATTTTTACAAACAACTGTCAGTTAATTAAAATTATTTCAGGTAATTGACTGCATAAGTATTCACGCCCTTCAGGTCAGTATTTAATAGATTAGATTAGATTATTTGTTTATTTGACAGGGACAGTGCAATAAACATAGACAATTAATCAAATGACAATCAATCTGATGTGTTGCACAAAGAGTGTATAGCTATTAGCTAATTTGCAACTCTTGTCCCTGGATGGGCTTTAGAAAGGAGAAACAAGTAAAAAGAAAAAAGGAAAGGAAAAGATTAAAAAAAATGAAAACAGAATAAACAATAACCACATACGTCAATGCAAAAAAGATTATAAATACATTATAAATACACAGTTATAAATATTATAAAGATTATAAAGATTATAAATATTATAAATACACAATATAACAACCTGACTCACATTTGCCTATTTCAGGCCTCCCTCCCTTCGTCACTCACTATAAACAAACACATTCATTCCTTCCCTTCATTCACTCTCACCCTGCAGACAATCATTTCATATATGGGTACATTCTTGTTTATTTTTCAGCCAGTTTTTAACCTTTTTAGTGAATGTTTTAAAGTCCGTTATTATTTTAATTTCATTTGGCATTGTGTTCCAGATGTGACTGCCCTTTATAGAGAAAGCTGTTTGTCCAAATGTGGTTCTGCGGTGGAATATTTTACAGTTATTGTTAACAGAACTCCTGGTGGCTCTGCTGCTGTCCTGTCTTTGGATGAAACCAGCAAGTGGCTCGGGCGCTGATTTATGGAAACATTTGAAAGTTAATTTCAGAAAACAGAGGTCAATGAAACTCTCAAAACTCAATAGATTGTATTTTTTTAAAATATAACAGTGATGCCACCTAATGGGCTTTTTGTCCAAGATTTTTAGAGTTTGATTATATAATGAACCTATATGTCTTATTGTGGAAGGGGCTGCTTGAGCCCAGACTGTCAAACAGTATGATATATGAGAGAAAACCATAGAATGCATATACAGTACAGCTGCTTCGTATGGTATGTAATATCTAATTAATTTAAAGCAGTTCAGATTTTTTTTTACTGTTTTTGAAATTTTCTTTATATGAAGATTGAATTTGAATTGAGGATCTAGTACAATGCCAAGGTATTTGAATTCTGTAACTAAACTGATGTCTTGATCATGTATATTTTTTTTCCACAATATTTTTTACAAACATAACACCAACAATCAAACACTAACACTAAAGTAATTAAAAAAAATAAAATAAAAAAATAAAAATTGTACTAAAAACACCAACAACCACTAACAAAGGCAGGTCTTCAACAATGCTCCTCTGTTTAGTCTAGGCAATCCATTACATAAGTATACATATTATACATTCACCAGTTTGGAATTTACAAGGTCCACACACATCATTCACCTTCTTCTTCAAAAGTTATGTTTAAATTCTTTACATAATCAATGAAAGGTCTCCATATATTCTCAAACACAATTTCCTTTGATTTCAGTATGTATGTTATTTTTCTAGTGGAAGGTTTGTTAACATCTGTCTTAACCACTGAGTCACATCTGGTCTATGAGTCTTTTTCCACAGTAGTGCAATACATTTTTTGGCGTTAAGCAAACTGAGGTCTATGAATGCTCTTTCACTCTTATTAAAGCTATGCTTTTCTGGATACAGACCCAACAAAAACAATTTAGGATTCAATATGATTTGTTTTGAAATTATTTTTTCAATTGTTACCCTCACCTCTTCCCAAAACATTCTAATTTTTCTACATTCCCATAAACAATGAAATAGGGTTCCTTTACTTTCCATACATTTTGTGCACGTATCTGGTTGATCATGTATATTAACTTTAAAATGTTACAGGTTACATTTTTTGATTGAAAAGCACATTGAAACTGTTTTCTGAAGGTTCAGCAATAGATAGTTCTGGAAGAGCCACTCTTGGACATCAACCATACTTGTGGACAGTACATTTGCAGCCTGTGCTGGAGTCTTGGCAGCTGTGTAAATAACTGCATCATCTGCATAAAGTTGACGCTGAAAAGTAAAGGACCAAGAATGGACCCTTGTGGGATACCCATACGGTTGTTTAAAAATGAGGATTTATCCTGGTGAACTTTTACACACTGTTCTCTATTCTGGAGATAAAATGCAAACCATTCTAATGTATCTGGAGAGAAGTTAAAAGATACCATTTTGGATAAAAGTAAACTGTGGTTTACAGTATCGAAAGCCTTTTTGAGATCTAGAAAAACAGCCCCTACCACATTACCCCTGTCCAAGGACTGTTTGACATTTTCAATAAGGCAACAATTTGCTGTTTCTGTTGAGTATCCTGGTCTAAAACCAAATTGATGTGGATGAAGAAGTTGACTGTCTTGTAAATAGTCTATCAGCTGTGTAGCTACAACTTTTTCAAGAACCTTAGACAGGACTGGTAAAATAGAGATTGGGCGGTAATTGCATATATCGTCTTTACTGCCTGATTTATGAACTGGTATGACGACAGCTTTTTTCCAACCAGATGGAAATGTACTAGACCTAATGGAGAGATTAATGAGATGAGTCAGTGGTTTGATTAATATTTTGCTGTGCGTTTTGAGAAAGGAAGTGCTCATATTGTAGATATCATTAGTTTTTGAGTTTGACAGCATTTTAACAATACCAGCAATTAACTCCTCATTTACCTCATTGATGTGAAAAGAATCTGTTGGAAGTATTGATTTTGTGTTGTTGAGCACATTTGGCAGCACAAAGTTTTTTGTTAAGTCTTCCACAGAGTCCACAAAATATGAATTAAATTCATTTGCCAATGTAGCCTTGTCACTGATGGTCTTGCCATTGATTCTAAGTTCCTTTACCCCCTTCTGAACATTTTTTTTTATTAGTTAAGTTATTTAAATGCCTCCATAGGGAACTGTTGTTACCCTTTGCATGATCTATCAGTTTATTGTAATAAAATACTTTTGATTTTCGCAGCTCTTGTACCACCTGCACCTTGCACCTTGCACCTTTGACTGCAATCACAGCACTGCGTCTGTGTGGATATGTCTCAATCAGACTGGCACATCTGGATACTGCAGTTTTTCACTATTCTTCCTTGCCAAACAGCTCAAGCTCTGTCAGGTTGCTAGGGGAGTGGGTGTGAACAGCTCTCTTCAAGTCCAGCCACAAATTTGAGATCTGGGCTTTGACTTGGCCACACTAGAACATTCACCTTGTTGTCTTTGAACCATTTCTGTGTAGCTTTTACTGTATGCTTGAGGCTGTTGTCTTGCTGGAAAATAAATCTTCTCCCAAGTTGTAGTTCTCTTGCAGATTGAATCAGATTATCCTCCAGGATTTGGCAATATTTTTCTGCATTCATGTTCCCTCTACCTTTACAAGCCTTCTAGGGTCTGCTGCTGAGAAGCATCCGTAGAGCATGACGTTGCCACCACCATGCTCCACGGTGGAGATGATGTGTTCGTGGTGATGTGCAGTGTTTGGTGATTGCCAAACATAGCGTCTAGTCTGATGGTCAAAAAGCTCAATTTTTGTCTCATCAGACCAAAGAACCTTCTTTCAATTGACCTTGGAGTCTCCCATATGCCTTTGGGCAAATTCCAGGTGAGATTTCATATGAGCTTTTTTCAATAGGGGCTTTCTCTTTGCCACTCTCTATACAGCTTTGACTGCTGAAGACTCTGGGCAACAGTTGTTGCATGTACAGTCTCTCCCATCTGGGCCACTGAAGCTCTCAACTCCTTCAGAGTGGTCGTAGGTGTCTTGGTGGCCTCCCTCACCAGTCTTCCTCTTGCTCAGTCAGTCAGTTTGTGAGGATGGCCAGCTCTAGGCAGATTTAGACAAGTGCCATACTGCTTCTATTTCTTAATGATGGATTTAACTGAACTCTGTGAGATGCCCAATGAGTTGGAAATCTTCTGGTAGTCAACTCCTGTCTTATACTTTTCAATGAAGTTGAGTTGCTTGGAGTGTTCTTTTGTCTTCATGTTGCAATTGTAGCAGGAATACTGATGAACCAGAGACTGGACCTCCCAGAAACAGGTGTCTTTATACTACAGTCACTTGACACACATTAACTGCGCTCAGGTGATCTCCATTTCACTAATAGTGAGACTGCAGGTATCAACTAGCTGGACCTCTGTTGAATTAGGTCAGTCACTTTAAAGGGGGTGAAAACTTATGCAATCAATTACTTTAACTTATATAATTTTAATTAACTGACGGTACTTTGTAAAAATCTGTTTTCACTTTGACATAGAATAAGCTTTTTTGCACATTTTTGTCAAAAAAAAGCCAAATTATTTTGACCATGATTTCATTTTATAAAGCAATAAAAGGTTGAAACATCCAATGGGGGATGAATACTTTTTATAGGCATTGTATATGTTTGTCCTGTTGCATAATGAGCGTGTCTATGCCGCTGCTGCAATCAATAATCATGAAAATTTCTTTTTAACTAGACCTGCACCTTGGGCAGAGAAAAAAATAAGAAGAAATGCAAAAAGAGTGTGAAACTAGTCACCTGATTTTTCTCTCTGCTTCAGAGCTTCCTCAGACTCGTACAGGTAAGATGAAGTGAGTGCATAATGCAAAGCAGAATCACACAGGTTTGCAAATAATTAATAACAAGCTAATAATAATAATAATAATAATTTCAGCTTGGATGCATAGGGCTGTTTCAGAGGGCTGCTTTATGCATCCAATTATTTCTCTCCTACAGACTCAGATCCTGCTGAGAGCAGGTAGACAAACGTTTCCAGCCTCTGTCATTTATTTAAGCCCTGCTATCAAAAGAAGTGATGGCATTGGTCGGATGTTTTGTTTTTTGTTTTTTTTTCTTGCCTTCTGATTGTTGCTCTGAGTGTTGCTATCCCTGTGCTGTTGCAATCCTGGAATTTCCCCGTTGTGGGACTAATAAAGGCTTATCTTATCTTATGTTTTCTGATTGGCTGAAAGTGTTTTTATTGTTCATAAAATTGCTCTGAAAGTGATCCCAACAATATCATCTGCCACTTTTGTTATTGTTATCGCTGTAGCATGGACTCTGACATCCACTTCAATTAGAATGATTTTTAAAACTATAATTTTATAGTTATCTTTATCGTGCTTGGTGTGGATGGCCCTTTAATCTTGATGTTACAGCCCTCTTGTTAGGTGGGAGTTGTTGCCAGTGACAAAAATGGTAATGTGCCTATTACTGTACTACTTGAAATGTTAGTGACACTAGACTGGGAAAAGTGTTCCATGTTCCTTTAACAACTCTGTGATTAATATAAGGCTGGCTACATACTAGTGGTGTGCCTATACAGCTTTTTTAAGGCCTGATCCAATCCGATATTTTTAAGTTTGGGTATCAGCTGATACCGATACAAAACTGATATGCAGCTTTTGGCTTGAATAAATTCAGTGTACTCCCTTCCATGGTATTCCTGCAGGTGTTTAAGGTTAGAGATGTTAAAGTTATAAAATAACACTTTTAAAACTGCACTTGTAAGTTTTTTTTCTATACACATTTTGTCATTTATTAAGCATATAAATTGGTCATGAATTGCCCTTTCAGGGCAGGACTGAAGACGCCAAACGCAGGCTGTGAGTTTGCAGATTTAATAATTAAACACAAAATATAACAACGCAAAAACTTACGGCAATAACCAGGATGGGAATACCAGCACGGAGGCTGAGGCACATGGAAGTGCCGGCGAAAATGGGGAACACCCAGAGGATACAGGATACAAATTAGACGGGAACTCCATCTAGGGACGAGAGGTAGGTTAATGATGCAGCAAAGAATAAACTGAGCAGCAGTCCTTAAATAGGCAAGCAAGAATGGTTACACATACTGATCAGGTGTGGGAGACATGAGCACTGAGTAATTAGAACTAACCACTGACAGGTGTGACATCCCACGAAACACAGTTGGCACCCGGACGTAAGCACAGACAGCTGTCACACAGAGAGAACTAATAGGACCAGATGGCTATGAAAGTAAAAGAACAGGAAAACAAAACAGTAACTGACTATAACACTGAAACAGGAACACACCAAAATACATAGTGAGAAACTAATAACCGCCAAGACAAAACCCAGGAAGGAATACAAAACCCAAAAGAAGTACTCCTAAAACAATGCTAATGACAACTGAGGATATAAAGGGAGAACTGGCGATGAAGACAAATACAAACAAGAAAATAAATGCAAGATAATACAGAAATATGTAAAACCCAAACTAAGATAAAATAACAAGAAACTAGGAACAGAAACAAAAGGACAAACTCAGATACCACATACACCAAACCATACTAAATGCAAAATAAAGTACAAACCATAATTCGAAAAACCTGAAGGGTGCTCCGCCCGAGGGCCGCTTCATGACAAAATTCACATTTGTCTCTGTTTTAATAAAAAATAATAGAGGATGTTAAGCTTTAGCATTTTACTGTATATATCAGCATAAGATTGTTAACAGCAGAAAGGTCATCGTGTTCATTTTAATACTACTGTACAGCAGCATTAATGTAACTGATTTAAATTTAGATCTTTCATTAGAATATATGCAGTATGGACATTAATATCAAATAATACCTAATAAATGTTAGCATTTAAAAAAAAATCTGTCAAATTGCATAGGACAGTTGGAACTCTGAAAACATCACAGGAAAATTATAAAAGACGTGAGTTTATGACCAGTATGAACTTGATGAGTCTGATTTGAAGTCCCAATAGTCAAATCATAGTTCTAACATAAACTTATATTTTAGTCATTTTCTGTAACGTCTCATTATTATTATGATTGATGAAATGGCACAGGGGAGAAAATGCCTGCTTTGTGTGAGTTAACATGCAGGAACATCGACATAAAAAAAACTTTTTGAAATCTGAGAATACTGCCGCTACTGGAATAACCAACAAAGATCTTCTCTATAACGAGGTTTCACTCTGTCAGTCTAAAGTTTTAGAAAGATTTTCTGAAGACTGATGCAGAATAAATAAAATCTGTTATTTATCTGTCTATATGTCTTCCATTTTGTATATTTCTGTTACATTGTGTTTTCCTTTGCAGTGATATATTTTATTCAGTTTTCATCGGGTTTTTTTTAATCCTAAAAACATCGCTATCATTCTTTATCTTGCCTCTAACATTATATCACTGCATGTAGACCTGCAGCTCTAAGGGAGAGAAGCTCTGGCTGCAGGTGGCTACAGAGAATGTCAGTAGTTTTAAAAGATGTTTATTTTACATTTTAATGGATCATTTTTTTATTTATTTATTGCTCCCCGATGCTAAATATCAGATTGGTCCATCTCTGCTATATGGTAGATGATTTTCAGATCTTAACTGATGTTAACATCATGGGAGACCACAACCATAAGAACAGTTTGAACGTTTTGATCCCACATATAGATAATTCAGTCAAACCTGTCATTTGTAGAAATGGTTTCACAGTGGCAGTTGCACCAACATGTGCTCTCACTCATCTAGTATGTGGCCGACCTTAAAAGCATTACAAGCAAATTGCTAATTAGTATATCATTACATGGTACTTGGTTACTACATAATTCTTTGACTGCTGTGACTCAGTGTGTATTTACAGACATGGCATTAATGCCAACATAAAAAGTAAAAAAAAAAAATCTTATACAGTAACTTGTATATAGTCACTTAACTAACATAACAGTAGTGTCCCTGCAGTTAGCTCCAGCAGTGGAGATTATTTAATTTTGTGACTTAACTCTGCGTCTGATGTTTTCCTCTCACTGTGGAGGGCTCAGCTGCTCAAGATAGAACTCTTATGTGTGTTTATGTCACAAGTTTGCTCTTTTTGCACCCCAACCCCCCACTACTCAGGGAACCAGGGCTTCAGCTTTGTTGCCATGAGAGTAGTTTGTGCTTCTCAGATACAGCGGGAACATTTTTCTTATTAAACATATTTATGATGGAGCCATTGACCTAAGAGTTTCTCCAGATATCAATAACAACCCAAGTAATCCATACATACAAAGACTGTACAGCTGTGCAACTGTGTTCACAAAAGCAAGTTACATTTAATAAAGTGGAATTAAAAGGTCTGAATATCAGATTGTCACACCACAAAGAACTCATGATGGGTAGAAGCAAAGAGCTCTCTCTAGACCAGGGGTCACCAACGCGGTGCCCGCGGGCACCAAGTCGCCCGCAAGGACCACATGAGTCGCCCACAGGCGTGTTCTAAAAATAGCACAACTCGCAAGTGAGCTGCGTCTAAGATGTAATTTTTTCTGCCGCTATTTTTTAAAATCACACTTGCATTTATATAGATTTTAAAATGACAATGTCTTAAAAATAAAAAAATTAAAATATTTTTATTATACGTAAAGTTAAGGTGAACTCTGACCTAGTTCAAAGGTCAGTATCGTGCACGTGACAAAACCTTCGCGCTTGTGGAGCGTAAGCTAGCGGGCAGTGAAGATGGTGGGCGGAGTGCAGTTTCCTAGGCCAAAAACATGGCAAAAAAAAAGACAGAAAATTTATCATTTTCAAAGTGAGCGAGAGGAAGAGTTCTTTTTTACTACCGTGAAAGGAAGCTGCGTGTGTTTCATTTGCGGGGCGACGGCGAAGCGGCACTATGTGGAGCGACACTTCACTACCCACTCTTTTTTTTTTTTTTTTGGACTTATCTTGTACCCGTAGGTGGATTTGTTCTGCAGTCCGGTGACAAGCCACCAGCTGCTGCATGCCGAAGCGCCCCTTAACTCCCTAACCTGCATGATTTTGCATGAAAAACCAGAACATGCACACTCCACACAGATCACTGTTGGCCGGGGGCAGGGATCGAACCCACGATCCCCGCGATCCCCCAGCCGAGGGTAAACTGCTGCCGCGGTGCTAACCACTGCGCCACCGTGCACATAAGCACTCTCAGCGCTGTTTAGCTTCTTCTCATGAAAGGACAGCGCTGTTATTACTCAAGTATGATTTTTGGCAAGAACTGTATGGATATAATTCCAGTGAAGAAGAACACACAAAAGTGTTTATTAATTGTAACAGATTTTGAGCAGAATTGCAGCAGATTTGTTCAGTTAAAAATGTGATAAGATTTATTTAATATGAAAGTTGATTTTTCTTAAATGTTGCATAACTTTTTCAAACATGGTTCAACATAGTTCATGAATTAAAAGGGTTTAGTTTTTTATGGTTAAAAGGGACTGGTGAAAACTGGTGAAAACTGGACATTTTTTTAATGAAATGTAGAAGTGATCATCTGAACAATTGCTGAGATTAATAAAAATAAAGTGTTGAATATTGATCTTGTCTGTTACCCACTCTAAATTATTGATATATACTGTATATATATACACACACACACACACACACACACACACACACACACAATTTGTTATTTTAGAGGAGTGTGTCAAGCTGGTGCCCTTCACCTGACTCGATACCCATGAAGTAGCTCTTGGTTTCAAAAAGGTTGGTGACCCCTGCTCTAGACCTTCACAACTCTGTTGTTGCAAAACATAATGATGGCACTGGTTACAGGTGCATTTCTAAACTGCTGAATGTTCCAGTGAGCACTGTTGGAGCCATCATTCGGAAGTGGAAAAAACGTCATTTTACCATCAACCGGCCACAACCAGGAGCTCCTTGCAAGATTTCTGACAGAGGAGTCAAAAGAATTATCAGAATTGTTATCCAAGAGCCAAAGACCACTTGTGGAGAGTTCCAGAAAGACCTGAAGTTAGCAGGTGCTGCTGTGTCAAAGAAAACACCTTGCAAGACTCCATTGCTGAAGTAAAAGCATGTTGAAGCTCGTTTATAGTTTGCTGCACAACATTTGGGAAAGCCAGTAAAATACTGGGAGAATATAGTCCAGTCAGATGAGACCAAAATGGAACTTTTTGGATGCCACAACACACAACATGTTTGGAGGAGAAATGACATTGCACATCAGCCCAAAAACACCATACCAACAGTGAAGTTTGGAGGTGGGAGACTTCATATAATTGAAGGAAAGATGAATGGACAAATGTACAGAGACATCCTTGATAAGAAGCTGTTGCCATCTGCCAAGATGCTGACGATGAAATGAGGGTGGACATTTCAGCAAGACAATGATCCCAAACACACAGCCAAGGAAACTCTCAGCTGGCTCCAGAGAAGGAACATAAAGCTGCTAGAATGGCCCAGTCAGTCAACTGACCTGAATCCAATTGAGAGTCTCTGGAACAAACTGAAGATCAACTGAAGATGTAAATGAAATGTGTTTTATTTACAAAACCATACTCGGTAATCTTCCATTCTACATTTGTAAATATATTACGTGGAAATCACCATCTACTTATAATCTTCGATCAGAAAATTCACATTTGTTGGCTATCCCAAATGTCAGGACAGAGATGGGGAAAAATGCTTTTATGTGTTCTGCTCCAGTCACATGGAATAAGCTCCAATATAACCTAAATTTGGATTCCTTTATTAGTCCCACAATGGGGAAATTACAGGGCATCCACATGAGTGGATGAGGCAGCCACTGGTGTGGTGCCCAACCCTTTCACTATTCACACACATTCTCACCTGAGGCCACTTTAGAGTCTCCAGTTAACCTAACTTGCATGTTTTTGGCATGTGGGAGGAAACCGGAGAAATCCCGGAGTAAACCCACGTAGACACCTGGAGAACATGCAAACTCCACACAGATCACTGTTGGTCAGGGGCTGGGATCAAACCCAGGATCTCCTGGCCAAGGGTGAGTTGCTGTGCTGCTGCAGTGCTAACCACTCCGCCACTGTGCTGCCCTAGCGACAAATTTACACAAATTAGTAAAGATGTCTGAACCCAGCCACGGGGGTGCACAAGCTAGTGTACTCCTAGTGTCAGTCCCAAGCCCAGGTAAATGGGGAGGGTTGTGTCAGGAAGGGCATCCGATGTAAAACCTTTGCCAAATCAAACATGCGTATCATAACGAATGAGACTTTCATACCAGATCGGTCGAGGCCCGGGTTAACGACTGCCACTGGTGCTGTTAACCGACAAGGTGCCAGTGGAAATTGCGCTACTGTTGGTCAAAGATCGAGGAGGAGCAGAGGGGGAAGGCGTGTTAGGAGGGAGATAGAGAAAAGGAAAGGGAGAAGTGTGGAGGTGAGAGTAGGGACATTGAATGTAGGGACTATGACTGGTAAAGGCAGAGAGTTGGCTGATATGATGGAGAGAAGAAAGGCAAATATACTGTGTGTTAAAGAAACCAGACGGAAGGGAAGCAAGGCTAGGAGCATTGGATTTAAACTGTTCTACCACAGTGTAGACAGGAAGAGAAATGGAGTAGGAGTAATCTTGAAGGAAGAGTATGTGAAGAGGGTTCAGGAGGTAAAGAGGGAGTCAGACAGAATCATGAGTTTGAAGGTAGAAATCAAAGGTGTTATGTTGAATGTTGTCAGTGCATATGCCTCACAAGTTGGATGTCAGGTAGAAGAGAGAGGAATTCTGGAGTAAGTTGGATGAAGTGGTAGAGAGTGTCCCCAGGGGGGAGAGAGTGGTGATTCGAGCAGACTTTAATGGACATGTAGGTAAAGGGAACAGAGGTGATGAGGAGGTCCTGGGTAGGTATGGTTTTAAGGAGAGAAATGTGGAAGGACAGATGGTTGTGGATTACTGGCGATCTGTCCAGGGTGTACCCTGCCTCTCGCCCAAAGATGCTGGGATAGGCTCCAGCACCCCCGCAACCCGAAAAGGATTAAGCAGAAGAAGATGGATGGATGGATGGATGGAAATGGCTGTGGTGAACACATACTTCAAGAAGAGAGAGGAACATAGGGTGACTTACAAGAGTGGAGGAAGGTGCACACAGGTGGACTACATCGTATGCAGGAGAAATCTGAAAGAGATAGGTGACTGCAAGGTGGTGGCAGGGGAGAATGTAGCTAGACAGCATTGGATGGTAGTCAGTAGGATGACTTTGGAAAGCAAGAAGAGGAAGAGGGTGAAGGCAGAGCCAAAGATTAAGTGGGGGAAGTTACAGAAGGTTGTACAGTACTTCAAATTGTAAGTTCCATGTGCACGGCAATGGCTCAGGAGGTAGAGTGGGTCATCCAATAACCGGATGGTTGGCGGTTTGAATCCCGCTCTCCCCAAATATCCTGCCGTTGTGACCATAACACTGGGTATGAATGTGTATAAATGTTCGGTGGTGGCCGGAGAGGCCGTTGGCCTGGATTGGCAGCCACGTTTCCATCAGCCTGCCCCAGGGCAGCTGTGGCTACAGTAGCTTGCCACTACCATTGTCTGTCTGGAGTGAATGAATAATGTATCTGTAAAAAGCGTCTTTGAGTGTCTATGATAAAGCGCTATGTAAATCTGATGCATTATTATTATATGCAAAGTTACAGTATAAAATTTAAAAAAGAAATAAACAGTATAAAATTAACATATTCATACATGTGTTTTCTGCCCCCCCCCCCCGAAAGATATGTTGCCACCGTGCCAAGGTCTTTAAGCCAGAGGAAACACTGAGGATAGTAATTTATGCATAGTAGCCAGAAATCCTACTCCCGTAAAAGCAGTGCTATGAAATTAATAATTAAAAGTAGACAACCAAAAATTTCTAATTGAGCTAAGGGTGCAAAGAGTACCTACTTAAAAACTTGAGTAATGACTTCAGTCTTGAAGGTTTAATGTTTTTCTCCAAAATTTATAACAATTTTCTTATAGTTTTCTACTTTTCTCTGTAAATTTATCTAAATTTGAAACCATTTTCCTCATTTGTAATTTTCTCTTGTAAAATTATGACTTTCATTGTACATTTGAGACTTTATTATAATTTGTGGATTATTTTATGGCTAATTTTTGTCTATTTTTTAAAATAAAATTATTGTTTTTTTAATACATTTGAAACAAAATGTGGTAATTTTTTTTTTTTTTACTTTTTCCTTATATCAATTTACATTTTTGACCATAATTTTGCAGAGCCAGAGCAGAACAATAACTTAATTCTGATTTCAAAGAAAAAATATTAATAAAATTGTATTTAATGAAATAAATTAACTTAAATGACCAAAGATGCAGTTATTTCTGTTATAATATTTCTATATATTTCTAGTTTTTTAGAAATCTCCTCACCACCCAGACAACAGGAAAAACCTCCCTTATTTTGAAATCCAAATGTTGGCACATTTAGTTTATCTGAAGGCTGTTGACAGATTAAAGTCATTGACTTTTTTTGTTTTTAAATTTTGCACAGTAACTTTGAATATGGAACTTACCATTTGAAGTATTGTACAACCAAGGCGTGAATGTTGGAATACTTTTTTTTAGAAAAAAAAGGGAGAAAAAAAGGTCATTGACTTTGTGAATTTTGGTCATCTTAACTTGCCAAGTACATAATAATGAACATAAATTAGTTAATTAATATTGTAGTGGCTGGTGAAGTAAATTCTCAGCATTTCATCAGTCACTCTTGCCTTTCCCTACATACAGTATGAATCCTAACCACACCTGTTAGCTCAGTGACTCTTCATTATTGCTCCCATTATTGCTCCCATTATTAGCGGGTTAAAACCACCATAAATGCCTCCACTGCTTACATACCTCTTCTCCTTTTTTTTCCCTCATTTAAAGTACTTTAATAAGCTCGTGCTTCTCTCGGACAGTGACGCTAGAGAGACACTCTGCCTGCTGACTGGAACAGTCGCAGGCGGCGCGCTTCCAAACTCCTCGCAAATGGCTGTCATGCGGGTTGTTTGTATGCGCGCTTCGAAGTGTCATTCCTACAAAAATTTTTTCTTAAAGTCATATTTCCTTAGTGTGGCGGCATAAATCCAAAGATGGTGGCCCGCCACGCAGAAATGTTACCAGAGGAAACCCTGAAGTCAGTAGAAGCAACGGTGACGATGGAAGGAGTAGAGGTAGTAAAAGTAGATGAGTTTAAATACCTGAGGTCAACCGTTCAAAGCAATGGAAAATGCACGATTGGTGAAGAAGAGAATGCAGGTAGGGTGGAGTGGGTGGAGACGAGTGTCAGGAGTGATTTGTGACAGAAAGATGGCAGCTAAAGTGAAAGAGAAGATTTACAAGACGGTAGTGAAACCTGCTATGGTGTATGGTTTTGAGATAGTTGTGCTGACAAAAAGATAGGAAGCAGCACTGAAGATGCTAAGATTTTCACTGGGAGTGACTAGAAGGGACGGGATTAGAAATGAGTATATCAGAGGGACAGCTCACATTGAGCGGTTTGAAGACTAAGTCAGAGAGGCAAAGCTGAGATGGTTCGGACATGTGCAGAGGAGGGATAGTGGATATATTGGACATAGGATGTTGAAGATGGAGCTGCCAGGCAGGAGGAAAAGAGGAAGACCATAGAGAAGATTCATGGATGTAGTGAAGGAGGACATGGAGAGTGTTGGTGTTACAGAGGAAGATGCAAGGGATAGGGTGAGATGGAGGCAGATGATCCACTGTGGTGACCCCTAAAGGGAGCAGTGAAAAGAAGAAGTCGAAGAAGTAAAGATGTCTGAATTTAAGTCTGTAGTTACTGCAAAAATAAATAAGTCCTTCACTGTTTGTGCCATTTGTAGTGACCTGATAATTAGGTACTTGATATTTGTTTTATTGTTTTTCTTGAATTATTATCTGTTTTTATGTATTTATTCATTTTTAACCTCTGTGTTGTTTTGTAATTGGTTGTTTTTATAAGTGCTGCCATCTTGGCCAGGGCACCACTGTAAAAGAGGTCCTTACCTCAATTGGTTTTATCTCTGGTAAAATAAAGGTTAAATTTAGAAAAAAATCAGAGTACACAGAAGACACTCACAGAACCTTCAAGATTTGAAGACTGTTTGTGTGAAATCATCGTCATAGCAGTCTGTCGTGGGCGACAATGACTGTTTCATTTAGGTTTGATCAGATTCCTCCACACAGCTCTGTCCTTAGCCTTCTGCTGCCAGGAACTCCTGTTTATGTCCAACTTCTTCAAGTTTCTTTTTAGTGTCTTTAAATCTGAGCCTTGGTCTACCCTGATTGCGTTTGCCCTCGCATAACTGTGAGTAGAGTAACTGCTGAGGGAGACGCTGGTGGTCCATCCTCTCAACATGTCCGAGCCATCTCAGGTTCATCTGTATTAGCATGTCCTCCATTGATGGTAGACCAGCTCTTTTCAACACTTCTATGTTGGTTATCTTGTCTTTCCATGAGATTTTCATTATGGCTCGAAGGTGTCTCATCATGTACGCATGGAGTTTCTTCACCTGCACTCTGTAGACAGTCCAAGTTTCAGCACCGTACAATAGAGTAGCCAGTACTGTCGCTCTGTACACTTTGCATTTCACACGGATAGACACATGTCGATTGTTCCACAGTCTCTCGCTCAAGTTTCCAAGCACAGCGCTCGCTCTTCCCATTCTGAAAGATAGTTCATCCTCCAGCCTAGCATTCTCTGAAACAGTACTCCCTAGGTACTTGAAAGTCTTGCACTTGACTAGTGGCTCTGTACCAATGCTGATCTCTTCTGGTAGTGATGTTGAGAATTGGAACTTTGGTGGTTGATAAAGGCACTCTGTCTTCTTGATGTTGATTTGGAGGCTGAATTGGCTAGCTGCTCTTGCAAATTTCTCCGCTAAAGATTGCATGTCTTCCACGTTGTGTGCAACTAGAGCACTGTTGTCGGCAAAGAGCATTTCTCGTACTACCTTTATCGATGTCTTACTCTTGGCTTTAAACTGTGCCACATTGAACAAGTCTGTTTCTTTCCTTGTTTGAATGTATACTCCTTCTGAAGTGTCTTTGAAGGCCACCTCAAGCATGGCTGCCAGATATAGCGAGAAGAGTGTAGGGGCCAGCACACACCCTTGTTTCACCCCGTTGCTTACTGAAAAGTCTTTAGATACTGAACCACTCATTGCCACGTTTGCTTGCATACCTGCATGGAGTGCCTCGATCAGGCTGACAAACTTCTCTGTACACCCATATTTCTTGAGTACCTGCCAAAGTCCTTGTCGCGAAACAGTATCGAAGGCTTTACTGAAGTCTATGAAGACTACATAAAGTGGCATGTTCTGTTTGATACACTTTTCTTGAACCTGTTTCAAGCAGAAAATCATGTCCATTGTGCTTCTTCCACTTCAAAAGCCGCACTGGGTTTCCGGTAGTACATTCTGTGAGATATGTTCACTGAGTCTGTTAAGTAGTACACGTGAGAGAATCTTACCAACAGTGGCTAGCAGTGATATACCTCGGTAATTTCCACAATCTTTCCTGTCACCTTTCTTGAACAAAGGCACAATACTTGCATCCTTCCAGTCTTGATGTACTTTCTGGGCATTCCATATCTCTTGGATGAGCTTGTGCAGGCAGTTGGTCAGCTGAACACCACCAAATTTCTACACTTCTGCTGGAATTCCATCCCTTCCTGGAGCTTTACCATCCTGTGTTGTCCTGATAGCTGCCATTAGTTCATCAAAATTTGGTGGTTCATCCAGACTTGATACAGCTGGTCGCTGCACTAGAGCTTCTTTAGCCTCTTCAGTGAGATCTCCAGGGTTGTTTAGTAGTTGGTCAAAGTGGTCTGCAAATCTGTCCAGGATCTTGTCTTTCTCCTGCAAAACCGTTTCACCATCCATAGCCTTTAGTTGGGTCAATCCTCTTGGTTTAGGGCCGTAGATTTCTCTCAAACCTGTGAAGAATGTTTTCATGGCCTTCCTGTCTGCTACAGTTTGAAGTTTCTCCGCTTTTTCATCCCACCAGTTGGACTTCATCTCTCTGGTGTACTTCTGTAGCTCACTCTGAGCCTTTGAGTATTTCTTCTTTTTCAACCTTGTGTTACACTGTAGGTTTTCCTGCCTAGCTGTATTCCTGGCTTCTAGTAGTGTCTTCAGGTGTTCATCATGCTCGTCAAACCAATCTTGATGTTTCCTCTCAGGGTAGCCTAATACATCATTCGCAGTCTGATACACCGTGTCCTTCAGTGTTGCCCATTTCTCATCTATGTTATTCTCTGAGTTGTTGCTGTCCCAGTCTTTCAAGTTTTCATCCATTTCCTGTGTAAGTTCTTCCTGCTTCTTTTGGCCTTTCAGTGCACTAGTGTTTAGCTTCCGTGGTGGCTTCGCACCCGTCCTGCAGTACTGTTTTCGTCTGCAAATCCTTAATCTAGATCTCAGCATAACATGATCAGTACCACAGTCCGCACCTCTCATTGCTCTGGTGTCCAGTACATCCCTTACGTCTCTCTGCCTGACTATGATGTAGTCTAATAAGTGCCAGTGCTTGGATCTTGGGTGCATCCATGTCTTCTTGTGGATGTCCTTGTGCTTAAATAGAGTGTTGGTTATTACAAGGTTGTACTCTGAACATAGTGCAAGTAGAAGTTCTCCATTAGCATTGCACTTGCCTATTCCATGACTGCCTAGCACTCCTTTCCATCTCTCAGTGTCCGAACCAACTCTGGCATTATAATCTCCAACGAGTATTAGCCTGTCATCAGTCGGTACACGCCTGATAGTCTCACGTAAATCACTGTAGAACTCTTCCTTCACCTCCTCTGTGTTGGTCATTGTTGGGGCATATACACTGATGAGTGTGGCATACATCTTCCGCTGTAGTGGGAGTCTCATAGTCATTATCCTGTCGTTGATTGGCACCGGTTCCT
This sequence comes from Pholidichthys leucotaenia, assembly GCA_020510985.1. NCBI lineage: Eukaryota > Metazoa > Chordata > Actinopteri > Cichliformes > Pholidichthyidae > Pholidichthys > Pholidichthys leucotaenia. The sequence continues at coordinate 217,526,425 of CM035839.1, forward strand.
CATCAAGCATTGCTGCTATCTCCTTTCTAACTGCAAAGCCCACTCCTGCTTCTCTCCTTTCTTGAGTTGATCTCCCACTCCAAAAGAAGATGTACCCATGGTCTTCCAAGCTGTCATATCCAGGCAATCTTGTTTCACTAAGTGCATCTATGTCTACATTGTACCTGTTCATTTCCAGGGTCACAAGCGCGGTCTGCCTTTCTGGGTGCTGTGATGTTGTTCTGTCCAACAGAGTGCGTACATTCCATTCTGCTACACACAAGGTTGCTGTTTTCCTCTTCCTTTGTCTTCCTGCTCCTAGCTTACTTTTCGCTGCCTGTTGGAATGTGAACAGATCAGCGCGGACCTTGTAAGCCCGGGCGACGTCCGAGCCGGTATGAGTTGTTTTCTGATTGATCATTTCATGAAACTACTTGCAAAGTATTTGAGTACTGCTAGCTTTTGCTGGACTAGCAGCACATTCTTGGCAGATAAAGGCATTATCAGTGGCAAGGACAAGCCAAGACAAACTTACTCCAGTATCTGTTGCAGTGACTGACCAGATGATAGGTTTGTTTATCTCTGCTCTTTGTGTAGTGCATGTCACAATGCACTGACTGGCACAGTCCACCACAGACCTTGCGACAGATGTGTTTATCTGCCAGGATGTCCAGTCTCACCCTGTGTAATTGGGAGTGGTCCACCACAGACCTGTGGCAGATATTGTTTTTAGTTCTGCCAGGATGCCCTGTGCCTTTGTGTGAAAGAATGGGCTAAAATCACTCTTGAGCAATGCCTGCACCTACGTAGTTTCTCCATACAGGCGGTATCTGGAAGCTGTCATTACCAACAAAGGCTTTTCTACAAAATATTCTATGAATTTCACCAAGTGTGTTCAATACTTATTCCCTGTGTCATTCCACTTTATTAAATATAACTTGTTTTGTGAACACAGTTACCTTGATTTCTTTGTATGTATGGATTGCTTGGGTTGTTACTGATGTCTGGTGAAAATCTCAGGTCAATGGCTCCATCAGAAATGTTTGAGAAAAAATGTTGGCATGTTCAATACTTACTTTCCCCACTGTATATGTTGTCAAAATATCATTTCCCAAACCTTAGCAAAAAATATCAAAGCAACCCTAGCTTTAGGAAGTGTAATAATGTTGACGCCACCTTTCTCCACCTTTATAACTCTTGCAGAAGAATGCATTCTGGGGAAATTGTGCAACAAATAGTCATCATGGCTCTTCCTGTCAATAGTTAACCACAGCCATTGTTTTCAACACTTGTCTGTGACTTCTGGAAGACTAAATCCAGGTCACTGCTTTAAAAAATCTATGTGGAACTTTATTAAATGAAGACATATGTTAGCAATTAAGAAGCCAGAACAAACCATTTATCTTGTTGCAGATTACAAAAAACAGAATGACATGAGAGCTAACTAGACATAACTTTGAGGGTGTGAAGAGTGAAAGGGTCAGTCTGTCCCATTCTCTGTCAGAAGCATCACTTGTACAAGACCTCAGAGAGTCTGTGTGAGTTGAGGGACAAAGCCAGTATTATACTTCCTTGCTGTGGAAACCAGGCTCTTGTTATAGTTGTGCCAGTCCTACTACAGGGTGTGTTGGTGAATACAAGTGTCCATTATCATCATGCCATTGTTCCTGATAGTTTTTTAAAAAATTACTTTTACATGGAAAAAATGTTGTCAGCATGTTCTACAAGAATATTCCACTGTATAGTACACTAAATAAAACAGCAAGGAATTGAAGGTTTTTGTTTTTGTGTAAACAAACCTCTGAGAAAGCGGAGTGGATAGTGGTGGCAGCAGTATTGTTTTCTTGTCTGTGAGACTATCGAGTTGGCAGTGGGGGAGCAGTGAGCTCCAGGGAGATGTGTGGTCACCATGGGCTCTGTGCAGGAATGAAGGTGACGGGGCCAGATCCAAGCAACAGAAATGCAGCTTCTCATTAACTCCTGTTGAACCAGACCACTGAAGTAGTTTCTGTTTTTCAGGAAGAAAAGCCTTTTTATGGTACAGACATTTTTTTTACTGAAGCAGAATTTTTATTAGATCATTCCAGCAAAGCCAAAAGGAGCTAATGCGATGGCATGGCATCCACCTGTTCATCCAGCCGCCCCTCTGTCTGTCCACATTTCACAGGAATCTCTGCTCCTCCTAGGCATTTGCCTTGATGCTCACCAAACTCATTCACAATGATCCTTAGGTGGGTCTACATCCAGGTTGTGCTCAAGGTCAGGGTCAAAGGTCAGGAGATCTGAGCACTTATGTGAGCTCAGAAAAATCACTACACCTCACAGGCAATTGCCCTTGTGGCTACCAAACACATTCACAAGTATCCTCAGGTGGGTCTGCATCCAGGTTGTGCTCAAGGCCAGTGTCAAAGTCAAAGGTCAGGAGATCTGGCCACTTGCATGATTTTAGAAAAATCACTCCTCCTCCTAGGCATTTACAGTGGGGCAAAAAAAGTATTTAGTCAGCCACCAATTGTACAAGTTCTCCCACTTAAAAGATGAGAGAGGTTTCCAATTTTCATCATAGGTATACCTCAACTATGAGAGACAAAATGAGAAAAAAAAAATCCAGAAAATCACATTGAAGGATTTTTAATGAATTAATTGGTAAATTCCTCAGTAAAATAAGTATTTGGTCACCTACAAACAAGCAAGATTTCTGGCTCTCACAGACCTGTAACAACTTCTTTAAGAGGCTCCTCTGTCCTCCACTCGTTACCTGTATTAATGGCACCTGTTTGAACTCGTTATCAGTATAAAAGACACCTGTCCACAACCTCAAACAGTCAGACTCCAAATTCCACTATGGCCAAGACCAAAGAGCTGTCAAAGGACACCAGAAACAAAATTGTAGACCTGCACCAGGCTGGGAAGACTGAATCTGCAATAGGTAAGCAGCTTGGTGTGAAGAAATCAACTGTGGGAGCAATTATTAGAAAATGGAAGACATACAAGACCACTGATAATCTCCCTCGATCTGGGGCTCCACGCAAGATCTCACCCCGTGGGGTCAAAATTATCACGAGAACGGTGAGCAAAAATCCCAGAACCCCATGGGGGGACCTAGTGAATGACCTGCAGAGAGCTGGGACCAAAGTAACAAAGGGTACATCAGAAACGTACTACGCCGCCAGGGACTCAAATCCTGCAATGCCAGACGTGTCCCCCTGCTTAAGCCAGTACATGTCCAGGACCGTCTGAAGTTTGCTAGAGAGCATTTGGATGATCCAGAAGAGGATTGGGAGAATGTCATATGGTCAGATGAAACCAAAATAGAACTTTTTGGTAAAAACTCAACTTGTTGTGTTTGGAGGAGAAAGAACACCATACCTACTGTGAAGCATGGGGTGGAAACATCATGCTTTGGGGCTGTTTTTCTGCAAAGGGACCAGGACGACTGATCTGTGTAAAGGAAAGAATGAATGGGGCCATGTATCGTGAAATTTTGAGTGAAAACCTCCTTCCATCAGCAAGGGCATTGAAGATGAAACGTGGCTGGGTCTTTCAGCATGACAATGATCCCAAACTCACCGCCCAGGCAATGAAGGAGTGGCTTCGTAAGAAGCATTTCAAGGTCCTGGAGTGGCCTAGCCAGTCTCCAGATCTCAACCTCATAGAAAATCTTTGGAGGGAGTTGAAAGTCTGTGTTGCCCAGCGACAGCCCCAAAACATCACTGCTCTAGAGGAGATCTGCATGGAGGAATGGGCCAAAATACCAGCAACAGTGTGTGAAAACCTTGTGAAAACTTACAGAAAACGTTTGACCACTGTCATTGCCAACAAAGGGTATATAACAAAGTACTGAGATGAACTTTTGTTATTGACCAAATACTTATTTTACCGAGGAATTTACCAATTAATTCATTAAAAATCCTTCAGTGGGATTTTCTGGAATTTTTTTTTCTCATTTTGTCTCTCATAGTTGAGGTATACCTATGATGAAAATTGGAGACCTCTCTCATCTTTTAAGTGGGAGAATTTGCACAATTGGTGGCTGACTAAATACTTTTTTACCCCACTGTGCCTTGATTCTCACCAAGCTAACCCAGGATGTACACTGACTCCAGATGCAGTCCGTTGCAGCTGCAGCGAATGGCCCCTTGCATTCATCCCTACCAGGTCTGTTTGTGTTTTGCAGCAGCATGGATGAGAACAGAGTTTGAAATACAAGATCATGCGAGAATTATACAAAATAACACAAGCTCTCGAGAAAGACCCGAGAGTGACTGAGATGAACCGATTGCGATCGTAATAACAACAAGGAAGGAGAAACTTCGGGTTTAGCAGCATGGCGGAGTAGGACGCATTCTGGTTTCAGGAGAACTTTGATCCAAATCGTTTTTATATTCGGACAAAGTGCCTTGATACTTTGTATTTATCTGTGCAAACAGGGGTGAAGATTATTAAGTATGCCCAGACCTAATAAGAAATTGAGTTTTCTTCATACTATAGACCAGGGGTGTCCAATCATGTGCCATGGAGGGCCAAGACCTTGCAGGCTTTATCTCCAACCAGTGTCTTCAACAGCAGATTTCACTGAACTTCTTGCCACTGATTGCTGATCAGTGAAAACCCCTGCTAAAGAGACTGGGTAGAAGAGAAAACCTGCAGGGTCTTGGCCCTCCAATGGCACATGATTGGACAGCCCTGCTATAGATTAACAAAACCCTGACAATGAGCAAGACGCCGAAGCGTTAGCTTCTTCTAGTCAACGTGACCAGCAAGCTAGCAATATACCACTAACTTTGGCAGACATGGAGAAACTCTTAAATTCAATTGAAGACCGCACTATTACAATGCTTTTGACAGACCAAGACCAGACACTTGGATGCTGATGAATTTCTTCTTGATCTGTGATGTCATTCACACAACCCACATTTTAATATTGCCTTAGCCTTGTTTCTCCCAAGTGGTACAGTTCTGTTTAGTTTATTATCTTATGCCTATTTTGCCTTAGGGGTTGTCGTATAAATGGCCGATTATGTAAATTTGCCCAGAGATTTTGATTATACTGGTTAACCGCAATAGTCCTTGTTGAACAGTTATGTCTATATAGCAGTGACGGACCGTGTATTTTACAGCTAGGCCTTCAGTGGTGATCTACCTGATTTAAGTGCCATTCATACCAAACACCACACACAATGAAAGCAGCCAGCAAGATCATCGGTGCCCCGCTGGGCCCCCCCCCCCCCCCCCGGACATCTACCACATCCGCCTCACCTGTAGCGCCATCAACATTGCAGGCGACACCTCCCACCCCTCACAACGTGTGTTTAGTTCTGTGTGTGTGTGTGTGTGTGTGTGTGTGTGTGTGTGTGTGTGTGTGCGTGCGCGTGTGCGTGTGCGCAAGCACACACTGCAGGCAGAGAGCTCTGTACGGGTTTGTCCTACAGTGTCCCCGGCCCTGAAGGCTGCGTCCCAAGCCTTCAGGAGTCTGTGGACCTCTGCTGTCATCCATGGCTTCTGGTTAGCACAAACAGTGACTGTTTTGCAGAGTGACTGTTTTGCAGTGAGTGACCTCATCAATGCATTTAGTTGTGTACGCTACCACTTGCACAGTGATACAGGGATTAGCACTGTTGTCTTACAGCTACAAGGTTTCCAGGTTTGAATCCCCAGGCTGGCAAGGGTAAGAACCTTTCTGTGTGGAGTTTGCATGTTCTTCCTGTGCTGTGTGGGTTTACTCCAGGTGCTCTGGTTTCCTCCCACAATCTGAAGACATGCATGTTAGGTTAATTGGTGATTCTAAATTGTTCCTAGGTATCAGTTTCTGATAGACTCTTAGACTAGAGTGTTAGTACTTGTGAAGTGCTTTGAGTGGTCTTTGAAACTAGAAAAGTGTTATACAAGTACAGGTCCTTATCCTTACAGAGCAACTCACCCTTGGCCGGGGGATCCTGGGTTCGATCCCAGCCCCCGACTAACAGTGATCTGTGTGGAGTTTGCATGTTCTCACCGTGTCTGCGTGGGTTTACTCCGGGATTTCTCCGGTTTCCTCCCACATGCCAAAAACATGCAAGTTAGGTTAATTGGCATCAAACTGGGGATTCTAAATTGTCCTCAGGTATGACCGTGAGAGTGAATGGTTGTCTGTCTCTCTGTGTTGGCCCTGTGATGGACTGGCGATCTGTCCAGGGTGTACCCTGCCTCTTGCCCAAAGATGCTGGGATAGGCTCCAGCCTCCCCGCGACCCGAAAAGGATTAAGCGGAAGAAGATGAATGAATGAATGTTTTTATCATAGTATGAGTTTTTGTCTTGTGCTACATGACTACGAACCTCTGTAGCACCAGTGCTATGAGCAAAAAGTACAGCCCTGAAAGGTCATCTTAGGTCCCTGCTTAGCCCCTTTTTTCATATGGGGAAAAAAACAGTACCACAAATGAGTTTTTTTTTTTTTTTTTTTTTTGTAATATCAACTTACGAGGCTTCCAAATACTGCTTTTCATGACAAGAATGACGCACTAACCACTGGCACTGTTTCATTTTTAGGCACACATTAACATTTTTTTTTAAAACATTGACAGCACAAACAGCTGGGTTTTATTTTGCTGTTTGCCGTCACCCCACCGGGTGGATGGGTGGATGTGTACCAGTGTTCACCCTGGGATCCTGAGCTCTGACTATGGGGTTGGGAACAAAAGATCAAAAGTGATGGTTAGCTTTCCCTATGCCCTATTGCTGTAGAACAAGTAAAGCTAGGGTTACCAAACTTTGTACACAGGTTCACCCTGTCACCCTGACCTCTGACTGTAGTTTTGGGATTGCAAGGTCAAAGGTCAAGATCAAATTGCCATTTAACCTTTTATTGTCTGATGCCCCTGATACGTGGTCTGCACAGGCACGTAGAGTTGTGCGATATGACCAAAAATGTCATATCTCGATATAAGCAATCTAAGGCTGTGGTCACACTGCAGGTCTTGATGCTCAATTCTGATTTTTTGCTGAAATCCAATTTTTTTGTGTGGGCATTCACATTATAATTTAAATGTGACCCCCATCAGACTGGAGTATGAACGGTCTCCAGCTATGAAGTGACCCGCATGCGCAGAAGAAAACAAGTCAGACACAGCGCTGTGTTTGAGGAAGTAAATATGAGCACCAAATGATTGAGGGGACAGAACTTCTTCACCTTTGATGCAGCACAGCAAAATAAATGTTAAAAACATTCAGAAATGTTTATGCAAAAAAAAAAAAATAAGGCCACCTTCATTCCTCTAAATGCCAGGTGACCGCTTTTTTTAAATAAATGTGCCGTTACTATGCGCATGTAATGTCTGTGGCTTCAGCCCCGAAACCCCCCCCCACCACCCCACCCACAATTTTGAAGTTATTGTGCAGTCTGAACTGACAAAAATTACAATCAAGTGATAAAGGGAAGGAGATTGATTAAAAAGAGAGCTCAAATCAGCTGTGTCTCCCATGCCTGCGGCATCCGCCACCACAGAATTGTAGCGTCTGTCTCACTTCAATGAGGAAAAAGTCGGATGAAATGCGACATGACCGTTCAGACGGAGGTCGCTTTGGAAAATATCAGATATAATTCGGAATTAGGACCACATATGAAAGTGGCCTGGGTCTGGTGTGAAAAAATCGGATCTGTGTTGTTCAGACAGTCATTAAAAAATCAGATATGGGTCACATTTGTGCAAAACAATCGGAATTGGGCATTAAAACCTGCAGTGTGACCGTAGCCTAATACCCAAATAGCGATATACACTCAAGGGGTTTAATAACACACCACTCTATTTTTAGCTCAGTTTGGGAAGAGCTTTTCTCTGTTAAGAAAACAAGCTGTGCAGATGCATGTAGGGTAATTCCCAACATTTGGGATTTGGTCACACCTGCCATTATTTTTTTTTTGTACAAATCTGCACAAATGTAGCACTATTAAATTGTACTTTTTTTAAGAAGGTGGCTGAGTTAACTTCACTATTTTAGTATTTTACTGCCCCCTGTGAAGTTAAAGACACTTGAATACATTGCTTATGTTCAGTTTAAACATACATTGTCACTGCAAATGAACAACCTTTATTACAGTGGGCTTATAACAGACTTTTCTCATTGTACAGTTCTTTGGAAAGCAACAGTCTCCACACACCAACAGATTTTTTCTTAAATGTCAGCCTAACCACCATGGGTACCTTTTACGTGCGCGAGTAAATCCCAATTCAGGTCTCAAAGCTCTTGGCAGGTGAACCTTGGCAGGAGGTTAATTTCAGACCTTGGGTAACCCGACTCAGTGCTCACTCTAAAGGAGGTATAAAGTGCCCTGTCATGCTTCCAAATCTGAAGTGGCAAAGTTAAAGGTGTCTCTGTGTGCAGATAGAAGGCTGTCTGAACCACTTTTTGTTGGTTGTGTCTGGACGGGTAGCAAAGTTTTGCAGTAAATAGATTTCACTCCTGAAAGAATTTGAAGTGGGTCAGGTCATCGAGGTTAGTCTCTTTGTCCTATGCCTCTGCCTATTTTTTTTTTTTTTTTTACTTTTTTTGTCTTTAATTTTAGGACATAAACACTCTTGATCAAAATCTTAAGACCAGGGGAAAAATTACAAGTATTGGCATTTTTCACTGGTGGATCATAATCAGGTTGTAAGTAGAGCTTCAAAATGCAAAAAAAAAACAAAACAAAAAAACAGGAGCAAGAGACAAAAAATAGAGTAGACATTTTATTGAAAACTTCATTTAAATGCAAACAGGCTGTTCATCAGCTGATCAAAATTTAAGACCATAGGCCCAAAAAACCCAAAACAGAACTAAAAGTGTCAAAAAAGGAGTCAGTAGTGAGTAGCTCCACTGTTCTTGTTGATGACTTCAAAAATTCATTTAGACATGCTTATGTAAGTGTTTCCAGGAGGCTGATGGGAACGTTGCTCCATGTGGAGAAGATGGTTTCATGAAGCATATCCACGGTCTGGAACTGACGTCCATTTTTGTAAAGATCCCTTGCCACCATCCCCACATGTTCTCAATGGGAACACACACAATGGTCCAAAAGAGCGACATTATTCTCCTGGAAGAAGTCTTTTGTCAGGTGGGCGCTGTGATCTGCAGCATTGTCCTGTTGAAGGACCCAGTCATTGCCGCACAGACGAGGGCCCTCAGTCAAGAGGGATGCCCGCTGCAACATCTCCACATAGCCAGCTGTCGCTTGACACACCTGTACAACCTGCAGCACTGTTCCATTAAAAGAAAAAGCACCCCAGATCATGATGGAGCCTCCACCACTGTGCTGCATAGAAAACTTCTCCAGTGGGGTCACCTTGTCATGCCAGTAACGTTGGAAATCATCACGGCAGTCCAGGTTAAATTTTTCTCGTCAGTGAATAAAACTTTGTTCCACCTTTCAGTGTCTTATGTTTGGTGCTCCCTTGCAAAGTCCAAATGGGCAGGTTTGTGGCGTGGGCGGAGATATGGCCTTTGAAGACGTTCAAGACCTTCTTTTGTAGATGCCATCTTAAGGTTATTGGGCTGCAGTCAGCATCAGTAATGTCCTTAATTTGGGCCGAGGATTGACCTGTGTCTTCACGGACAGCCTGTCTGATCCTCCGACTCAGCTCTTTTGGAGCATCCTTTTTGTTCCTCTGATCTACAGTGGTGTGAAAAAGTGTTTGCCCCCTTCCTGATTTCTCATTTTTCTGTATGTTTGTCACACAAATATTTTAGATCATCAAACAAATTTAAATATTAGATAAAGATAACACAAGTAACACAAAATGCATTTTGTAAATGAAGGTGTTTATTATTAAGGGTAAAAAAAATCCAAACCTACATGGCCCTGTGTGAAAAAATGATTGCCCCCTTTGTTAAAACATAATTTTACTGTGGTTTATCACATCTTTGGAAAGCTGAGTTCACTTTCTCTAGCCATACCCAGGCCTTATTACTGCCACACCTGTTCTCAATCAAGAAATCATTTAAATAGGACCTGTCTGACAAAGTGAAGTAGACCAAAAGATCCTCAAAAGCTAGACATCGTGCTGTGATCCAAAGAAATTCAGGAACAAATGAGAAATAAAGTAGTTGAAATCTGTCAGTCTAGAAAAGGTTATAAAGCCATTTCTAAAGCTTTGGGACTCCAGCGAACTACAGTGAGAGCCATTATTCACAAATGGCGAAAATATGGAACAGTGGTGAACCTTCCCAGGAGTGGCTTGCTGACCAAAATTGCCCCGAGAGTGCAGCAACGACTCATCCAAGAGGTCACAAAAGACCCCACAACAACATCCAAAGAACTGCAGGCCTCATAGGTCAGTGTTCATGACTCCACCATAAGAAAGAGACTGGGCAAAAATGGTCTGCATGACAGAGTTCCAAGATGAAAACTACTTCTGAGCAAAAAGAACATAAAGGCTCGTCTCAGTTTTGCCAGAAAACATCTTGATGATCCCCAAGACTTTTGGGAAAATACTCTGTGGACTGATGAGACAAAAGTTGAAGTTTTTGGAAGGTGTGTGTCCCATTACATCCGGCGTAAAAGTAACACAGCATTTCAGAAAAGGAACATCATACCAAGAGTAAGATATGGTGGTGGTCGTGTGATGGTCTGGGGCTGTTTTGCTGCTTCAGGATCTGGAAGACTTTCTGTGGTAAATGGAACCATGAATCCTGCTGTCTACCAAAAAATCCTGAAGGAGAATGTCCGGCCATTTGTTCGTGACTTCAAGCTGAAGCACACCTGGGTTCTGCAGCAGGACAATGATCCAAAACACACCACCAAGTCCACCTCTGAATGGCTTAAGAAAAACAAAATGAAGACTTTGGAGTGGCCTAGTCAAAGTCCTGACCTGAATCCGATTAAGATACTGTGGCATGACCTTTAAAAGGCGGTTCATGCTCGGAAACCCTCCAGTGTGGCTGAATTACAACAATTCTGCAAAGATGAGTGGGCCAAAATTCCTCCACAGAGCTGTAAAAGACTCAATGCCAGTTATCACAAATGCTTGATTGCAGTTGTTGCTGCTAAAGGTGGCCGAACCAGTTATTAGGTTTAGGGGGCAATCACTTTTTCACACTGGGTCATGTAGGTTTGGGTGTTTTTTTCCCTTAATCATAAACACCTTCATTTAAAAACTGCATTTTGTGTTTACTTGTGTTATCTTTGTCTAATGTTTAAATTTGTTTGATGATCTTAAACATTTAAGTGTGACAAACATACAAAAAAATGAGAAATCAGAAAGGGGGCAAACACTTCTTCACACCACTGTAAATCCATTTGGAGATGGGTGGCAAGGGAGGTTTACATAAACAGGCGTCAGTTCTAGACCGTGGATGTCCTTCGTGAAGCCACCTTCACTACATGGAGCAATGTTCCCACAAGCCTCCTGGAAACTCACATCAAGCATGCCTAATCAAATTTTTTGAAGTGATCAACAAGAACGGTGGGACTACTCACTACTGAGTCCTTTATTGACACTTTTAGGGTGCTTTCATGCCTATATTTGTTTACTTTGGTCTGAATCAGTTGATAAGTTTGTTACATTGTATAATTTTCTTCTTGGTTCGGTTCCCTTTCACACAGGCAGAAATTCAAGCAGACCAAATTCCATCACGTTAAATCCTGCGAGATTTGTGTTAGAATGTTCTCTGTTCTTATTAGTCAGATTTTTTTGCCGCGAGAACAGGAAAGGTAAATGGAGGACATAGGATGACTACCATGCATTTATGCATTTATGGGGAGAAAATAATACAAATTGTAGTGTAATCTAGCTCTGTAGTGTAATCTAGCTAGCTCTGTCCTGGGGCAGCGCCTTGATCCGATGGAGGAGATAGGAGAGAGAAGGACGGTGGCTAAACTGTCATCTCTGCTGGAGTCCGAGTTCCACCCTATGCAGGACATACTGAATGCACTGAGGAGCTCATTTAGCAGCAGACTACATCATCCCAGGTGCACAACCGAGAGGTTTCGTAGGTCCTTCCTACCAACGGCTGTCAGACTGTACAACCTAAGCAGGGCTGCTCGCAGAGATAGCAAAAAAGACGTAACAAACTAATAGTTTTTTGAATGCAGAAGATGCAATAGACTTACACAGTGGTCCTCTCCGGCATACAACTAGGAGCATGCCGGTCGCTATGGAGGGTGAGAGTGTGTATGGGCACATAATCATACCATGCAGGATAGCTGGGTAGACGGTTATGCTGTTTCATTCCATCTAGCGGCAATGCTCTGCACTGTGTGTGTTTATATATTTGCATATTTGTTCCGTCTAGCTGCAATGCTCCGTACTGTGGGTGTTTATATATTTATATATCTACATGTTATTCCATCTAGCTACATTGCTCCGCACTGTGTGTGTTTATATACTTGCATATTTATTCCACCTAGCTGCAATGCTCCGTACTGTGGGTGTTTATATATTTACATATTTATTCCATCTAGCTACAATGCTCTGCACTGTGTGTTCATATATTCATATATTTATTCCATCCAGCTACAATGCTCTGCACTGTGTGTCTGTGTGTGTGTGTATATATATATATTTTATAGTAATACGTACATATGTTTATTAGCTGCTCTTGCTTGCTTGTTTTTTTTTCTTGCCTTCTGATTGTTGCTCTGAGTGTTGCTATCCCTGTGCTGTTGCAATCCTGGAATTTCCCCGTTGTGGGACTAATAAAGGCTTATCTTATCTTATCTTATCTTAATCTACGGGGGGTTTTCATCGCCATGATTGTCGTTTATTGCATTAAGTGCATATACCACTTTCAGCAAATTGTACAGTTTGAAAATGAAGCGTGGCTATGGATGGAAGATAACATGTTAACGTTCATTAATCGTCCAGAACCATGACATGCTCAGCCACAGATATTTTCAAAGATCCATCAGGTATGTACAGTGGCATAAAATGTTTTACCATTTGCTGCTGTTCTTGTTTTAGTACGGTCCTTTTCTCACCTGCAGGACTGCACCAGAGTTTGCCATTTGAGACCACCTTTTTCAGGAGGTCTCAGTACAGTAGGTTTGATGCGCACCTGAGCGAGATTACCATGTTCTCACCAGACAAAATGAACCGCACTAACGGAGGAAATGAACTCGAGTTCGACTGAAACAAACTAAAGCCTGTAGGTGTGAAAGCACCCTTAATTCTTTGTTGGATTTTTGGGGGGCTATGGTCTTAAACTTTTGATCAGCCGATGAACAGTCTGTTTGAGTTTAAATGCAGTTTTCAATAAATTATCTACTCTCTTTTTTTTTCTCTTTTGCTCCTGTTTCTTTTTTTTGCATTTTGAAGCTCTACTTACAATCTAGTTATGATCTACCAGCACAAAATGCAAATAATTGTAATATTTTCCCCAGTCTTAAGATTTTAATCAGGAGTGTATTTGCTCTATATTTAAATGCTTAATACACTATTAACCCCTTTTTTGTTTTCCAAACTTCCTTTGAACTTATATAAAGTTATTACTGTGCTGTGCCACTTAGTTGACATCAGCTGTTGATGGAAATATCTGTCATGAGCTGGACAGGGTTAGACCCTGTCCACGTTTTATGTTCTGTTTTTGGACTTATTATCATTATTATCACCATTATTAGTATTCTTATGCCCTTGCTTTAAGTCAGTCCTTTCCAAATAGGTGCGATGCCGGGGGGGCGTGGCGTGTTACCCCGGAGAACATGCTTTTTTTGCCATACTAAAATAAAGTGTAATTGCACATCCACTACAGTAGGTGACAGTGGCGCTCTCATTGTCAGAGTGTGCGCAGGGAGTATTAGCTCTATGGTGAAGGGTTTTTTGCACCGTGCATGCGCACACACAGCACAGAGCAGGAGATATGAAGTGCAGTGAACAAACCCTCAAGAGACACCATGGAAAAATATTTTAACAGTGATGAAAAGCAAGGCGGAGAGAGGCGGAGATAATGAGACAAACGAAAGTCTCCCGAAAGCTAAGATGAGGAAATATGACGACACGTATGTGGCGCTTGGCTTCACTGTGACTATGGTGGGAGACGAGGAAAGACTGGTGTGTTTACTGTGTCTAAAAATGTTGGCAGCGGACAGCATGAAGCCAAATAAATTAAGGCCTCACTTAAAGACATTACACCCCAGTCACGCTGATAAGCTGCTTGAGTTTTTTCAGTGAAAACGTGCCGATTATTGCCAACAATCATCCTGCTTTGTGAATGCTACTTCAGTAAACCAGCGAGCAAAGTTAGCATCATATAAGGTGTCATACCAAATAGCTCAGTGCAAAAAACCCCACACCATAGCAGAGGAGCTGATACTGCCTGCAGCATTAGACATGGTCTCTGTCATGCTGGATGACGCAAGTGCTGTAAAAATAAAAACTATCCCTCTGTCCAATGACACTGTCGGCAGACGTATAAATGACATCGCTAACGATCTTAAAGAACAGCTGGTAGATAAACGCAAAGACAAACGTTTTGAATAAGGATTTAATTTTTTTTTTTTAATTTCAGGCAAATTGATGCACTTCAAATCTTTTCTGTTACAGACTAAAAAACAATGTTAAAGTTATTCTTTGTTGTAAGTTGATCTATATTTCTTTCTTTTTCATTTTTTGTTTTATTTAATGTTTATAAGGATGCAATGTTGTGCAGAGGTGTACTTATAACAATTTTATAGACAAATGATACTATTTATAGTTGTGGCGGAGAGTGGGGGGGGCGCGAAATGTTTTCATCGTCCTAGAGGGGGCGTAACAGGAAATAATTGAGAAGCACTGCTTTAAGTTATATTCTACCTCAGTTATCATCATTGTTCGTCATGTCCTCATCCTTTGTATTGTTGCCATTATCCTGTCCTGCTCATCATATTGTATTTATTTTGTGACGCTCTCAGTTCATTCTGTTCCTTTACTTTATTGGTGCTTTGTTGTTAATCATTCACAGCTGTTCCCCATATTGTTAATCAGCCCCTGCCTTATATACACTGCTCACGCCATACCCTCAGTACGGTGTGCTCCGTCATTCATCGCCACTCTCCACACCACTGTTACTCTTGTTTATTTTGTGTTTTGCAATAAATTATGTTTAATGGTCATCTTGCATGTGAGTCCTTCTATCTGCCCCGGACGGCCGCACATGACAGAACGCCGTCAAAATTGGACTCAGCGGGCGACCGCAGAAGGAGGCGGTGGAGAGGGGGAGAGCTGCCGATCACGGAGGTACTGCAGGACCTCATCGCTTTGGCCCGCAGCTCACTGTCTCCAGAAGACGCTCAAGACTGCTGGAGGGCAGTCACTAACATCTTGGAAGCCCGTCCGAGCCTGTGCTTCCTTCCCTGGATGCAGGAGCTTCCTCTCACTGCCCTACCAGCACTGCTAGCCTCCTCGCAGGAGCCAGCCGACTGGTTGTCTGTGTTTACTCCTATGGAATGGAGGGATTTTTTTACGGCAGTCGGTTGGCGCTTGGGGACCCAGGTGGAAGGAAGACTTCGGGAGATGCCACTCCACTTGGTGTGCTGTTCCAGCCCCACCCCCGGCTCCTCTCCCACCCAGCCCCACTGCCCCCTGGAGAGCTCCAGCGGCTGCATCTCCTCATCCCTGGAGAGCTCCTGCAGCCGCATCCCCTCCTCTCCAGAGAGCTTACCCACTGCTTCGCCTCCGGCTGCCTCACCTGCTGCCTGTCTCCCAGCTGCTTCATTTGCTGCTTCTCTCCCGGTCACTTCACCAGCTGCTTCTCTCATGGGTGCCTCACTTGATGCTCCTCCCCCAACCACTTCGCCCGCTGCCTTTCCTGCAGCTCAGCCCGAGGCCGTCACTCCCACAGCTCAGCCCAAGGCCGTCGCTCCCACAGCTCTCCTGCTGTCAATACTCCG
This sequence comes from Pholidichthys leucotaenia, assembly GCA_020510985.1. Taxonomy (NCBI): domain Eukaryota; kingdom Metazoa; phylum Chordata; class Actinopteri; order Cichliformes; family Pholidichthyidae; genus Pholidichthys; species Pholidichthys leucotaenia. Next base: position 217,542,222 of record CM035839.1, read on the forward strand.
GCAATTCACTCTGAGGCCGTCACTTCCATACCAGCAGCGGAGCCACTGGGATCCTCATTGACCTAGTTGCAGCCTCCATCTGCTTCTGGGTTCTCCCCACCGAGCTCTTCTGCTGGCTGCTATTGTGTGGTCCCTACTCCTACCTATACCTCTTCCTCCCTGTCTGAGGTGGCTGCTTTGGAGAGGGATTCCTGGGCAGCTGGGCTGGATGCTCTTTAGCCTTAGTCACTGTCTCACCTTGAGGTCAGTGCACCCCAGTCACTGTCTCATCCTGAGGTTACCGCGCCCCAGTCACTCTCATCCAGAAGTCGTCACACCTGCAGTGCGTTCTGAGGGCATCACCCCGGCAGCAGGAGACCAGGAGTCAAGGCAACTACCTTTTCCCTTATTTTCAACATCAATTTTAGAAAGACTTGCCTTGATCCTGCTGGGGGGATCCAAGCGCAAATCTCACCCGCTTCTGGGGCCTCCCCACCAGTCTCTGCTACTGATGACTGTGGTACCACCTCACTCACCTCCTGTTCTCCTCCCTTGTCTGAGGTGGCCATGTTGAGGAAGGAGCTGCAGGAAGACCACGCTCCATCTCGCCAGCCTTCACCTTCTGAGGATGCTGTTCGCCAACCTTCACCTCCTCTGCCCCAGGGGGGTCAACCGTCATCATCCACATCACCACAAGAAGTCCACACCCTACCATCGGCACCCCAGGAGGACATCATTGTCGTGCCTACCATCAAGTTGCCCCCAGATCAGCCTCCTGGGGTAGCTACTGTGGCAACCGGGTTGGCTCGGGACCTTGGTTGGCCCCCTGATTGGTATTTCCCCATCTGGTGGCTCGCGGACCTTGCGCAGCCACCAGACAAACTGCCCCTCTTCGCTGGGTGGTCTATGGACTCTGGCAGACCACCCGACAGACTGTTGTCCTTTGCCAGATGGTCCATGGACTGGGGTCGGCCACCTGACCAACTCTTCTCCCTGCAACCCAGCTTGAGACCGTGTGCTTGGGGGGGATGTTTCTGGCCCACCTGTCCTAGGGTCCCACCACCTGCCCTTGGCAGGGGGTCTATTTCTAAGGTCGTCTGGTATCCAACCCTTAAAGGGGAGGTACTGCCATGAGCTGAACAGACTCTAACCCTGTCCACGCTTTACGTTCTCTTTTTGGACTTATCATTATCACCATTATTAGTCTTATTATGCCCTTGCTTTAAGTTATATTCTACCTCAGTTATCATCATTGTTCTTCATGCCCTTATCCTTTGTATTGTTGCCATTATCCTGTCCTGCTCATCATATTGTGTTTATTTTGTGACAGCGCTCTCAGTTCATTTTGCTCCTTTGTTTATTGGTTCTTTGTTGTTAATCATTCACAGCTGTTCCCCTTGTCAATCAGCCCCTGCCTTATATATACTGCTCACGCCATAACCTCAGTATGGTGTTCTCCATCATTCATCACCGCTCTCCACACCACTGTTACTCTTGTTTATTTTGTGTTCTGCAATAAATTATGTTTAATGGTCACCCTGCACATGAATCCTTCCATCTGCCCCGGATGGCTGCACATGACAATATCTCACCTTCACAGTTTCAATTTTATTTCCAGTGTAATTTTTCCACTGAGATCAGCAGCTACTGTGCTCTCAAGCTTCTGTAGCCATGCAGAAAGCTTTTCCACTGACTGGACATTTTCCACATATGCTGTGTTGTGAAATGATGAAATGATAGACACACCTCACTAATAAAATGACAGGTGCTCATAGATTCAGCCCTCTCCCCCTCATCCTCCCATGAGATGGAACATTCAAACCAGCCCAGTAAATAACAGCATTTTTCCTCATGTATATTCCTCAAACAGCTGGGGGGCTGAAAAGTTCATAGGCTGACCATGATGCAATGGTCAGCCTATGACATATGGCCAAATGTGGTTTATTTTTCAACATAGTAGAGTAGAGTAGAGTAGAGTAGAGTTGTTGCTATGCAATTATTTGACCACCTGCAGGGAAATGGTTTATTTGAGGAGTTTCAATCTGGGTTTAGAATCCATCATAGCACTGAAACAGCCTTAGCGAAGGTCACTAACGACCTCCTCATTGCATCTGATAATGGACTAGTTTCTGTACTTGTCCTTTTAGATCTTAGTGCAGCTTTTGATACTATTGATCATAATATTCTACTTGATAGATTAGAACACTATGTTGGACTTAATGGAACTTCGTTGCAGTGGTTTAGATCTTATTTATCTGATAGGTTCCAGTTTGTTCATGTAAATGATGAGTTTTCTCTCAGCTCAAAGCTTAGTCATGGAGTTCCACAGGGATCTGTGCTTGGCCCTACTCTTTTTAGTTTATATATGCTTCCATTAGGCAACATTATTAGAAAGCACTGTATACATTTTCACTGTTATGCAGATGACACACAATTATACCTGTCAATGAAGCCAGATGATACTAATCAATTAGCCAAGTTAGAAGCCTGTCTTAAGGAAATCAAAGTTTGGATGACTTGTAATTTCCTGCTATTAAATTCAGATAAGACTGAAGTCATTCTTGTTGGTCCAAAAAACCTTAGAAATTCCTTTCCAAATCAAACTTTCAGTTTGGATGCAGTTACTCTTTCTCTTAATAGCTCTGTGAGGAACCTTGGAGTTATTTTTGATCAGGATTTGTCCTTCAATCCACATATTAAATTTGTTTCTAAGACTGCCTTCTATCATTTGCGTAATATTGCCAAGATTAGGAGTATCTTGTTTCAGAGTGATGCTGAGAAGCTGATCCACGCTTTTGTTAGCTCGAGATTAGATTATTGTAATTCTTTATTATCAGGTTGTCCTAAAACATCTTTAAAAAGTCTTCAGCTGATCCAAAATGCTGCAGCAAGAGTTTTAACAGGTACTAGAAAGAGAGATCATATCTCTCCGGTTCTGGCCTCCCTTCATTGGCTTCCCATAGAGTTTAGAATTAAGTTTAAAATCCTTCTTCTTACTTACAAAGCTCTAAACACTCAGGCTCCTTTTTATTTAAAAGATCTGATACTACCGTATCATCCTAACAGAGCACTACGCTCCCAAAATGCAGGTTTACTTGTAATACCTAGAATCTCCAAAAGTACAATGGGAGGCAGAGCCTTCAGTTATCAAGCTCCTCTCCTGTGGAATCAGCTGCCAATCTGGATTCGGGAGTCAGACTCGATCTCTGTTTTTAAGAATAGGGCTAAAACCTACCTTTTTGATATAGCCTACAATTAGGGAGGGATCATGTGTTTTCTGAACCCTCCCTTAGTTATGCTGCTAATAGGTTTAGTCAGCCGGGGGACCTCCAGTAATGCACTGGGCCTCACTCCTTTCCTCACTCTCTATGAAATATTTTTTTTTTGCTGGTCATTAACATTTGTTTGTTCTCTCCCATAGATTGAGTCCCCATCGTGCTGTTTGCTCTCTACATGTCTGTTCTTTTCTTCTTCTCTATCCCCTCACCCCCCAGCCAGTCGCAGCAGATGACTGCCCCTCCCTGAGCCTGGTTCTGCTGGAGGTTTCTTCCTGTTAAAAGGGAGTTTTTCCTCTCCACCGTCGCCAAGTGCTTGCTCACAGGGGATCGCCTGATTGCTGGGGTCTTTCTGCAACTGTGGGGGTCCTCCCTACAGTTGATAGTGCTATGAGATGACTGTTGTTGTGAAATGGCGCTATATAAATAAAGTTGAATTGAATTGAATTGAATAGTCTCCAATGTCACTGTATCCGAAAAGAAACAATGCAGTGAGTATCAGAAAAGGTTGAATTTAATGCATGACTAGTTTTGTTGTTGTAGCATAACTCCTTCTTAGTCAGCCTATGAACTTTTTAGCTGCTGTATGTAATAAAAACAGTTCTGCAGTTTGTGCATGTACATTAAGAGTGACAATAAAAATGTGCACAAAAATATAAGAAATTGCAAAATTGCATTTCTTCTCACTGCTGCATGTTTGTTATGAAAAGCTGCTGTGTCAGGACTGTTTTCAATTACTTCCAGAACACCCTGGTCTCATGTACTTAACAGTGTGATTAATCCAGACAGCCCACTAACCGATATAAGAAACTCTCTATGCCACCATGGTGCTGTCCTCTCCATGCTTGTCATCTGCCAATGTGTAAGGTTTACTAGCACTGACATTCCCTCCTTGAGCCTCCCACTACTATAGGTGGAGCTTTTCCTGTTGTATCCTGCCAAAGGCTTGCTGGGACCCCTTTCCTCCAAGTGGATAATTTGTGAAATTGTGTTTTAGTGATGATACCAATACATGAGGGATTCAGATGTCATGCTGCAGTAGCAGGTCAGCACTTGTAGCTGAACGTTTATGTGCAGCAGAGATGGAGGAGCACTGATGTAGAAATTTTTTTTATATGAATCTAGGTTCATAGGGTTTTGTGTTGACTAGACAGAATGCAAATTAGATTGTTTTCACTTTAACAGTGACCAAATTGGATTTGTTACTGGGTGCCTGTCTGATATTGGAAACATTTTGGGGCTACTTTAAGCTGACATGCAGAATAAAGCAGGCTGGCCCACTTTGAAAGGTTGTAATTTTGGACTGTGTCTGATCAACACTGTCTCCATGACACTCTCCTCTGTCTACTTTTGCCGTCTCAAGTTATTAGAAACATAGCATGCATAATGATGTGGATCTTGTTATTGTAACAACAAACTTGTTTCTCAGAGCAGCAGAAATGAACACTCTAATAATCATGATACTAAGGCTACATTCAGACCAGGATAGTCTCGGTTTGACTGGGTGAGGAATGCCGAGAATTTTTGCACCTTCGTTTGGTTTGGTTTGCATTCACACTGCAGCAGACCAAACTGCCTGGACAGCGTCACGCAGTTACAACAACTGCTCATTTGGGGCGCTATAGCTGAAACTACCACTGACCAGGAAGAATAAATCTCGACAAAGAAGAAAAATCCAGCTTATCGATTGGCCAGGACCGAAAATAGAAATCCGTTCTCTTCAGCTGGATTGTTTGTCCACCACAAACAAGACATTTTTTAACTTTTCTCCTTGGCTTTCTCTGGTAAAAGGATTTCTTGGATTTGTGCCGTTGTCTTTATTGTTATTTTCTACCCAAAATGTGCTACGGTACACCCCACTTCCTCTTCTCAGACTACGTGTTGCTATGGTTACACAAACGCTGAGGGGCATTTCCACCCTTTGGTCTGCTGGATAGTCCGTTTGGATTCAAACTGCAACCAAAGCGCACCAGACTTTGTTTGCAAGTGAACCAAGACCCCCGTTTTCAGGGGGACCAGACTTCGCTTGTTTGGTGCACACCAGAGTTCCAATGCGCGTTCAGACTGCACCAAAAGAACCAAACTATCCACGGTGGTAACAGTGGCCGTCTGAATGTGCCCTAACAAAATGGGTGGGACTTTCTAGCCACCTCACAATTCAGTAAGATTCAGACGATGGTCATGTGATGATAAAACAATTATTGATGCATCTTGATTTTTAAAAAATGTTTACTTTTTACCCATAATTAATTTACTTCCAATGTACTTTATTAATAAAATAACTGAAATGCAGATGTGAAAAGTCAACTGGACTTACATTTAATTAGCATAAATCCTAATACAGCTGCTACAGTACCTGGTTATTGCCTCTTCCACTCTGGCATAGATGGACATGGGTTGCTGTTGAATATTGGACATTAAAAAATTGAGTCTTTCATATGTGTGTATGAATTCAGAATCTTCCACATACAGTGATGTAGTGCATCTAAAAAAGACAATTATTTCCCCCACTTTTACTTCACTCAGGCTTAATCATGTATTATTAGTACTATCTAAACAGCTGCTCTGAAATATGCCTATATCCAAAATCAGGTCCACTAACATTACATGAGTTGTGTGCTTAGAGTCGCGAGCCTGAAGGTTCACTCCACAGCATGTTTCTATTACAAACATAAGAAGTGCGATCCATTTTTAACAAAAATCTTATAAACAACACATAAAAGCTACACTTTAAAGCTATCTAACATTTCCAGGATAATGTCAGCATATCTCTCATAAGCTTTTCTGTGGTGGTTTTATCATTGTGTTTTTGACTGTAAAATCCAACCACACTGGTTGCACCAGTTTATTACACAACACCTGGTTTCTTGTACTGCCTTAAACTTGTTAGGGTATGAAAGCCCTGTCTAGGGAGGCAGATACATATACCAGACAACAGTGGCCATGTACTTGTAATCACAATATTGTAATCTATTCTTCAGCTGGCATATTTGATTCAAAAGTCAGTCCATGCTTAACTAACACTGTGACAGTATTTTCAAGTTCTGAGGGCTCTTAAATTGACCCATGATCACTGCTGGGAACTCCCCACTCTATTCCTAACAAAGGGCATCATTATTTTTCTTATCTCCCTGTCCTTATTAGATTGTTCTAAGCAAAGGACCATAAAACCACTCTGCTCAACCTTTAGACCTTTAAGTGGCAGTGTTTTAGTGTGAAGATGAGATAATCACAACCATCCCTCTTGTGCTGCTGCAATCCTGTTACAAAGCCTGCTGTCACCCTTGACCTTTTGAGTTAGAATGAATATGCTGGAGTAAATTTAAAAGTAATAAAGCTCCACAGAATTGTTTCGGCTAATCGTGCGGTATGTTAAAATTTACTATCCAACATTAGTCAATCTAACCCTAGTAATTTTTTTTCCCTGCCTCATACACACTGGTTGCAAAAAGGAAAAGAAAATTTCCGTTGTGATTATTCATTAGTTTAAAACCAAAGAAAACTAAATGAATACAAAGAGATAACATCTTACGTATTAAATAACCAGTGTTCATAACGTGTAACTTTTTGTTGTCCCTATGTGTTCTAGGCTAGGCTGTCAAATTGCTCATTGGCTATTACTATCATATGTTAATGAAGATTTCTACATGTTTATTTTTGTAAAGCATGTCGCATAAGAGACAATACCCGATCTTGTTGGAACTTCTTTGGTTAGTAATAAAAGGTAATCTCTCAGCACCACCTCTACACAACAAAAAGACTATCTTTTGGAAATAATTGAGTTTTACAATTTAATTATTAAGTAATTTAAATTATGAAAGGGGCACAAGCTGGCCTTTTTTATCAACAGCCAATATTTAAACTAGAACTGGGCAATTAACCAAATAGAACCGAAAACCGCCATTCAGGGTGCAAACCAACCAAATTTTTTTGTTAATGTCTTTTTTTTTTTTTTGTTTTTCCCCTCTCCTTAGAGAGAGAGAGAGTGTGTGTGTGTGTGTGTGTGTGTGTGTGTGTAACTTTTCATGTACTTCTCCTTTAAGACGTGCCCGCAGAGTTTCATGTGCGGGCACCTACTGCCGCACTCCCAAAGCAGTGCACTTTTAGCACTGTTTGGAAGCAGCAGAACACTGCAGAAAAAGTAAAATGGCTTGTAACCACAGCTGTGGAAAACATCTTGTGTGGTACCTGTACCAAAAACTTCCCACCCCAAAGACCTGAACAGCTACAGACCGGTGGCCTTGACGTCCCACTTGATGAAGACCCTGGAGAGACTGCTCCTTGCTCATCTCCGCCCCCTGGTGGAACCAGCGATGGATCCACTCCAGTTCGCCTACCAGCATGGCATTGGGGTGGAGGATGCGGTGATCTTCCTCCTTCACCGTTCTCTGTCCCACCTGGAGAAGCCCGGGAATATGGTGAGGATCATGTTCTTTGACTTCTCCAGTGCTTTCAACACCATCCAACCGATGATCCTGAAGGACAAGCTGCTGCGCGCAGGGGTGGACCAGCACCTGTCATCATGGATCCTGGACTACCTCACGAACCGGCCTCAGTTTGTGAGAACCCGGGACTGTGTTTCCGACACGATCATCAGTAGCACGGGGGCCCCCCAGGGAACGGTGCTGGCTCCCTTCCTGTTCACTCTTTATACTGCGGACTTCTCACACAACACAACACATTGCCATCTACAGAAGTTCTCTGATGACTCTGCGATCGTTGGTCTCATCTCCAACGGAGATGAAGCTGAGTACAGAGGGCTTATCCAGGACTTTGTGGACTGGTGCCATCGGAACTGCCTCCAGATCAACGCGAGGAAAACTAAGGAGCTGGTGGTGGACTGCCGCAGGCATGGGCAGCCCCTCACAGCACCAGTAAATATACAGGGAACAGACATCGAGATGGTGACATCCTATAAGTACCTGGGTATTCATCTGAACAATAAACTAGACTGGTCACACAATACTGACGCACTCTACAAGAAGGGACAGCGCAGGCTGTTCCTGCTGAGGAGACTCAGGTCTTTTGGTGTACAAGGGGCGCTGCTGAAGTCATTCTATGACACGGTGGTGGCATCAGCCATCACTTTTGGAGTGGTCTGCTGGGGCAGTGGCATTACTGCAGCCGATAGGAAGAGACTGAACAAACTGATTAAGAAAGCTAGCTCTGTCCTGGGGCAGCGCCTTGATCCGATGGAGGAGATAGGAGAGAGAAGGACGGTGGCTAAACTGTCATCTCTGCTGGAGTCCGAGTTCCACCCTATGCAGGACATACTGGATGCACTGAGGAGCTCATTTAGCAGCAGACTACATCATCCCAGGTGCACAACCGAGAGGTTTCGTAGGTCCTTCCTACCAACGGCTGTCAGACTGTACAACCTAAGCAGGGCTGCTCGCAGAGATAGCAAAAAGACGTAACAAACTAATAGTTTTTTTGAATGCAAAAGATGCAATAGACTTACACTATGGTCCTCTCCGGCATACAACTAGGAACATACTGGTCACTATGGAGGGTGAGAATATGTATGGGCACATAATCATACCATGTAAGATAACTAAATAGACGGTTATGCTGTTTCATCCCACCTAGCAACAATGCTCTGCACTGTGTGTGTTTATGTATTTACATATTTATTCCATCTAGCTACAATGCTCAGCACTGGGTGTGTTTATATTTATATATCTATATATTTATTCCATCTAGCTACAATGCTCCACACTGTGTTTTTATATATCTACATACTATTCCATCTAGCTACATTGCTCCGCACTGTGTGTGTTTATATACTTGCATATTTATTCCACCTAGCTGCAATGCTCCGTACTGTGGGTGTTTATATATTTACATATTTATTCCATCTAGCTACAATGCGCTGCACTGTGTGTTCATATATTCATATATTTATTCCATCCAGCTACAATGCTCTGCACTGTGTGTCTGTGTGTGTGTGTGTGTGTGTGTATATATATTTTATAGTAATATGTACATATGTATATTAGCTGCTCTTGCTTGCTTGTTTTTTTTTTTTTTTTTCTTGCCTTCTGATTGTTGCTCTGAGTGTTGCTATCCCTGTGCTGTTGCAATCCTGGAATTTCCCCGTTGTGGGACTAATAAAGGCTTATCTTATCTTATCTTATCTTAACAAAAGGAAACATGCTGTCTGTCCACATAGCATGTGATGATTGACTCTTTATTTCATCTGAAGATGCCAAGGAAAAACAGGCAAAGTGAACACGTCGATGCCTAAGGCTAAGTTGCTGTTAACCTCTGACGACTGCTTCATCTTAACCATTTTTGTCTGCCAGGGTAGATGGAAAACACCTGTGCGTGAATCTTTTAAGGTGGAGAGACTGCTGCACAACAGCCACCACACATAGCTTGACAAAGATGGGGACTCGTATCCAGTGGCAAGGAGAACCTAGATGACTGGGAGTCACCATTTGCTGCAGCCCTCATCCGCCTTTGCAGCCAGTAGAGTTGCTGCCCATCTACTGCCTGTTCAGCCGTTGGGGACTTTGAGCCAGAACTGTAGTTGAGTTGGCTAACAGAACTGCAGAGCTATTGGAACTGCCGCTGAGTTGACCTGCAGGACCATGAGAGGGGTGAAAAACCAGGCCATATCCCTGGCCAAGGGAGGCAAGGGTGTGCTCACACTTGCCCAAGGTGTACACCCAGGCTAGTGGAGGGAAGGAGGTGTCTTACTTCTCCGTTCTAGACCGACTCCAAGCAAGGTCTAGCCACTGCCCGTGCCAGGATGGATGACCATAATGGACAAACTAAGGATGCCGTCGTGAGTCACGTGACCCACATGGTATGTAAACACATTGAGTCGTATTACAACGGAAGCAATTCATAATCAGTTGCCAGAGGTATGGGGTGTGTTTATGGGTATTCAAAGTTCATTTCACTATTACAGTTGCGCAACAACAAATTTTCCACTGGACACAATGTGCAAAGAGGCTGGTCTAATTATTCAGAGGTGTGTTTTGGATAATCCAATCCAAAGAACTCCTGCCCATCCCTTTAATGCACAGAGCTGCATTATCTAAAGTGAACTCTGATCAAGGTGGCCTGTTGAAGATCAGTTTTGCACTGGCCAAAGGGCATGCGCGTGAGCGAAAATGCTCATGATAGTAACGCTGCTTGGTGTTAAGCAGGCATTAATCACAGTTGTTTCATTTTTTCATCTGCTAGTCCAAGGGTCATCTGCAGTTTCACCCCAGCCCGATAGGTAGTGTAAATGCACTGTTGCACCAGTTTGGTCACGGCTATGCAAAACAGGAGAAAAGCAAGAACCATGCAGAATATCAACAACAATGGTGACTGCACACAGGTGAGAAGGGGAACTCATGGGTTTACTACCTTTGGTGGAAGAAGAAGTTAAAAAAAGAAAGAGAAAGAGAAGGTGTAATGTGTGCTTTTGCTTCTGTGTCTTGATTTTCATCTTCCTCATTGTCTTCTTTGTCTATTTTGTATGCTGTGTCGGTACTACCACCTCATGGATGGGAGGTTGGATCTTGCATAGCCAACACGCACAGGCAATGCTGTCACAAAGTTTGGGCTGCACGCGCTTAGCTGTGGAGGGGCACATTGAAGCCTAGCGGTCCGGAGACAATGACATAATTTTCATCACACAAGCCTCGCACTCAAGCAGATGTGCAGAGCGGTGGTGGAGCATAAACTCAGCTTAAGACCCAGAGGAGAGTCAAGAAACTGTGAGTTACACTGCTGTAAATGAACAGGAACGTCATGGCTACTAAAAGTGGCTTGTTTATATCCTAAATGTAGCTGTAGCATTAGCTAGGGCTACTGTAGGTAGCTGACTGTACTAGGTTCACAGTATGCAACCAGAAGGTCCCCACGATGGTAAAAATGCATGCACATCTGCCAGAAAAGGGCATTCAAACTAGGCAATGATGTACAGTGGCTGTGAACCTGAGGGCTTCATGCAGTATGCCTGCCTCAGGATGTGATTTCTCTCCCTTTCTGTTTCACTTTCTAATAGTTAACCCTGCCCTGCACTCCTTTCTCCCTTTCTCACTCTCTCTTATCCTCCCTACTTCTGCACATTTTTGTGATCACTGGACAACAGTCTCGATAATGAGGATGAAAATGCTTTATGACAGGAAAAATTGTTTTGTTTTCTGCCCAGGTACTTAAGAGAGGAGACAGAATGGAAGAAAAGGGGAGGGGGATTACTGGTAGAAATGATGTTGTGCTTTGATTTGTTTTTTAGACACCTACCAGACTTTTCAAAGACTAAAAGGAGCCACAGTTCACAATCCCTCTTGTATAAGAGAACTCTTGAGTCAACCTGAGACTAATCTAATTTCCCTACTCTCTCCGCTCATGGCTGCTGCCTTGTGTTATTGATCTGGCTCCACCACTGAAAGCTGCAGCACTTTGGCATCTTTATTTTTATTTCTTGTAAGTTGCTTTGTGGCTCCGTTTACACCAGTCCCACGTGATCGGGTGAATGATTGATGAACTCGGTGTGGGGCAAAGATGTCACTTGCATTGTTACCCTGATCAAACTGCCTCCTGCCTCATGGGATTGCAGGGCAAGCATGTGATTTTCTGGACATGTTTTAAAATAAATAAAGAATTGATAGGGGCAGATTTACTAAAGGGCGCAGGGCAAAGTTAGCAGTGGAAAGGTGTGAACTATGTTAATTTTGCGCCTGGCCTCATTGCATATGTATTTTTAGGAGTTGTCATGTCAAAGCGCAAATTTGAGGGAGGAGAGTATTTAAAGCAGGGGTGTCCAATCATGTGCCATTGAGGGCCGAGACCCTGCAGGCTTTACCTCCAACCAGTGTCTTCAACAGCAGATTCCACTGGATTTCTTCCCACTGATTGCTGATAAGTGAAAACACCTGCTGAAGAGACTGGGTAGAAGAGGAAAACCTGCAGGGTCTTGGCCCTCCATGGCACATGATTGGACACCCCTGATTTAAAGGACTGGCGCAAGATGATTTATTAAGGTTTGTGGTTGTCGATTTCCTGCTAAATGCACCAGGATTTAACACCCCAAAAAAGCATGTCTTAATTCTCTGTGCCTGTCATGACAGCGATCGTTTGTGCCGAGACACTGGTGAGAACTGAGGGTGCATGGCCGAAGAAACAGAAGCTTCTCTCTGCGCATGACTTTATTTGGCAAGACAGAACAGATTATATGAACTGAAACAATCTCACAGAGATCGGTGTTTTGCTGAACTGGACATCAACCGGCAGAGGATTTTTTCATTTCATTTGTATATAGCTTACTAAATTAATTTGTATCCATAAAATAGTGGACATACAGATGTGTCAGCGGACAGTGACTTTTTTTTTCCTGTTCTGCGGAGGTTCACACTCAGAGTCCGGAGTTTTCCTCTCTCCATATTTCTATATTTGTGTCTTTGTGCTGTGCATAAAACTAATTCAGTTCCCTCTCCTCTCTCCCAGTTCAGCATTCACAATAGGAGGAAAACAATGAGATTATTAAAAAAAAAAAAGCACAGATCCATGGAAACATCCCCCGATGCAACATCCTAGTATGACAGCAGTCTCTGGTGTGACTGTCCAAGGAATAAGTGAAATTGTGTGTGTTTAATTTTATTATGTTCCAGACTTCAGAAGACATAAAACACATATTTATAAAAAGTTGTGAACTGGGAGACCTGTAGATTTTGTTAAAATAAAGTTATTCATATAATAAAACCCCAGAGTCTCCATCAGATCATCTTGACAGTTCTTGTGTTAATAAAATAAACATGTTGGTCAAATAATCAGCTTATTCATGAGTAGTCCTTTTTTAAATTATATACAAATACTAAATTTATACGTATTAAATAAAGGAGTCTGCCATGTGAAGTGAAAAACAAAAACAAATTATTTTTCTGGGTTTGGCACTTAAACAAAGCTTAAAAAAGCTTTTAAAAAACTTTTATATTATGCATATTATATGTATATATATTATGCTCCTCCGAACTGGTTGCGCCTGTGTTGATGACTCTGTGCGCAGTTTTGCAGTGCTCTTGGTGAATGGCTGGTCATTATTGAAATGAAGTGCCTTCATCTGTGTTCATAATTTTGCGTGTTGTTAGTAGATCCCTGGCAAAAATTGGCCACTCCCTTAGGCACTCTGTCTAAATTGCACACTCATTAATTTGTGCTGCCTTGGTAAAGCTGCCCCATAGTCTGTTAAGAAATGATGTAATTTTTATCCTCTAGTATTTTTCTTATCTTGATAGCCTGAAAAAGTGCAAACAGTGTTAATTACCTCCGCCAAGGGAGGAAGTAATGTTTTCGCTGGCATTGGTTTGTTGGTTGGTTGGTTTGTTTGTTGGCAACATTACTCCAAAAGTTATGAACGGATTTCGATGAAATTTTCAGGAAAGGTGTGTAATGGCACGAGGAACAAATGATTTGATTAGATCCAGATCACGATCTGGATCCAGGAATTTTTTGAAAATTATTTTATATATTAATATTGGCCTTTTCATGTACTTCTCCTGTACGATGTGTCCCCACAGTTACATGTGTGGGCATGCACCTCTGTACTTCGGAAACACTGCAGAAAAAGTAAAACGGCTTGGAATGAAAAGAAATGTGGTCTCCATCCACATAGTATGTGATGCTTGATATTATTTCATCTGAAGACGCCAAGAAAAAGGAAGCAAAGTGTGGGGTTTAAGACGGGGTTTGGAGTGCCTGAGGGTGTTACCGGCAGACAAGCTGAGTATGTTGTTGCGAGCCACATCACCCACAGGGCATGTAAATACACTAAAACGGGATTTATGCACTCGCATCACATCAACGCCATTATTGACATCTGTTGCAGACGCAGTGACTGGCAGTTTTTTTTTTGTGTTGGGTAAAATGCGTTGTCCCATTGCCAGAACAGGTTTCAGCCAATGTGTAGAGTAATTTGTGTTTGTTGTGTGTTTTTGTTTTTGAAATGGCGACGGACAAGAGCAGGTTGTAATGGAATTGCAGCTAATAAATGTTAAGAAAAAGCAACTTTTCACAAGATCCTTGCACAGAGAAAAAGTAAAGAAATTGCACTCACAGCTGCATCGTGTCGATGCAGGTGCATAACTTGCACTTAACTCCAGCACTGGACAGTGTTTAATTTTTTTGTTTGTGAAATCACAATAGGCCTGTTCTGCTATGCTCGTTTACTATGCACTGCAGTGATATTGTCATAACTGCCCTTTTCAGGGCATTAATGAGGCACCAAATGCCAACAGTGAGTTTACTTGTTTATTAACAGAAACACAAAGTAATGAGCCACGTGGGGCAAAACATATACACTAAACGTGACTCCCAAATAAAGAGCACAAACACCTACATAAGAGAGTAGCAAGGGCGAAACCTGACGCTATAGAATAAACACTTACAAGTGATTGAAGCGAGGGCGAAACCTGATGCCGAAACGAGACTGGAGCTGGACGTAGGGACTCCAATCTAAGGTAGACGAGATCGCAGCCACGACTATGTCTAGCTGGCGATCTTAAATAGTGAACAGAACTCAAACTACAAACAGGTGTGGAGTAAACGTAATGACAAAGTGCAGACAACCATGACAGGTCATGAATAGATTTGACAGCAGGAAGTCCTGTCACGGCGCTGTCAAAATAAAAGCACAGACACAACGAAAATGTAATTAGAAATACATATGGAAGAAAGGGAAATAGATCAGGAGACTCGAGCCCGGTGCGGAACCGAACTCAGGGTCACCACAGTACCCCTCCCTCAAGGGGTGGATCTCCAGACACCCATGGTAACATCAAAAAAGAGAAGAGAATACCCCCACAAACGGCAATAACTACAAAAACTGACCCCGGGGGGGAGGCGGGGGAATCCAGGCGAGGGAGAGACACAAAACAATACAAAACCCAATAATCTAACATCAAGGACAATATAAAGAAAACTGGGTCATAAATAATAAACAGAGAGACAGTTCCAGTGGCCTCCCAGCGTCCTGGCTCCACCTGACCGACCAGTGAAAAAGCCGGGCAGCCAGCCAACACCCCAGCGACCCCGACTACCAGAAAAGAGTTCGGGGGGCTGACCAAAATCCAAGACGTGCTGGACAGTCTGATGAAATGAGTCGGATGGCGCAGTGGTTTAGCACTGTGGCAGCACAGTTTTACCCTCGGCCGGGGGATCGCGGGGATCATGAGGTCGTGGGTTCGATCCCAGCCCCCGACCAACAGTGAGCTGTGTGGAGTTTGCATGTTCTCCCCGTGTTGCGTGGGTTTACTCCGGGATTTCTCCGGTTTCCTCCCGCATACCAAAAACACGTAGGTTTAGGGCGCTCGCGCACGCAGCGACCAGCAGCCGGTGGCTTGTCACCAGACTGCAAACCAAGTCTACCTACGGGTACAAATAAGTAACAAAAAAAAAAAACAAAAAAAAAAAAAAAAGGATGGTCTGCCAGACAATCAAGACCACCTGACCTGGCAGCCCAATCTTTCAGGCAGCCAGCCGATGTTCTTCAGCCACCAGGACCAGAGGGGGAAACCGGGAGGCGGCTTACCCATCGGGAGGCTCACTGACAGGAAGCCGGGCCGGGGGCAAGGAACCCCAACGGCGTCTGGTGGTGGAGAGAAGAGGGGAGCCATGACAGCATCAGGCTGGGGGCCAGCAGCACCCGTGGTGGAGCCCGGCTGGGCCAGCGTATCATCCATGGCGACTCCAGGCTGGAGCTCTGAAGCACCCACGGTGGACCCAACCCATGTCAACGCTGCACCCACGGTGGACCCAACCCAAGGAGGGACCCAAACGACGGCCTCGGGCAGGGATGGAGCAGTGACCTGAACGACCTCCAGCGACGAACCTGGACCCTCGGGGATGTCCGACAGAGCTAGAACATCTCCGTTGACCCTGGAAGAGGACTCCAGCACAGTAGAGAAACAAAAGGGATCAGGGTCACCAGCAGCGGCAGAGCCTGGCAAAGCGAGCTCGAATGCAGCGGGTGGCTGCACCCAGCTGTCCTCCCCAAGAGACAGGCAAGATTGCTCCAATATAGAAAAGAGAAAGACAAAATAGAGCACTTGCCTGATCTCAAGATTAGCCGCCGTCCAGGACTCCGGCGATCCAGGCGACGAAGTAGACACGGGCTTGGGCATCAGGAGGTCAATAGCAGGTTCCCACTCGGCTGCAGGGGCCACTGCAGCCGGCATGATGGTCTCGGCAGTCCTGGAACCCCCAGGCACAGTAGTCCACACCGATGGCTCCGTCGGTGCGGCAGCAGGAGGTCCGTCGCTCACTAGGGCTGGCTTCTGCTCACTGGAGACCTGGGGATGCTTCGCCGTCGGCGCAGGCTCCAAATGACTGGCAGCCCTCCTCCTCTGTCCATGGCATGGCTGCGGGGCTGGGACCTGGCTCACCAGGGCCGCAGGCTCCTCCCTCGTCCGGTGGTTTAACCCAGGCACCGGCGGACACTCAGGGGGTAAAGAAGGAGACACGGAGGTAGCAAGGACAATTTTAGTGGCTGCAGCAGGTGGTGGGGACTCAGTGGACTGCAAAACCTGAGCCCCCCCCCCCCCCCCCAGGAATCAGACAAGGTAATTCATCATATTGTGGAAAAGAATGAAAAAAACACTTGCCTGTTTTCCTGGGGTGTGATGGTTCCTGCTGCAGCAGGCTCAGTTCTTCTCTCGCCTGCAGAAATGGTGATGGTGGACCCCTTGGGAAGACAAGGAAGAGCCGCCCCAACAGGATCGGTGATGGGTAGAGCCGGACAAGGGACCACTGGGCTCGCAGCAGCTGAAGAAAGCGCCAAGGAGGAGGGAGGAGCAGCCGAGGCAGTCCGGGGTAGGGGAGCTGGCGAAACAGCAGAAAAAAACGACCTGGAGGCTGAGACTGCTGTCTTCACTCTCTGCCGCGGCGCAGGAGAAACATCTGGCTGGGAGACGTATGAGTTCTTCTGGCGGCCCACAGCAGAATCCAGGCGGGAACCCCGCGGAGTATTGACCCGGTCAGGAAATTCCCTCCCCTTTGGAACGATTGTGTTCCGGGGAGGAGATGGATCATGAGCAGGGCGGCGACATCTTCTAGCTGGAGGCGAGGCTAAATTTAAATTAGGAAAGCGCCGCTGCTGCGCTGAAACTGAAGCCAGCAGCTCGGTGGGCTCAGAAAAATTGTGAAGCTCAGGGTTAGCCTCCACCAGTCTGACTGCAGCCACCACGCTCTTACGAATCTCGCTGGGATGTAAGGCAGAGTGTACCTCAGCCACACGGCCCCTAATGAGTTCAGCCGTCCACTTAACCTCTTCACTGGGACCCTTGGCTGCCCTCCTCCTCCGCTGCGTAGGAAGACAATCTGCCGGTGGTGCAGAAACTGGAGCTGGAACCGAGGTAGAACCCTCATAGAGAGCCGAGGAACGAGAGTGCTTTCCTGTCGGCCCCCTCTTGGGCTTCCTGGAGGATTTCTTGTCCAACTCCCGGTTCTTCTGGAGAAGCGCTAAAACTTCAGCCATCCTCTCTCTGCCCTCAGCCTGATCAGCAAGGCGAGGATGGCGTTTGACAGTCGCCTCTGCAAGGCCCAGGTACCACAAAGCGCTTTCGGGGGGGAGGGGGTGTTGGCGAGCGATGGATAGGAGGTTATCAATCTCCATTAGAGCCCGCATGAGCTCAAAGCCCAGGCTTATAGGATACCATGTTCTAAATGACACCATACCTCCTCCCTGAAAAACAAAAAACAAAACGCAGGCACCCAGTAAAAAAGAAAAACAGAGCCGAAAACAAAACTCACTGTGGCTGGCACCTCGCTTGGCTGCGATCTACTGTCATAAATGCCCTTTTCAGGGCATTAATGAGGCGCCAAATGCCGACAGTGGGTTTGCTTGTTTATTAACAGAAACACAAAGTAATGAGCCACGTGGGGCAAAACACATACACTAAACGTGACACACAAATAAAGAGCACAAACACCTACATAAGAGAGTAGTGAGGGCGAAACCTGACGCTATAGAATAAACACTTACAAATGATTGAAGCGTGGGTGAAACCTGACACTGAAACAAGACTGGAGCCGGACGTAGGGACTCCAGTCTAAGGTAGACAAGATCGCAGCCACGACTATGTCTAGCTGGCGATCTTAAATTAACATGAATAATAACATGTATGTCATTAAAAAGGGCATTTTGTTAATGAACATTAACAAAAAACCGACCTGAAAAATTCAATAAACCATGATGCTTATTCCACCTTATTTAAGGTGGAATTGCCTAGCCCCAGTGTGTGGTCAGTACAATTATGACAGTCTTGTTACTAGGTTGTAGTCATACAGTATCTCACAAAAGTGAGTAAACCCCTCACATTTTTGTAAATATTTTATCTTTTCATGGGACAACACTGAAGATATGACACTTTGATACAATGTAAAGTAGTCAGTGTACAGCTTTTATAACAGTGTAAATTTGCTGCCCCTTAAAGTAATTCAACACACAGCCATTAATGTCTAAACCTCTGGCAACAAAAGTGAGTACACCCCTATGTGAAAATGTCCAAATTGTGTCCAATTAGCCATTTTCCCTCCCCGGTGTCATGTGACTCGTTAGTGTTACTAGGTCTCAGGTGTGAATGGGGAGCAGGTGTGTTACGTTTGGTGTTATCTCTCTCACACGCTCTCATACTGGTCACTGGAAGTTCAACATGGCACCTCATGGCAAAGAACTCTATGAGAATGTGAAAAAAAGAATTGTTGCTCTACGTAAAGATGGCCTAGGCTTTAAGAAGATTGCCAACACCCTGAAACTGAGCTGCAGCACGGTGGCCAAGACAATACAGCGGTTTAACAGAACAGGTTCCACTCAAAACAAGCCTTGCCATGGTCGACCAAAGAAGTTGAGTGTACGTGCTCAGCGTCCTATCCAGAGGTTGTCTTTTGAAAATAGACGTATGAGTGCTGCCAGCATTGCTGCAGAGGTTGAAGGGGTGGGGGGTCAGCCTGTCAGTGCTCAGACCATATGCTACACACTGCATCAAATGGTTCGCATGGCTGTCATCCCAGAAGGAAGCCCCTTTTAAAGATGATGCACAAGAAAGCCCACAAACAGTTTGCTGAAGACAAGCAGACTAAGGACATGGATTACTGGAACCATGTCCTGTGGTCTGATGAGACCAAGATAAACTTATTTGGTTCAGATGGTGTCAAGCATGTGTGGCGGCAGCCAGGCGAGGAGTACAAAGACAAGTGTATCTTGCCTACAGTCAAGCAAGGTGGTGGTTTTGGGCTGCATGAGTGCTGCTGGCACTGGGGAGCTACAGTTCATTGAGGAAACCATGAATGCCAACATGTACTGTGACATACTGAAGCAGAACATGATCCCCTCCCTTCGGAAACTGGGCCGCAGGGCAGTATTCCAACATGATAATGACTCCAAACACACCTCCAAGATGACCACTGCTTTGCTAAAGAAACTGAGGGTAAAGGTGATGGACTGGCCAAGCATGTCTCCAGACCTAAACTGCATTGAGCATCTGTGGGGCATCCTCAAACGGAAGGTGGAGAAGCGCAAGGTCTCTAACATCCACCAGCTCCGTGATGTTGTCATGAAGGAGTGGAAGAGGATTCCAGTGGCAACCTGTGAAGCTCTAGTGAACTCCATGCCCAAGAGAGTGAGGGCAGTGCTGGAAAATACTGTAATTGTGGCCACACAAAATATTGACACTTTGGGCACAGTTTGGACATTTTCACTTAGGGGTGTACTCACTTTTGTTGCCAGTGATTTAGACATTAATGGCTGTGTGCTGAGTTATTTTGAGGTGACAGCAGATTTACACTGTTATACAAGCTCTACACTGACTACTTTACATTATATCAAAGTGTCATATCTTCAGTGTTGTTCTATGAAAAGATATAATAAAATATTTACAAAAATGTGAGGGGTGTACTCACTTCTGTGAAATACTGTACAATGTAATCATATTGTTTTTGCTGCCGTTTCTCTGTCTGTTAGCAGGATCACGTAAAAACTCATTGATGGATTTGGATGAGATTTTCACCAGAGGTGGCCCTTGGCCCAAAAGATGAACTCATAAGATGTTGGAGGTGATCCCTGAGTGCATACCTCCGCCAAGTCCCTGTCTCGCAGTGTACAGATGAATGGTGATATGGACGGACAAAGGGAGGGAGGGGATGGCACCTTCGCGAAAGTACAGACGTGGACAAGATTATTGGTACCCCTCTGTTAATGAAAGAAAAACCCACAATGGTCACAGAAATAACTTGAATCTGACAAAAGTGGTAATAAATAAAAATTCTATGAAAATTAACCAATGAAAATTAGACAGTGCTTTTGAATTGTGGTTCAACAGAATTATTTTAAAAAACAAACTCATGAAACAGGCCTGGACAAAAATGATGGTACCCTTAACTTAATATTTTGTTGCACAACCTTTTGAGGCAATCACTGTAATCAAACGATTTCTGTAACTGTCAATGAGACTTCTGCACCTCTCAGCAGGTATTATGGCCCACTCCTCATGAGCAAACTGCTCCAGTTGTCTCAGGTTTGAAGGGTGCCTTTTCCAGACGGCATGTTTCAGCTCCTTACACAGATGTTCAATAGGATTTAGATCAGGGCTCATAGAAGGCCACTTTAGAATAGTCCAATGTTTCACTCTTAGCCATTCTTGGGTGTTTTTAGCTGTGTGTTTTGGGTCATTATCCTGTTGCAAGACCCATGACCTGCAACTAAGACCAAGCTGTCTGACACTGGGCAGCACATTTCTCTCTAGAATACCTTGATAGTCTTGAGATTTCATTGTACCCTGCACAGATTCAAGACACCCTGTGCCAGATGCAGCAAAGCAGCCCCAGAACATAACAGAACCTCCTCCATGTTTCACAATAGGGACAGTGTTCTTTTCTTGGTATGCTTCATTTTTGCGTCTGTGAACATAGAGCTGATGTGCCTTGCCAAAAAGTTCCAGTTTTGTCTCGTCTGTCCATAGGACATTCTCCCAGAAGCTTTGTGGCTTGTCAACATGCAGTTTGGCAAATTCCAGTCTGGCTTTTTTATGATTTGTTTTCAACAGTGGTGTCCTCCTTGGTTGTCTCCCATGAAGTCCACTTTGGCTCAAACAACAACAGATGGTGCGATCTGACACTGATGTACCTTGACCTTGGAGATCACCATGAATGTGTTTAGAGGTTGTTCTGGGCTCTTTTGTTACCATTCGTATTATCCGTCTCCTCCTGCAGCCACGTCCAGGGAGGTTGGCTACAGTCCCGTGGATCTTAAATTTCTGAATAATATGTGCAACTGTAGTCACAGGAACATCAGGCTGCTTGGAGATGGTCTTATAGCCTTTACCTTTAACATGCTTGTCTATAATTTTCTTTCTAATCTCCTGAGACAACTCTCTCCTTTGCTTCCATGTTTAGTGTGGTACACACCATGTCAACAAACAGCGCAGTGACTACTTGTCACCCTTTAAATAGGCCTACTGACTGATTACAAGTTTGTAGACACCTGTGATGTTAATTAGAGGACACATCTTGGTTGAACATGTCCCTATGGTCACATTATTTTCAATCTTTTCTAGGGATACCATCATTTTTGTCCAGGCCTGTTTCATGAGTTTGTTTTTTAAAATAATTCTGATGAACCACAATTCAAAAGCATTGTCTGATTTTCATTGGTTAATTTTCATAGAATTTTAATTTATTACCACTTTTGTCAGATTCAAGTTATTTCTGTGACCATTGTGGGCTTTTCTTTCATTAACAGAGGGGTACCAACAATTTCGTCCACGTGTGTATGCGCTCTCTGAGTGCTCTCAGTTTTAATTACTGGACTTGAATGCTGGACTTGGAGAAATTAGTAGTTTATTAGATTTGTTTTATAATTTTTATTAGGTCATTCCGGCCAAGGTGAAATGAGCTAGTGCCCTGGTACTGCGTCCACTGTCTGTCCATCCAAGGAAATTGCCCAGACGCTCAAAAAACTGTCACACACCGATGGGTAAAATGTCACAAACTGTGAATTTGTGTCACTTCAACTTTACATGTTTACATGCACAACATATTCTAGTTAAGGTTGATATTCTTGCTAAGACAAGCTTGATGGAAAATTGGTGTGTACATGTGGAGAATCAGTGTAACAGTTGCTTGTGCACAGTTTATTTTAGACTTACTATGGGAGCTGAGCTGGAAATAATAATAATAATAATAATAATAAGATCAAATAAAAATACACAAGCTTGCAAAAATTCATGCCATATGCATAAACACAACAAAAATGATCAAAAAATGAAGAATGAAAAGTGGGTAAAATGTGCTTAACGGTCCCTAGGGGTTAAAATATTTTTCTTCAAATTTGTTTTTCAGTTCAGTTATATAGGTCATGTTAAAGGTAAGAAATGTTTGGGGAAAAGTATCATGGTCTAATTTTTTTTTTTACATCACAAGGCCTGGCATTTTAACAGAGAGATGTACATTTTAGCTACCCCTGTAACTAAATATTAAATGCAAACAAAAGACTAATTTAGATGTATCCATATTCCAAAGTCTCAATGGGCCGTATTACAACAATGCGGTGGGTGAGTCAGTTGTCACTGATGCAGAATGCGTTTATGGGCATTTCCAGGCTCATTTCCTTATTACAATGGCATAAAAACAAACTTTCCATCAGTGCATGACACAAAGAGGACAGTCTAATCATTCAGAGGTGTGTTTTGGATAATCCAATCCAAAGCGCTCATGCCTATCCCTTTAATGCAAGAGGCACATTATTTAAAGTGAATTCTGATCATGATGGTTTAAGACGGGTTTTGCACTGACCAAGGCCCGTGTGTATGAGCCAAAATGCATGCGATAATAATGCTGCTTGGTAATGAGGAGGACATCAATCACAGTTGATGCCCAGTTAGTTATTTTAGAAACAACAAACAGGGAAGAATGGGCTGAAAAATCAGCTGAATGGTTTAATGTAGTGCGCACAGATGCAACACCAGACATGAATGGGTTTGAAACTTCAAGAAAAGATGAGGGGGGGATATATATATATATATATATATATATATACTACTCAAAAAGTTAGGGATATTTGGCTTTTGGGTGACATTTATGGAAAATGTAAAAAGTTCACGCTACAGTGATATAATATCATGAAAGTAGGGCATTTAAGTAGAAGCATGCGATGGTGATTTCCTCATCTCAAGCAATTTATTGAAACAAAAGCCAACAGTGGTGGGTGTACCACAACAAAAAATGTCAGTGTCTCAGTAACTTGTCATGTGCCCTTGAGCATCAGTTACAGCTTGACAACAATGTCTCATGCTGTTACAAGTCGACTTATTGTCTGCTGAGGCATGGCATTCCGCTGTTCTTGAAAGGCGGCCCTGAGGTCACTGAGGTTGTGGGGTACAGGGTTACGAGCCTCTACACGGGGACTCAGCTGATCCCATAGGTTTTCTATAGGGTTCAGGTCTGGAGAAAGTGCAGGCCACTCCTTTTGAGGTACCCCAGCTTCCATCAGCCATTCCCTAATGATGCGATCTCGATGAGCTGAAGCATTGTCGTCCATGAAGATGAAATTAGGCCTGTGTTGTTCATGCAGGGGCACAATGACTAGATTAATGATGTTATTCAGGTAGGTAGGCTTGTCACTGTACCATTCACAAGGTGTAGGGCAGTTCTGTATTGACTAGACACACCTACCCAGACTGTAACATGATGACAACAGTGGCTGATGCATAGCACTCTCCTTGATGTCTCCAACATCATTGGCGGCCATCATTTCTGCTCAACATGAATCGACTTTCATCAGAGAACAACACTGAGGCCCACTGGTCCCTTGTCCAGCGTAAATGCTCCCTGGCCCATGCAAGACAATGATGCCTGTGCCTGATGGTGTGGTCAGGTACCCATGCAGGTCATCTAGCACGCAGATCACGCTGATGTAAATGGTTTCAAATGGTCTGACGTAATACTTGGGTGCCTCTCACCTCCCTTAAATGTGCCTGGAGTTGAGTAGAATTCATCATCCGGTTCCGCTGGGCACTGTTCACAATGGAGCGGTCATCAGCGTGGGATGTGGCCAAAGGGTGTCCACTTCTATGCCTTTCTGTGACTCTTCCAGTCTCTCTGTATCTCTGTTGCAACCTGCTGATGACACTCTGTGACACTCTAAGTTCAGCGACCACTTCCCTCTGAGAACATCCTGTTTGAAGCCTCGCAATGGCGAGGTACTGTTGATCAATTGTTAGATGTCGTCTTGGTCTCATGATGTCAAAATGTGAACAGCATGATGAAGAGAACTGTTTAAATACCAATTCTAATTGAACCAGAAAATTTATTGGTCGATTCATGGATCAAACACCTGCTGTGAATTTTGCCATTAAGCACCTTGTTAGAGAGCAGCAAGTTATGCAAAAAGTACTGAAACATTGAACAGTTGGACATATGCATTCAAAAGGTTTGAGAAGGTCAAATTAAGTTCATCTGTAAAGGTTATAGTGCATTTTAGGTGCATCCTGAAATATCACCCGAAAGTCGCATATCCCTAACTTTTTGTGAAGTGTGTGTGTGTGTGTGTGTGTGTGTGTTAATTTACTTTGGGCATTTTAAAGAAGATAAACTTACCACCGTTTGTAGCGCTTGGAGCTGTTTGTACAATGGACTCATCCATGGCCGCTAGGATTGCTGTAGTTGCTCAAAAATGGGCTTTGTCCGACTGGCCCCCTCCAATTTATCTTGTACGTCAACAGATGACCATTGAGCCAGGAAATACTGTGTCTCCTCTTCACTCCAACTCCGCTTCTTTTTGGAATGCATGCTTGATCTGCTGTTTGGAATGCAACATGGCGTTCAGTAGTGTTTTGAAGAACTTTTCAGCTGGACAGCTAACCCCGCCTACGACAGTGGACATAACCAACGTCAAGTGGTTCGCAACTCTGGCCCAGCAAGGAGTTGGAGCCAGCTTAGCACCACTTTTGAGAGCCTGGGGCTAGTGCTTAGGCGGTCAGAAAGTGAAGAACTAGTGCCAAGTCAGGCTCCGGCTCCAGTTAAGCACCGGAACCAGCTTGGTGGAAAAGGGGTATGTGTAGCCTAAGGGTCCGAGAAATGGAGATAGGTGCTGCGCCTATACACCACATTATGTCCCACATGCTGTGGAAGGGAATTAACTAACATGAACTGAACAGTTTTAAAGTCAATCAGGTACTGAGTATTGAGTATTTTCAGTTTGATGAAGAGTGGATTTTTTGGTTCTCTTTAAGTGGATTTTGTGAATATTCTTGAGGCTTTTTTCTGAAGAATGAAGATTGGGATTATAGTTGTCTTGCTTGTGTTCCCCCATACTTCCACACGGTAAGTCATATATGGGAGTATGAAGGAACAATACAATGTGTGTCAGGATGATTGGCTTAAGAAATATTTTGTTTTATATAGAATCGCAATTGACTTAGATATTTTAGACTTGATAGAGCTTGTTTGTTCCTTCCAGCTTCACAAACCAGTGTACTCCTAATGCCAGTCCCAATTCCAGGTAACTGGGGAAGGTGGCATCAAGAAGGGCATCTGACGTAAAATCTACGCCAAATCAAACATGCAGATCATGACAAATGAGACTTCCATACAGGATCAGTTGAGGCCCAAATTAACAACGACCACCACCAGAGCTGTGAGCCGACAGAGTGCTGGGGAAAATTGGGCTACTGTTGGTCTTAGACCGGTAAAGAGGAGAGGGGGAATGCATATTTGGAAGCAGAGAGAGAAAAGGAAAGGCAGGATTGTGGAGGTAAGAGTAGGAACTTTAAATGTAGAGACTATGACTGGTAAATTGCTACGCAGTTAGTTGACCACTTGCAGGGAAATGATTTATTTGAAGAGCTTCTATCAGGGTTTAGAATTCATTGTAGTACTGAAACAGTTTTAGTGAAGGTCACTAATGACCTCCTTATCGCATCTGATAATGGACGTGTTTCTGTACTTGTCCTTTTGGACCTTCAGCGCAGCTTTTGATACTATCGATCATAACATTTTACTTGATAAATTAGAACACCTTGTTGGACTTAATGGAACTTTATTGCAGTGGTTTAAATCTTATTTATTGGATAGGTTCTAGTTTGTTCATGTCAATAATGAGTTTTCTTCTAACTCAAAGCTCAGTCACGAAGTTCCACAGAGGTCTGTGCTAGGCCGTATTCTTTTTATTTTATATATGCTTCTGCTAGGCAATATTATTAGAAAGCACTGCATACATTTTTATTGTTATGCAGATGACACACAATTATACTTGTCAATGAAGCCAGATGACAGTAATCAATTAGCCAAAGTAGAGGCTTGTCTTAAGGAAATCAAAGCTTGGATGACTTGTAATTTCTTGCTATTAAATTTAGATAAGACTGAAGTCATTCTAGTTGGTCCAAAAAACCTTAGAAATACCTTTCCAAATCAAACTCTTAATTTGGATGTGGTTACTCTCACTGCAACAGATACTGGAGTCAGTTTGTCTCGGCCTGTCCTTGCCACTGATAATACCTCTATCTGCCAAGAATGTGCCGCTAGTCCAGCAAAAGC
This sequence comes from Pholidichthys leucotaenia, assembly GCA_020510985.1. NCBI lineage: Eukaryota > Metazoa > Chordata > Actinopteri > Cichliformes > Pholidichthyidae > Pholidichthys > Pholidichthys leucotaenia. The sequence continues at coordinate 217,568,999 of CM035839.1, forward strand.
TAGCGGTACTCAAATACTTTGCAAGCAGTTTCATGAAATGGTCAGTCAGAAAACAACTCATACCAGCTCGGATGTCGCCCAGGTTAACAAGGCCAGGAGTTCCTGGCAGCGGAGGGCGAAGGACAGACCTGCATGGAGGAATCTGATCAGACCAAAATGAAACAGTCATTGTCGCCCCCGACAGACTGCTATGATGATGATGATGATGACTTTCTCTGTTAATAGTTCTGTGAGGAACCTTGGAGTTATTTTTGATCAAGATCTGTTCTTTAATTCACATATTAAACTTGTTTCCTTGTAGCCAAGATTAGGAGCATCTTGTCTCAGAATAATGCTGAGAAACTAATCCACGCTTTTGTTAGCTCTAGATTAGATTATTGTAACTCTTTATCAGGCTGACCTAAAACATCTTTAAAAAGTCTTCAGCTGATCCAAAATGCTGTAGCAAGAGTTTTAACAGGTACTAGAAAGAGAGATCACATCTCTCTGGTTCTGGCCTCCCTTCATTGGCTTCCCATAGAATTTAGAATTAAGTTTAAAATCCTTATTCTCACTTCAAAGCTCTAAACAATCAAGCCCCTTTTTATTTAAAAGATCTGATAGTCAGTCCCTCCAGGATTTCGTGGGATGTTTTTATGATTGATGCGACCCAAAAAGTCTGAATTCATGGGAGCTTTTTAAAAAGTTGCGATAAAAGTTGCCATGTTTTGAGAGATTTTTTTTGCACTAAAAGTTGTGGGAAGAATTACAAATTTTAAAGCAGATGGTTGCTTCCATTTTACTGCAGTGATATTCTATATAACAATACAAGAAAAGCACAGGACTGTCAAAAGTTTCCCATTACAGCTATTTGTAAATTAAGCAGAAACTTCTGCCATACAGAAAAAAACTGTTGTGCAACAGCAAATACAGACTTCAATACAGTATCCATTACAACAACTAAATTGCACTGAATGCATGTTAAAGAGTATAGATTTGGAAATTATTTGCAGCACCTTCTTTGGAAAACCCCCTATGATCCCCAACCACTGGGTACCGAGTGGAGAGGAAAAAATAAATAATTTATTCTGTTGTTCTGTATTGTCTATTGGAGTCTGTGTTTTTCTGGAAAAAAAAATTATAGACCATATTCTCTCTCCACGCCTAACTCCTACCTGTCCATCTGCTGTGCGTCTTGACACACACTTGTCTCTTCAGACACACATCTTTCATTTACGGGGGGGGGGGGGGGGTAGGGGGGGGTTCTGTGTCCAGACTGGAGATTCAGTTTTAAAGCTCATTGACAAGATGCAGTAATGATTTTTACCTCTAAAGATGCATAAAATGTTCAGACACTGGCTGTAGTGTTAGATTTGCTTGTTTTGTTTGTGGTTTCATGGAATCTCTTTTCACGCGTGCTTCCACGACGGGGTGCTTTTGGGACAGGCTGATGTTTTTCAACACAAACCCAGCACTTTGTACACGCGGTCAGGACATGGCGAGACATCCACTGGCAGGCTGGGGGAGACGGAGGAAGGGACAGTGTTGGAAACCTCACGAGTGAGTGAGTGTTTTTTAATCACACACTCTGTTTTTGCTGCTGTGTTCCATTAATACTGTAAACACGGAAGTGAATGGGTGCAGTGATGCCAGTGATTGGTTGAGCATTTGAGCACCACTCAGAGACAAATTTGTTTGGCAAAATTGGCGGAAGTTGACGAGAATTGGCCAAAATTGCAGGAAAGTTGCAGTGATTTGACAAAGTTGCAAGGTCGCGCAATAGTTGCACTGATTGGCTGATTTCGCGTGAATTGACGCAATCGCAACATCACAAAATCCTGGAGGGACTGGATAGTACCTTATCATCCTAATAGAGCACTCTGCTCCCAAAATGCAGGATTATTTGTAATATCTAGAATCTCCAAAAGTACAGCAGCTTGGGGCAGTTCGGTGGAGCAGTGGTTAGCACTGTGGCAGCACAGTAAGAAGGTCATGGGATTGATTCCACCCATGACCATCGTGGGTTTGATCCCACCCCCTGACCATTGGTGACCCTTCTGTGTGGAGTTTACATGTTCTGTCCGTGTCTGCGTGGGTTTACTCCTGTTTCCTCCCACAGGCCCAAAACATGCAAGTTAGGTTAATTGGAGACTCTAAAGTGGCCCTAGGTGTGAATGTGTGTGTGAATGGTGAAGGGATTGGCGCTGTACCGTGGCTGCCTCATCCATCCAGGTGGATGCCCTGTAATTTCCCTCTGGGATTAATAAAGTATACAAAATACAAAAAAAAAAAATAATAATACAATGTGAGGCAGAGCTTTCAGTTATCAAGCTCCTCTCTTTTGGAACCAGCTGCCAATTTGGATTTGAGAGTCAGACTCGATTTCTCTTTTTAAGAATAGGGTTAGAATCTTCCTTTTTGACATAGCCTATAGTTAGGGTGGGATCAGGTGACCCTGAACCATCCCTTGGTTGTGCTGCTAATAGGTTTAGACAGCCGGGGGACCACCAACAGTGCACTGGGCTTCACCCCTTTCTTCACTATCAATGAAATATTTTTGCTGATAATTAACATCTGTTTGTTCTCTCCCATAGACTGAGTCCCCGTCGTGCTGTTTGCTGTCTACATGTCTGTTCTTTTCTTCGTCTCCTCTATCCCCTCACCCTCCAGTCAGTCGCAGCAGATGACTGCCCCTCTCTGAGCCTGGTTCTGCTGGAGGTTTCTTCCTGCTAAAAGGGAGTTTTTCCTCTCAACCGTTGCCAAGTGCTTGGTCACAGGGGATCGGCTGATTGCTGGGGTCTTTCTGCAATTGTGGGGTTTTCCCCTACAGTTGAAAGTGCTATGAGATGACTGTTGTTGTGCAATGGCGCTATATAAATAAATTTCAATTGAATTGAATTAAAGGGAGAGAGTTGGCTGACATGATGGGGAGAAGGAAGGTAGATATACCGGCCCTCATTTATCAAAAGTGCGTAGAAATTAGCACACATTTGGGTGTAAATAGGATCATACAAAAAGGGCTACATGGTAATTATGAAACCGTACGTATCTGGTCAATCTCATCATATGATCGTTCACTCATTGATAAATCTGATGGATGGATCTCAGTGTCATTTGAATTCCATGCCCAGGTCCCGCCCCCAGAATTTACAACACCGAGGAATGAAAAATGGCACAAGAGAAACTTCTCCGTCAAAGAAATTGACATCATCATAAGAGAAGGGAATAAATAAATAAATTGATGTTGTGTGGCAGTGTCAAAAGTCTCATTCAATATTCCTTCAATTTGAGACTGCGCAACACCATTCTGACCAGCTGATTTTCAGTTGAGGGGTTATAAATTAAATCTGTACAGACAGACATGATTTATTTGTGTATTGGGTTATATTATATAACAATAATTCTTCGTATATGAAGAATTGTTTCAATTATATTTCTTAATTATACTGAGAATTCCTTAACATATCGAGGAAAAAATTGGTTGGACTTAACACAGAGGAGTGAGTCTACCTTTGTCGGTTACAGACAAAAATGGGACTAAATGAATTAAGTTTTTGACTAAATGTTGTTTGCTTAGTAATTTTAAAGCATACTTGTCAAACAAGAATTTATTATTTACATTATAGAAGTGCAAGTCCCACCTCGCTCTGGGACAGCTGTGCACTCTGGACATTGGCTCACCTCAGCCACATGAACAACTCTGGCATCCGGCATTATTGTGCAAAAACACATGGAGGAAATAAAATAATTTCCCCACATTTTGTAATGCATCATGGCCCCCGTTTCTGTGGTCTTCTGTTTAACCAGCACATTTAAGAAAAAATCTGTGTCTGATAACATTATCAAACACTACATACTGTAGCACATATCTTAGTCAAATAAATACTTTTTAGAACATTAACATAGTAGCTACTCACCCTACAATGCAAAGATATTAATATAGCCTATATAGAAAAATAACTAATGAAACAACTCCTTGTAAAACCCTGAGCGCAGCCACAGTCATAAAAAAATATATCGGAAGCTGAAAGGGTTATTAAATTTTCTCCATTCCATCAGATAACTACGTTTTGTTTTGTTTTTTTTAAATTTCTGCTTAAATCTGTTTTATTTGCCACAATGGCATAAATGTGTAAACATTTATAATTAGTAAATGCAGCCTCATTAATCTTTAAAACTCTCATCGAAATACAGCGGGGAAAGTAAGTATTGAATACATCAACATTTTTCTCATTAAACATATTTCTGATGGAGCCATTGACCTGAGATTTTCACCAGATTGTCACAAACCCCTGTGCGCCATAACACGGCGCACGAGGGAGAGAATGAAAAACCCAGTCGCAGGAGTAGAGAGTGCCATGTTTATTTAAGTTCACCACAAAAATATAATTCAGTTCAACCACAAGGTACAGAATGATGAGATGATGGAATAAAGGCCACCAGACATACAAGGCGCCTGCCGAATGCTCTACAGCCTTGTGTATACGGAGCCTAGTGCTGCAGGGCTGCATTACGCACAAAACAGGAAAGGCGATCAGCCTAGTGCTGCAGGGCTACAAACAGCACGGGAAAGAAAGGCGAAACAACATTTACAGGGCTGGAGCTAATTTGGGGCGAACCATGCAGTCTGGAGGATGGGGTGAGTTGCAGGGCCTGCCGAAACTCCAACGGAACAAACAGGTTTGCAGTGATGGGCTGGAGAACAACGAAGGTAATGGATCCTATACGGGGAGAACTAGCTGCCGCGTATAGAGGCGAATGCCCCAACAATCTCTTTCCTCTGGAGTGGCCAACAAATACTCCTGAAGCTAAAGAGGAAAGAGATTGCCGGTGCGAGAATGCGTGGGCAGAACTGATTGACACCAGGTGTGTGAGAGAGCATGTAAGAGTGTGTGAATGGGAATGAGTGAAGCGTGTGCATGTGTGTGTGTGTGTGTGTGTGTGTGGCGTGTGTATGTGTGTGAACACCGGTGACAGTACAGCTGGCAGTACTTGACCGGAGGAGGGGGTGTGCCAGAGCTATCAGGAGGAAAACTAGGCCAAAGCATAACAATAAGTCAGAATTGGGTTTGGCCTCCAAACCCAGATTAATGACACAGATATCAATAACAACCCAAGTAATCCATACATACAAAGAAATCAAGGCAACTATGTTCGCAAAACAAGTTATATTTAATAAAATGGAATGATACAGGGAATAAGTATTGAACACACTTGGTGAAATTCATTTAATATTTAGTAGAAAAGCCTTTGTTGGTAATAACAGCTTCCAGACACCTCCTGTATGGAGACGCTAGGTGCAGGCATTGTTCAGGAGTGATTTTAGCCCATTCTTCCACACAAACTGTCTTCAAATCTTGAAGGTTCCATAGGTGTCTTCTATGAACTGTGATCTTCAGTTTGTTCCATAGAATTTCAATTGGATTCAGGTCAGGTGACTGACTGGGCCATTCTAGCAGCTTTATTTTCTTTCTCTGGAGCCAGTTGAGAGTTTCCTTGGCTGTGTGTTTAGGATCATGGTCCTGCTGAAATGTCCACCCTCGCTTCATTTTCAGCATCTTAGCAGATGGCAACAGATTCTAAGGATGCCTCTGTACATTTGGCCACTCATCATTTCTTCAATGATACGAAGTTTGCCTGTACCATGTGCTGAAAAACACCCAAACACCATGATGCTCTCACCTCCAAACTTTGCTGTTGGTATGGTGTTTTTGTGCTGATGTGCAGTGCCATTTCACCTCCAAACATGCTGTGTGTTGTGGCATCCAAAAAGTTCAATTTTGGTCTCATCTCACCAGACTATATTCTCCCAGTATTTTACTGGCTTGCCCAAATGTGCAACAAACTTTAAACGAGCTTCAACATGCTTTTTTTTTTTTTCCCCAGAAATGGAGTCTTGCGAGGTGAGCGGATATAGAGCCCATGTCGGTTGAGTGCATTACTTATTGTTTTTTTGTTTTGTTTTGTTTTTGGAAACAGCAGTACCTGTTAACTCCAGGTCTTTCTGGAGCACTCCATGAGTGGTCCTTGGCTCTTGGATAACTCTTCTGATAATTCTTCTGACTCTGTCAGAAATCTTGCGAGGAGCTCCTGGTCATGGCCTGTTTATAGTAAAATGATGTTCTTTCCACTTTCGAATGATGGCTCCAACAATGCCCACTGGAACATTCAGGAGTTTAGAAATGCACCTGTAACCAATACCATGTTTTGCAACAATAAAGTTGCAAAGGTCTAGAGAGAGCTCTTTGCTTCTATCCATCATGAGTGCTTTGTGGTGTGACAATCTGATATTCACACTGAAATTAATTTGCACAAATGGGGGATGGGATGGCTTCCTAAATTCTGATGGATTTCAACTGGTTTCTTAGCTTTCTATGCCTTTTTGCACCTCTTTTTCTTCACGTGTTCAGTACTTATTCCCTGTGTCATTCCACTTTATTAAATATAACTTGTATTGTGAACACAGTTGCCTTGATTTCTTTGTATGTATGGATTAAGCCTTTATTAGTCTCACAATGGGGAAATTCCAGTTATCAATATCTGGTGAAAATCTCAGTTCAGTGGCTCCACCAGAAATATGTTTAATGAGAAAAATGTTGAAGTGTTCAATACTTATTTTCTATGAGACGGCAAGGTGGCATCAGGAGAGAATCTAGCTAGGTAGCATCAGATGGCAGTCTGTAGGATAACTGGAAAAATAAAAGAAGAGGAAGAGAGTGAAGGCAGAGCCATAGATTTATTGGTGGACATTACAGAAGGAAGACGGTTGCACAGAGTTTAGGAATCAGTAGAGACAGGCTCTTGGTTGTTGGGGAGAATTACCAGAGGACTAGGCAAATATAGCTAAAGTATTGAGGGAAACCACTAGAAAGGTGTTTGGTGCATCATCTGGACAGAGGAAAGAAGACAAGGAGACTAGATGGTGGTATGAGGAAGTACAGGAAAGAATTCAAAGGAAGAAATTGGCAAAGAAAAAGTGGGATAGTCAGGGAGATGAAGAAAGTAGACAGGAATACTTGGAGTCTAGGTGTATGGGAAAGAGAGGTAGCAAAGGAAAAGGTATATAGTGAGTTGTATGAGAGGCTGGACACTAAAGAAGGAGAAAACGACTTGTATCAAGTGGCTAGACAGAGAGATGGAGCTGGAAAGGATGTTCAGCAGGTTAGGTTGATTAAGGACAGAGATGGGGGCAATGGTGGCGCAATGGTTAGGGGTGTTTATTGGTGACTGGATTTAACCAGATTGTTTAACACACTCTTGGAGAGTGAGAGGATGCCTGACGAATGGAGAAGTGCAGCTGTACTGATTTTCAGAGCATGAAAGAGAAAGCATATGGGTGGGACAGATAACATAGCAGGTTTTTCCCCACCCTCCTTAACCCCACTGTCGTGCCCTTGAGCAAGGCCCCTAACCCCAACTGCTTCAGTGGAGCTGCTCAGTGGCCACTGGTCAGTCTGTGGTTGTACTGGTTAGCTTCTTGGTGTGAATGTGTAACTGTGTGAATGTGAACAGGGCGTCCTTGTATCAAGTGGCTAGACAGAGAGATGGAGCTGGAAAGGATGTTCAGCAGGTTAGGTTGATTAAGGACAGAGATGGGGCAATGGTGGCGCAATGGTTAGGGGTGTTTATTGGTGACTGGATTTAACCAGATTGTTTAACACACTCTTGGAGAGTGAGAGGATGCCTGGCGAATGGAGAAGTGCAGCTGTACTGATTTTCAGAGCTGTAGTAACTACAGAGGCATAAAGTTGATCAGCCACGCTATGAAAATATGGGAAAGAGTTGTTGAAGCCAGGTTAAGAAGAGGGGCGACTATCAGCAAGCAGCAGTACAGTTTCATGCCAAGAAAGAGTACTACAGATGCAGTGTTTGCTTTCAGAGTGTTGATGGAGAGGTATAGAGAAGGTCAGAAGGAGTTGCACTGTCTTTGTGGATCTAGAGAAAGCATATGGGTGGGACAGATAACATAGCAGGTTTTTCCCCACCCTCCTTAACCCCACTGTCGTGCCCTTGAGCAAGGCCCCTAACCCCAACTGCTCCAGTGGAGCTGCTCAGTGGCCACAGGTCAGTCTGTGGTTGTACTGGTTAGCTTCTTGGTGTGAATGTGTAACTGTGTGAATGTGAACAGGGCGTCCTTGAAAAAGAGAGGTTGCCTGTCAGTGGAACTACCCTGTATAAATAAAGGTTAAATTTAAAAGAAAATGATGGGATGTTAAGCGAGGAACTGTGGTACTGTAAGAGGAAGTCAGGAGTGGCAGAGAAGTATGTGAGGGTGGTGCAGGACATGTATGAGGACAGGGAGACAGTGGTGAGGTGTGCTGTAGGACAGATAGATTCAAGGTGGACGTGGGATTACATCAGGGATGAGCTCTCATCCCCTTCTTGTTTGCTATGGTGATGGACAGGCTGACAGGCGAGATCAGGCAGGAGTCTCCGTGGACCATGATGTTTGCAGACGACATTGTGATCTGTAATGAGAGTAGGGAGCAGGTGGAAGGGAGCAGAGAGGTAGAGGTATGCACTGGAGAGAAGAGGAATGAAAACCAGTAGAAACAAGACAGAATGTGTGTGTGTGTGTGTGTGGATAAGAGGGAGGCAGGTGCAACAGTAAAGATGCAAATGGTAGAGGTTGTGGTGATATTAGTTGTTGGTCTCACACACAAAATTGGATCTTTTAATGTGAAGGCGGAGTTTTAATGTGAAGGCAGAGTTTTTCCGTTTTGGACATCCAGATGGCGACCGGGATGGTCACACTTTTACAGTGCTGAGACTAAGTCACTGTTTTTTTGCCATTAAAATAACTAACCTACAGCGATCGGCGCTCGTGACGGACACCCACGGGCTGAATTTCCACCTCCGTAAGAAAACTGCTGGAATACCCCTTTAATCGGGTAGAGCTGCTGCTCCTACCCGAAGCGATTGCTAAGCTAACGCTAACGCTAGTTAGCTTAACGCTGGCCCAGCTGTGCCACCTAACTCCGACACGAAGCGACTCAGCCCCCGGTGAGGACTTACCGGAGGAACTAACCGAGGCGGCAGCTGAGCGCGAGCCGGATCGGAGCTCGGGCGCGGCGTTGGTGAGAGACGGGGGCCACCTGGACCCAGCCAAACAATAGCCAAACAATAGCCTGAGCTCCTGAGTCGGAGCCCAGTTGCGAGGCCCAGCGGAGGAACAACCAGACTGACGGCGGTTGGTGACGGGGCCTAGCAAAGGTACCACCCAGGCAGACGGCGGCAGGCGGCGGTGATCAGCGGCGGTGATCAGCGGAGCTCGGCTGCACCGGCGGTGTGCGGTGTGGCTTGGCGGAGGAGCTGTACGGGAGCTCGGTTGCGGCAGCGAACCCTCACCCTGAGTCGGAGCCCAGTTGCGAGGCCCAGCAGAGGAGCAACCAGAGTGACGGCGGTTGGTGACGGGCCCTAGCGAAGGTACCACCCAGGCAGACGGCGGCAGGCGGCGGTGATCAGCGGAGCTCGGCTGCACTGGCGGTGTGCGGCGTGACCACCCAGGCAGACGGTGGCAGGCGGCGGTGATCTGCGGCGGTGATCAGCGGAGCTCGGCTGCACCGGCGGTGTGCGGCGTGAACAGCAGCGGCGGGGCTAGCTGAGGCCCAGCCGGATTCAGTTTTTTTTTTTTTTTTTACTATCCACAGGTCAGTAAAATGCCACCAAAGAAAGACGAAATGGAAGAGATCAAAAAATCTCTGAACTTTGTGTCAGAAGAATTGGCCAAATTGACTAGCCAGCAGGCCAAAATAATAGGCCTAATTGAAGATGTACAAGCCCTACAATTAATAATTCAAGAAAAAGACAAAAAAAATTAAGGGCCTGGAGCAACGTGTCGAGGAGCTTGAACAAGGTTCTCGTATGGATGACCTAGTTATAAGTGGACTAGACATCAGATATCAGTCATACGCCCATGCCATAACAGGACTGAGTGGTGAGGATGCTCCCACGAGTGAATCAGTCTCCCTAGAAAATCAGGTGCTTCAGTTCCTTAATAATAGCGATATTAAGGTAGAAACTAATGCAATTTCAGCCTGTTATGCTTTACCGAAGAAGGATAACAAAGCAAAGAAATCAATTGTGATGCGCTTTGTGAATAGAAGGATAAAGAATGACATACTGAGGCAGGCCAGAAAGCTACGGGGAACACAAGTTTACCTAAATGAACACCTGACAAAAACAAACGCTGAAATAGCACGGCAGGCACGGATGCTGAAAAAACAAAATAAGATACAGGCAACCTGGACAAGAAATTGTAGAATTTGGATTAAACTAAATGGAACACCTGAGCAAGCAAAGAGTATAATGATCAGAGATGCTACTGACTTAGATAAATACAGATGAACACTTAAGAAAATTATGAGTCAATGATAATCCATATTCTCACACACGGTAAGAATAGTTCTTTTGATACACCATGCCAAAGTACTTTAAAAAAAAATAAGCAAAATAAACAAAAACTTATGACCGACTCGAGTAGACACCAATTATCCCCAGTTGGAGGAAGTCATTTGACACAGAGTGAGGAAACTCAAACTCTGAAAATATGCCATTATGCTGAACATAAACCACAAGAGATGGAGAATGATATTGATCCTGATAACCACTTTTTCAATAATATTCATAACCATTGTGAATATTACACTGAAAAGCAATTCAAAAGTCAAGTGCAATTAGATGGTAAACTGTCAATAATACACTTTAACAGCAGAAGTCTTAACAAAAACTTTCCACAGATTCAGGACTATTTAAAACAGCTAGACAGAAAATTTACAGCTATCGCAGTCTCTGAAACTTGGCTTAATGAAGAGCAGGCTCCCCTGATGGCAATAGAGGGATATCAGATGTTTCATATTAACAGATCTCAAAAAAAGGGTGGTGGTGTTGCACTGTATATTGATGACCTGTATAGGTGTAAGCTTGTAAATGGAATGTCCTTTGCACTACCAGGGATCTTGGAATGTGTCACTGTTGAGATTGACCAAGATAAAACAAAAAATCTAATCATAAGTTGTATATATAGAACGCCGGGAACTTGCATTGAGACATTCAGAGATAAATTAGTCGAGCTGTACAATAATATTACTAGTAAGAAAATGGTAGCAATTTGTGAAGATTTCAATATTGATTTACTGAATCCACATCAACAAAATGTAGTTACAGAGTTCATGAACTCTATGTACAGCATGAGTCTACATCCCACAATAACACATCCCAATAGAATCACAGTTCACACTGCTACACTTATTGACAACCTGTTTGTCAATGTTATTGATAAGAAAATAGAAAGCGGATTATTGATAAATGATATAAGTGACCACTTGCCAACCTTTGCACTTATCCATGGCCACACGGGGGCCAACACAGAAAAAATTTCAAAATCGTTCAGATACAAATCACCAAATGCAATCAGTTCTTTTAAAGAGGACTTGCTGAAGCAAGACTGGACAGAAGTCTATGTATCAGATGTAAATGAAGCCTATGACACATTTATAAACATTGTAACCACTCTTTATGAAAAAAAACTGCCCATTAGTAAAAAAAAAAAAAAGCTTAAACATAAATTTGCTGATAAGCCATGGTTAACCAAAGGACTACAAAAGGCGTGTAAAAAGAAAAATTCATTATATAAAGCTTTCCTAAAGAAAAGGACAAAAGAAGCAGAGCAGCAGTATAAAACATACAAAAATAAGTTAACATATATAATAAGATGTAGCAAAAGAGACTATTACAGTAAAGAACTGGAGAAAAACAAAGACAATATTAAAAATACATGGACAATACTCAACAGTATCCTTGGAAATAAAAGCAGAAATACAAGCAACCCAACCAATATTCCAAAAAATAATAAAGCGACTCAGAGTGTGAATATAGCTTCACCTGCAGATGAATTTAATAATTTTTTTGTTAACATTGGACCTAATTTGGCTCGAGAAATACCCACTACGGTGTCTACAGGTGATACAATATGCAATAACACTGCTGTAAAAGACTCCATCTTCATAAAGAACACAGACGAAAGAGAGGTCATTGAAATTGTTAAATCGTTCAAAAGTAAAACATCTACGGACTGTGATGGTATTGACATGCTCTTAGTCAAAACTGTTATCGAATGCCTAGTAAAACCACTGACGTATATCTGTAACCTGTCTCTCCAAACAGGTATATTTCCCAATGCAATGAAAATAGCTAAAGTAATTCCGATATACAAGACGGGCGACAGAGGGGAACTCTCAAACTATAGACCAATTTCACTATTACCGCAATTTTCCAAGATACTTGAAAAAATATTCTATGAGAGAATTGACAACTTCATACAGAAGAATAATCTATTGTGTGAGCAGCAATATGGGTTCAGACACAAGAGGACAACTGCATATGCCCTAATGGAATTTACAGAAAAAATATCAACAGCCATTGAAAATAAAGAGTATTCAGTTGGAGTATTCCTGGATCTTAAAAAAGCATTTAATACAGTAGATCATAATTTATTATTAAAGAAACTACAAAATTGTGGTATTAGAGGGGTAGCACTGTCCTGGTTAAGCAGTTACTTAAAGAACAGATATCAGTATGTATGTGTTAGCAACAAAAAGTCACAGTTACTGAAGGTTACCTGTGGAGTCCCACAGGGTTCAGTTTTGGGACCATTATTATTCAATATGTATATAAATGATATATGTAAAGTTTCAGAAAAAATGGACCTAATATTGTTTGCCGATGACACTATTCCAAATTGTTTCCATGCAGTGGAAACAATTTGGAACAACTTCTGGATACACTCGGAAAGGAATTAGGAAAGCTGAAACTGTGGTTTGATTCAAACAAATTAATGCTCAATTTAAGTAAGACAAAATTTATAGTCTTTAACAACCATCACAACAACCCAGTACCTAAACTCAGTGTAAATGGAGTAGAGGTTGAAAGGGTATCTGAAACTAAATTTCTTGGAGTAATAATTGATAATAAACTGTGTTGGAAGTCACATATTAATTATATTAAAGGTAAAGTATCCAAATCAATTGCAATATTACACAGAGTGACATATTTGCTGAATCAACCCACACTATACACCTTGTATGACATATTGTAATGAAGTATGGGGAAATACATATAAAACAAACATATATCTACTCTTTATGCTTCAAAAGAGAGCTATTAGAATAATAAACAAAGCAGCTTACAGGGAACCAACAAACCCACTTTTTCTCAAACAAAAAACTCTCAAGTTGAAAGATCTGGTTGACTTTAAAACTGCAATAATAATGTTTAAAGTGAAGAATTTATCACTGCCCGCAAATATCCAAAAGTTGTTCCAAATAAGGGAGAAACGATATCACTTCAGAGGAACAAGTATATTTCAAAAGCCTACAGTGAGAACAACCACCAAGCAACACTGTATTTCAGTGCAAGGAGTCAGATTATGGAACGATTTTGGACCCGAATTAAAATCATGTACAACGCTTGGACAATTTAAACAAAAACTAAAGAAATACTCCTAACATATATACAAGACGACATGTAAAGTCACATAAGGATTGCCATATCCAGCCTGTGTTGTGTTGTAGCTTAGTTTTGTTTTTTTGTTTTTTTCCTGTCACATTTTGGCTTAGATTTGTTTTTGAATAGTAATCGCTTAACTTAGCTTAGTTTTTTTTCTCTGTCACATTTTGTCTTAGTTTTGTTTTGAATTGTAATTGCTCTTGCCTGTTTTCTCTTTTTTCTCTTTGAATTCTTAGATGGTATATGGGTGGGCAATATAAGCTGCGGCTTCAGCCATCACCCATTTCGGATAACTTACGTTGAATTGTATAATCAGATGAGTCATTGTTTAATTTGACCTTGTTGTTATATTATTCAGTTTCTTTTAACCTGTACTGTACTATCCGAAATAAAATTCATTCATTCATTCATTCATTCAGATAAAAGGAGGAAGTGCAAAAATGTAAATAGTTTTTCCAGACAGACTTACACGTATCCTGTCTGTTTTTCTGCAACTTCTACATTGGTGACCCCGACGTTTGAAGAATGTCTGTTCAGGCGACCTCTTCTGATATCGCCGCCACGGTGTTTGTATCCGCCGCGGCTCCCGCACCGGCTGTTTTTGCGGCTACCATTAAATTACCAGACTTTTGGCAGCACGACCCGGAGCCCTGGTTTCAGCATGTCGAGGCTCAGTTCCATCTGCGCGGAATAACTACAGATGACACGAAGTATTTCCATGTCGTCGCAGCTTTGGATTCTGCTACTACTCGTCGTTTGATGGGACTGCTTCGGGACCCGCCTCACGCTGACAGGTACGTCACTCTGAAGAGGGCTCTTCTGCAGCTGTACCAGCTCTCTGATATAGAGCGCGCTGATCGTCTTCTGTCTATGACTGGTTTGGGGGACAGTAAACCTTCTGAGCTGATGGAGAATATGTTGGCACTTCTTGGTTCAGGAGACAGCTCATTTCTGTTCACCCACCTGTTTCTGCGTCAGCTTCCGCTTCCAGTGCGCACTGTCCTGGCCAGCTCGCCCCTCATTTGTACTAAGGATTATCGGGGTTTGGCTGGAGAAGCGGACAGGCTTTGGCTGGCTTCTCGTCATTTGTCGGTGCATGCATTGCTGCCTGGGCAGTCTGATGGAGAAGTCTCGGTGGATGTGGCCGCAGTATCGGATCGCTGTAAGAAAGACAGCGGCCTGTGTTTTTATCACCGCCGTTTTGGACCGAAGGCTCGGCGCTGTATTTCACCGTGTTCTTTCCAGCCACAGGGAAACGAGAAGGCTGGTGCTCGCTAGCAGCTGCGTGCACCGGTACCAGCAATAAGCTGCTTTTTATTGAGGACTGCGCGGCTGGACGTCGTTTTTTGGTGGATTCAGGAGCGCAACGGAGCATCGTTCCCCCCTCTTCGGCTGACGTCATGGGATATGAACATGGACCTCCACTGGACGCTGCTAATGGTACTCCTATTCGCACCTTTGGCACCAGGCTCATTACTGTGTGTTTTAATGGCCGTGAATTTAGTTGGGACTTTGTGGTAGCATCTGTAGCAGTTCCTATTCTTGGCGCAGATTTTTTGTGTGCTTACAGACTGTTGGTTGATGTAGGTAACAGATAGGGCTGGGCGATGTGGCCAAAAAATAAAATCTCGATTTTTTTGGTCATCTTGGACGATTACGATATTAATCGATTTTAATCAATTAACTCAACACACATGTATTTCAAAAGGAGCTTGATTTATTAAAAAATAAATCTTGTGCAAACAAAAATATTCTACAAACATATCAGTGTTGCTGACAAAGCTTGTTTGGATTATAGGCGAAAGCTCAAACACTTCATATGTCACACAAATGACGGCTCAACTTTTGCTACAATTCTGCAAATAAATATGTTATACATATTTTAGAATAAAAAGAAAAAATGTAAACTTAAACATTAATAACATGAACCATGTGCAAAAAAGTGCATAATTTGCTGGAAGGTCACAATCAACTGTCAAAGTCAAAAACTAATATCTTAAAACTACAATGAAACTAGTTCTTGTAAACATGTGAAATACTGCCTCTTGTGCAAAAAAAGGAACTTAAGCAGCACCAACTTCATAAACTTTAGATATGTTTTACCTTTGACGCATCACCTATTTATACTGTGCATAAACACTGCATCAGCTTTGATTGCTTTAAACTCTTAGATTTCTTGCAAGAAAAACAAGCCTGTCAACTGACTCTGGCTTAAGACAAGCTCTAGTGCACGTTACAATGTTTCCCCCTGTACTAAATACCCTTTCAGATGGGGCACTTGTTGCGGGTATTGAGAGGTACTTTTTTGCCAGTTTACTAAGTCTGGGAAAATGTGTTTCGTGCTGTTTCCACCATGTAAGTGGGTCTGAATCTGCATCAGTTTCAGGTGCCAGCAAGTATGCTGACAGCTCACCCTTAACTTTAGCTTCATAGGTCTTTGTTTCAGCCTCAACTGGAGTCTTTTTAAAGAAGCTGCTGAGGGATTTCTTCATCTTTGTTGGGGGTTCAACAACCTGACTCTCAAATTTGTCTTTATCTGCAGCATGAGTAACTGGTATGCCTCTGTAATGCATGGTGGAACAGAGTTCTGCAATGGTTCTCTCTCTTAGTTTTGCAATCTTGTCTGGCTCAATGTAAGTTGTGCGGAACCTGGAATCTAGTAGTGAGGCAAGGTCAATGAGGTCTTGTGTGGTTTGATCACTGTATTTTTGGTTAAGATATTTCAGCACATCTGTTTTGATTTGTTTTGTGAGCTCAGTATCATCATCATCCGACTTCAGCAAACTGTTGTTAAACAGATGAAGGGTTGGTTTTATGAAAGAGATGCTCACATATGTCTCACCAGACAATGCATCAGTAAAGTCATGTAATGGCTTTATGGCTTTATTTACTGACTCTAAAACATCAATGTCCTGCCAGGTTGGCACTAAGTGCCTTGTTTTCTTATCTGCACCCAAGATTTGTCCAATTGCCTTCTCCTGCTCCAGTATACGCTCAATCATCTGCTGACGTGATCCCCATCTTGTAGGTGATTCTGAGATGAGCTGATGTTCAGGGAGGCCAAGTTCTGTTTGCACCACTGCCATGTCTCTCCGCTTCTTCCAACTAAAGGAGAAGGCACTGATGACTTTCTTGCAGACTCCTACGGCATGTTCGATGCGAGCATCCTTACAAGCATTCTCTGTAAAGAAAAAGAATGATTAATACACTTAGCATTACTAGAGTATACACAATATCAACAACTCCTTGCTGATGTATAGTAATGTCAATAAAAATATTGTTATTAATGCAATATTACATAAATTTGTATGTGGTTGTCATAAATGAATCAAGAATATACCACCGCTTAAAAAAAGTGGTATTATAGGAGAAAATAAATTTTTAAAAAAACCCTGTAAATTAAACGAGTAATATTATGCCTGATAATGTTTAGTAGGTGTTGCTTTAAATTTTAATAGTATAGATTTATGTTGTATTTTAAATGATGGTGCACATTGCATTTTACTTGCCTATTGCGTTGTGGAGCCTGTGTCCAAAGCAGCTGAGGTGGGTCCACTGGTTTAGCTTCAGGGCCTTCATCATATTTGTGCCACTGTCAGTAGTCATACACACCATTTTCTCCTCATCCAACTTCCACAGTGCCAAGGAGTCTTTGAGTCCCTGTGCAATGAGCTCTCCAGCGTGATCTTCAGGAAAGTAGGTGGTTTGTAAACAGCAGCTGTTCAGACTCCAGTTCTCGTCGATATAATGCACTGTTAAACTCAAGTACGGTTGAAGAGATCGACTGGACCAAAGGTCTGTAGTAGCAGAAAAAAATAAAACTGTGTCCAGCTTTTCATAAAGCGCTTGTCGTGTTTCGTTGTACAGTTTTGGTAGTGCAACCTCCGCAAAGTATTTACGACTCGGTGGTTGGTATTTTGGATCCCAAACTTTTAGCATGTGGAGAAAGCCAGGCTTCTCTACGGTGTAAATAGGCTCCATATCCATCCCTAAATGAACAGCAATGGCTTCAGTCATCTGCTTCCACCGTGCCCCTGACTTATCGTATGGCACGACACTAGAAAATGATGCGGCTAAAGTTTGTTGTTTCTTCGCGGCGTGACCTTGTTTGCTTTGGCTAGTGCTAGCCATGCTGCACTCCCGTAGCTGCGAGCACTCCTCCCATTCTTTAGGGTGCCTCTGCCGGAGGTGCTGATAGAGGTTAGTTGTGCTGCTGCTGCTCTTCGTTTTCACAGTTTTTCTGCAAACCTTGCACAGGACTGCAGTTTGCTCTGCGTCGGTCTTGTCAAAGCTGAACCACTTCCATATAATCGAGGTAATATGAGTCCCTTTTCTCGCTACCAACTCTTCGGGTTGTGCTGTGTCCGCCATGGCCGGAGCATGAGTGCTTAGGCGGAAGGAGACAAGAGGCGGAAGGAGACAAGAGGCGGAAGCATACGCCAATGCTCAAGTCATAAAAGGCAGAAGAAGAACCCGTATTTTATTTATTTAAGGTCACCTCGATTTTACGATTTAGCAAATTTTCAAATCGTCAACTTTTAAAAAGGCGAATTAATCGAATTAATTCGATTTATCGCCCAGCCCTAGTAACAGATGTTTGATTGATGCTGTGTCTTTTGATTCTTATCCATGTACACTGGGTGGGGCTGGTCCGCTGCTTGCTAACATGCTCGCCTCAGGAGACAGGTACCAGCGTCTTCTCTCTGAGTTTCCTGCCCTCACTGTGCCTACGTTTTCTGCGGCAGTAGTTAAACATGGGGTTGAGCATTATATTACTACTGTGGGTCCACCTGTTTTTGCCCGCGCACGCCGTCTGGATGCTGCTAAGTTAGCCATCGCTAGAGATGAGTTTGCCAATATGGAGCGGTTGGGTATTGTGCGCCGTTCCGACAGTCCGTGGGCTTCTCCCCTCCACATGGTCCCTAAGTCAGATGGGGGTTGGCGCCCTTGTGGAGATTTTAGGCGCCTTAACAACGCTACTACCAACGACAGGTACCCAGTCCCCCATATCCAGGATTTTTCTTCACGTCTGGCAGGGACAGTCATTTTTTCTAAAGTGGATTTAGTGCGTGGTTATCACCAGGTGCCTGTCCATCCCCAGGACGTCCCCAAGACAGCGGTGATCACTCCATTTGGACTGTTCGAGTTCTTGAGGATGCCATTTGGCCTTAAGGGTGCTGCACAGATGTTTCAAAGGCTTATGGACTCTGTGTTGCGGGACATGCCTTTTCTGTTTGTATACCTGGACGATATACTGGTGGCGAGCGCTTCGGTGGAGGAACATGTGTTGCACCTTCGCCAGCTCTTCAGACGCCTCTGTGACCATGGACTGATAGTGAACCCCGTGAAGTGTCAGTTTGGGCTCTCAGAACTTGAGTTCTTGGGGCACAAGGTATCCCAGCAGGGTGCCGTGCCCCTCCCGGCTAAAGTCGAAGCAGTTTTAGCTTTTCCACGCCCCTCCTCTGTCAAGCCCCTGCAGGAGTTTGTGGGCATGGTCAATTTTTACAACCGTTTTATACCTCATGCTGCCCATATTATGCATCCTCTGTATGAGGCCTTGAAGGGTAAGAGGGGTAATCAGGACATTGAGTGGACTCATGAGAGGTTATGTGCTTTTGACGGGGCTAAAGCTGCGCTGGCTGATGCTGCCTTGTTGGCTCATCCAGATCCCACGGCCGCCATTGCTCTTACCACCGACGCATCTGATTATGCTGTCGGAGCAGTTTGTGAGCAGTGGGTGGGCAATTCCTGGGAACCTCTAGCCTTTTTTAGTAGACAGTTACGCGAGTCAGAAAGGAAGTACAGCACCTTTGACAGGGAGCTGTTGGCCCTTTTCTTGGCGACAAAGCATTTCAGGTTTCTTTTGGAGGGCCGTAAATTCACCGCTTTTGTGGACCATAAACCCCTCACGTTTGCCATGGCCAAGTCCACTGAACCTTGGTCAGCTCGGCAACAACGGCAGCTTTCGGCTATTTCCGAGTTCACTACAGACATTCAGCATGTGGCTGGTAAGACCAACTTGGTGGCGGACTGTCTTTCTCGTGCACCAGTTGCTGCTGTTCATTTGGGCATGGACTATGCTGAGATGGCTGCCGATCAGTTGTTGGACTCGGAGGTGCAGGTGCTTCGTTCCACGGAGTCCAGTTTGCAGTTGGAGGATGTCTGCTTTCAAGACAGTGGCGCCACTCTTCTGTGTGATACTACATTGGGAAAACCACGACCTCTGGTGCCTGTGGCTTGGCATCGTCATGTTTTTGAGACTGTTCATTCTTTGTCGCATCCTGGGGTTAAGGCTTCGGTCAAGTTGGTGAGCGCCAAGTTTGTATGGCCGGGTCTCAGAAAGGATGTGAAGACTTGGACGACAACCTGTGTGGCGTGCCAGCGTGCTAAGGTGCAGCGCCACATAAAGGCTCCATTGGAGCCTTTTTGGATTCCGGAGCGACCTCTTCCTCCGTCTCGTGGTTTTACTCACCACTTCACTATAGTGGACCGGACTATGCGGTGGCTGGAGGTAGTTCCCCTGACATCAACTACAGCGTCTGATGTTGCCCGGGCATTTATCTCCTCTTGGGTGTCCCATTTTGGTGTCCCCTTGGACGTTACCTCTGACAGAGGCCCGCAATTTACCTCTGCACTTTGGAATGAAGTAGTTGGTAGTTTGGGGGTTAAACTCCATCGGACCACAGCATACCATCCACAAGCTAATGGGCTATGCGAGCGGTTTCATCGGACTATGAAAGCGGCCCTTCGCGCGTCATTAGTGGATAGTGGATGGGTGGACAGATTACCGTGGGTTTTGTTGGGTTTGTGTTCAGCCCCTAAAGAAGACCTGCATTCCTCTTCTGCTTAGTTGGTCCTTGGCCAGACCTTGAGGGTTCCGGGGGAGTTTCTTCCTACCAGTCCAGGGTTAGGTCCCAGTATGGTTAAGAGGCCTAAGTGTCGAGAGGAAGCTAGGGCTTTTGTTCCTGTGGCTGCGCACCACTGTCTTCCTCAGTCTTACGTCCCTGACAGCCTTAGGTCGGCTAAATATGTTTTTGTCCGGCATGATGCCCATCGTTCTCCCCTGCAAGCACCTTATGATGGCCCTTTTCGGGTGTTAGAAACAGGCCATAAGGATTTTTTGGTTGAGTTGGGGACTGGTCAGGATCGGATTTCGGTGGATCGTTTGAAGCCTGCTCATGTTCTTTGTGACGATGAGGTTGAGTTAGCCCGCCCGGCTCGGCGGGGGCGCCCTCCCAACCCTGCGCCTGAGGTTGTTTCTGCTCCGGTTACAGTTGTGCCC
Source organism: Pholidichthys leucotaenia (assembly GCA_020510985.1). NCBI lineage: Eukaryota > Metazoa > Chordata > Actinopteri > Cichliformes > Pholidichthyidae > Pholidichthys > Pholidichthys leucotaenia. Next base: position 217,589,766 of record CM035839.1, read on the forward strand.
CCTAGGACTGTGCAGTGCAGTCGTCGGGGCAGAGTAATTAGGTTGCCTAAGAGGTTCTCTTGAGCTGTTTTAGTTTGTTTTTTGTCAGCATGTTTATTTATGTTGTTATTTGTGTGTTCTGGGGGGGCCTGTGTGGTGATATTAGTTGTTGGTCTCACACACAAAATTGGATCTTTTAATGTGAAGGCGGAGTTTTAATGTGAAGGCGAAGTTTTTCCGTTTTGGACGGAGATAAAAGGAGGAGGTGCAAAAATGTAAATACTAACTAACTAACTAACTAACCTGCACTTATATAGCGCTTTTCTAGTCACAAAGACCACTCAAAGCGCTTTCATTAATACTAACCCTCTATTCTAAGGGCCTATAGGAAACAGATATCTAGGGACAATTTAGAACAGCCAATTAACCTAACATGCATGTCTTTGGCATGTGGGAGGAAACCGGAGAAATCCCGGAGGAAACCCACGCAACACGGGGAGAACATGCAAACTCCACACAGATCACTGTTGGTCGGGGGCTGGGATCGAACCCACGATCCCACGATCCCCACAATCCCCCGGCCAAGGGTAAACTGTGCTGCCGCAGTGCTAACCACTGCGCCACCGTGCAGCCCAGACAGACTTCCAGACAGACTTACTCGTATCCTGTCTGTTTTTCTGCAACTTCTACAAGGTAATGAATTCAATTAAATTCAATTCAACTTTATTTATATAGCACCATTTCACAACAACAGTCATCTCATAGCACTTTCAACTGTAGGGGGGACCCCCACAGTTGCAGAAAGACCCCAGCAATCAGGCAATCCCCTGTGAGCAAGCACTTGGCGACCGTGGAGACGAAAAACTCCCTTTTAACAGGAAGAAACCTCCAGCAGAACCAGGCTCAGAGAGGGGCAGTCATCTGCTGCGACTGGCTGGGGGGTGAGGGGACAGAGAAGATGAAAAGAACAGACATGTAGAGAGCAAACAGCACGATGGGGACTCAATCTATGGGAGAAAACAAACAGATGTTAATGACCAGCAAAAAAACCCCCAAAATATTTCATTGAGAGTGAAGAAAGGAGTGAGGCCCAGTGCATTATTGGAGGTCCCCCGGCTGACTAAACCTATTAGCAGCATAACTAAGGGAGGGTTCAGAAACACATGAGCCCTCCCTAATTGTAGGCTGTATCAAAAAGGAAGGTTTTAACCCTATTCTTAAAAACAGAGATCGAGTCTGACTCCTGAATCCAGATTGGCAGCTGGTTCCACAGGAGAGGAACTTGATAACTGAAGGCTCTGCCTCCCATTGTACTTTTGGAGATTCTAGGTATTACAAGTAATTCTGCATTTTGGGAGCGTAGTGCTCTGGTAGGATAATAGGGTAGTATCAGATCTTTTAAATAAAAAGGAGCCTGATTGTTTAGAGCTTTGTAAGTAAGAAGAAGGATTTTAAACTTAATTCTAAACTCTATGGGAAGCCAATGAAGGGAGGCCAGAACCGGATAGATATGATCTCTCTTTCTAGTACCTGTTAAAACTCTTGCTGCAGCATTTTGGATCAGCTGAAGACTTTTTAAAGATGTTTTAGGACAACCTGATAATAAAGAATTACAATAATCTAATCTTGAGCTAACAAAAGTGTGGATCAGTTTCTCAGCATCACTCTGAGACAAGATGCTCCTAATCTTGGCAGTATTACGCAAATGATAGAAGGCAGTCTTAGAAACAAATTTAATATGTGAATTGAAGGACAGATCTTGATCAAAAATAATTCCAAGGTTCCTCACAGAGCTATTAAGAGAAAGAGTAACCGCATCCAAACTGAAAGTTTGATTTGGAAAGGTATTTCTAAGGTTTTTTTGGACCAACAAGAATGACTTCAGTCTTATCTGAATTTAATAGCAGGAAATTACAAGTCATCCAAGCTTTGATTTCTTTAAGACAGGCTTCCAACTTGGCTAACTGATTACTATCATCTGGCTTCACTGACAGGTATAATTGTGTGTCATCTGCATAACAATGAAAATGTATACAGTGCTTTCTAATAATGTCGCCTAACGGAAGCATATATAAACTAAAAAGAGTAGGGCCTAGCACAGATCCCTGTGGAACTGCATGACTGAGCTTTGAGTTGAAAGAAAACTCATTACTGACATAAACAAACTGGAACCTATCAGATAAATAAGATCTAAACCACTGCAACGAAGTTCCATTAAGTCCAACATAGTGTTCTAATCTATCAAGTAGAATATTTAGAGACCATTGGAGTTAGAGACCTAATATTTAACAAACCGAATAAATAATAAATAACAAATAATTTTTAAATTATGAGGGGGAACAGAGGCCAAATCATTCAATTTAGAGGCTTCATGTTTAATTTGAGTTTTACCAACTTTTTGTTTAATCACTTTGGGATGCTTATACATTATATTTTTATTTACTTTGGAGGGAGCAGACAATGATTCTCTGATGGGGAAGACAGGGGCTAAGTTGAGGGGTGGCGGATGAAGAGGAGCTGCAGAGAGGCGTGTAAGACTGCGACTCTGCTTCCTGGTCCCAACTTTTGAGTTGTCAAGATTTTGGAAATTTGGATAAAAAGATGCCAGATTGTTAGATAAATGAGACGCACCGTCTAAAGTGGGATGGACGCTGTCTCGTCTCATAAGACCAGGTTTTCCCCAAAATGAGCTCCACTTGTCAATGTAGCCCACGTTGTTTGCAGGACACCACACAGACAGCCAGCGGTTGAAGGATGACGAGCGGCTAAACATGTCATCACTGGTCAGATTGGGGAGGGGCCCAGAGAATACTACAGAGTCCGACATTGTTTTGGCAAAGTCACACACCGATTCTACATTAAGTTTCGTGACTTCCGACTGCCGGAGACGGATGTCATTAATGCCGACGTGGATAACAATTGTGGAATATTTATACAGTAGGTAGATGAGGTAGATGAGTTTAAATGCCCGGAGTCAGCCATCCAAAGCAATGGACAGTGCACAAGAGAGGTGAAGAAGAGAGTCCAGGCAGGGTGGAGTGAGTGGAGACAAGTGTCAGGGGTGATTTGTGATGGATAGCAGCTAGAGTGAAAGGAAAGATTTACAAGATGGTAGTGAGACCTCTTATGATGTATATTTGGAGGTGGTGGCACTGACAAAAAGACAGGAGGCAGTGCTGGAGGTGGCAGAGTTGAAGGTGCTAAGATTCTCACTGGGAGTGACTCAGAGGGACAGGATTAGAAATGAGTATCAAAGGGACAGCTCACGTTGAGTGGTTTGGCGGAAAAGTAAGAGAGGCAAGGCTGAGATGGTTTGGACATGTGCAGAGGAGGGATAGTGAATATATTGGTGAAAAAACTGGTGAAAAAGTCCGTCGTCTGTGTGTCTGTTTTTATGCACTTTAGTGTGTTTTTACAAAATTCCCTGTGTCGTTTCTGTCCTGGAATGTTTGTGGACTGTATGGCGAAGAGCTCCCTGGTTTCATCAATATGGACTTCCTCCCTTTTTTGCACTGCTGCTACTTTTCCTCCGGCTCTTTGTCTCTGAGGTAAACGCGATCGGTATCATGGCGGGCAGGATACATTATTCCAGGGATATGTTGCTGCATTTAAACACGGTTGATGCAGCGGCTGTGATTGAGCCTAAGCCGCAACTGCCGGACTTTATTTTGAGAGACGGACATAGCGGTAAAAAGAGAGACGGGAGAAGGAAACGCGGAAAGCGTGGAGGCGTGAAATTGCGCCTGAGAAGACGTCAGTTTGGTAACATTCCTCTTCCTTCTATGATTTTTGGGAACGTACAATCTCTGAGGAACAAGGTGGATGAAATTCAAGGGAATGTACGCTACCAGAAGGACTTTAAGAACTGCTGTGTCATGGCTTTCACCGAGTCTTGGCGTAATGCGCATGACCGAGACGCAGACCTGTGGATTGACGGCTTTGGAGCTCCACTGTGCTCGGATCGGCAGGAAGAGGTAACGGGAAACGTCAGGGGGGCGGCGTATGTTTATATATTAATAAGCAGTACTGCACATCTGTCATGGTCAGAGAGCGCATCTGTACACCCGATGTGGAGCTGCTGTCTGTGTCACTACGCCCCTTTTATTTGCCTCGCGAGTTCCCCCAGCTTTTCATCACAACTGTGTACATTCACCCAAGGGCAGACGCTGACTCCGCCTCCAGCACCGTCTTTGATGTGGTCCAGCGGCTGCAATCAATTTCTCCAGAGGCGCCAAACTTCATTCTTGGGGATTTTAACCATGTTTCTTTAAAGAAGACACTTAAAAACTTTTATCAGTATGTCTCCTGCCCAACCAGGCGAAAAAAGACATTGGACCTGTGCTATGGATCCATAGAGAGGGCCTATAAATCACTCCCCCTTCCTCCTGTAGGATCCTCAGATCACAACTGTGTACATTTGCTGCCCACATATAAAACTGCTCTCAGAAGAGGCAAGGTGGAGACGAGAGACATTGATGTGTGGACAGAGGATTCAGTGCACAGCCTCCAGGAATGCTTTAACTGTACAGACTGGGAGATGTTCACACTGGCCTGCGGGGATGATTTGGACTCTTTGGTGGATGTCACATGCTCATACATGGCTTTCTGTAAAAATAAGATCGTTCCACGTTAACGTGTCAAAATATATCCCAACAACAAGCCGTGGGTTACAAAATCAGTTAAATCCTGCTTACAGAGGAAAGCACTTGCCTTTAAACAGGGGTCTGTTTCTGAGCTAAAGGTTGCCACAAAAGAGCTGAAGTCCGAAATTTTAAGAGCAAAACAGAATTATAAATCAGAATTGGAAAGCAAGATGGCAACAAAGAAACTTGGTTCAGCCTGGGCCAGTATGAAAACTATTGCAGGCCTTCAGAGCACAGAGCGCAGTAATCACGTGTTTTTAGATGGTTTTAATTCAGACACAGAGCTGGCTAATACCCTTAATTGTTTTTATGGTCGTTTTGACTCCTTTGATTTTAGCACAGAAACCCAAGATTTGAAACAGAAACTCAAAGACAATCAGCACTTTAATATTGAGGTGCAGGATGTTAAAAGGGAGTTCTGCGCTGTAAAAGTGAACAAAAGTCAGGGCCCTGATAATATATGTGGGCGCTTGGTAAAGTCCTGTGCACATGAATTGAGTCCTATATTTCATTACATTTTCAATAAGTCCTTACAGATACAACATGTGCCTAAGATCTGGAAAGAAGCCGTGGTTGTTCCCGTTCCAAAATCCAGCTGTCCTAAAACGGTAAACGACTTTAGACCAGTTGCTTTGACTTCAATTTTAATGAAAATTTTTGAAAAACTGGTCAGATGTGAGGTCCTAAAGCAGACTGAGCATGCATTGGATCCTCTGCAGTTTGCCTATAGGCCTCACAGAGGAGTGGAGGATGCCACTGTCACTCTGTTTAACATGCTTTTTAAACATCTGGATTTTAATGGGACACACGCCAGGCTTTTATTTGTGGACTTTTCCTCCGCCTTTAATACAATCCAACCTCATATCTTAGTTGAAAGGCTCCTGCAACAATTTGATTTGAGCAATAATCTGGTGGGTTGGATTCTGGATTTCTTAACCAACAGGACGCAGAGGGTAAGGGTCAATGGTACATTGTCTGACCAAAAGTGCTCTTCTACTGGCTCTCCTCAGGGGTGTGTGTTGTCACCACTACTCTTCATCCTGTACACAAACATGTGTCGGAGCAGACATGACAACAGACACATTATATATACCTCTCGGCGCCACACGAGTAGGCTGCCTTTTGCAACAGCGGCTCGATTCCGAGTTTTTTTTCCCTTCCTCTCTCTTTTGATCAGTCTTTTTTTTTCACCCCACTTATATCACGGACACACAGATCGTCCCAAATGTCTCCTGAGCCGGTGGACGGAGCCACTGTTTATAGCAGGATACGATACAACAGGGAAGAGCTGCTAGCATTTAACCGCCACCCAGTCCCATTGGAAAAACTCGATACCGAGAGAATTGAGGCGAAAGCGTCGCGGCTGCCGGGCTGGAGTAAGGCGGAGGACAAAAAATATAAGGTGTACAAACCGCTAGTGCACAGACAGCCTCCGGCCATGCACACTGTGGAGTTATGGTCTGAGGAGACAATGGACACTCTAAAGGACTGTTTTGAAGCCACCGCCTGGAAGCAGCTCTGCGATCCACATGGTGAGGACATCGATGGCCTCATTCACACCTTCACGGGCTACCTCAGCTTCTGTGTGGACAAATCCGTTCCCACCAAGACCATACGGCGTCACTCAAACAACAAACCCTGGATCAACCCTGAGATAAAAACACTTCTGAGAGAGAAGAAGAGGATCTTCAGGTCGGGGAACAGGGAGATGCTGAAGTCCGTACAGAGGGAGCTGAGGAGAAAGATCAGAGAAGGCAAGGACAGCTTCAGGAAGAAGATGGAGGACAAGCTGCAACAGAGCGACATCAGCGGGGTCTGGAGAAACCTCAAAACCATCTCGGGGCTCCAGAATACCTCCCCCCAGGCCACGGGGGGCAGGGAGTGGGCGAACAACCTGAATCTGTTTTTCAATAGATTTGACCAACCGCCCTCCCCCCTGTCTGCACAACAACCACTGCTGCCTCTAAGAAATCAAGTTCTGCTGCCCACTCCCCACTCCACCGACACCCCCCCCACTCCCAACACACAGCCCCCCATCCTGACCCTGACCAAGACCCAGGTGAGGACGGAGCTGAGGAAGATCAAGGCGAGGAAGGCGTCGGGACCGGACGGCATCAGCGCAAAGCTCCTCAAGTCCTGTGCAGACCAGCTGTGTGGGATTGTGACGTATATCTTCAACATGAGCCTGAAACTGGGGAGGGTACCACAGCTGTGGAAAACATCTTGTGTGGTACCTGTACCAAAAACTTCCCACCCCAAAGACCTGAACAGCTACAGACCGGTGGCCTTGACGTCCCACTTGATGAAGACCCTGGAGAGACTGCTCCTTGCTCATCTCCGCCCCCTGGTGGAACCAGCGATGGATCCACTCCAGTTCGCCTACCAGCATGGCATTGGGGTGGAGGATGCGGTGATCTTCCTCCTTCACCATTCTCTGTCCCACCTGGAGAAGCCCAGGAATATGGTGAGGATCATGTTCTTTGACTTCTCCAGTGCTTTCAACACCATCCAACCGATGATCCTGAAGGACAAGCTGCTGCGCGCAGGGGTGGACCAGCACCTGTCATCATGGATCCTGGACTACCTCACGAACCGGCCTCAGTTTGTGAGAACCCGGGACTGTGTTTCCGACACGATCATCAGTAGCACGGGGGCCCCCCAGGGAACGGTGCTGGCTCCCTTCCTGTTCACTCTTTATACTGCGGACTTCTCACACAACACAACACATTGCCATCTACAGAAGTTCTCTGATGACTCTGCGATCGTTGGTCTCATCTCCAACGGAGATGAAGCTGAGTACAGAGGGCTTATCCAGGACTTCGTGGACTGGTGCCATCGGAACTGCCTCCAGATCAACGCGAGGAAAACTAAGGAGCTGGTGGTGGACTGCCGCAGGCATGGGCAGCCCCTCACAGCACCAGTAAATATACAGGGAACAGACATCGAGATGGTGACATCCTACAAGTACCTGGGTGTTCATCTGAACAATAAACTAGACTGGTCACACAATACTGACGCACTCTACAAGAAGGGACAGCGCAGGCTGTTCCTGCTGAGGAGACTCAGGTCTTTTGGTGTACAAGGGGCGCTGCTGAAGTCATTCTATGACACGGTGGTGGCATCAGCCATCACTTTTGGAGTGGTCTGCTGGGGCAGTGGCATTACTGCAGCCGATAGGAAGAGACTGAACAAACTGATTAAGAAAGCTAGCTCTGTCCTGGGGCAGCGCCTTGATCCGATGGAGGAGATAGGAGAGAGAAGGACGGTGGCTAAACTGTCATCTCTGCTGGAGTCCGAGTTCCACCCTATGCAGGACATACTGGATGCACTGAGGAGCTCATTTAGCAGCAGACTACATCATCCCAGGTGCACAACCGAGAGGTTTCGTAGGTCCTTCCTACCAACGGCTGTCAGACTGTACAACCTAAGCAGGGCTGCTCGCAGAGATAGCAAAAAGACGTAACTAATAGTTTTTTGAATGCAAAAGATGCAATAGACTTACACAATGGTCCCCTCCGGCATACAACTAGGAACATACCGGTCGCTATGGAGGGTGAGAATATGTATGGGCACATAATCATACCATGTAGGATAACTAAGTAGACGGTTATGCTGTTTCATCCCATCTAGCAACAATGCTCTGCACTGTGTGTGTTTATATATTTACATATTTATTCCATCTAGCTACAATGCTCAGCACTGGGTGTGTTTATATTTATATATCTATATATTTATTCCATCTAGCTACAATGCTCCGCACTGTGTTTTTATATATCTACATATTATTCCATCTAGCTACATTGCTCCGCACTGTGTGTGTTTATATACTTGCATATTTATTCCACCTAGCTGCAATGCTCCGTACTGTGGGTGTTTATACATTTACATATTTATTCCATCTAGCTACAATGCGCTGCACTGTGTGTTCATATATTCATATATTCATTCCTGTGTGTATATATATATTTTATAGTAATATGTACATATGTATATTAGCTGCTCTTGCTTGCTTGTTTTTTTTCTTGCCTTCTGAGTGTTGCTATCCCTGTGCTGTTGCAGTCCTGGAATTTCCCCGTTGTGGGACTAATAAAGGCTTATCTTATCTTATCTTATCTTATCTTATCTTATTATAAAGTATGCTGATGACTCAGTTATTGTCAGTTTCCTCCAGGATGGTGAGAGTGGCCACGGCCCAGTAGTTGATGATTTTGTTCACTGGTGTGAGGGTTCCTACCTGCAGCTGAATACGACAAAAACCAAAGACATGATTATTGACTTTAGGAGGAAAACTCCCAGGCACAAAGTCACCGTACTAAAAGGCCAGACCACCGAATGTGTACAATCCTACAAATATCTTGGGACGATCATTGATAGTAATTTAAACTTTGAAGAGAACTGTGAAAGGGTGTGCAAAAAGGGTCAGCAACATTTGCATTGCTTGAGAAAACTTGCATGCTTCCAAATTGACCAAACCATAATGACAATGTTTTATCGGGCTTTTATTGAATCTGTTTTATCCTTTTCTTTAGTGTCATGGTTTGGTCAGATAAAACTGAAACAGAGGAAATCCTTGGATCAGGTAGTTAGATGGTCCAGTTGTTTGCTTGGTGAGTCACAGCTGAGCCTGACATCTCTGTACACCAGACAAGTACAGAGGATGGCTACCTCCATTTTAAATGATGACTCCCACCCTTTGCACTGCAACTTTCAGCTTCTTCCCTCAAGACGGAGGTTTGCTGTCCCAAAAAGTAAAACCCAGCGCTACAAAAACAGCTTTGTTCCTGCTGCTGTCAAAGAGTTGAACAAGTTGTAACAATATATTGCACATAATTTAGTTACCTATTTATTAACTCCATTTTATATTTACTTATTTTTGTAGGATGTTACTTGGGTTCTAAATATTTTATTGGGTTTTAGACCTTTGAGTTTTTAACCTCTTTGACTAGTTTTTAACTTTTAATATGACCCTTCTCTCTTACCTCTGTTTTTTCTCCCATCTCTTTGTCTTTTTATACCCTGATTGATGGAGCCTTGAGTATTTTTATCATGTTTATAGTCAGTTTCATGTGTGCCTGTGTTTGTGTCTATGTTGAATGTAATTTGTGGCTTGTAAATATGGATGTCACCAGACTGCAAAACAAATCTACCTACGGGTACAAATAAAGGAACCTGAACCTGAACCTATATTGGAAAAAGGATGTTGAAGATGGAATTTTTTTTTCTAGTATTTTTGAGAAATGTGGAAGCAGATAAACTGGTATCGAGTTAGAGGAGATGTGTTTGTCACTCTCCTTGAAAACAGGAATGACCTTTGCAATTTTCATTCGCTTGGGATGTTTTCACTTGGGAAAATACCAGTTTTCAAAGATTGATTATGTATGCGGCGTCTGTGATGATTTGATCGTAAATGAGCATAATATAATACGTAAAAAATAGGCCTACTGTCATTTCACACACATGTACAGTATCTCACAAAAGTGAGTACACCCCTCACATATTTGTAAATATTTTATTGTAGCAAGATGGCGCCCACCGTTGGCGAACGTCTTTGCTCGTTCCGCTCCCGAATGCCGACTTTTCAACTTTTTTACATAGTTGCTGTTTTTTCTACAGTGCATGGAGGTCATGCACTGCTAACATGCAACCGACAGACACTACTGGATATCGCCAAGTCAAGCAGCCACACGGAGTTTACTGGCTTTATACCACCCGACCTGCAATGCATCGTCCACCCCTGCGGTGACCATCAGCACTCCCAGGAAGGCCCTGAAGCACCGAGCCCGTGTGAGCATGCTGACCCCAAGAGAGCACATCGGAGGCGGGGCTGAAAGTGAGGCAAGAGAGGAGGGCTACATGCTAGGCTAAAGGCTCACTCCAGCTGGCCACTGCTACCCAGTCTCTTAATGGCAAACATTCGGCCTTTGGAAAGTAAGCTAGACGAACTAAGAGCAAGGATTGAAGACCGGCGGGAGACGAGAGTGCTGTGCCCTAACTTTCTGCAAGGCCTGGCTTTCATACAGAGTCCCGGAGAGCACTATTCAGCTACAGACACACTCAACACACCGGGCAGACAGAACAGGAGACTGGTAAGACGAGGGGAGGGTGTGTGTGTGTGTGTATTCATAAACCACTCATAGTGTGGAGATGTACAAACCGTCTACAACACTGCTCGCCTGACGTGGAGTTTTTACTGCTGAAATGCCGTCCCTATTATTCACCGAGGGAATTTACCGCTGTGTTTTTGGCCACTGTATACATTTGTCCACAGAGCAACTACACAGTAGCACTAAAGAAACTCCCATGATGTCATTAGTGCAGAAGAGGCGAAACATCCTGATGCTGTTTTTATTGTTGCTGGCGACTTTAACCAGTGCAAATAATGGGCTGTACTCCCCAAATATTACCAGCATGTGGACATTCTCACCCACGATAAAAGCACATTGGATCATGTTTATTCCAACATAAGTGGCGCCTACAGAGCGGTACCCCGCCCCACTTCTGACAGTCAGATCACATCTCACTGTTTATGTACCTACCAGCCTACAGACAAAAAACTGAAACAAACAAACCCTGTTAAGCAAATTAAGTGCTGGACTCCAGAGACTGAGAGCACCCTACAAGACTGTTTTGCCTGCACAGATTGGGATGTGTTTAAAGCTGCAGCCACCCGAGAAGACTCTTCTGTAAACATACAGGATTATGCTGAATACTTGACTGGGTACATCAGCACGTGCGTTGATACCATCGTACCCGCCATACAGGTCAGGAAGTTGCCCAACCAGAAACCCTGGATCAACAGTCAGGTACGTCAGATGCTGCGTGCTCACTCTCGTGCGTTTAAATCAGGCTGTGAGGTCGAGTACAAAGCTGCAAAGTATGGACTGAGAAAGGCTATAACAACAACCAAGTGACAGTACAGAGAAAAGCTGGATAGCCTGTACCCCACTCATGACCCGGGGCGCATGTGGCAAGGCCTGCAACACATCACAGACTACAAGAGGACCAACAGCAGCACCGCTAGCTCTACAGACAGCCTGCCAGACGATCTCAACATCTTTTACACCTGCTTCGAGACCACCAGCCACAGCACAGAGAAGACACACACACTCACGCATCCCACCCCCCCACCCCCACTAAGAGTCTCACCAGGCCAGGTAAACATTTCGTTACCTTGTATTGTCACGTTTCGTTACCTTGTATTCATACATGTGTAATGACAATAAAGTTGAATCTCATCTCATCATCTCAAACAAAGCACTGAGGAATATCAACCGCCGCAAGGCAGCAGGATCAAGACAACACACCTGGGCGGGCCCTCAGAGCATGCACTGCAGAGCTGACCGACATTCTCACAGCAATCTTCAACCTCTTCCTCAACCAGAACATAGTCCCCTCCTGCTTCAAAACAACAACCATCATCCCCCTCCCCAAAAGGAGCCTGCCGACCTGTCTGAATGATTACAGACCAGTAGCACTCACTCCAATCATCATGAAGTGCTTTGAGAGAGTGGTGCTACCTCTCATTCAGGACAGCATACCGGGCACCCTGGACCCCCTGCGGTACGCCTACCGGCCCAACAGGTCCACCTTAGATGCTATCACTGCAGCAGTCCATTATTCTCTCTCCCACATGGAAGATAAAGACTCCTACATTAGGATGCTCTTTGTCGACTACAGCTCCGCCTTAAACACGGTCATCCCCACAAACTCACCGACAAACTGTTTTCACTTGGCCTGCACCCCACCCTCTGCGACTGGCTACTGGACTTTTTAACTGGCAGGCCCCAGTCTGTCAGGATGGGTAACAGGACCTCAGCCAGCATCATCACAAACACAGGTGTCCCACAGGGTTGTGTTCTCAGCCCCATCCTCTACAGCCTCTTCACCCATGACTGTGTTGCCTCCCACAAAGACAATATCCTAAAGTTTGCGGATGACACGGCAGTGATAGGATGCATCACTGGTGATGACGAAGCATCCTACAGGAGGGAGGTGGCCAACCTGGTGTCATGGTGTGAGGACAACAACCTCACCACCTTCCATTTGAGGATGCCCCACAGATGCTTAATAGGGTTTAGGTCTGGAAACATGCTTGGCCAGTTCATCACCTTTACCCTCAGTTTCTTTAGCAAGGCAGTGGTCGTCTTGGAGGTGTGTTTGGGGTCGTTATCATGGTGGAATACTGCCCTGTGGCCCAGTTTCCAAAGGGAGGTCATGCTCTGCTTCAGTATGTCACAGTACATGTTGGGATTCATGGTTCCCGCAATAAACTGTAGCTCCCCAGTGCCGGGACAATTTGGACATTTTCATTTAGGGGTATACTCACTTTTGTTGCCAGCGGTTTAGACATTAATGGCTGTGTGTTGAGTTATTTTGAGGGGACAGTAAATTTACACGGTTATACAAGCTGGACACTGACTACTTTACATTGCATCAAAGTGTCATATCTTCAGTGTTGTCCCATGACAAGATATAATAAAATATTTACAAAAATGGGAGGGGTGTACTCACTTTTGTGAGCTACTGTAACCAAATTAAATATTGTCTAGTGCAGAAGTCAGTGTTTATTATGTCGCAGTTCGGCAACATATACACTCAGAGGGTTAAGTAATTTAAAAAATTTTCATTTTGGCTCTTCTGGTCCTCTCTACAATTAAGGGTGTTTTCACACCTACAGGCTTTAGTTCGTTTCAGTCGAACTCAAGTTTGTTTTCTCCGTTAGTGTGGCTTGTTTTGTCTAGGGAGAACATGGTGTGCACCAAAACAACCCAGCAAATCAACTGGCAAATTCTGGTGTGGTCCTGCAGGTGAGAAAGGGACCGCACTAAAACAGGACCAGCGGCAAATGGTAAAACATTTTATGCCACTGTACATACCTGATGGATCTTCAAAAATATCTGTGGCTGAGCATGTCACAGTTCTGGAGGATTAATGAACGTTAACATGTTATTTTCCTTCCATAGCAGTGCTTCATTTTCAAACCGATCTGTCGAAAGTGGTATATGCACATAATATAATAAATGATGACCAGGGTATTGCACCCCCCCCCCCCCGTAGATAACGCTACAATTTGTATTATTTTCTCCCCAGAAATGCATAAATGCACAGTAGTCATCCTACTTCCTGTATTTACTTTTCCTGTTCTCGCGGCAAAAAAATCTGACCAATAAGAACAGAGAACGTTCTGACGTAGTCTCATGTGATTTAATGTGACAGAATTTGGTCCACTTGAATATTTGCCTGTGTGAAAGGGAATCGAACCAGGGAGAAAATGATACAAAGTAACACATTTATCAACTGATTTGGATCAAAGTAAACAAATTTAGGTGTGAAAACACCCTAAGTCATCTTGTGCTCTAAAACAAGTCCAAAAAGCTGCAGCCACACACTGCTCATATTTACAAGGTTTTCTGGAAAAAGCAAACCCAAAGTCATGAGAAATAAGATGAACTGGAAACTATGACAAGCAAGTGTGAAAAAATGCTTAGAAAGCACAGTTGGGATATTTATTCTGAGTAAGGTTTTTACATACCTGTTTCACACAAAATCAGGATACTCCTGGGATATGATCTTAACCCAGCTAAGGAGTCCAGAAGCTTCTGTTTACACGGCATTGGTCATAACTATGCTACCATATGGCATCTTACAGTCTAATCGGTGCTTCACATTTCACTCTGCACCTGACAGTCCTGCATTGTACAGCAGGTATGATTCATGTACCTGTATGGGTCACCATCTATTCATCTGTGATGTAATCCCTTTGTCTGTTATGTTGCGTGTGTTTCTGTTGGTTGGTTGTCTACTGTCATGCTGCTGTTACACTGTAATTTCCCAGTTTGGGATCAGTAAAGTCCATCCATCCCATCTATCCATCTAGCTAGCTAGCTATCGTCAGATGATATTATTTGAGTTAACACCTAAGCATAGTATTTGACAGTGTGGTTCATTTACACCTAAAGCTAACAACATTTCTGCCTGTCAGTGAGATGTGTTTTGACCATTTTTTGAAACTTTGTGGTGTAGGTCTGGATCCTAACTTGCCAAGACCTGTAGAATTTCTATCCCAAATCACGAGTTGTGATAAATGAGTGTGGGGTTCTTTCCAGCATGCCATGCTGTATTTTCAGACCTGCTTTTTTTTTATCAGCGGAACATTATTCTTTAGTGTTATTGTCGTAGGTGTGGCCAATGTGAGAGGCTGGTGGTGACCACAGCATTGCAACTGGTGTTGGAACACACCCACACCCACACACACAAACATGCAGAGATTCACAGCCTGGGACTTCCTGTCGTTGGACCGAGATCACAGCCTGTTTGCTCCCACTTCAACCAGCTAATTCCTCCTCGCTAACAAATGACTTCCCATTTATGTTAAACTCCTGTCTGAATGAAGAAGAGCCACTCCACCAAGCTGTCTGCCTGCTCATTCCTGCCTCAAAGCCAGGCAGCCCCTACAGCTATTCAGACGAGTGTGAAGCAGCTCAGACGTTTAGCTTTGAACAGACCAGCGTATCACCACCTTACAGTATATCATGATGATTCACACGTTGATTTGGCAAGGATTTTTACGCCGGATGCCCTTCCTGACACAAACCTCCCCATTTATCTGGGCTTGTGACTAGCACAGGGAGTACACTGGTGTGTGCACCCCCTGTGGCCGTTCTAGTCAGAATAATTGGGATTAACAATTTTATCAGGATAATCAGCAAATTATTAGGAAAAATTTCAAAATGTCACTAAAACATAATTGAATGACTACAGTTTTCTTGTTGGAAAACTATTTTTGTTGCTCTTGAAGCAAACATCTTTTTATGTACAAAGTAATAAGAAATATTATAAATACTTGAATACATGAACAGTATTAGTCATCTTTAGTCGCCTAAAAAGTGACAAATGTGTGATGGTGTAAACTGCTGTTTACATATACAGACATGGAAGTTGATTGACAGTTGCATCATTTTCATTTGAACTAAGGATGGGACTCCTGATCCGATGCGCAAGATTGGATCGGGAGCCTGATCAAGACTGTTGTGACTCAATCGGTATCTGGGTCAGTGGGTTCATCTCCATTCAAGTCTCTGTTGTTTTCTATCAGCCACAGTTGTTTTATATGAGCTTCACCATAACACGGCAGCTATTCAGAGTTGCAGCAGGGAAGGTGTTCCCGTCATGTCTGCTGTGTGGAAAATTGCATAGATTTTTTTAAAATAACTTAATGTACTGAATGGTGTGTAGTTTGCAAGAATGTTTTGTCAGAAAATGTAAGTATCGTATGGAACAATAAAGATTCCCGGAGTTACTATATTCCACGATAATCACACCTGACACTTCACTGGATATGTATCACTCTGCTATTTACTGTCAACTCTATCAGTGGCTTCTGATAGATGAGAATTGTAATACTGTGATGGCTACCTTAATTTCCACAGTGAGGCGCTGTTTGAAATGAAATCATCTCTGTGACCCAGAAGTCCTACTCTTGCAAACATCCGCAAGGTATTTCATGTCTGTTTAAAAAATGAATAGGCAAGCTAGAGTTGGATTTATTGTCTTGATTAGGAAATCACTATACCTTTGTGGTGATGGGCTCATTATTTCATCTGAAAATGCCAAGAAAAAGCAAGCAATGTGTGCCAAAGCCAAATTGCTAGCCTGCTAACTAGCCACTTGTGCAATCTCACAGGGACCCACAAACCCTATTCAACTGGTGGCCGGTATATATTATAAACACTGACTTCTGCACTGGACAATATTTAATTTGTTTACATGTGTGTGAATTGATAGTAGATCTATTCTTTTCTATATTATGCTGATTGAGGTACTTAGCAACAGTTATCTGGGTACATTTAGAAGGGACTATTTTTCTCGGTGAAGCAAAATTACTCATTAAATAAATATAAATCATAATGTTTTGTCTTGTCCTTTTGCTGTCATTTAATTAAGTGTGCTTGTGGAACTGTTGTATAAAAGCAACATTACACTGGAGGTCATATGCTATCATGAATATACTTTGTGTTGGGCCTATGACAAATGACCACAGTTACTATATTCATGATACCGCACTCCCTCTTGTGTAAAATTGCTTAAATGAGTCAGATTGGCTTGTAGACCAAAAAACTCAATCAGACAATCCTTAATTCAAACTGTTCAAATTAAATTTAAAACAAAAACTAGCTGCCTATAAATGTAGTAAACTTGCTTTGTCAGGTGACAAGGACAAGATATTGCAAACAGGCGCCACTAGGTGGTGGCAGTTCAGAGTGCATGTGAAAACCAGGATTGAAGCTCAGCAGGGGAACAGCCTTCTGAACTCACTCATGAGGATACTGGCAGTTACCACAAAAAAAGATTATATAATAATAGAAATTCATCATGACATATTAATTGCAAGTGTTTTTATATGATAAAATTGTGTATCTTCCCACGCTTTAGACTATGACATTTACTCATTTACATGTTTTGTTGAAATAAATAAGAATTACCCTTCAGCAATGTCCTCTCACTTATGAGGTGAAAGAATGAGCACTGGGTCTATTTAACTGACATTTCCATCTTAATTCACTGCTGTAATTTCAAAGATTCTCACTTAAATTTGCAGCTTTTTCCTCATGAATTTTTTTTTCCTTCTAAATTTACAATATTCTTGTACATTTGAGACTTTATTCCCATAAAATTGCAAGTTTTTTCTCCATATTTTAGACATTTTTCCTGTAAATTTATTACTTTTTGTCTCATAAATTTGTGGATTTTTTTTACTCTAAAATGTATGTTATGGGTAACCCCCACAACAGCCACGGACAAGCAGAGCGCTCAGCTGGAGCAATTAGTAGAACAATGTGATGTGTGTATTGAGATCAATAGGCAGCCGCTCTTTGTGTAGCTTCTTCCTGCCAGTTCCGTGGTTGATATGTATGACTCAAATGCAAACGTTCATGCTTCCTGCTCTGACTGTGATGCAGATGTCCTATGCCTTTCATGTATTGTCTGTAACTGGGTATAAAAACTGCATATGCTCTGTAGCTCATTCTCTCTCACTCTGACCACTGCTTCTGACGACACGCGTCTCCTCACGAGAGCCTGAGGACCCGCTCCAGCCCGCCTGCACAGGGCTGGAGTGAGTTCTATGATGGCGGGATGAATGATAATAAACACCCTCAAAAACTCTGTTCGCTGCCTTATTATTTCATGCCGCCACATTGGTGACCCCGAGAAAGCACACGCTTTGTGCAACGCAACCTTCTGGTCTGGACATCCACGCTGAACCGGCCAAGGGACACAAAACGCCTTCTCCTTCTCACCGCTCCAACGCACCATGACCTGAACGCAGAAAAGAACATGCTGACAATGAACACAGCACCCGGCGGTGATTCTCCGACGACAAGCGAACGCAGCAGCCTGACGCAAATGATCTGCCCTCCCTTCTGCTACAGGGAGACCTCGACGCAGAGCCACCACCAGGCGAAACTCTCCAGAGATCACCCACGACCGGGAAAGCTGCAGAAAGCTTCATGGTGAGATCTGCACGCCTGAGATCTGCACATCCACGCTGGGACCGGCCGCTCTCACAGCTCCTCCACACGAGAGCGCAGGCTCCTCATCCTCTCTCCACGACGGCGACCTCCAGGACCGACGGAGAACGCAGCGCGTGGACCTGAACACACCATGGCCAATCTACAGCAACAGCTCAACAGGGATGACCATCGGCGCCATCGACGCTGATCTCCATCAAGCTCCCTGACCCTGACTCGCCTCTACAGCGGACCTGCCAAGCACCGAACCCCGCACGCACACCGGGGGGTTACGAGGACAGCGCACCACGCACGGGACAATAACAGCTCCACAGACCGCCATCGTCCTTCGCCGCTGCACACAGAACCTTCAGGGCTGCTCGCATGCATGCAGCTCGCTCACAGGATTTTGTACGGGTTTCAGCCGCGGCGCACAAGGGAATTCAGCCGTCAGCTTTCCCCGAGGACTTTAGGGCTGCGCGCGCACCTAAAGTCAACACGCCAAGTCCCTCACACAGCTGCAGCTCCTTTTTTCTTCATGGCCGCGAGAGGAGTCAGAGACAAATTTTTCTTCTTACAGCTGCTGTGGACCTCCGCACGTTCAACGGGACAGCCCCTCAACATCGCGGATCCACAGGCAATTTTTGCACGGCCCAGACAATTTTGCCGTCCCGGGCCAGCACTTGCTACCCCCACCCCCCCCTCCCTCCACCGCGGCCTGCAGCGAGCCTTCCCCGCAGCTCGCTCCCAAAGCCGGACTGTCGAGGTCTCAGCTCCCCGCTGAGCCCTCTGGAGGGGAGTGTATGGGTAACCCCCACAACAGCCACGGACAAGCAGAGCGCTCAGCTGGAGCAATTAGTAGAACAATGAGATGTGTGTATTGAGATCAGTAGGCAGCCGCTCTTTGTCTAGCTTCTTCCTGCCAGTTCCGATGTTGATATGTATGACTCAAATGCAAACGTTCATGCTTCCTGCTCTGACTGTGATGCAAATGTCCTATGCCTTTCATGTATTGTCTGTAACTGGGTATAAAAACTGCATGTGCTCTGTAGCTCATTCTCTCTCACTCTGACCACTGCTTCTGACGACACGCATTCTGTGTCTCCTCACGAGAGCCTGAGGACCCGCTCCAGCCCGCCTGCACAGGGTTGGAGTGAGTTCTATGATGGCGGGATGAATGATAATAAACACCCTCAAAAACTCTCAGTTTGCAGCTTATTATTTCATGCAGCCACAATGTCTACTTTATAATGAATTTTTGAATTTATTTAAATGACCAAAGATGCTGTCATTTCTGTCATTTCCACCCAACCAACCAACTCCAGAGAAACCTCCCATATTTTAAACCTAAATGTTGTGATTGGGGAGGGCTAATGGGGGGGCTATCCCGTTGTTAACAGAACGATCCAAAAACCATCACCCTTGTTAACCTGTCACGCCCCTATAATCATGGGGTGTAAGGATAGGCAGCACAGTATAACTGAATATGACAGTGACAGCAGAGTTACAAATGTACAAAAAAGTTTAAATTTTATTAGAAAAAAGTTGAAAAAATATGAGTATATAGTTGTTAATTTGGGTGAAAAAGGTAACAAATTTATCATAAACAGTGGCAAATTTAAAATAGCAAAAATACTATTATAAATTTATTAGAAAAATCATACATTTGCCAGGAGGCAAGAGAAGTTGCAAATATGTCAGAAAAAAGTTATAAATTTCTAAGTAAAATGTTACAAGTTTGCAAGAAAAACCTCACAAATTGGCAAGAAAGGGAAATGTATCAGAGGAAAAACTCAAAAATTTATACAAATCAGCAAATTTGTAATTTTTTTTAATAAATTTGCGTTTCTTTTAAATTTACAACTTTTGATTGTATTTTTTAAACTTTTTTCTCTTAAATTTATAACTTTTTTCTCATTTTTTTTCTTGTAAATGTATTTTATTATTTGTGATTTTTTTTGTAAATTTGCAGTTTTTTTCTCATAAAGTTACAGTGTTTCTGGTAAATGCATTACTTTTTTCTTGCAATTTTTTTCACTTATTCGTGAGTTGTTTTTATTTTTTTACTTACAAATGTGTTACTTTTTTCTCAAAAATGTGGAACTTGCTTATGGTAATTTCTGGTGGTTTTTGTTAATTTGTAAGTTAGCATCTTTTGGTCATATTATTTGACCTGTATTCTTGAAAATTTGTACTTATTTTGGGTTAATACTGTATGTTTGTAACTAAATTTGTGACTACACCATCAATCTCCACCATCCTCCTTGTTTAAAAAAAACATCACATACTGTTGACAGGTGTGATATTTTTGTTATAAATTGTCTTGAAATTTCAGCATTTGCCTGGAGTAAAAAGTCATAGCAAGAGCAACTACTTCTTTACAGGTTTTAACTGGCTTTGTGAGGGTGAAGCAAACTTGTATGAACATCTATCATCTGACATGCCGTAAATTCTGAATATCTGGGATTTTATAGACTCACTCAGCCTCTGACTGTCCTGTGTCATCTCTGTATTCTGTTATCGTTGCTCTGGTGCAGAAGTTGGTATCTCTGCCAGGGCTTTGATGGATTTCTTTTTGCATGACTGGATAACGGTACAAAGGGATTTATTTGGAAATAAGCCCTTTCTGTTTCCTTTGTGAGCTTGACAGCAGAACCAACATTTGTTGTTGATTTAATATCTGCACCACTTGCACCCCAGAGGGTGTATCGGGGATTGCTGGTGGATGTGAAAACTGACTTTTACTCAGTCAGTCAGTCACACACACACACACACACACACACACACACACACAAAATAAAAAAAAAATTAAAAAAATCGGATATTGTGACTCAGGGGTGTCAAACTCATTTTCATCCTGGACCACATGGGCATCGCTGTTGCTCTCCAAGGGTCGGTTGTGATGTTGTTTTTAGAATATATGAAGCAAAGATGAGGAGGTTGAAAATATATGCAATAAAACGTTTAAAAATCTATCTGTCATTAGATTTACTGCTAAGTTCTTTATCTTGGTCTGCAGTAGCATTTCTTGATAGGGTGACATTATTAAAACTCTGTTTCTGATCAGGGTCACATACCTTTAACATACATCCCTTTAAAGGGGTCATTGACTGAAAAATGGGGTGTTTGTGGGTTTTAACTGCCTGAAATGAGTCTACTGGTCACCTGATTATCCCAAAATTTCCAAAGCAGTCAATTCTCTTTAAAAACACAGCCTTTATCTCATTTTTCTTTCCCAGAAACGCCAGAAATGTTTTGACTTTTTGTGGAAATTGTTAACGTCACGTCTAGAAAAAGCCAACCCACTGCCGTCCTTGAGACCAGCCCGCTGCTCTATTATTGGCCCGCCTAGCTGTCTGTCATGTATATGGAAGTGGTGCTAAAGGTAGCCTGTTAGTCCCTGAGCTATTAGCCCCCAAGCTAACACTGGTAACGGGAAGCTTGAACCGAGCACTACTTATATTGTTATTTTCTTCAGATCTTAGTCACCCTAATAACCATCCCTGTTACCACCTGGTTCACCAATCAACAGTCCACAATATACCTTGCATCACTTCAGCCCATCTCTCAATAATTTCGCTGTGATTCCACAGCAAAGCGCCAGCACCAGCGCGCTGGTCGCAGCAACCACCTATACCAGAACCCGAGGCTCCTGGCTGGAGGCTGCTGGCTCTCACAGCCGGCTCCGCGACTCCGCTCCACTGTCGTGCACAGCATAGGAGAGCCGCCTCATGACAGGGCATCCCCCAGCTGGCCGTACCAGCGGAGGGGAGTCCCACAGAGCGAGACACTGCCCTTTAAGATCCCATGGCTCAGTAGCTCGGCTCGACCAGCAGCCTTGGATACTGGGCCAGGTCGATTGCATCGATTGGGGGGGCAGTGCACGGTGCTAGTGATTTGTTGTGAAATCATGGCAAAATTATTGGGGGATGGGCCGGAGTGATGCAAGATACACAAGCGACTGGATCAGTGAACCAGCATTGCTTATCCAAGCTGGAAGGATCCGGCTGGCTAGAAGCTACTCAGCTAATGGTTAACTGACTTAAGAGGGAGGGCGGAGTTGAATGCCTGAAGCCTGTTTCTTAAAGTGACAGACTATAAATCAGAGTGTTTGAAGAAAGCCAAGAAAAATAAAAAAACAAATTTGCTTCAGTAATTAAAAAATTAAAGAAAATGTGAACAAAATATGTCACAAGCACTTCATTAAGACATGAGTGAGCTGTCAGAATGTGTAAAAAGGGACGTCAATGACCCCTTTAAAAATACACCTGCTGAAAAACACTTGGAAGCTTGGGTAAAGCTACCAGCTGCATCATTTTTTGCTGCAGCCTATGCAAACATGTTCTGTTGAGACTGTTATCTGCTTTTTAATTATTGGAGCTTTTGTTGCATTTCTTGATGGCTAAAGTAAACATACCTGACTTCCTGTTTAGTTTCAAACCACAGGTGCAAATTGCATTTCTGGACACTGCCTCACTGTAGAGAAGACATACTGGTCTGTCTCTTTTCAGCACAAACTTGTATTCACTTAAGCATCTGTCTTTAAATTGCCTTCCTCTGCATCAGTTTTTTTTTTCTTGCACATTTTTATCTGACCCCATCACTCGACTGGAAAACAAACCTTTTTCTGGTTATGGTAATGACTGATGTGGAAACAACAGGTGCGTTTGTCTTCATGCAGTTCTGCGCAGACCTGACTTGAAGTGCTGCACTGTGGTATTGAAGTAGTGCATGCTGGTTAGAACTTTGTGTCTCACTTGAGCCGGCGCTGCAAAACGTCACCATGTCACATGATCTTAAAACCTCGCGGGAGCAAGTTGGCTTAAATCAGATCTTGGACTTGCTTCAGACCAGCTGCAGTGGTTTGGATCCTCCCGATGACAACAGAACTTCACTGTCGGGCTGTCGGGTATAACTTCACTTTCATCACCTTATTCTAAATTTAATCACTGCAGGTCAGAGCTGTTTCCCACATTTTGTAATGTTGTGGAAGATATCTTTTCCTAAAGTTGCTGCAAAAACAGCAAAGTAAAGTTAGTAAAATTTTCACAAACAATCTTCCAAAAAAGCTAAAATGGTGCTGCAAGAAATAGAACTTGTCCCACTTGGCCACGCTGCATCTTAGCTCCATCCCTGCAGACACATGCAGATCACATTAGACCTTCAAGTCAGACACAGTCAGCTGCAGCCCCTGTCGAACGCGTCTATTGCCACTCCATGGTTGGATGTTGTTGCGACAAAAAACGCAATGCATTGTGGGACATGTAGTTTATGGTCTCTACTCTAACGTCGCACAGAATTGTACTTTTAAGAAAATCATATTCTTTTCAAGCTCAGCAGGCCACATAAAAGAGACATGGTGGGCCGGATTTGGCCTGTGGCCCGCGAGTTCAACACATGCTGTGACTGGATGCAGGGAAAAGCTACTTGTGCTAAGAAGAATGATAATCCCCAATAGCACACATGTTGAGCCAACGTTGGCATGTTTACATTGAGGATACATCTTATAGAGGCTGTTTGCACAATGGGGATTGAGAGTAATTGGTTTCAGTTTAATGGATAAAATAGATTAAACCTATTAATTAACAACTGAAATGAATTAAAAGCTACATTTTTAAGGAAGTTATGGTTGGGCATGGTGAACAACAGATGGCTCCGAAATTTTGAAAGCAGTTTCACAAAATTCTGGGATTTGTTTTAATTTTAAAACCCTTGTCGGCCTGGGTGGATGTACTCTTAAAGAAAAAGAATTCAAACAAGTGCTTCATGCTAATTCCATTATAATTTGTTCAGTAGCGTAAGCTCTTTCATCTAGGGCTGCAACTAACAACTATTTCAATAGTCGATTAGTCGCAGACTATTGTAACAACTAGTCGACTAGTCATTAAAAACTACACAAAAAACAATCTTATTTCTTTATATTGTGAAAAATAGAATATTTTCCTTTAAAAAAAATAGAGCATTTGGTGAACAACAAGAACAAGAATTGCAATCAGCAATAAAATAAAAAATTTTTCTTAAAGTGCATTTTGTGCATAACAAACAATGCATAGCATTTAACATTTGGTGTGTGTGTGTGTGTGTGTGTGTGCGCGCTTGCAAGGGTTGTCTCATATTTCTTCTCCATCAAGTGGGTGAAATGGGTTCTGGATGGCAGCGTATAATCAGGGTTGAACTGGTGAATTATTTGTTGAAATCCTTCCCCGTCAACCATGGAAAGTGGCCTCATGTCTTTGACCATCATGTTTAGAATTGACTCTGTGAGAGCAGTAGCTTGTTGCGAGTACACGTCTGCTTTTTCTGCAAAATAGTCCCTGTCCTCTTCTTTGTGCTGCATAAATTTTATGTCAGACAAAATTGACATTACTCTTTAAACTGTCGTGATCCTTCACACGCACCTACAGTAATAGGCTCGCTACTAGCATGGGAGCTAATTACCTTACCCCAAATGCTCATGCATTGCCGTAATGGCCCCATGGTACGCAAGGCTGACTTTACAGAGCTTGCATCGAGCAGTTTTGTTGGCTGGGTCATGTACAGAATGTTCCCACACTTTGGAACATTTGTTTTGTGTGAGCTCCGCTTCAGTCTCCGTCATGGTGCTGCTTCCCCTGCTCTGTTCCCGGTCAGTAGCGCACATGCTCTGTCAGCACACCAAAGAGCTGGGAAAAGTGTGATGTCTCACTCTGAGCTACTTCTATTGGCTACAGTGAAACATTGTTTAGCGTGGCATTGCATGCCGTGGGATACACATGATGACGTCACTAACGATGCGTCAACTGCTAAATTAATTGTCAACGAATTTTGCCATCGACTTTTTGTCGACTAGTCATTGCAGACCTACTTTGATCATTTCGTTCCAGCAGAATTTGATCAATTTACTACCTCTACATAAAATGTTATGTTTTTTTTCCAGCGTTGGTTTGTCTGACAGATTTTGATGCCATTTTGTGTAGAAATGGCTGGTGGAACAAGGAAATATCCAACCTATTATGGTGGGTATCTGGATCACCATCTGGATCCAGAAAAATGGGGAAATGCTCTGGTAGAAGCTGGTACTCATTAATGGACAGCTTGTATGATCCATAATAAGAATACATTTTAGGAGTTGCAAAAGGCTGATTGAAACAGTCAGTAAACCCTGGTTTACATCACTGGAAAAATCTCTAATACTCTCTTGTGATGGAGTCTTTTTCTTTATTCAGCATCTCAGTGCTCCTCCTCCTCCTCCCTGTCCTTGTAGTGTGACAGGGTCGTGCAGTGGCAGCATTACAGTGCTGTGCATCATCTTTGTGTGCCACTGGTCCGCCTCGGTTGCTCACGGTGCCTCCTGTCCAGGCATCAGGTGACTAGTGCAACTGTGCCTGGCAGGAGGGTGATCTGTGTCAGTTTGTGTCATACAACCACAGCAACGGACTACCCACTGACCTGGCTGGAGTGTAAAAATTAAAAAAAAAATATCTATTTTTGTGCTTTTGTTATCAGGAAAGTGCTCACAGGCAGCAGGCGATTTGTATTTTTAGTTTTTTAACAACAAGGATGAGGGGTTTTCACCAATTTAGCATGAGGCACAAATGTATAAATGTAAATTAGGTGCAAATATGCAAGAAATGTGCAAAGATATGATAAAAGATCCCACTTTTAAAAAATCACAAATTACAATCTAATTACACAGAATAAAAATTTAAACAGTATCCAGATGAATGTTGTAAATTTATGAGAAAAAATGTGAAAATTTACAAGAAGAAAGTCACAAATTTTTGACAAAAAAGTTGTGAATTTGTTAGGAAGAAAAAGTTGAAAATTTACAGGAAGAGGCTGCAATTTTATGTGAAAAAAGTCACGTTTTTGAGGAAAAAGTCAGATCTGTGAGGAAAAGTTGAAAATTTACAAGAAAAAAATTGCAATTTTATGAGTAAAAAAGTTGCATACTTATAAGAAAAAAGTTGAACATTTATGAGAAAAAGTCACAAATTTAAAAAAGAAGTTGTAAAATTATGAGAAAAAAGTTGAAAATTCACAGGAAAAAACTGCAAATTTACAAGAAAACGATTCAGGAAAAAGTGGAAAATTTTTGAGAAAAAAAGTCAAATTTATGAGGAAAAAAGTTGCAGATTTATGAGAAAAAAGTTTTTAAAAGTTTACAGGAAAAAAGTTGCCAATTTACAAAAAAAATTGCAGATTTATGGGAAAAAGTTCGCAAATTTTTGACAAAAAACTTTCAGATTTACAAGAAAAACTGCAGTTTTATGAGAAAAGTCCAAATTTTTGAGAAAAGTTGCAAATCTACAACAAAAAAGTTTAAAAGAAATATGATTTTTTTTTTCCATTTCTGCTTAGAATTGGTGGTTGAAAGTCATGTTATTCAGTTCTGTAACATGATAGAGAAAGGTTTATGATGATGTTGGGTCCAGTGTGTGTGTGTGTGTTTCACACCTATGACTGGGATGATTTGGGCTCATTCATTCATTCATCTTCTTTCGCTTAATCCTTTTTTGGGTCGCTGGGGTGCTGGAGCCTATCCCAGCATCTTTGGGCGAGAGGCAGGGTCCACCCTGGACAGATCGCCAGTCCATTGCAGGGCCAACTCAGAGAGACAGACAACCATTCACTCTCACAGTCATGCCTAAGGACAATTTAGAATCCCCAGTTTGATGCCAATTAACCCAACTTGCATGTTTTTGGCATGTGGGAGGAAACCAAAGAAATTCCCGGAGTAAACCCACGCAGACACGGGGAGAACATGCAAACTCCACACAGATCACTGTTGGTCGGGGGCTGGGATCGAACCCAGGATCCCCCAGCCAAGGGTGAGTTGCTGTGCTGCCGCAGTGCTAACCACTCCGCCACCGTGCCGCCCAAATCACTAGTACTACTACTGACTGCTTCCAGGTTGCTTCTGGTCCTCAGCTGATGTGTCGTTGATTTTATGGCTGCATGTTCTCACTGCTCACTCTTTGCCTGAGTGGGTAGGGTTTTCTTATCTGTAGATCTTTATCATGGGGATAAAAGTAAATCATTTCTAGCTGTTACTTATTACTCCAGCAGTAAAGATCAGCAGAAAGTCAGTCCCTCCATGGTGATTATTATCTGTTTTAACATCACGTGTTCAGATTGGGTTTTGTTTGTGTTTTTCAGAAGCTGGCAGCAGAATGTCAAAGTGCGGGCTACAGCGGCACCCTGATTCCTTACAAGTGTGACCTGACCAATGAGGAGGAGATTCTGTCCATGTTTTCAGCCATCAAGACGCTGCACAAGGGCGTGGATGTGTGCATCAACAATGCTGGACTGGCCCATAACGAGCCCCTGCTCAGCGGCAGGACAGAAGGCTGGAGGAACATGATCGATGTAAGTGGATCGCCACAAGGAAACGTATAAATGCCCAGGAGGGATTGAGCAGGAGAGAAAATGAGTGTTTAGTTTGAAAGGGGGAGGTGAGAGTGCCACCCTTATGTGCTATTGATTTATGGCTGCTCCTCCTAATCAGAGAAACAGAAGGAGGGGCTCAAATGGCCGCTTGCTGTCAATGGTAGTCTTGCACATTGTTCAGAAATAGTTAAGGCTATAAATGTGTAGATGCACACACTGCTTCCTTCACCTCACAGAGACTGCTTTACTGACAATGAGGAGAGACTGCGGCACAGCAGAGGCCTACTAATGAAAGCCAGCACTATTTCTCATGTTAGGACTTTCAATTCATTGAGCTCTTGACCATTGAAGACCACCCTCACCCCATGCTAAGGCCCGATCTCCAGGGTCCAGCATTTGTAATGCCTGCCCATCTGTTGTCATGGCAGCCAACAGTGAACGTGTAGAGCAGTGTATTTTTAGCCCGTATTTAATCTGCATGCTGATCTTGTTTGGTCACCTCCCCCTATCTTGATACCACACTAGCATTAACCTGCTGTCTCTTAAAGTCACTATGGGAGCAGTTTAGAGGCCGCAAGCTGGACAGGAACAGCACATTCAGTTGGTTTAACACACTGACCCACTGAACATCCGTCAGCCGCACTCATATAGCTTCATCACCCTTCTGCTATCTGTGAATACTAGTTTTGCTCATGCATACAGTGACTGATGAATATCTACACATTGTTGATTAAGTTAAAAAAGATAAATAGAACTGCTGTCTCCACCCCATGTGCAGGTGAATGTCTTAGCCCTGTCTATCTGCACCCGTGAGGCTTATAAGTCAATGAAGGAGAGGAATGTGGATGATGGCCACATCATCAATCTTAACAGGTAAGCCATTTCTAAATCCAAGAACAAAGGAATAGAGTCGTCTAAGAAACAATTCCGGAAACAAGATGGTATTAACAACATCCACTGTGGGACATTCTGTCACCCAGTAGTTTAGAATGCAGCAGGGTCATTTCCTGGTTTAGGAAAACCCTATGCAAGATTTTTGCCCCCCCCCCCCCAAAAAAAAAACAAACAAAACAAAGCAAAGCAAAACAAAACACACCACTCGATACAGCACTGCAATGAAGCGTCATTGGGGTAATCCATTTGATATTTGTGCTTTAAGTAAAAGGTGAAAAGGGAATGGGTGAGCTATGTTAGATAGTTTTTTTGTTTGTTAGCAATCCTGATCATGTTATGTCAGTGTATGTTATGTGTATATGTTTATGTTTAAGTGACAGTCCGGTCCAAATCAAGTGTTTTTTCCTGTTAAAGTGTCTGCAGCATGGTTTTTAAATCATTTGCGGTGCATCTGGAAAGTATTTACAGCGCTTCACTTTTCTCACATTTTATGTTACAGCCTTATTCCAAAATGGATTAAATTCTTTTTTTTCCTCAAAATTCTACACACAATATCCAATAATGACAACATGAAAATCAAGGGACTGAACCATTCTTTGTGCGAATACGTCCAAAGTCCAGTTTTGACTGAGTTATGGAATTTAAAGAGGTGTCACAACATTATGCAAGTTGGATGCGTAGATTTATTCCTATTTGCAACTTTGGATCATGTTTTGCGTCTTTCTGGTTGACAGTGGGCCATTATCTCTTACCACTTTCAAGTTATAGCCTTAGAAATCTGAACTATTTTATTGACAAAAAATATTTACCACTCTTGATCACTAGGGGTTATGTCGCAATTCGGCGACAGACACACTCAAAAGGTTAACAACAGAAAAATCGATTTTTGCTGGAGTGTCACTTAACCCCTTGCACTCTGGTCAATTTCCCTAAAAACGCCAAAAAATAACGTACCCAAAGTAAATCAAAAGCTGTTCTTCAACCCTTTGCAGCATCTTCATGGGGTTGGTCTCATTTAAAAGAAAACACTTGGAATTTTTTGGCAAAACAGTCATAATCTCTCTAAGTGCTCCTGCCACTGAGTAACAGTCATCTAAACATACTGAACTTGAAGAAAATAAATTTCCCCTGGGTGTTTTTTTGGATACAAATGCTTGCAAATAACACACAGCTGTCAGATCCGGGCTGGAAAATGCAACAGAAATGTAGAACCAAGTGTTATCCAGCTGAGGTCCAAATTTTGTAACAATACCACAAAAAATGAATATATTACACAGCTTTCTTCACAGGTTGATCCCAGGCGTTTTTGAACTGTGCCAAATTGTGCCAAATGGCACAGTTTGGAAAAACGTCTGTAACTTTTGAATGATTCAATATAGAAGCTTGATGTTGGGCTCTAATGAAAGGTGACACTCAGGGCTGTGTGTGTGTGTGTGTGTGTGGGGGGGGGGTGTTTATTCATTCATGAATGAATGAATGAACAAACAAGCCCCCACACACAAAGAAGCATGCCACGTAAAAAATGTGTGGCCTTTTTTTACAAGAAAAAATAACCTACAGTGCACTAAAAATTATATTAAAATATCTGTAATGTAGAAGATAACAAGTCCCACCCCCCACTCCCCACCCCCGCTACAGAGGACGGACATCGCCCGGTGCGCCGCGGTCACGGTGCACCGCGGTCTACTACGCACAGTTGTAATTTACCGATCGGTCAAAAGTCATTTTTGATTACAATTTTCAGGGATAAAGAATAATTTAGCTTATAACACTTACCTGTCCACAACAGCAGTGCCGCTGGCGAACTTCTCTTCCTCATTGTCAGACAAACATGACGCTGGTCCGCTTGTTACGGATTCGTGGTTCTGGTCACGCGACCCGGTCAAACCATAATTCCATTATTGCGGTTTTGCGCTTCCATGATTGCGGTTTTGGCAACAATTTTTCAAAACAAATAAGAACAGTAGTAAGAAAAAAGACTGGCGAACGCGTGTGTGTCACCCAGCGGCTAATTTTGCAAGGGAGGCACGCTTTCGAACTACTGTGCTTCAATTGGCTCGCTGTATTCGCAGCGGTTGGTAGGCGGGTCCTTCTTGCTAGGTTTTCAGTCATTGGTTCTTCAAGGTTTCAGAAACCCAATTCAAGGCTCTTATTAGTCGAATGAGAGGTCAATCACATCTAAACCAATCAAAGCACTCCTTTGGCTTTCTGTTCGCGGCTGTGTCTGTAGTGGAAGAATGGAAATGCAGCTTTTTTTTTTTTGTCAGGACGCAGAGACGTGTCCGCCCGCGGTACACCGAAGTGCAAGAGGTTAAAGCATTGATTTACGATTTAATGAGCAATATTTGATCAGTCTCATAATCTGGGTGTCAGTTCTTGACACTGCGATTCTGGAATCTGGACAGAGAAAGGGGTACACCCATGGACGGTTAGTACGTTTATTGCAGAGAAACCAAAATGACAATAGACATCTGTATAGTTTGTAAAATGGAAAGATAATCAAAAATAGCATGAACAGTGGGAATTTTGCATATATGAAGAAACGGCAATATTTCCATATTTACAGGTCTTGTATACAGTATCTCACAAAAGTGAGTACACCCCTCATTCATTCATTCATTTCATTCATTCATCTTCTTCCGCTTAATCCTTTTTCGGGTTGTGGGGTGCTGAAGCCTATCCCAGCATCTTTGGGCGAGAGGCAGGGTACACACCCCTCACATTTTTTTAAATAAATTTTTTTATGGAGCATCAAAAATACAGGGTGCTTACACACACAGCAATCAAAGAAGACCCTTAGAACAATGCTCAAATATTTTCATTATTTTTTCTCCCCAATTATTCCACCCCCCACCCCACCAAAAACATGCAAGACACCAACCACAAAAAAGGGCTATACATCGGCTCACCACTGCTGAAGCCGTGCGCTATACACTATGGTTCACATGAATAAATAACACAAGTGCAAATACAAAAGGGCTGCTAGGTGGATACAGTTTTAATTTTTTTCGGATATTCCAACACTGGATCCCACACATTTTGTCAGGTCAGGAATTGGCTTGCTTGCTACCGGCTAACCATGAAAATTGGTACTATCTGTCTCATGGGTTGGGCCATCGGTGACTCAACCGGCATCCCCGCCCTTCCGGGGGCGTGGAGGGTGAAACAGGGCATCCTGGCAGAACTGAAAACAATATCTGCCACAGGTCTGTGGTGGACCACTCCCAGTTACACGGGGTGAAACTGGAAATCCTGGCAGGTAAACACATCTGTTGCAAGGTCTGTGGTGGACTGTGGCAGTCGGTGCATCGTGACATGCACTACACAAAGAGCAAAGATAAACAAACCTATCATCTGGTCAGTCACTGCAACAGATACTGGAGTCAGTTTGTCTTGGCTTGTCCTTGCCACTGATAATACCTTTACACCAAGATTGTGCTGCTAGTCCAGCAAAAGCTAGCGGTACACAAATACTTTGCAAGCAGTTTCATGAAATGGTCAGTCTCAACAGGAGTTCCTGGCAGCGGAAGGCTAAGGACAGAGCTGCGTGGAGGAATCTGATCAGACCTAAATGAAACAGTCATTGTTGCCCACGACAGACTACTATGATGATGATGAAAAAAGTTTTTGTTGAGATTTTTGCACATTTATTAAAAATAAAAAAAACTAAGAAATCACATGTACAGTCGTGAAAAAATTAGGGCACTCCTTTAAATATTCACTTCTTTATTAAGAAATGTTCACATATCTATGTCTAACCTTGTTTTTGTTTTTATTTGCATTTTTAACATTTATTTTAGCCCTTTTAAGTGGGAATGAATGTGGGGGTGGCCTAATTTATTCCTCACTATTGGTTTAGAATTACATTTTACAGAAAATCTTAAAAGTCTTTTAATTCAGTTTTAATTGTTTAGATGTATTACATGAACCTCCCAGTATTTTTTAACATTGATATTAAATATGCATATATCTAAATATGTTAAAACAAAAAAACCCACACAGGCTTATACAGGGTGTCCTAATTTTTTTCACAGGACTGCACGTAAGTATTCGCAGCCTTTGCCATGAAGTTCAAAATTGGGCTCAGGTGCATTCTTTTTCCACTGATCATCCTTGAGATGTTTCTACAGCTTCATTGGAGTCCACCTGTGGTAAATTCAGTTGATTGGACATGATTTGGAAAGGCACGCACCTGTCTATATAAGGTCCCACAGCTGACACTGCATGTCAGAGCACAAACCAAGCATGAAGTCAAAGGAATTGTCTGTAGACCTCCGAGACTGGATTGTCTCGAGGCACAAATCTGGGGAAGGATACAGAAAAATTTCTGCTGCTTTGAAGGTCCCAATGAAGACAGTGGCCTCCATCATCCATAAATGGAAGAAGTTCGGAAACACCAGGACTCTTCCTAGAGCTGGCCGGCCATCTAAACTGAGGGGAGAAGGATGTTTTTCAGTGGCAGGACCTGGGAGACTAGTCAGGATAGAGAGAAAGATGAATGCAGCAATGTACAGAGACATCCTGGATGAAAACCTGCTCCAGAGCACTCTTGACCTCAGACTGGGGCGACGGTTCATCTTTCAGCAGGATAACGACCCTAAACACACAGCCAAAATTCCAAAGGAGTGGCTTTAGAACAACTCTGTGAATGTCCTTGAGTGGCCCAGCCAGAGCCCAGACTTGAATCCAATTGAACATCTCTGGAGAGGTCTGAAAATGGTTGTGTACTGACGCTTCCCATCCAACCTGACGGAGCTTGAGAGGTGCTGCAAAGAGGAATGGGTCAAACTGCCCAAAGATAGGTATGCCAAGCTTGTGACATCATATTCAAAAAGACTTGGGCCTGTAATTGCTGCCAAAGGTGCATCAACACAGTATTGAGTAAAGGCTGTGAATACTTAAGTACATGTGATTTCTTAGTCTTTTATTTTTAATAAATTTGCAAAAATCTCAGAAAAACTTTTTTTCATGTTGTCATTATGGGGTATTGTGTGTAGAATTTTGAGTAAAAAAAAGAATTTATTCCATTTTGGAATAAATAAGTGGAAAAAGTGAAGCACTGTGAATACTTTCCAGATGCACTGCAGAAGATGTATCTGTCAAGGTGGGCACTCCTCTGGAGCGCAGAATATAGAACCCGAACGCAAGACTTAGAGACAAACAGCTGCGGACAATCAAGAAATTAACAAGACACAAACGAGACCAGAATAAAGAACATAAACATAACTGAGATGATGATAATTGGGATGATGGAGACCTGAGGCAAGGAAAAAATGACGAAGCAGAACTAAAGATAATCATGGTAAATTCTATGGAACAAAAGTAGGGACATGATAACGAAAATAAAC
Organism: Pholidichthys leucotaenia; assembly: GCA_020510985.1. Lineage (NCBI taxonomy): Eukaryota > Metazoa > Chordata > Actinopteri > Cichliformes > Pholidichthyidae > Pholidichthys > Pholidichthys leucotaenia. The sequence goes on from CM035839.1 coordinate 217,623,507, forward strand.
ACAGTGGCCAAACTAAATCTGAGGCAGGGAAATAATAATAATCATAATAATAATAAGCAAGAACACAGAAGACCAAAATTCATGCAATAAATAAACTCAAAGTGAGGACGTGGGCGGGGCCCATGTCCCGATGACAAGGAAACAAAAGCTAAAAACTAAGGCGAGGACATGGGCCCAACCCACTGCCTGACAATATCAAGAGCTAAATCACTGTATGTGTCATGTCTGTGTTTGTCTTCTGTGAAAGTTCAGTTAAACTCCTCCCCCTTCAAAATGGCAGGCTATAAGGGGATTTCTATTCACTGCAGTACATCTTTAAAAATATAAACAAAAGGAGATATTTTCCAAAACTATGGATTAAAAAATTGTTACATCTCCTGAAAATACCTGTAGTGTTTAATTTGAGTTTAATCCTGCAGACATTAAGAGAATCTAGTTTTGAGCTTAAACTGTAGTATATAGACTAATGGAAAGAAGAGATTTAAAACTGTTAAAACTGGCATTTATAAACATGACCAGCTGTTGTACTAATGTGGTTCCCACTTATACTGTATAAGTGGATCTCAGTAAATTAGAATATCATAATAAAGTTCATGTTTTTTTCCAATTTACATAATTCAGAAAGATAAACTTTCATATATTCAGTATTCATGACACTCGCAGTCAGTAGGCAATTTATTAATTTTCAACAAGGGGGATGGTGGTGGTGGGTTTTCAAATTTAGCATAAGGTAATAAATATAAATTCAATACACATTTGCAATCATAATGTATAAAAATGTGAAGAAGCTAATTTACAATTTAAAAAGTCCCAAATTTTCCATAAGCAAGACCCACATTTTCTGAGAAAAAGTGAAACAAATTTTGATGGGGAAAAAAGCAACTCATGAATGAGGGGGAAAATACTAATTTCCCCCAAAAATAATAAGTTTACCATTTTCTCACCAATTTGTGAGGTTTTTCATGTAAACTTTTAAAATTTTTCTTGGAAATTTCAAACTTTTTTCCTGATAACTTGGCAATGTTTTCCTGGCACATTTCTGACTTTTATAGTTTTATACTTTATTCAATACTTTTTCCCTATAAATTTGCCACTTTTTATGATAAATTTGTCACCCCAGAAAAATATACAACTTTTTACATAAATTTGAAAAATTTGAAATTAAATGTGCATCTTTTTCCCTCATAAATTTAAATTAAAGTGGGATGGCATCTCCCCCCCCCCCAAAAAAAAAAAATCACCTACTGCTCACAGTGAAATATTTGAAGTGTTTTTCATTAATTTTGATGATTATAGTTACAGTTTTTGGAACAGAATTACAAATAATGATACTCTAATTTACTGAGATCCGCTAGTGTATCTCTTATGTTTCTTGTCTTTTCCATGCTACAGTATGGGTGGGCACCGAATGGTTGCAAGTGCTGATGAGCACTTCTACTGTGCCACTAAATACGCTGTGACTGCTCTGACTGAGGGGCTACGGCAAGAACTTCGAGAAGCAAACACTCACATCAGAGCCACAGTAAGTGGAGATGTCTCCATCAAATGAAGAAAATGAGATCACATATACAGTGGGGCAAAAAAGTATTTAGTCAGCCACCAATTGTGCAAGTTCTCCCACTTAAAAGATGAGAGAGGTCTCCAATTTTCATCATAGGTATACCTCAACTATGAGAGACAAAATGAGAAAAAAAAAATCCAGAAAATCACATTGAAGGATTTTTAATTAATTAATTGGTAAATTGCTTGGTAAAATAAGTATTTGGTCACCTACAAACAAGCAAGATTTCTGGCTCTTACAGACCTGTAACTTCTTCTTTAAGAGGCTCCTCTGTCCTCCACTCGTTACCTGTATTAATGGCACCTGTTTGAACTCATTATCAGTATAAAAGACACCTGTCCACAACCTCAAACAGTCAGACTCCAAACTCCACTATGGCCAAGACCAAAGAGCTGTCAAAGGACACCAGAAACAAAATTGTAGACCTGCACCAGGCTGGGAAGACTGAATCTGCAATAGGTAAGCAGCTTGGTGTGAAGAAATCAACTGTGGGAGCAATTATTAGTAAATGGAAGACATACAAGACCACTGATAATCTCCCTTGATCTGGGGCTCCACACAAGATCTCACCCCGTGAGGTCAAAATGATCACGAGAACGGTGAGCAAAAATCCCAGAACCACACAGGTGGACCTAGTGAATGACCTGCAGAGAGCTGGGACCAAAGTAACAAAGGCTACCATCAGTAACACACTACGCCACCAGGGACTCAAATCCTGCAGTGCCAGACGTGTCCCCCTGCTTAAGCCAGTACATGTCCAGGCCCGTCTGAAATTTCCTAGAGAGCATTTGGATGATCCAGAAGAGGATTGGGAGAATGTCATATGGTCAGATGAAACCAAAATAGAACTTTTTGGTAAAAACTCAACTTGTCGTGTTTGGAGGAGAAAGAACACCATACCTACTGTGAAGCATGGGGGTGAAAACATTATACTTTGGGGCTGTTTTTCTGCAAAGGGACCAGGACGACTGATCTGTGTAAAGGAAAGAATGACTGGGGCCATGTACCGTGAGATTTTGAGTGAAAACCACCTTCCATCAGCAAGGGCATTGAAGATGAAACGTGGCTGGGTCTTTCAGCATGACAATGATCCCAAACACACTGCCTGGGCAACGAAGGAGTGGCTTCGTAAGAAGCATTTCAAGGTCCTGGAGTGGCCTAGCCAGTCTCCAGATCTCAACCCCATAGAAAATCTTTGGAGGGAGTTGAAAGTCCGTGTTGCCCAGCGGCAGCCCCAAAACATCACTGCTCTAGAGGAGATCTGCATGGAGGAATGGGCCAAAATACCAGCAACAGTGTGTGAAAACCTTGTGAAGACTTACAGAAAACGTTTGACCTCTGTCATTGCCAACAAAGGGTATATAACAAAGTACTGAGATGAACTTTTGTTATTGACCAAATACTTATTTTACCGAGGAATTTACCAATTAATTCATTAAAAATCCTTCAATGTGATTTTCTGGATTTTTTTTTTTTCCTCATTTTGTCTCTCATAGTTGAGGTATACCTATGATGAAAATTGGAGACCTCTCTCATCTTTTAAGTGGGAGAACTTGCACAATTGGTGGCTGACTAAATACTTTTTTCCCCCACTGTAGTTGAAACCAGAAGTTTACATACTTTGTATAATAAGACACATTACCTTTTTTTTCTCACTGACATTAAATCAGACTAAACTTTTCCTGTTTTAGGTCAGTTAGGACTACCAGCATCATTTCTATTTTCTAAATTATTTTTAGAGAATTTTTTTATTACTTTCTTCTAAGTCAGAAGTTTACATCCATGTCCTTAGTGTTTGGCAGCATTGCCTTTAAACTGTATGACGTGGGTCAAAGGTTTTAGGTATCCTTCCACAAGCTTCTCACAATAGTTTGTTGGAATTTTGGCCCATTCCTCCTGACAGAACTGGTGGAACTGAGTCAGGTTTATAGGCTGCCTTGCTCACACACATCTTTTCAGCTGGGCCCACAAATCTTCTATGGGATTGCGGTAAGGGCTTTGTAATGGCCACTCCAGAACATTGACTTTGTTGTCCTTAAGTCACTTTGTAGCTAATTTGGCGGTATGCTTCGGGTCATTGTCCATTTGGAAGACCTACAGTATTTGTGCCCAAGCTTTAACTTCCTGGCTGATGTCTTGAGATGTTACTTCCATATTTCCACATAATGTTCTTTCCTCATGATGACATCTATTTTGTGAAGTGCACCAGTCCCTCCTTAGGCAACCCCCCCCCCCCCATATGATGCTGCAACCCCCATACTTTACAGTTGGGATGGTGTTCTCAAGGTGCATTCAGACCAAATGCAAATGGGCGGCGCAAAGCCATACAAAGTCAATGGAAAGACGCAAGCACACGCAAAATCACGCATTCGCATGTTCATGTCCAAGGGATAGTGCTAGCTTTAATTAAGATTCTGCCATCACCGGAGTAAAAGTATTAACATTGGAGACAGGAGGACCGGGAGCTCTTCAGCTGAATCGGGATTTCGGAGTTATTTACCCATGGTTTCCTGCCACGGATGTGCTAGCAAGCTGGCAACAGAAACACCCATCATCTTATAAAGTTTTGGAGACAGGGACAACTTTTTCAGGTACCGTAAAACGGGGCTATAAGGGACGGCGGGGTAATAAGGGACACTTTTCTGGGAAATGTTTTAAATGTAATTCTGCTTTTTTTATTTTGAGCAGGACGCTGAGTTGTGTTGTTATTGTCTTTCCTGTAGATAGATATTAGTTTTAAGAAATTTGTTGCCGTTATATTTAAGGAAAATTCAAAAAAAAAAAAGTGTCCCTTATTACCCCGCCGTCCCTTATAGCCCCGTTTTACGGTAAGTCCTCTGTCGGATAATGTAAACCTAAAGCATGACGTTATTTTGGGGATTTCCACAGTTGGCTGAACACTGCTGCAGAAGCTATAAAGGCAACTTTGCCTGTCTGCATCTCACTCAGATGGTGAATTGATGTCTATTCACGCATTTACAGTACATTGAGTTATAACGTAATCGTGCTACCCGAAAAATTCGCCTGTTCACGTTTGGTCTGAACGCACCTTCAGGCTTGCAAGTTTCCCCCTTTTTCCTCCAAATGTAACGATGGTAATTATGGCCTAACAGTTCAATTTTAGTTTCATCAGACTACAGGATGCCTCCAAAAATTAAGGTCTTTGTCCTTGTGTGCATTTGCAAACTGTAATCTGGCTTTTTTATGTTGTTTTTGGAGTAATGGCTTTTTCCTTGCTGAGTGGCCTTTCAGCCCATGTTGCTACAGGACTCAATTCACTGTGGATAATGACACTCTTTTACCAGCTTCAGCCAGCAACTTCACAAGGTCTTTTGCTTTTGTTCTGAGATTGATGCGCAGATTCATACCAAACATGTTCAACTCTGGGACACAGAACCCATCTCCTTCCTGAGCGGTATGATGGCTGGACATTCCTATGGTGTGTATACTTGTGTATAATTGTTTGAACAGATGAACGTGGCACCTTCAGGCATCTGGAAATTGTACCCAAGGATGAACCAGACTTGTGTAGGGCCACAATTCTCTTCCTGATATCTTGGCTGATTTATTTTGATTTTCCCATGATGTTACACAAGGAAGCAGCGTGTTTGAGGTGACTTAAAATACATCCACAGGTGTTTCTCCAATTAACTCAAATGTTGTAGGTTAACCTATCAGGAGCTTCCAAAGCCAAAACATCATCATCTGGTTTTTCCCAAATTGTTTAAAGACATAGTAGTCTTAGTGTATATAAACTTCTGACTTTGGAGAAACTAATAAAAAAAAGCTCTCAAAAATTATTTAGCAAATAGCAATAATTTTGGTCATCCTAACTGACCTAAAACAGGAAAAGTTTAGTCTGATTTAATGTCGGACAGTGAGAGAAAAAAAGGTTATGTGTCTTTTTATACAATGTATGCAAACTTCTGGTTTCAACTGTAAAGTAAACCTTTGTATAAAATATTTATGTGCAGTCGTAGCAAAACGACATGGAAAATGGTTTGATGTGTAAACACAAATTTCTCATGCATTATCCCACCCTGCAGTGTATATCTCCTGGAATAGTGGAGACTGAGTTTGCCTTCCGGCACCACAACAGCGATCCAGAAAAAGCAGCTTCAGTGTATGAGAGTATAAAAGTAAGTGTGCTCATTCCATTTAGAGTTAACACCAGAGGACTCTTTCTCTGCTGCTCCCTTCAAAGATACAAGATAAACTGATCCATGACAGGTGTGCGATTCTCTAAAGGCACCCCTGAATTAGATTAAGATCATTGCGCTCTCTTGTGGCCGTTGACTAGAGGATGAAATTAGAAACTAATGATCAGCAATTCTGATTGGAGAAATGACAAACCTATGTGTATATTTTCCACTACAGAGCAGTAGTTCTGCAGAAAAATCAAATGATAAAATCAAAAAAAGGGATGGAAATCTGTGTCAAAAGGAGATTCAAAAAAGCATTTGGTAGAGAAAAGTAACGTGTACCTGTTATATGTGCTGAGGGCTAAATGCCATTTGCTTCATACCGCATATGGCTTCTAGTGTCATTTCTTTGTTCATATTTGTTTGTCGTTGTAACGGGAAATCTCACACTTGCCTGTGAATATGTGTGACTAATAAATAATTCATTACAGGAACTAGAGAGAGTGTATTATCAGTGCACAACCACAACAGATCTGTCTCACAAGAAAACAGTTGTTTGTTGAATAACGCTGCATTCTTTGGACAGCTGCTTTTAAGAACTGAAATATTTGGGTTCATTCCTGAATTTCAACATTAATAAACATTAACCCACACACAGGCTGCAACACCACTAAAATCCTTTTCTCCATTTTTTTTCAGTGTTTGAAAGCTGAAGACATAGCCAGTGCAGTCACATATGTCCTGAGTGCCCCCCCTCATGTCCAGGTATTTCTCACTTCCTGTCTCACTTTTTATTCCATCAGTACAGTGGCCCAGAGAGTTTGACACACTTTGTCTTAAGGAACCAACCACAAATGGCCAAATCAAAATCAAATTAGAAAAACATCCTAATCAAAACTGGAACACATGGGTACTTCAGAAAATCACAAGACTACCAATACAACAGAAATAACTGTGGGGAGACAATAAAGTGACAGAGTACATACCGTAGATACATGTTAGCCTGTCCACCCCTGCTGCCCTCCTTCCACCATGGGCTTGGGGCTTGGTCGGTGGCCTGGGATCTGGTATTGCATCATTCCTGGGACGCTATTGGTCTGGTGGGTGGTGCCTTGGGGGTATCGCTGTGTGGTTGTATGAATGAATGGGTGTTGGGCTGGGGAGGGAAACATTGGTTTGTGTGTATTTGTGGTCAGGGGGTGCTGGACAGACTGCTGTGGTACCTCCTGGCCTCATGGGGGATTGGCTTCCCCCACGCCGCCCTGCTGCCCAGTACCACCTCCTGCCTCCTCTAGGCATGGGTGCCTGGTGGTTCCCGGGGCGTGCATCTGGAGCCCTGGGGTAGGCATGGGTCCACTCCTGTGGGCAGGGGGGGTGTCCACTAGTGGTGTGGGATACTGCAAGATTTGGTATCAATCGGATACCAAGAAAATACAGGGCCAGCATTTCCAATACTGATACGTTACAGATACTTTTTAATAATAAAGGTGGATGCATCATCAAATTACTAAATCTGAATGAATTTTCATGACCTTTAAGTGTTTTGTGATTTTTCTTTGGATTATTAATTAGTTAAAATCCAGGAAAGAACTTATGCAAAGTTTAGAGGTAAATAGAAAATACTTTATCATAATAAAACTTTTTGTTCAGAAACAACAGAACAGTAAAAAAAAAAATGTTTTTGTCCATACATTGTCATGTCTGGATTTTTTTTTATTTTTTTTTGCTTCATTAAACAAACTGAACAAAATTATCACTCAAGAACAAATTAAAACACATTCTTTTTTGAGGTACACTGTTCAGAAAGTACAATACAAAAATTAAATAAAATGTCTCTCTTCATTTGAAAATATAGCCACACGACACTTCTCTTTCTCTCTGCCATTCTTCTGCACTGTCTGTGTGGCTCGTGTGTGTGCGTGCGTGCGTGCCGGCAGGCGGTGGCTGCTGCTTCCTAGCTTCTTTACCTTTTGCTGTTGAGTCACGTGATGATAGTAAGGAATAGCACCTAAATGCTGGTTGCCAACCGCCGTAAACCCACAAGAAGAAGAGGAGCAAAGCGTGCCTGCTTGCTGCTGTGACAGGAGTGGCACACACAGACACAGAGTATTGATCTCATTACACTGGTATTGATCAATATTAATACCAACATTTGGATCGATCCGCCCACTGCTGGTGTCTGTGCCCCGGAATACACAGAAGGGACAGCGTGGTCCACCACTTTATTGTTTCCCTGGAGTCACCTCTGCCATGTTGGGTGTATTGGTGTTTGCAAGTCTTGTGACTCTGTGGAGCACCTGTGTGTTGCCTTTTTGACAGTTTTATTTTTTGTCTGTTTGCAGGTGTTTCCTGAAGCTGCAGTGCATTATGGTTTCTGGCTGATTTATCCTCTCTTTTTCTTTTTCTGTCAGATTGGAGACGTGCAGATGAGGCCAGTGGAGCAGGTGTCATAGCACTGGAACAGCATTGGTGGCTGCAGACAGACACCTGCCTCGGTGACTCCTTAGCAGCCTCTGCTGGGCAAATCGGGTGGGTGGGGGGTGGGGGGGTGTTGTTGTTGTTAAATGGATGGAAATGGATAACTACTGAGTTTAAGTTTTCAGTTATATGGCCACAGAGAGCTAGGAGGCCTTAGGAAGGCTGTGCAAGGAAACGAAGGGCATGGACTTGGTAAACCACTACAGATATACTACTGAATGCAGCAACCTGGCGTGAGTGAGTTGTTGGGCTCACTGATGAGCCGACTCCAACCTACTGTAGGAACAAATAGAGAGCTGCTGCTGTGCTGTGGGGTCATCTGCACAGCCATCACCCCAGAGGGAAGCATATGCCATTGATTGCACTTTTTTCTTTTTTCTTTTTTTTTTTTTGTAGGTCATACAACATGTCTGTTGGAAATGAAATTGGAAAAAGTAATTGCTGTTTATAGGAACTTTTTTTGTTTCAATTTTTCTAAAACTCTTCTAGCTTTTAATTATTATTGATGTTTTCCCACATTAACGAAGCATACACATACGTTAAGTCAGATGCACTGTAACTGTAAAAGGTCTGTGAAGCACATGGGCTCCTGCAGCCCACCTCTGTGATTTCAGTTCTGGATTTTGGACTAATTTGTGAGGGCTTACACAAAGGAGATACTGGCAACTTATGTAGGGGATGACACTAACTTTGTGCACATGTATGTCGTAGAAACATGTACCCTTCTGTTTGAAATTACTCACTAAATGCATCAATAAAAACTGTTGCCCATAACTAAATTGTGGTTTATGTTTACAACTTGCTTTTCTTCCTATGCACTTTGAGACGGGTTTTATTGCACCATATACAGTGGGGTAAAAAAGTATTTAGTCAGCCACCAATTGTGCACGTTCTCCCACTTAAAAGATGAGAGAGGTCTCCAATTTTCATCATAGGTATACCTCAACTATGAGAGACAAAATGAGGAAAAAAAAAATCAAGAAAATCACTGTCTGATTTTTAAAGAATTTATTTGCAAATTATGGTGAAAAATAAGTATTTGGTCAAAAACAAAAGTTCATCTCAATACTTTGTTATATATCCTTTGTTGGCAATGACAGAGGTCAAACGTTTTCTGTTTTCACACACTGTTGCTGGTATTTTGGCCCATTCCTCCATGCAGATCTCCTCTAGAGCAGTGATGTTTTGGGGCTGTCGCTGGGCAACACAGACTTTCAACTCCCTCCAAAGATTTTCTATGGGGTTGAGATCTGGAGACTGGCTAGGCCACTCCAGGACCTTGAAATGCTTCTTACGAAGCCACTCCTTCGTTGCCCGGGCGGTGTGTTTGGGATCATTGTCATGCTGAAAGACCCAGCCATGTTTCATCTTCAATGCCCTTGCTGATGGAAGGAGGTTTTCACTCAAAATCTCTCGATACATGGCCCCATTCATTCTTTCCTTTACATGGATCAGTCGTCCTGGTCCCTTTGCAGAAAAACAGCCCCAAAGCACGATGTTTCCACCCCCATGCTTCACAGTAGGTATGGTGTTCTTTCTCTTCCAAACACGACAAGTTGAGTTTTTACAATAAAGTTCTATTTTGGTTTCATCTGACCATATGACATTCTCCCAGTCCTCTTCTGGATCATCCAAATGCTCTCTAGCAAACTTCAGACGGGCCTGGACATGTACTGGCTTAAGCAGGGGGACACGTCTGGCACTGCAGGATTTGAGTCCCTGGCGGCGTAGTGTGTTACTGATGTAGCCTTTGTTACTTTGGTTCCAGCTCTCTGCAGGTCATTCACTAGGTCCCCCCGTGTGGTTCTGGGATTTTTGCTCACCGTTCTCATGATCATTTTGACCCCACGGGGTGAGATCTTGCGTGGAGCCCCAGATCAAGGGGGATTATAAGTGGTCTTGTATGTCTTCCATTTTCTAATAATTGCTCCCACAGTTGATTTTTTCACACCAAGCTGCTTACCTATTGCAGATTCAGTCTTCCCAGCCTGGTGCAGGTCTACAATTTTGTTTCTGGTGTCCTTTGACAGCTCTTTGGTCTTGGCCATAGTGGAGTTTGGAGTCTGACTGTTTGAGGTTGTGGACAGGTGTCTTTTATACTGATAAAGAGTTCAAACAGGTGCCATTAATACAGGTAATGAGTGGAGGACAGAGGAGCCTCTTAAAAAAGAAGTTACAGGTCTGTGAGAGCCAGAAATCTTGCTTGTTTGTAGTTGACCAAATACTTATTTTCCACCATAATTTGCAAATAAATTCTTTAAAAATAAGACAATGTGATTTTCTGGATTTTTTTTTTCCTCATTTTGTCTCTCATAGTTGAGGTATACCTATGATGAAAATTGGAGACCTCACTTATCTTTTAAGTGGGAGAACTTGCACAATTGGTGGCTGACTAAATACTTTTTTGCCCCACTGTATGATATATAATTTAATGTCCTATGCACTAATCTGTTAAGTTATTTTTGTCAGCATATGACAAGTCATTCCTATGACTCAGCAACAGCACAGTCTCACTTTGTTTTGTGTTTTTCTAATAAGAATGCTTGCATGTTAAATCGTGTGTGTCACCCAATGGCCAAAAGATGGCACTCTCAACAAAGTATGAATGAGGGCAGTGGATTATGCATAATGAAAACAAGTAACATTGGATGAATGCAGCAACAACAATGTATTTTTAAAACATCCCATTACAATAAATAAAAGATCAATGAAGTCGGCTCACAATGACCACTATCAGTGGTCTGAAAGGCACATTTTCACAACATGTCAATAATTCTTGTAACATGCATCTGTGTTAATTCCCTCATAAGAAATTAGTCTATAATTGGAAACATTCACTGGTAGCTAGCTTGGTACTTTGATTAATTAATCAATTTTGTTTGCACATAACACTGAGGTATCAGAAGAGTGTCTCAGTAGATTTCTCAACTTGACCAAAGATGGAGCTGATGGCTATAGGTGGGTTTCCGTCTGGTCCTCCCCTCTCATAGTACGGATCCTTTGGCTTTTCATTCAGTGCATAGGGGGTGATGGACAGCTTCAACTTCTGTAGGAGAGAGATGCACCAATATTAACAACTTCTGCTGTTATGGTCACTTATTTCCTTTATTTTTTCTTTTCCTCGTGATTTTGTGGTTTTGTCAACATGCTACACTCCTCGAGCTTGCCTTGTTTTTATTATTTTTCCACCACATCTCCACCATCTTGAATATGCATAATTGCTCCTAAAATGCATCTGGAAGTGAGATTAAGCTTACTGTTGAGCATAATGAATGAGCATATAAATCCACGTTTATTCATTAAAATCTGATGTATAAAGAAATACACTAAATACCTAACTGGAAGCCGGGAAAAAGTATCCAACCTCCACAGCTGCAAACTGGATTCAGAGTAAACAGCTGACTCATGAAGAATGTGATGCTCATGTAAACTGATCATAAAATGGAGCAATAGGCAGTTATGAGATATCACTTTAAACAACAGCTCTGATATGTACTGTCCTTAATCTTTTATTGCCTTGACCCATCACCTACCCTGTTCATTATCAGGTGGGAATGACTGGAGCAAATGGGACAAGGAAAGGTATCAAGGAAGTTCAAAATAAATAAGAATGTCATTTTTTTTATACACTCAAATGAACTGTTATAATGTATTGTTATATATGTAAACTAGAAAAGCACTCGGAGAGCGCATACCTCCGCCAAGGCTCCTTCCGTCTCATGGATCACCTCCAAAATGTAATGGGTTTGTGTGTAGGCCTAGAGCCACTTGTGGTGAAAATTGCACCAAATTCTGTCCATTAGATTCAAGATTCCAAAGGCTTTATTATCATGTGTACAGTTAAGAAATGCAATATTTCCTGAGTAATGAAATTCTTACTCTTCTGTCCAAACGAATGCCAAGGTAATAGATACACATCAGTACTAATACTAATAAAGGTAATAAACACCTTAATACTAAATGCTAATAAATATGCATTAAAAGCAATTAGGACAGTTAAAACTAGAGGAAACAAGAAGAATGAAAATTCACTGGGTGACTATAGCATGTCCCTGAGTAAAAATAAAAATTCACTGAATGAGTATGACTTGTCTCTGAAAATACCCAATAGACTGTACAATGGTAATTTTAATATCAGAGATGATATGAATGTGAGCTGGCATGAGACTATGTACAATGTGCAAATGAGCAATGTACAAATTAGCATCCAGTGTGAGAATTCCTCTGTGTAAAGCTGTGTGCCCTGATAATACCCAGTAGACTATACAATGATAATTTAGCAGCAGAAATGATATGGACGTGAGACGGGATGAGACTATGTACAGTGTGCAAATTTAGCATCCAGTGTGTGAATTCCTATTTGCAAAGCTGTGTCTGGAATTGTGTTATTTGTTCAGGAGTGTGATGGCAGTGGGAAAGTTTAGTTTTGGAGTATTGTTGCCAACACTCTGTGAGAAGATAAGAGCCTTGGCAGAGGTATGCATTCTCGGATCCTCACCAAAATGTAATGGGTTCCTCTCTAGCCCAAGAATCACCTCTGGTGGAAATTTCATCCAAATCCATCAAGCAGTTTTTGTGTAATCCTGCTGCACAAATACAAATAAAGCCCTTGGTTGAGGTATGCACCCTCAGATCATTGCCATAATCTAATCATCTGTTCCCTGTGCCATTACACACTTTTCTCGAAAATTTCATCAATATCCGTTCATAACAAACCAACGCCACTGAAAACATTACCTCCTCCCTTGGTGGAGGTAAAAATGATTTTATTTTAATTATATTTATAATGTATGCATTCAGATTGTTTAGAATAATGGCAAATGTGTTAGTTTGTTAAAAAAAAAAATCAGTGTTTGAATCAAGTTTAAATATGGGATGCTGTGAAGCAACCTAGATTAATTTACATTTTATGTAAATTAATCCAAAATACAAAGTTATAAAATTCAAAGTTATAAATGTGATATATGTATTATGTCGAGATAGTGAAATGTACTAATGATTTGTTTGTATTGTTTAAATCATTTTTGGGGTTATAGATAAACAAATATTACTACATACATTCTTGTGTAACATTCAACAATCCACACTTGCCTTTAAGATGAGCTGCATTGAGCTTGACTCCAGTGAATTTCTCAGCATGCTCTGGAGCTGTATTAGTTATAAGATTGTTTTTACCCATAATTGTTCTGCACTTTATGATATGTATCATATTGATGAGCATGATATAGGAAAGAAACATCTCCCACAGGGCTTAAATGTTGTGACATATTTTGGTTAATTATTGCAGCATAACTGTGAATCATCTCTTGCATCCTTTCTCAGAACAGCTGGTTTCAATGCATGTCTCTTTAAATCCCCAAGACAGCATTTGACTCCACCCTCCATCTTATATCACTATTGCTAATCTTAGCTAACTAGTTCCTAGCTGAGACTGAACCTGAGTCAATGTAAATTTGTCTTAAAGAACACGTAAAATAAAGCATCACTGGTGGATGGGGTGTGTGGTTTCAGTGGTGACCGGTCCCTGGAGTACAGTTAGCACACAAACATTTGTGAATGAGTGGCTGAATTGATAGTTTCAACTAGTCGCCTTGGATTGTGGTTAAGTGTATAACTATGCTAAAATAACATCTGAGAATGATGTTATTCTAAAGGTGTATTCAGACCAAATGTGAAAGTGTGACGTGAATACATGTAACGTTCATGTAAACATCAAGAAAAAACATGCAAATTTGGGCATTCGCGTGTCCGAGGGATTTGGTAGTGCTAGCTAGTAATCAGCCTTGAGATTCTGCCATCACCAGAGTTAGAGTATCGAGACTGGAGAGTAGGCTAGTTTAAAAATGAGACTGCCACTCAGCTGCAGACAGATGGTCCAGGAGCTCTGCAGCTGAATCAGAGTGTCAGAGTTATCCACCCACGGCCTCCTGCCACAGATGTGCTAATGAGAGCAAGCAGGCTAGCAGTGTACAGTGGGGAAAATATGTATCAAATATGTCAACATTTTTCTCATGAAACCTATTTCTGATGGAGCCATTGACCTGAGATTTTCATCAGATATCAGTAACAACCCAAGTAACCCATACATACAAAGAAATCAAGGCAACTGTGTTCACAAAACAAGTTACATTTGATAACGTGGAATGACACAGGAAATAAGTATTGAACACATGAAAAAAAGGGGTGTAAAAAGGCATAGAAAGCCAAGAAACCAGCTGAAATCCATCAGAATTTAGGAAGCCATCCCATCCCCCATCAGTGCAAATTAATTTCAGCTGGTTAAGTCCCGACTGATAGCCTTTTAAAAGGTCTGTGGATATCAGATTGTCACACCACAAAGAACTCATGATGGTTAGAAGCAAAGAGCTCTCGGTAGACCTTCACAACCTTATTGTTGCAAAATATAATGATGGTGTTGGTTATAGGTGCATTTCTTTTTTTTTCCAGATATTTTTATTAATTTTTTAACTTTAACAATAACAAAACATAAAAACACAAAAGCAGACAACCCCCGCCCCCCACCCCCCACCCCACCCTCTGCCCTGGCTCATACAACATCATCATTCAGTACATAGAAGCACTCAGTCTTGCAGTGTTCTCAAACTCACAAAAAAATTAAGGAATGGTTGCCATTTGCAGTAGAAATCAGCAGTACATTCTTTCATGGTATATTTAATCTTTTCTAGCTTAAGGAAAAACATTACGTCATTAATCCATTGTGACACAGATGGAGAAGTAGGAGATTTCCACTGGAGAAGGATCCGATGCCTGGCCAACAGTGATGTAAAGGCAATGATCTCTCTGTGTGTGGAGTTCAAGTGAGCAGACACAGCTGGAGTTCCAAAGATGGCTATCAAGGGGCAGGGATCGACATGAAGTCCCATTACCGTTGACATTGTATTGTGACGTTTTCAAGGGTTCACACAAAGACAATGGAGCAGATGGCTGTGATCAACCTGATTTATTTTTCACACACCCCAACCCCCAACCTGCTTCTCAGCACAGACAGGAGCGGAGGTCATTCTCACAGACCTCTGTTTACATCATGGTTACACACACATGATACATCTTGCCCTAATCCTGCTAAACACTGCTGGGCCATTATTAATGCAGTTATAATGACACAGCAGTATAACTCAGAAGTAACACATTTAACACACACAGTAACGTTTCAAACTGGTAAAGCATGCTGGGAAATCCCTGGCTCCCTTAAAATGGCCCCGACGTTACACTGCCCCCCCCTGGACTGGTTTCTGTCCCCAGAAAATTCAAAGTCCACTTTCAGAAATCCAACGCGAGTCAGCCCGGTGCCAGGGCGGCATGCACGGGCCATCTGAGTCTCGGTCAGAGCATCTGGTTGGGGTAGGGTTCCGGTTTGGCCATCAGCGGGCGGATGGACACATCTGACAGCCTCTGTAGGACCACGCACAGTCCCTTCCCTGGCAGCGGGAGTCCCAGGCCCGCTCCGGCCGACTCCCACCGCTGCCAGTTCTCCCAGGCGGCCGCTGGCCCGCATCCATGCGTCCAGCCTTTGCCGCGCCTGGAAAATGGCCGCATCTTCGTCCTGCTCGCTCCGCTGCGTCGCTCCTGCGCCTCTGTGACGTCATCTGCCGGGGGAAGCATCTGCAGGAGGCGGCTTTTTCCCCGACCATGCCACCTCGCTCTAATTTAGCGTCGGCGAGGGGCCAGTTTGTCGTGTGCTGTGTGCGGGGCGGTACCATGCCATGTACCCTGGCTCTGTGCAGCGGAAGCCGTCCTTCCTCGCGTCGCCACGGCTGTTTCCTTCGTGCACGCGCTGCTGTGATCTGTTGTAGCTCCTCCTCCACTCGCTCTCAGCACGGTGGTTTCCTCTGATGATCAGCGCGGCAGCCAACTCGACCTGGGCCAGGCGGTCATCCAACAGGTTCTCGCCGTTGTAGCGGGGAATCTTGGCCCGCTGCTGGATGGATGGGACGGTCATCTCCCGGTAGATTGCCGCTCCTAATTGCTCTGGAATCGCCAGCCCGTCCTGCCCTGAAAAGGGCGGGAAACGGGGCTGGTTTGCTCTGCTCCGTCCATCGCAGCGAAGCTCTCCAGGGGCCGGCGTCTCTGCTCTATACTCCGTTCCCGGCTGAGCGATGAATCGCTCCGGCCGCTGTACCTCCGCCTGGATCCTCATCTCGCTCCATATCCCACTTCTGACACCAGTGTGACGTTTTCAAGGGTTCACACAAAGACAATGGAGCAGATGGCTGTGATCAACCTGATTTATTTTTCACACACCCCAACCCCCAACCTGCTTCTCAGCACAGACAGGAGCGGAGGTCATTCTCACAGACCTCTGTTTACATCATGGTTACACACACATGATACATCTTGCCCTAATCCTGCTAAACACTGCTGGGCCATTATAATGCAGTTATAATGACACAGCAGTATAACTCAGAAGTAACACATTTAACACACACAGTAACGTTTCAAACTGGTAAAGCATGCTGGGAAATCCCTGGCTCCCTTAAAATGGCCCCGACGTTACAGTATTAAAATAACTGTTGTGTCCATAATGTTGAGAATGATGAGTCAAGCTGAACTCGGTTAGCAGGGTTTATTCAGGATAACAAACAACTACATACAATAGGCTTACGGCACTCACCTACATGCCAGGTGGCTCCATGATGAAAGAGGCAGAGCCTCCTCCACCCACTTCCTTTATACCCCAGATGGCGTCACTACCGGAAACCGGCAGTCAGCCACCCCGGTCCACCCACATCCAACCTGGCCGCCATCTTACTAATACCAGCCTGTTTCTATACATAACACTCTCCCCACCCCCCTTTAAAAAATGTCAGGCGCGCAAATAACCCACCCAAACTCATGCACTAATCAGGAAAACATATGTACAGAAACAAATAAAACACCTATCTACTGACACAACTAAGGCTGGGGGGGCGGGTAGACTACCAGCGCCCCCTACACGGCTGAGCGGGTTATTCTGCCACTAGAAGAGAACAGTGAAACAAAATAACAAAAGCTGTGTCTCTAACTAAAATAATCCTCCATACTAACACTAAACACACATACAAAGAACCACAATACATATACTATTGGCCCACACCCCCAACTCCCACCCCACATTGGGTACACAAAATAAAACAATGTTTGGACACTCAATTAAAACAGGTCGACTAAATCAGGTGGGCTCCAATTTACCACTGTAATAATCACTTACAGAGCCGCCACCATTCTGACTATAAAATTTAACACAGAAATGCCAATCAAATAAACTACTCCCAAACACAGTGTAAAACAGGCACACCACCATACAGGCCACTAAAATTATCATGCAAACACACCACTCAGGTTCGCAACTAAACATCACATCATGCCTACCACACTCACTCTCCTTTCTTCCCTTTTTTAAAAAAAATCAATTTACCAGGGCACCAAATAGTAAATAACACATACAGGACTGAAGAAAACACAACAAACATACAAAACCAAAACCCTCAGTCCTTTGATGGATCCCTCTCTAGGAATCTCCATCTCTTCACGTCAGGGCTTCTGTTGCGCCGTCTCCTCTCCATCACTGGCAGCCACAGACCCCTCGGGTGTCTCCAGACATAAATAGACCTACGCCCGTCTGCCTCCATCCGGCCGGGCTCCACCTGGAACCGCCTCTGGTTGTCCCGCTGCTCGTGTGGACTGTGATCGTGCTGTACTCGAGCATCAACCTTGGTCTTCGAGGGAGCCCTCTTCCTTTTATCCAGATCACCAATCCTGCAACAGGCCTCCGTCACCAATCGCTCCAGCTCGCGGGCTCGTCTTGGTCTCCTCTTGGCAGGCCATCGCTGGGAGCGCTTTACGATCACCACGCTCCACGGTCTAGCCCCGGTTTCTCCCGGCGTTGGCGCATCGTCCTCACGAGCCTCATCGGGGGTCCCGCCGTGCTGTCCGGCACCCTCGTCCAGGACAGCCTGCGTGACGGCATCGGGTCCAGCCCGAGATGGCTCCGCGTGGCGCAGTGTGTGCTCTCCCTCTGTCACTTTGTCCACCCAGTCTGAATCCCACACCTCAGCACCCTCCACGACAGGAACAGGTCAGCCCCACAAACCACACCCAGACCATTCTTCACCCGACACATTAGCAATGAAGAACACAAGACTGTAAAATAGGTTACAACCCATAACGTTAACCCCGGATGCTGAAATGTTGATGCGAACACTGGGTGCCACACTGTCCTTATACCGGGCCTCCATTTCCACATAGCCCAAAACAGCCAACCTGTTCCGTCCATAACCATAATACTCTTCATATTGCCTTCTTATCTGTCGGTGGGGAAACAGTCTCTTCATGGTTTCCAGATTCAGGATGGAAATTACCGCTCCAGTGTCCACCAAAAGCAGGATCTCAACGTCATCTAGCGTGACGGTGCAGCCGATCCTTCCTGTCGTCTCTTGGGAGACGGTATGCACAACCATTGGGAGTCTTCTGCACAGCACCTGGTTCACCCCTACGACTCCTGCGTACAAAGTTTTCGCACACCCTGGCAAAATGGTTCAAAACACCACACTTGCCACAACGCTTTCCTTTCGCCGGGCACACCCTGGACTTATAGCGGTGCTCAGTGGACCCACATCCATAACATTTCGGCGTACCAGAGGCAGACCTTATCCTGACTTGCCATCACAAGGGTCCAGGATCAGTGCCTTAGCGCAAGACTCATTCTTTTCCAGAGAAGCCCCTTCAATAAGGCCCCTCGCGATGGTCTCTGCCACCTTGAACTGTTCGCAAGCTCAACAGCCTCAGCCAACATCATCTCCCCTGAGTGTGTCAACAACCTGGACCAGGCCACCGGGCAGCAGATGTGCTCTGCCAGCTAGTCCCGAATCATCTTGTCCTCCAGGGCCCCAAATCTGCATTCCCTCGCCAGCTCACGAGGTCCGCCACAAATCTTCTTAACGGCTCTCCCGACCGCTGGCGGAGCTGTCGAAACTGAATGCGCTTCACGGTGACATTTTCTGGCGCCCTAAAGTACCTCGCCATTAGCTGCACCACCTCGTCAAAACTGTCAGCACCTCCAAGGTTCTCCAGAATCCTCTGCCCTTCCATTCCAAATTATGGACCAACACAGCTTGCGCTCGGAGCTTCTCCATCTCACCCAGGTTTAAGACAACGAGATAGTTGGTGAAAGCAGCAAACCAACGAGGCCACGGCACGGGCGGCTCGCCCGGGGCCTTAAGAAACAGCCGAAAGCTGGCAACGGAACGCTCCATTAACGCTTCTACCTCGTCACCAAATGTGTCCATAATGTCGAGAATGACGAGTCAAGCTGAACTCGGTTAACAGGGTTTATTCAGGATAACAAACAACTATATACAATAGGCTTACGGCACTTGCCTGCATGCCAGGTGGCTCCACGATGAAAGAGGCAGAGCCTCCTCCACCCACTTCCTTTATACCCCAGGTGGCGTCACTACCGGAAACCGGCAGTCAGCCACCCCGGTCCACCCACGCCCAACCCAGCCGCCATCTTACTAATACCAGCCTGTTTCTATACATAACAATAATGAAAGAAAAATTCCATATTCTATAATATTGTTTTATAAGTTCCATGTCTGATATGACTTGTGATTCATGTATGGCCTTGAACAGCCCCGGTCTGCGTGTGAGTGTGCCTGAGTTAGCAATTTTGATCACCAGCTGTACTGATACATTTTTGTTTTGGATGTCTAGTCCTGTGTTACTGAGGATGTACTGGCTCCTTGTTTTCTGGGAGCAAAGATAAGAACTGTTACACTCTGTCTTGCCAGATGTACTCAAGGACAGTTTCTCCGTGGTCTCTCTGTCTTCCCATGGATAACACAGCTTTAAAAGCTAGAACAATGAATGGCTGATTCAGAGGTATGGATGGCCAGACTTTGGGCTGCCTCTGTATTTCTCCCTCATTGGCCACATGAGGAATAAATCTACTTACATTTAAATATTCTGCCTGATTTTTGACTCAGATTAACTATGCTGAAAATAATCTAACAAATAACCAGCCCAAAAATTATATAAATGAGAATAAAAATAAAACATATGGCTTGGATGACAACCTGAACTTGAACATCGTTCACATTTATCCTCCATTTCTGGGTAAATCTCAGAGAGTCTTGCCTTTGAATAATGAACTCTATGTACCACCTTAAATTGAATAAGTGAAAGACAAGCACAGGAGGACAGGTGCATTTCTAAACTGCTGAATGTTCCAGTGAGCACTGCTGGAGCCATCATTCAGAAGTGGAAAGAACATCATTTTACCATAAACCAGCCATGACCTGGAGCTCCTTGCAAGATTTCTGACAGAGAAATCAAATGAATTATCACAAGAGTTATCCAAGAGCCAAAGACCACTGGTGGAGAGCTCCAGAAAGACCTGGAGTTAGCAAGTACTGCGGTTTCAAAGAAAATAAGTAATGCATTCAGCCGACATGGGCTCTATGTCTGCTCACCTTGCAAGACTCCATTTGCTGAAGAAAAAGCATGTTGAAAGCTCATTTAAAGTTTGCTGCACAACATTTGGGCAAGTCAGTAAAATGCTGGGAGAATATAGTCTGGTGAGATGAGACCAAAATTGAACTTTTTGGATGACACAACACGCAGCATGTTTGGAGGAGAAATGGCACTGCACATCCCGTCATGGTGTGAGGGTGTTTTTCAGCACATGGTACAAGCAGACTTCATATAAGGTGCATCTGGAAAGTATTCACAGCGCTTCACTTTTTCCACATTTTGTTGCATTACAGCCTTATTCCAAAAGGGACTAAATTCATTTTTTCCCTCAAAATTCTACACACAATACCCCATAATGACAATGTGAAAAAGTTTTTTTGAGATTTTTGCAAATTTATTAAAAATAAAAAACTAAGAAATCACATGTACATAAGTATTCACAGCCTTTGCTCAATACTTTGTTGATGCACCTTTGGTAGCAATTACAGCCTCGTCTTTTTTAACATGATGCCACAAGCTTGGCACACCTATCTTTGGGCAGTTTCACGCATTCCTCTTTGCAGCACCTCTCAAGCTCCATCAGGTTGGTAGGAAGCATCGGTGCACAGCCATTTTCAGATCTCTCCAGAGATGTTCACTTGGATTCAAGTCTTGGCTCTGGCTGGGCCACTCAAGGGCATTCATAGAGTTGTCCTGAAGCTACTCCTTTGAGATCTTGACTGTGTGCTTAGGGTCGTTGTCTTACTGAAAGATGAACCGTCCGCCCAGTCTGAGGTCAAGGGCGCTCTGAAGCAGGTTTTCATCCAGGATGTCTTTGTACATTGCTGCAGTCATCTTTCCCTCTATCCTGACTAGTCTTGAAGTGGAAATGTACTGATATTACTGTTGGTGTGCTGCTTTATTCTGTTTCTGTGCCAGAAATTCCAATATGTCACTAAATGATGTTTAGCAGGCTTTATTAGGGTGTGATTTTAAGAAGCTGAACTACTGTCTTCCATGTATGTGCAGCACAAGGACTGTTTGCATGACAAAGTTATGCACTGTTTGATATGTTACCATATAAAGCAATGATTTAAGCACCTTTCAGAACTGTATAAAGGAGTATGTTTTGTGACCTTGAGCGGCAGAGAGGGGTGCTCCGCTGTGAGATTCACATATCAGCAGCCCTCCCTCTGTTCCCTGCATGCAGACCAAAATAAAGGCAATTCAGACTTGCAGATCTGGTGTTATTTTTTCAGGACCCAGGAAGAAAAGGCAAATAAATTTTTCCATAACAGTGTCCAGGGTGTACCCTGCCTCTCGCCCAAAGATGCTGGGATAGGCTCCAGCCCCCACTCCCCACCCCCACGACCCGAAAAGGATTAAGCGGAAGAAGATGGATGGATGGATGGATAACAGTCTCCTAGTTCCTGCCACTGAAAACATCCCCACAGCATGATGCTGCCACCACCATTGGCGTGGTTATGAGCGGTGCCTGGTTTCCTCCAAACATGACGCCTGGCATTCACGCCAAAGAGTTCAATCTTTGTCTCACCAGACCAGAGAATTTTGCTTCTCATGGTCTGAGAGACCTTCAGTTGCCTTTTGGCAAACTCCAGGCAGGCTGCCATGTGCCTTTTACTAAGGAGTGGCTTCTGTCTGGCCACTCTACCATACAGGCCTGATTGGTGGATTGCTGCAGAGATGGTTGTCCTTCTGGAAGGTTCTCCTCTCTCCACAGAGGAACACTGGAGTGCTGACAGAGTGACCATTGGGTTCTTGGTCACCTCCCTGACTAAGGCCATTCTCCCTTGATCACTCAGTTTAGACAGCCAGCCAGCTCTGGGAAGAGTCCTGGTGGTTTCGAACTTCTTCCATTTATGGATGATGGAGACCACTGTGCTCATTGGGACCTTCAAAGCAGCAGAAAATTTTCTGTACCCTTTCCCAGATTTGTGCCTCAAGCAATCCTGTCTTGGAGGTCTACAGACAATTCCTTTGACTTCAGGCTTGGTTTGTGCTCTGACATGCACTGTCAACTGTGGGACCTTATATAGACAATTGTGTGCCTTTCCAAATCAGGTCCAGTCAACAGAATTTACCACAGGTGGACTTCAATTAAACTGTAGAAACATCTCAAGGATGATCAGTGGAAAAAGGATGCACCTGAGCTCAATTTTGAGCTTCATGGCAAAGGCTGTGAATACTTATGTACATGTGATTTCTTAGTTTTTTATTTTTAATAAATTTGCAAAAATCTAAAAAAAAAAAAAAAAAAGCTTTTTCACATTACATTATGGAGTATTGTGTGCAGAATTTTGAGATAAAACTGAATTTAATCCCTTTTGGAATAAGGCTGAAACATAACAAAATGTGGAAAAAGTGAAGCGCTGTGAATACTTTCCGGATGCACTGTAATTGAAGGAAAGATGAATGGACAAGAGTACAGAGACATCACTGATAAGAACTTGTTGCCATCTGCCAAGATGCTGAAGATAAAACGAGGGTGGACATTTCAGCAAGACAATGATCCCAAACATGCAGCCAAGAAACTCTCAACTGGCTCCAGAGAAAGAAAATAAAACTACTAAAATGACCCAGTCAGTCATTTGACCTGAATCCAATTGAAAATCTCTGGAACGAACTGAAGATCAGAGTTCATAGAAGACACCCACGGAACCTTCAAGATCTGAAGACAGTTTGTGTGGAAGAATGGGCTAAAATCACTCCTGAACAATGCCTGCTGCTCGTTTCTCCATACAGGAGGCGTCTGGAAGCTGTTATTGCCAACAAAGGCTTTTCTACTAAATATTAAATGAATATCACCAAGTGTGTTTAATACTTACATATTCCCTGTGTCATTCCACTTTATTAAATACAACTTGTTTTGTGAACACAGTTGCCTTGATCTCTTTGTATGTATGGATTACTTGGGTTGTTACTGATATCTAGTGAAAATCTCAGATCAATGGCTCCATCAGAAATATGTTTAATGAGAAAAATATTGATGTGTTCAATACTTATTTTCCCCACTGTAATCAACTGTCATCCAGGTGAAGTTTTGAAAGCAGGGACAATTCTTCCAGGTGACCGCCCCATCGGATAATATAAACCTAAACATGATGGTGTTTTGGGGATTTCCACAGCAGATAGAACACAGCTGCAGAAGTTACAAAGGCAACTGTGCCTGTCTGCAACTTTCTCAGACGGTGTTACATTGAGTTAAGGTAATTGTGCCACACGAAAAATTCACGCTTTCGTGTTTGGTCTGAGCACACCGGGCATTAGGAGCTTGCCTCAGTGTTTGTACACATAATTAAAAGCTATGTGATATCTCATTACTGGGTGTTTTATGATATCGAATAATTTCATGAGGAAGTCATCTGTTCACCCTTTACACAACACTAGAGATGAGCCTAGGCCTAAAAGGATCAGCATGTGGCCATCAACGCTCTCAAATATGACACAGGTCAGAGCCGCAGCAAGGTATGAGGACCTTCAAAGCTGCTTACAGCTTTAATAACATTTTAATCTGTGGATAAATAATCTTGGCTGAGGTTTGCACTCTAGTTTATTGGTGTAATGACTGTGTGCCTGCCATTCCTTTTGAGTATTTAGATTAAAGTTTGGCTCAGAAATTTTAATCTAAAGAGGATTTCAATGTAGTCAGCGTCTACCTCCTCTACCATAAACATAGTTGCAAACTGCTAAAATGCATCACCTGTATCAATGAGCCGGGGAGCACCCACAGTGTGTGAAAGGCACCTAGTGGAATCCAGATAATGGAGGCCAAGGCAATGACCCAGCCAACCCCCTGAGCCCAGGGAGGGAAGATATAGCTCTCATAGCGTGCTGGTTTGAACTGGATGAAGGAGAAAATCAGGAGGACCTGCCACAAGAGGGAAAGTTAACATTCATATTTTTAAGGGGTAAATATTTAATCTTAAAAAAGCCTACTGACTCACAATCATCAATATAGGATCAACTACGAGCCAGCTAACTCTGAAGAAGATATTCGCTGTTGTTCCGGTCATCTCCTCCAAGTTAGCCGAAAGTCGTTTCACACCTGCACACGTGGAACATTCAGACTAGCCTTCACATGTCGCAAAACATCTGCGCATACTTCACGTACATTTGAATCAATGTGGTGGTTATAGTGAGACCCCAAAACACCAGCTGGCCATGAAACTTGTTAATCTACTCTTGTTAAAGTGTACTGTTTTAGATTAATATTTTTCCACACCATAAAGCCAACAGATAGCGATGACTTCAAAGAATGCAAGGAACATGATGGACACAATGGCAGTGTAGTGGTCCATCAGCTGGAAAACATAGATCCCCACCTGAACAGAGACACACTCATTAGGGATCTTACAGTCCGGTTTCAAAATGGTTAAATTTTATACAGCATGTCACAGTCCACACCTGCATGACACAAGGTATTCCTACAAGCAGAGCAACAGCACAAACTGCCAGAACGAAGAGTTCCTTTCGCTTGAAAGCTTCCATCAGGTGTTTATAGTACTGATCCATCAGACTGGTCACCATCACTTCCACCATGGCAAACTGTCAAAAACAAAGAAAATGATACACACCACAATAGAATATCTTTAAAACTGTGTGAAAATCTTTTATTTCCTCAGGATAACCACCTCACTGTCCAGTCCCAGACACAGCAGCATAAAGAAGAACAGCACAGCCCAGAGCTGAGACACTGGCATGTTGGCAAAGGCTTGTGGGTAGACAATGTAAACCAGACCCGGACCTAATACACAACACAATGTTAGAACAACTTTGGTGATTAAAAAAGACATTTATTCATTCACTTAAACATGACAGCTCAATGACAAAACTGTTTTCAGTGACTGCAGACTCTGATTCAAGTGGACTTCCTCATAAACTGTATTTAAAAAAATAATGAATAACACAACTTGGTTTCTTCATTATTTTCTAATTCCATCTTATCTCACAAATGCTAAAGTGATGTAGCTCAACAGTTGTCTTTTTTGTCATATCCACATACAGCTCTGGGGAAAAATAAGAGACCATTGCAAAATCTTTCCTAAATTAGCATCTCTACATGTATGGCAGCCATTCAATTTGAGTATCTCTTGAATTCCAACATAAGGACACCTCAATCTACTTAAGGAGGTACTAATTAGGTGATCATCCAACAATAATAAGATGCATGAAAGCTGTGAATAAAAGTCTGTTATTCCACAAATACAGATTTCTGAGTTCTTCCTAAGTTAAAATTTAAGTATTGTAATGTTTAAGAATGATCATGAACTTGTTTTCTTTGCATCATTTGATCTAAAAATAACTTTTTTGTCATTTTGGCCAGTTGTCATTTTCTGTAAATGCTCTAATTAAGCAATATTACACAAGAAGGAGTGCAGTATCAATGAATATAGCAACTGTAGGTGATTTGTCGTAGGCCTGACAGAAAGCGGAGGGGTAAAGATATCACCGTGGTTACTATATTCACAATACCGCACAACCTTAACTATAATATTTAAGCAATATTATACGGAGGGAGTGGTATCAATGAATATGGCCTCATTCACACCTTCACGGGCTACCTCAGCTTCTGTGTGGACAAATCCGTTCCCACCAAGACCATACGGCGTCACTCAAACAACAAACCCTGGATCAACCCTGAGATAAAAACACTTCTGAGAGAGAAGAAGAGGATCTTCAGGTCAGGGAACAGGGAGATGCTGAAGTCCGTACAGAGGGAGCTGAGGAGAAAGATCAGAGAAGGCAAGGACAGCTTCAGGAAGAAGATGGAGGACAAGCTGCAACAGAGCGACATCAGCGGGGTCTGGAGAAACCTCAAAACCATCTCGGGGCTCCAGAATACCTCCCCCCAGGCCACAGGGGGCAGGGAGTGGGCGAACAACCTGAATCTGTTTTTCAATAGATTTGACCAACCGCCCTCCCCCCTGTCTGCACAACAACCACTGCTGCCTCTAAAGAAATCAAGTCCTGCTGCCCACTCCCCACTCCACCAACACCCCCCCACTCCCAACACACAGCCCCCCATCCTGACCCTGACCAGGACCCAGGTGAGGACGGAGCTGAGGAAGATCAAGGCGAGGAAGGCGCCGGGACCGGACGGCATCAGCGCAAAGCTCCTCAAGTCCTGTGCAGACCAGCTGTGTGGGATTGTGACGTATATCTTCAACATGAGCCTGAAACTGGGGAGGGTACCACAGCTGTGGAAAACATCTTGTGTGGTACCTGTACCAAAAACTTCCCACCCCAAAGACCTGAACAGCTACAGACCGGTGGCCTTGACGTCCCACTTGATGAAGACCCTGGAGAGACTGCTCCTTGCTCACCTCCGCCCCCTGGTGGAACCAGCGATGGATCCACTCCAGTTCGCCTACCAGCATGGCATTGGGGTGGAGGATGCGGTGATCTTCCTCCTTCACCGTTCTCTGTCCCACCTGGAGAAGCCCGGGAATATGGTGAGGATCATGTTCTTTGACTTCTCCAGTGCTTTCAACACCATCCAACCGATGATCCTGAAGGACAAGCTGCTGCGCGCAGGGGTGGACCAGCACCTGTCATCATGGATCCTGGACTACCTCACGAACCGGCCTCAGTTTGTGAGAACCCCGGACTGTGTGTCCGACACGATCATCAGTAGCACGGGGGCCCCCCAGGGAACGGTGCTGGCTCCCTTCCTGTTCACTCTTTATACTGCGGACTTCTCACACAACACAACACACTGCCATCTACAGAAGTTCTCTGATGACTCTGCGATCGTTGGCCTCATCTCCAATGGAGATGAAGCTGAGTACAGAGGGCTTATCCAGGACTTCGTGGACTGGTGCCATCGGAACTGCCTCCAGATCAACGCGAGGAAAACTAAGGAGCTGGTGGTGGACTGCCGCAGGCATGGGCAGCCCCTCACAGTACCAGTAAATATACAGGGAACAGACATCGAGATGGTGACATCCTATAAGTACCTGGGTATTCATCTGAACAATAAACTAGACTGGTCACACAATACTGATGCACTCTACAAGAAGGGACAGCGCAGGCTGTTCCTGCTGAGGAGACTCAGGTCTTTTGGTGTACAAGGGGCGCTGCTGAAGTCATTCTATGACACGGTGGTGGCATCAGCCATCACTTTTGGAGTGGTCTGCTGGGGCAGTGGCATTACTGCAGCCGATAGGAAGAGACTGAACAAACTGATTAAGAAAGCTAGCTCTGTCCTGGGGCAGCGCCTTGATCCGATGGAGGAGATAGGAGAGAGAAGGACGGCGGCTAAACTGTCATCTCTGCTGGAGTCCGAGTTCCACCCTATGCAGGACATACTGAATGCACTGAGGAGCTCATTTAGCAGCAGACTACATCATCCCAGGTGCACAACCGAGAGGTTTCGTAGGTCCTTCCTACCAACGGCTGTCAGACTGTACAACCTAAGCAGGGCTGCTCGCAGAGATAGCAAAAAGACATAACAAACTAATAGTTTTTTGAATGCAAAAGATGCAATAGACTTACACAATGGTCCCCTCCGGCATACAACTAGGAACATACCGGTCGCTATGGAGGGTGAGAATATGTATGGGCACATAATCATACCATGTAGGATAACTAAGTAGACGGTTATGCTGTTTCATTCCATCTAGCAACAATGCTCTGCACTGTGTGTGTTTATATATTTGCATATTTATTCCATCTAGCTACAATGCTCAGCACTGGGTGTGTTTATATATTTATATATCTACATATTATTCCATCTAGCTACATTGCTCCGCACTGTGTGTGTTTATATACTTGCATATTTATTCCACCTAGCTGCAATGCTCCGTACTGTGGGTGTTTATATATTTACATATTTATTCCATCTAGCTACAATGCTCTGCACTGTGTGTTCATATATTCATATATTTATTCCATCCAGCTACAATGCTCTGCACTGTGTGTCTGTGTGTGTGTGTATATATATATATTTTATAGTAATACGTACATATGTTTATTAGCTGCTCTTGCTTGCTTGTTTTTTTTCTTGCCTTCTGATTGTTGCTCTGAGTGTTGCTATCCCTGTGCTGTTGCAATCCTGGAATTTCCCCGTTGTGGGACTAATAAAGGCTTATCTTATCTTATCTTATCTTATCTTATAGTAACTGCGGGTGTGATACTCTAATGCTCTCCATGTAGCAACAGTTCTGGCAAGCACAATTTATGCCGTTCAGCTTGGTGCTCTGCAATGATGGAACGGAGGAAGGAAATTTGTGGCGGCACCTTGCATGGCAATGACCCCTCTGATTCTAGATGTGATTAACATTGTAGATAAGAGAAATGTAATTTTGTTCTACTGTACATGATTGGCTGTATGGATTGAATGACAATAAAGTTGGCTTTACCTTTACCTTTAAATGACAGCAATATTGGCCAACATATTATGATTTGTTTAACCAGTTATTTTGCGCAGCTGAGAAAAAATAGTCCCTTCTAAATGTAGCCAGTAACTGTTGCTAAACATCTCAATCAGCATAAAGATGTCTGCTGTCATTTCACACACCATCCATCCATCCATCTTCTTCCACTTAATCCTTTTCGGGTTGCGGGGGGGCTGGAGCCTATCCCAGCATCTTTGGGTGGGAGGCAGGGTACACCCTGGACAGATAGCCAGTTCATCGCAGGGCCAACACAGAGGGACAGACAACCATTCACTCTCACAGTCATACCTAAGGACAATTTAAGAATCCCCAGTTTGATGCCAATTAACCTAACTTGCATGTTTTTGGCATGTGGGAGTAAACCGGAGAATTCCCGGAGTAAACCCACGCAGACGCAGGGAGAACATGCAAACTCCACACAGATCACCGTTGGTCGGGGGCTGGGATCGAACCCAGGATGCCCCGGCCAAGGGTGAGTTGCTGTGCTGCCGCAGTGCTTACCAAAATAAATTAAATATTGTCAAGTGCAAAAGTCACTGTTTGTAAAACATATACCTGTTGAGTCGGTACTGCAGAAGACTCAAAATCAAAATGTAGCCATAACACCGGTAGCTAGCTGGTGGCTAGTAGTTAATAGTTAGCAGTGCTGCTAGATCTTCCAGCAGCCTCTGTCACGGTGGACCATACTGTCCTTCTGTCACGCCTGAATCACCACGTTGACATCCACAGCACTGCACTTAAGTGGTTTGAATCCTACTTATTTAACAAAACTTTTTCTGTAACGATTGGTGACGTGTCCTCATCCAGTGCCTCTCTCTCCTGTGGTGTCCCAAAGGGCTCTATCCTTGGCCCTATTCTGTTTTCATTATATATGCTGCAACTCAGATCAATAATAGCCAAGCACAACATGTCTTTCTACTGTTATGCGGACAATTTGCAGCTTTATTTACCTTTGAGCCCAGGACAAACTGACTCACAATACTCCAGTACTCCACAATACTCGCAATACTCCAGTATACAACTAGGACAATATCAGTCGCTACGGAGGGTGACAATATGTATGGGTACATATTCATACTATGTAGGATAACTAAGTAGACGGTTATGCTGTTTATTCCATCTTGCTACAATGCTCCGCACTTTGTATATATATTTATATATTTATGTGTATGTACAGTGGGGCAAAAAAGTATTTAGTCAGCCACCAATTGTGCAAGTTCTTCCACTTAAAAGATGAGAGAGGTCTCCAATTTTCATCATAAGTATACCTCAACTATGAGAGACAAAATGAGAAAAAAATAATCCAGAAAATCACATTGAAGGATTTTTATTGAATTAATTGGTAAATTCCTCGGTAAAATAAGTATTTGGTCACCTACAAACAAGATTTCTAGCTCTCACAGACATGTAACTTCTTCTTTAAGAGGCTCCTCTGTCCTCCACTTGTTACCTGTATTAATGGCACCTGTTTGAACTCATTATCAGTATAAAAGACACCTGTCCACAACCTCAAACAGTCAGACTCCAAACTCCACTATGGCCAAGACCAAAGAGCTGTCAAAGGACACCAGAAACAAAATTGTAGACCTGCACCAGGCTGGGAAGACTGAATCTGCAATAGGTAAGCAGCTTGGTGTGAAGAAATCAACTGTGGGAGCAATTATTAGTAAATGGAAGACATACAAGACCACTGATAATCTCCCTCCATCTGGGGCTCCACACAAGATCTCACCCTGTAGGGTCAAAATGATCACGAGAACAGTGAGCAAAAATCCCAGAACCACACGGGGGGACCTAGTGAATGACCTGCAGAAAGCTGGGACCAAAGTAAGAAAGGCTACCATCAGTAACACACTACGCCGCCAGGGACTCAAATCCTGCAGTGCCAGACATGTCCCCCTGCTTAAGCCAGTACACGTCCAGGCCCGTCTGAAGTTTGCTAGAGAGCATTTGGATGATCCAGAAGAGGATTGGGAGAATGTCATATGGTCAGATGAAACCAAAATAGAACTTTTTGGTAAAAAATCAGTTTGTCGTGTTTTGAGGAGAAAGAACACCATACCTACTGTGAAGCATGGGGGTGGAAACATCATGCTTTGGGGCTGTTTTTCTGCAAAGGGACCAGGACGACTGATCCGTGTAAAGGAAAGAATGAATGGGGCCATGTATCGTGAGATTTTGAGTGAAAACCTCCTTCCATCAGCAAGGGCATTGAAGATGAAACGTGGCTGGGTCTTTCAGCATGACAATGATCCCAAACATACCACCCGGGCAATGAAGGAGTGGCTTCGTAAGAAGCATTTCAAGGTCCTGGAGTGGCCTAGCCAGTCTCCAGATCTCAACCCCATAAAAAATCTTTGGAGGGAGTTGAAAGTCCGTGTTGCCCAGCGACAGCCCCAAAACATCACTGCTCTAGAGGAGATCTGCATGGAGGAATGGGCCAAAATACCAGCAACAGTGTGTGAAAACCTTGTGAAGATTTACAGAAAACGTTTGACCTCTGTCATTGCCAACAAAGGGTATATAACAAAGTATTGAGATGAACTTTTGTTATTGACCAAATACTTATTTTACTGAGGAATTTACCAATTAATTCATTAAAAATCCTTCATTGTGATTTTCTGGATTTTTTTTTTCCTCATTTTGTCTCTCATA
Organism: Pholidichthys leucotaenia; assembly: GCA_020510985.1. NCBI lineage: Eukaryota > Metazoa > Chordata > Actinopteri > Cichliformes > Pholidichthyidae > Pholidichthys > Pholidichthys leucotaenia. The sequence continues at coordinate 217,655,210 of CM035839.1, forward strand.
GTTGAAGTATACCTATGATGAAAATTGGAGACCTCTCTCATCTTTTAAGTGGGAGAACTTGCACAATTGGTGGCTGACTAAATACTTTTTTGCCCCACTGTATGTATATCCACTGCTCTTATTTATATTTTCTGTATCTTCCTAATTATTGCTCTGAGTGTTGCTATCCCTGCGCTGTTGCAATCCTGGAATTTCCCCATTGTGGGACTAATAAAGGCTTATCTTATCTTATCTTATAGATAGATGGTGTCATGATGCTGAGCATGGTTGGAGAACCATGCTCACGCGTTCAGTTCAGTCTAGTTGATTTCTGCATTTCCCCCCCTCAGTTTTATTATTGAATCTGAGTATGGTTTTATCTGTGTTATGTTGTCTGAGTTTGCCCTTTGTCTCTATTTGTTTTGAGTTGTCCTGTTATCTTAGTTTAGTTATTATAGTCTTGGTTTTTTATATTATGTGTCTAGCCATCTTGTTTTGCATTATAAATTATATCATCCTGTGTTTGTAAATAAGCCTTCTCCACCTTCCCCTCGAGTTCTTTCTTTGTAGTGTTTATATTAATTATTATTGTTATTCATTCTTGTCTGGTATCAGGCTTGTTGTTACGAGCTATTCGGTCTCTGTACGACTGTTGTGAGAGTTTGGTTCGTATTGCCAACACTCGATCGGACTCATTCCCAGTGAGAGCTGGACTCCGCTAGGGCTGTCCTTTGTCACTGATCCTGTTCATAATTTTTATGGACAATATTTCTAGGCGCAGCCAGGGAACGGAGGGTGTCCTGCTTGGTGACCACATGATCTCATCTCTGTTGTTTGCAGATGATGTTGTCCTGTTGGCTTCATCCAGCAATGACCTACAGGTCTTACTGGGGCGGTTTGCTGCTGAGTGTGAAGCGGCTGGGATGAGAATCAACACCTCCAAGTCCTAGTCCATGGTCCTCAGCCGGAAAAAGGTGGATTGTCCTCTCCGGGCTGGGGACAAGCTCCTGCCCCAAGTGGAGGACTTGGGGTTTTATTCACGAGTGAGGGGAGAATGGAGCGAGAGATTGACAGACAGATAGGCGCAGCATCTGCAGTGATGCGGACGTTGTACCGGTCTGTTGTGGTGAAGAGGGAGCTGAGCTCTAAGGCAAAGCTGTCGATTTACCAGTCAATCTACGTTCCTACCCTTACCTATGTTCATGAGCTTTGGGTAATGACCAAAAGAACGAGATCGCAGATACAAGTGGCTGAAATGAGCTTTCTTCGTAGGATTGCTGGACTCACCCTCAGAGATAGGATGAGGAGCTCAGTCATCCCGGAGAGGCTCAGAGTAGAACCGCTGCTCCTCCACATTGAAAGGAGCCAGTTGAGGTGGTATGGGCATCTGATCAGGATGCCTCCTGGATGCCTCCCACTTGAGGTGTTTTGGGCACGTCCTGCTGGGAGGAGACCCCAGGGCAGATCCAGGACTCACTGGAGAGACTATGTCTCCCAACTGGTCTGGGAACGCCTTGGTATCCTCTCTGAAGAGCTGGAGCAGGTGGCTGGGGAGAGGGAAGTCTGGGCTTCTCTGCTTGAACTGCTGCCTCCGCGACTCGGACCTCTGGAAAAGTGGTAGAAGATGGATGGATGGATGGATTCATTCTTGTCCTTGCCTTGGGGGGTTGTCATCATTCTTTGCTTATTATCTGTATCATGATTTATCATTCATTTCGGTCTGTACTTTTATTTTGACAGTGTTCTTTATTTACTTACGTTTGCGCCAAGTTCAGCGCTGTGTCCTGATTGTTCACTTATTCACTCCCTCCCTACTCGCTATATAGTGACTTTAGATATAGTGGACTATATAGTAAACTCAATATAACAAAAAAATTAACAGCTTTCGGACACTACTGGCTTGTTTTCGTGGCACAGTTAATAACGCCATCATGTGAGAGTAAAACCTAACAGACTAACGGTGGTAAAACAAGATGAATACCTGCATGTAATTTGAGGTATATATGTATTAAATCAAGTTGTTTTTGCTGAACTAATAAATATAAATACCTTAAGGTAGTTTATGTTGTAATGTGAAGCTCTCCTCTCACTGCTCCTTTGGCTGCGCATTGTATTATGGGATATATTGGCTAATCTAGTTACCATCCGTTGTACACTACTTTTCAAAATGCATTGTGGGATATTTTGAGTGTACTATATAGTGAATCAAATTTTCAGTTAAGATTTCAAACAGTACTACAAGATGGCTGATTCACTATATAGTACACTATATGGGGAAGGAGTGAGCATTTCGAACACAGCACAGTTTGTGTTTTGTCTCAGCTGTTATTATTTTGGACTAATTATCCTTGCTCTAGACACTTGTTATCCTCACCTGTTTGTCATACTGGGAATTACTCTTTGTTCTATTTAAGGGATGCCACCCCACTGCTTGGTGAGACGTCCTACTTTGTTATACCGGCGTGTGTCCCATGCTTTATGCTATTCTTGGTGTACCTGGCGTGTATCCCATGCTTCTTTCTCTTTGATAACCCGGCGTGTGTCCCATGCTTCATCTGACGTGTGTTCCATGGCTTAACCATTTGTGCTATCCGTTTTTCTGCCTGAAAGTTATTCCTGCCTGTAAGGTATTTTGTGTTTTTATTAAACCACCGCAAATTCACAGTCCAGCTTTTGGGTCTCCATTCTGCCCCGCTGGGCCATTTATAACAGAAGGTTTGCCAGTTTGGACCCAGTGGCTGTGAGTTTGTCCTTTTTTTTCTCTACCTTTTTTTTGTGTATTGCCAGAGGGAGAGCAGACAGTATGTCACCAGCCTACTGGGGCTCAGCCAGCAGAGGCAGGTTGGCAGCCAGTGGCCCCAGTGTGGATGAACTTTGGGCGGCCCAGTTCATCCAGGAGTTTGTCATGAATTCTCTTGCCTCCCGCACTTCAGAGGAAGTCCTGGAGAACGTGGAGGCAGCGGGTGGGATAGTGGAGGCGCATCCCAGTCTGAGGAATTACTCCAAGTTGGCGGCGCTTCTGACAACTGTCTCCACCCTCTGTATGACGTTTCGTGGGCTGGTGAGAAGCTCACTCCCAACTGTACCTGTGCCGATGAGGAAGCGTCCCCTGGTACAGACGTCTTCAGCCTCTCGCCACTCGCCAGTCTTGGGACGCCGCCCTCCAGCATCAGCTTCCGCTCCTCACAATGCCCCATCTGTACTTGAGCTGATGAAGAAGCGTCCCCTGGTACAGATGCCTCAGTCCTCTCACCGCCACCCAGCTGCAATCCACCAAAGGAACTCCTCCGTCGCAGCTGCTATTTCGGCCGTCATCATGCCTGCAGTGCCAGCTCCTCCATTTTCCACATTGGTGCCCTCGCCCGCTGCTGCCCTTTGCCTGCCACTGAGAGGGATTCACCTGGGCTTTCTGCAGCAGCAACCACTACACCACGGGAATTAAGGCAAGTACCTTTTCATCCTTTAACACCTGTAGATGAAATGTCTTGCCTTATTCCCGGTAGGGGGGCTCAGCAACAGCCACACACTCTGGTTGAGCTTTCACCACCAGCTGCTGCATCCACCCTTGTATCCTCATCTGCTTCTCTTGTGTCCTCCTCTGTGTTTTCTGGGTGTCTGCCTGTTCTGGGAGGGAGCCATCTGACGATGGAGGGACCTGCTGTTCCGGAGATTCCAGTTCCGGCCCCGCAGCCACATCTCAGATGGAAGAGGAGTGCCTCCTGCATACCGAAGCCTGCGCCGACAATGCAGTGTCCCCTGGTTTTGGCATCTCAGGACCTAGTACCATCGGTGAGACATTCCCCAGCTCCAGCTGAATTCGAGGTGCATGCCACAGCTCCAGCTGAACCCGAGGTGCATGCCACAGCTCCAGCTGAATCCGAGGTGCACACCACAGCTTCAGCTGAACCCATGGTGCACGCTAGAACTTTAACCGACCCTGAGGTGCACCCAGATTCTTCAGTCATCCCTGAAGCACACGCCACAGCCCCAGCTGACTCTGTTCCTGTTCTACCGGAGGAGCATGTTCCTGTTTGGCTCAAGGTCTACGCTCCAGTTCCTGTGGTTCATCCTAAGGAAGTCACCCTGGCTGCAGAGGATTGGGAGCTCAGGCAAGTACTTTTCTTTACTTTTATTACATCAACACTGGCTAAGTCTTGCCTAGCTCCTGAGGTTTTTGGTGACACCTCACCCTGCCTTTCTCTTCCGTCTGAGGTGATCATAACGGGTGTCGAGCAGTCTGCTCCACCTGCCGCCACGCCAGATATTCTGCCAGTTTCTGTCGTCATGGCTGAAGTTTCACTTGCCATCATGCCTGCCGCTTTGGCTGCAGCAGCAGAGTCACCGCAGTCGTGGTTGGTGGTGGAGCTAGAGTTAAGGCAAGTCCTCTTCTTTGTCTTTACAATATCAGTATTAGAGAGATCTTGCTTTACTCTTTGTGGGGAGAACCAGTTGCAGCTGCTATCTACTCCTGAGTTTTCCCCATCGGGCTCCACTGCTGCCAGTGGCAGTGACCTGGTGTTTGTCTCTTCCTCCCCGTCTGAGGTGGCCGCATCGGGGGTGGATTCCCAGGCAGTTGGACTTGAAATGCCCCAGCCTGAGTCACCTGGTTTCATCGCTGGTCAGCAGTCTTCACCTGGTTTCGCTGCAGGTCAGCAGTCCTCATCAGGTGTCAACGCTCCTCAGCAACGGACTCACTGGATCCACTCTTCAGCCCCTGCGGTCTACAAAGGGCACATGTTTCAGCTGCCGTCTCCAAGAGGGGACGCGTTGTGCTCCACGGTCCGATGGCTCAGGGACGCTGGGAGACTACAAGACAGATCATGTTCTTTGGTCTGTTGGTGTTGGAACGCTGGGAGACTACCAAATGGGTTATGCCTTCTGCTTGGGTGGCTGGCTCAGGGACTCTGGGAGTCCACCTGGCAAATTTCAACTTTTGATCTGGTGGTCTTGGGACTACAGCAGACCACCTGTGATCCTGGGATTTCAGTGGGCCACCTGATCTGTCTTGGGTTGTGGGTCTCTATTGGATGATTTATTTTGTCCCACCTGGCCTTGTTTCCCCCACTGCCCTCCCTGGAAGGGTAATTTTTCTGTTTTTGTTGGTGGGGGAGGGGGGAATGTGTTTTTCTTTTTTTTGTGATGTTACGTTGGGGTGTCTGGATCCACCCCTTGAGGGAGGGTCTCTGTCATGATGCTGAGCACAGTTGGAGAACTGTGCTCACGCTTTCAGTTTTGTAGTTGTTTTCTGTATTTTCCCCACCTCAGTTTTATTATTGAATTTGAGTATGGTTTTACTTCTCTTATGTTATCTGAGTTTGCCCTTTGTCTCTGTTTGTTTTGAGTTATCCTGTTATCTTAGTTTAGTTATTATAGTGTTGGTTTTTTATATTATGTGTCTACGGCCATCTTGTTTTGTATTATAAATTATATCATCCTGTGTTTGGATATGAGCCTTCTCCACCTTCTAGTTCTTTCTTTGTAGTGTTTATCCATCCATCCATCTTCTTCCGCTTAATCCTTTTCGGGTTGCGGGGGGGCTGGAGCCTATCTCAGCATCTTTGGGCGAGAGGCAGGGTACACCCTGGACAGATCACCAGTCCATCGCAGGGCCAACACAGAGAGACAGACAACCATTCACTCTCAAGTCATACCTAAGGACAATTTAGAATCCCCAGTTTGACGCCAATTAACCTAACTTGCATGTTTTTGGCATGTGGTTGGAAACCGGAGAAATCCCAGAGTAAATCCATGCAGACACGGGGAGAACATGCAAACTCCACTCAGATCACTGTTGGTTGGGGTCTGGGATCGAACCCAGGATCCCCCAGCCAAGGGTGGGTTGCTGTGCTGCCACAGTGCTAACCACTCCGCCACCGCTTGTTATTCATTCTTGTCCTTGCCTTGGTGGGTTGTCATCATTCTTGGCTTATTATCTGTATCATGATTTATCATTCATTCTAGTCTGTACTTTAATTTTGACAGTGTTCTTTATTTACTTCCGTTTGCGCCAAGTTCAGTTTGCAGTTTGTCTCAGCTGTCATTAATTTGGACTAATTATCCTCGCTCTGGACCCTTGTTATCCTCACCTGTTTGTCACACTGGGAATCAATTTTTGTTCTATTTAAGGGACGCCATCCCGCAGCTCGGTGCGACATCCTACTTTGTTATACCCGAGTGTGTCCCACACTTTATGCTATTCTTGGTGTACCTGGCATGTATCCCATGCTTCTTTCTCTTTGTTGAACCGGCATGTGTCCCACGCTTCATCCGGCATGTGTTCCACATCTTAGCCATTTGTGCTATTCGTTTTTCTACCTGTAAGGTATTTTGTGTTTTTATTAAACCACTGCAAACTCACAGTCCAGTGTTTGGATCTCCATTCCTTCCCACCTGGGCTGTGACAGACAGACAGACAGATAGACAGATAGACAGACAGATAGAGTGGGAAAAATAAGTATTTAACGCATCAACATTTTTCTCATTAAATGTATTTCTGATGGAGCCATTGACCTAACATTTTCACCAGATATCAGTAACAACCCAAGTAATCCATACATACAAAGAAACCAAGGCAACTGTGTTCACAAAACAAGTTATATTTAATAAAATGGAATGACACAGGGAATAAGTATTGAACACACTTGGTGATATTCATTTAATATTTAGTAGAAAAGCCTTTATTGGTAATAACAGCTTCCAGATGTCTCCTGTATGGAGAAACTAGGTGCAGGCATTGCTCAGGAGTAATTTTCACCCATTCGTCCACAGAAATTGTCTTCAAATCGTGACGGTCTATAGGTGTCTTCTATGGACTCTGATCTTCAGTTCATTCCATAGATTTTCAATTGGATTCAGGTCAGGTGACTGACTGGGCCATTCTAGCAGCTTTATTTTCCTTCTCTGGAGCCAGTTGAGAGTTTCCTGGCTGTGTGTTTGGGATCATTGTCTTGCTGGAATTTCAACCCTCTTTTCATCTTCAGCATCTTGGCAGATGGCAACAGGTTCTTATCAAGGATGTCTCTGTACATTTGTACATTCATCTTTCTTTCAATGCTATAAAGTCTGCCTTACCATATGCTGAAAAACACCCCACATAATGATGCTTTCACCTCCAAATTTCACTCTTGGTATGGTGTTTTTGGGCTGATGTGCAGTCCCATTTCTCCTCCAAACATGCTGTGTTGTGGAATCCAAAAAGTTCAATTTTGGTCTCATCTGATCAGACTATATTCTCCCAGTATTTTACTGTCTTGCCCAAATGTTGTGCAGCAAACTTTAAATGAGCTTCAGCATGCTTTTTCTTCAGCAATGGAGTCTTGTGAGGTGAACGGGCATACAGCCCATGTCGGTTGAATGCATTACTTATTGTTTTCTTTGAAACAGCAATACCTGCTAACTCCAGGTCTTTCTGGCTCTTGGATAACTCTTCTGATAATTCTTTTGATTCCTCTGTCAGAAATCTTGCGAGGACCTCCTGGTCCTGCACGCGATGCATGCTGCAGCCCACTCTTTCAATTCCCTGCAAAAGTGAGGCCAGACAAATTTCGCCCCCACCAATTTAACCGAGGCACGCACGCCAGCATGTGAAAGGGAGTGGACTGACTCAAAACTGCGGCAGCACCAAGAGCTTGGAACCACCGGGAGTGGGCGACCGGTGGAGATGTCACAGAGCAAGGGGGACACCCTTCTTGCATCACCCTGTTCTCCAATTTTAACCCCATAGGTGCGGACTGGAGCATGCAAATGTCTGCATCCACGGTTTGCTCCGCTGCCATGGTGGGGAAATCTATTCCCATGTAGACCGGGGAGACCAACGCGTGTGACAGGATCATGACATTAAGCTTTCCGGCTACATGTTGAATGTCGGTCATGAACTTCAAAATCGTGGCCAAATGTCGTTGCTGCCAGGCTGACCACGGTTCCGAGACTTTAGACATTGCGTACGTTAGCAGCTTATGATCAACGAATGCAGTGAACTCACGCCCTTCTAGCCAAAACTGGAAGTGGTGTATCACCAGGTGGAGGGCCAACAACTCTCTTTCAAACGTACTGTATTTGCATTCATTGTCGCGCAAAGTACAGCTGAAAAATGCGAGCGGCTGCCACAAACCAGAGACGTACTGCTCCACCACTGCCCCTATGGCAATGTCAGATGCGTCCATGGTGAGTGCTATCTGCGCTGACAGGGCAGGGTGGGCTAGCAAGGCGGCGTTAGGGAGTTCTGTTTTGGCATCTGTGAAAGCCTGGACTCGCTTGGGGGTCCAGTCGATGTTTTCCACGGGCTTCTTTTTTTTGAGCGTGGCGTACAACGGCTGCAGAAGCTGGGCTGCCCGGGAGAGGAAACGGTTGTAAAAGTTGACCATGATCAAAAATTCCTGTAGGGCCCTCACAGTCTGCGTACGTGGAAAATCTGACACGGCGCGCATCTTATCAGGCAGCGGAATTGCGCCCTCCGGCGAAATGCAATGACCCAAAAAAATCAATCACTGGCACACCGAACTGGCAATACTGGTACTTACCCCCTGGAGCTATAATGTTAGCCAGTGTTGTTGGCCCAACTCCCTGAGCTGTGCAGGACAAGGAGTAAAAAGAGACAGCATCCACTAAATGTCTGTTGGCAACCTCGACTAACAACCCACAAGCACATAAAAAATCTGCACCTAAAATGGGGACAGAACATGCAGCTACCACAAAATCCCACTGGTAATTGTGTCCGTGTAAGCATACTATCAGCATCTGTTCGCCAAGCGTCCTGATGTTGGATCCGTTGGCAGCCGTGAGCTTGGGGCCGCTGCCTCCTGCCAACTTGTCTGTGCTGACCGGCAGGATGAGGCTCTTCTGGGAGCCGGAGTCCACTAAGAAACATCTCCCCAAATGTGTGTCTGTGATGAAAAGCAGCTTGTTCCTGTCGCCAGCAGTCGCAGCTGCTACTGACTACTAGTCATGCCGTTTCCCGGCTTCTTGAATTGGCACAGCGACAGACAGCGTTGGGCATTTGAGCTGAAATGGCGGAGAAAGAAACAGAGTGTCCGGTTCCTGTGTCTCTTGGCGTCTGTCCCAGCCACCACTAGCAGTTCCTCAACCTCGTTGGAGTCCTTCATGGATGCCGGTGTCGTTACGTGCACGCTGACAGCTGTGGTCGCTAGGATGATGCGGTCCGCTTCCTGTCCCAGAGCGCGGCAGCGATGAGTTGGTCAGGATCGCCCTCGCTGTAGCAGGTAGGTACCTGAGGAAAAGGTTGGCAAACAGGAAGGATTTGTCGTTCTTCCCCATCAATGCTAACATGCTCTCCATCAGTTACACAGCTGATATGTCACCTAACTCTGAGCTCGTTAGGAGTCTCTCTGCTCTCTTACTGTCCGACAGGGTATAATGCTGAAGTAGCATCTGCTTGAGTGCTTTGTATTTTCCCTTGGCTGGCGGCTCCTGGAGCAGGCTCATTACTTGCTGCATGACGCACACATCCAGCGCAGCGACCACATGGTATTTGGTGTCGTCTGTTGTGATCCCACGGAGTGCGAATTGGGCTTCCACATGTAGGAACTAAGCGGTTGGATTGTGAAGCCAGAAGTCTGAGAGCTTGACTGTGACAGCGCATGCCGCCCTGGTGTTCTCCCTCTGGGTTGTCTCTGGGGCGGTGTTTGGCTCGTTCTCTATTGCACATCTTAGGGTCACCAGTGTGGAAGATGAAAGCAAATGAGACAGCGAGCTGGACGACACTTGAACTTTATTCAACTTCCAACAATAAAAACAGAAAAACTTCTCCCGGGGTCTCTGGGTGCCTCCTTTTATATCAATTTATTTCTGCCCCATGACACCCAGGGAGCCAAAGACAATACACACAGTGCACAGATCCTGTCTGGCACATTAACATTACAGAACACAAACCCTGCTTCTCACTCCCTCTCCCACTCTAGCGAACTCCGGTGTCTCCTGACTCCCCGGGGTGTGGCCAGTCTTTTGTGTTACATCTGAGATCCCCCGGTGCCACTTCCTCCATCAGTCCTCTATTCCATCTCCCCCACCGACTTCCGACTCTGGATGGAGAACACCCCACTCAGTGCCACCACAGTTTCTCATTTGTTCCTGAATTTCTTTGGATCGCAGAATTGTGCCTAGCTTTTGAGGATCTTTTGGTTTGTCAGGCAGGCCCTATTTAAGTGATTTCTTGATTGAGAACAGGTGTGGCAGTAATCAGGCCTGGGTGTGGCTAGAGAAATTGAACTCGGCTTTCCAAAGATGTGATAAACCACATTTAATTTATGTTTTAATGGGGGGGGGGCAATCACTTTTTCACACAGGGCCATGTAGGTTTGGATTTTTTTATCTTTAATAATAAACACCTTCATTTAAAAATTGCATTTTGTGTTTACTTGTGTTATCTTTGTCTTATGGGGGACCCATGCTGTGGTATTCATCTCAGACTGGAAGGACGGGAGATGCAGTAATTTCCTCTGACGGAAGAGCATGGGGATTAAGGGGCTGGGGGACAAAAGGAATTGTGATGGGAGAATGAATTGTGATGCAGGGCCTCAGGCAACAGGGATGTGTGAGTGTTGTAATATAAAAGAGAGTCCCTGCTACATAAAGTTAATGTTTTCTGATTCTGAGAGATGTGAGAGAGTGAATAAAGTTCATCTGCTCTGAATGCTTGGCCTGGTTATTCCTCTCTCCACACTGGTGACTCTTGACAAATAATGGAACATAAGGCAAACACCCCGGAGATGACCCGGACGGGAAGCCCCAGCAACGTGTGCACCGTTTTGGTCAAACGGTGGCTGCACGTGGCGCAGTGGTTTAGCACTGTGGCAGCACAGTTTTACCCTCGGCCGGGGGATCGCGGGGATCATGAGATCGTGGGTTCGATCCCAGCCCCCGACCAACAGTGAGCTGTGTGGAGTTTGCATATTCTCCCCGTGTTGCGCGGGTTTACTCCGGGATTTCTCCGGTTTCCTCCCGCACACCAAAAACATGTAGGTTTAGGGCGCTTGCGCACGCAGCGACCAGCAGCCGGTGGCTTGTCACCAGACTGCAAACCAAGTCTACCTACGGGTACAAATAAGTAACAAAAAAAAAAAAAAAAAAAAAAAAAAACTACAAGACTTTTGGCTGCACGACCTGAAGTCTTGGTTCCTCCACACCGAAGCTCAGCTCGCGCTCCGGGGAATAACGGCAGATGACACCAGATATTACTACGTGGTCGCAGCACTGGACGCTCGCACAACTCAGCAAGTAGCAAGCCTGCTCCAACAGCCCCCAGCCAGCGACAAATACGGAGCTCTCAAAGCCGCGCTGACCCGGCGCTACACGTTCTCGGACTGCGAGAGAGCGGAGAGGCTCCTGACACACTCCGAGTTAGGAGACTGGTCGGCGGTCGAACTGATGGAGAAGATGTTGGCGTTGATGGGCACGGATGACGGGCATTTTCTATTTGCCCACCTTTTCCTTCGGAACCTCCCAACGGTGGCCAGAGCGGTCCTTGCCAACTTGCCGTTGCTGGCCGTGCGTGACTACCATGCACTAGCCCAGGAGGCAGATCGGATCATCCTCACCACCAGAGCCCTCACAGTGAATGCAGCGGCGTCGGAACCCAGCGAGATGGCCAGCGGAAGCGAGGAGCCAGCGATGGTAGCGGCAGCGGGGGCCAGGAAGCGCCAGAGAGACACATTCTGCTCCTGCCACCGCCGTTTTGGAGAGGACGCACGCCAATGCGTGCCACCGTGCCAATTCAAGTGTTCGGGAAATGCCAGGACCGGCAGTCGGTAGCAACTGCGACCGCTGGTGAAAAAAGCAAGCTACTCTACGTGACAGACTCACACTCGGGGAGACGGTTCCTCGTGGACTCCGGCTCCCAAAAGAGCTTCATCCTGCCGTCCTACGCCGACCGGCTAGCAGGAGCTAGTGACCCCAAGCTGACGGCTGCAAATGGCTGAGATATTAAGACTTTTGGTAAGAGGACACTGACTGTATCCCTGCACGGCAGTACGTACCAGTGGACATTCGTCATAGCGGCATGCAGTTTCCCAATCTTAGGCGCTGATTTTTTGTGTGCACACAGACTACTAGTCGAAATTGCTAACAGACGCCTGATTAATGCAACGTCTTTTGATTCTCTCCCCTGTACAGCTCGAGGAGCCGGGCCAACAACGCTAGCCAATGTCACAGCTCCAGGTGGTAAGTTCCACACACTGCTCACCCAGTTCCCAGCACTCATGGTTGCGACGTTTTCGGCCGCCATCACTAAACACGGGGTGGAGCACTTTATTACCACCACCGGGCTGCCCATTTTTGCACGACCTCAGCGCCTGGACACAGCTAAACTGGCCATAGGGTGCGAGGAGTTTGCCAACTTGGAAAGGCTGGGCATTATCAGACGATCAAACAACCCATGGGCATCTCCACTACATATGCTCCCTAAGGCCGAGGGATCGTGGTGACCTTGTGGAGATTTCCGCAGATTAAACAATGTCACAGCGCACGACTGCTACCCGATTCCCCATATTTAGGATTTTTCCGTTCGCCTCGCCAGGGCACGTATTTTTTCTAAGATAGACCTGGTCCGTGGTTACCACCAGGTCCCAGTGTGCACGGAGGACATACCTAAAATGGCAGTAATAACCCCGTTTGGTCTGTTTGAGTATTTATGCATGCCTTTCGGGTTAAAAGGTCCGGCACAGACATTCCAACACATGATGGATGCGGTGTTGCGCGATCTGCCATTTGTGTTTGTCTACCTGGATGACATCCTGGTGGCCAGCGCGTCTGAGGACGAACACGTAACCCACCTCAGGACGGTTTTCTGGAGGTTAGAGGAGCACGGGTTAATAATCAACCCGGTGAAATGCCAGTTCGGCGTGATGGGGATCGATTTTTTGGGAAACCGCATCTCACCGGAGGGGGCGATACCCTTTCCGGACAAGGTTCAGGTTCAGGTTCAGGTTACTTTATTTGTACCCATTGGTAGATTTGTTTTGCAGTTAGGTGACATCCATATTTACAAACCACAATTACATTCAACATGAACACAAACACAGGCACACATGTAGTTGACTATAAACACGATAAAAGTACTCAAGGCTCCACCAATAAGGACATAGGACAAAGAGATAAGAGAAAAAACAAAGAGATAAGAGAGAAGGGTCATATTAAAAAGTTAAAGACTAGTCAAAGAGGTTAAAAACTCAAAAGTCTAGGTGCGCGCAGTGGCGAATTTTCCCCGGCCTCAGATGGTCAGGGCACTGCAGGAGTTTTTGGGGATGGTTAACTTTTATAACCGTTTCCTCCCCCGTGCAGCCCAGCTCATGCAGCCGTTGTACGCCGCACTCAAGAAACAGAAACCGGCGGACAGAATCAACTGGACTCCTGAGCGGAAGCAGGTGTTCTCTGAAGTTAAAACAGCCCTGGCAAATGCTGCACTACTGGCACACCCGGACCCGGCGGCTTGGATAGTGCTCACTACCGACGCCTCGGACATGGCCATAGGGGCCGTTGTGGAGCAATGCGTTGCCGGTTCTTGGCAGCCGCTCGCTTTTTTTAGCAGGTCTTTGCGCGACAGCGAGTGTAAATACAGCGCATTCGACAGAGAGTTACTGGCTCTCCACCTGGCCATACGCCACTGCCAGTTCTGGCTGGAAGGGCGCACCTTCACTGTGTTCATGGACCACAAGCCACTAACATACACGATGGGCAAGGTTTCGGAACCATGGTCGGGCCGGCAGCAGAGACAGCTGGCCACGATCTTGGAGTTTACGACTGACATTCAGCATATAGCTGGTAAACTTAACGTGGTGGCGGACTGCCTCTCGCGCACATTAGTGGCCCCAGTCTACGTAGGGATAGGCTACACAGCCATGGCTGCGGAGCAGATCGGTGATGCGGATGTGTGCGTGCTCCAGTCCGGACCAACAGGGTTAAGGCTGGAGAGCAGGGTACTGCAAGACGGGGGGCTCCCCTAATCTGTGACGTCTCCACAGGACGTCCGCGCCTGGTGGTCCCACGCGCTTGGCGCCGCCGCGTTTTTGAGTCCGTTCACTCCCTGGCGCACCCAGGAGTGCGCACATCAGTTAAAATGGTGGGAGCGAAGTTTGTCTGGCCGAGCCTGCGCAAACAGGTGAAAGAGTGGACTGCAGCCTGCATAGCATGCCAACGAGCGAAAGTGCACAGGCACACAAAGGCCCCCTTGGAGCCGTTCCATAACCCGCATAAGAGGTTTGACCACGTTCACGTGGACCTTGTGGGCCCCCTCCCGCCATCGCAGGGGTTCACACACCTCCTGACAGTGGTGGACCGCACCACACGATGGCCAGAAGCAGTCCCGCTAGCTTCCACCGCATCCGCAGACGTGGCACGCGCTTTTTTGACAACATGGGTGCCACGTTTTGGCACCCCTTCGGACATCACGTCCGATCGGGGCCCTCAGTTTGTTTCCAACCTCTGGTCTACGATGGCCCGGAGCCTGGGAGTCGCAATTCATTGCACAACCGCGTACAACCCACAGGCCAATGGGTTATGCGAGTGTTTCCATAGGTCACTGAAAGCAGCGCTCAGGGCTTCGCTTACGGATGCAAATTGGGTGGACCGGTTGCCGTGGGTTCTATTAGGGTTGCATTCCACACCGAAAGAGGATTTGGAGGCTTCCCCAGCAGAGCTTGTTTTTTCTCAGCCACTGCGGCTCCCCGGGGAATTTTTACCAGATAACCCTGCGGCGAACACCCATCCGTCCCCGTATTCACGGCACAGCGCAGACGCAGGGACGCTACCTGGCCCGGCCCACCACTGTTTTCCACGCGCTTTTGTGCCGAAAGGACTGATTTTTGCCCATTCTTCCACAAATCTTCAAATCCTGAAGGTTCCGTGGGTATCTTCTATGAACACTGATCTTGCGTTTGTTCTATAGATTTTCAATTGGATTCAGGTCAGGTGACTGACTGGGCCATTCTAGCAGCTTTATTTTCCTTCTCTGGAGCCAGATGAATTTCCTTGGCTCTGTTTGGGATCATTGTCTTGCTGAAATGTCCACCCTCGTTTCATCTTCACCATCTTGGCAGATGGCAACAGGTTCTTATCAAGGATGTCTCTGTACATTTTTCCATTCATCTTTCCTTAAATTATATTCTGCCTGTACCATGTGCTGAAAAATACCCCCACACCATGATGGGATGTGCAGTGCTATTCCTCCTCCAAACATGCTGTGTGTTGCGGCATCCAAAAAGTTCAATTTTGGTCTCATCTGACCAGACTATATTCTCCCAGTATTTTACTGGCTTGCCCAAACGTTGTGCAACAAACTTTAAATGAGCATCAATATACTTTTTCTTCAGCAATGGAGTCTTGCAAGGTGAGCAGGCATAGAGCCCATGCCAGTTGAGTGCATTACTTGTTTTCTTTGAAACAGCAGTACCTGCTAACTCAAGGCCTTTCTGAAGCTCATCACAAGTGGTCTTTGGCTCTTGGATAACTCGTGACTATTCTTTTGATTCCTCTGTCAGAAATCTTGCAAGGAACTCCTGGTCATGGCCGGTTTATGGTAAAATGATGTTCATTCCTCTTCCGAATGATAGCTCCAACAGTGCTCACTGGAACATTCAGCAGTTTAGAAATGCACCTGTAACCAATGCCATCATTATGTTTTGCAACAATAAGGTTGTGAAGGCTAGATAGAACTCTTTGCTTCTACCCATCATGAGTTCTTTGTGGTGTGATAATCTGATATTCACAGACCTTTTTAAAGGCTATCAGTCAGGGCTTACCCAGCTGAAATTAATTTGATGGGGGATGGAATGGCTTCCTAAATTCTGATGGATTTCAGCTGTTTTTCTGGCTTTCTTTACCTTCTGGCACCTCTTTTTCTTTATGTGTTCAATACTTATTCCCTGTCTCATTTTACTTTATTAAATATAACTTGTTTTGTGAACACAGTTCCCTTGATTTCTTTGTATGTATGGATTACTTGGGTTGTTACTGATATCTGGTGAAAATCTCAGGTCAATTGCTCCGTCAGAAATATGTTTCATGAGAAAAATGTTGATGTGTTCAATATTTATTTTCCCCTATGTATGTATGTATGTACACTACCGTTCAAAAGTTTGGGGTCACCCAGACAATTATTTTGTGTTTTCCATGAAAAGTCACACTTATTTACCACCATGAGTTGTAAAATGAATAGAAAATATAGTCAAGACATTGACAAGGTTAGAAATAATGATTTGTATTTGAAATAAATTTTTTTTCCAGATACTCAACCTGCTCAAAGGAAGGTCAGTTTTATAGCTTCTCTAACCAGCTAAACTGTTTTCAGCTGTGCTAACATGATTGCACAAGGGTTTTCTAATCATCCATTACCCTTCTGATGCAATGAGCAAACACATTGTACCATTAGAACACTGGAGTGACAGTTGCTGGAAATGGGCCTCTATACACCTATGTAGATATTGCACCAAAAACCAGACATTTGCAGCTAGAATAGTCATTTACCACATTAGCAATGTATATTAGATATTAGAGTGTATTTCTGATTAGGTTAAAGTTATCTTCATTGAAAAAAAGTGCTTTTGTTTCAAAAATAAGGAAATTTCTAAGTGACCCCAAACTTTTGAACGGTAGTGTAGGTGGGTAGGTAGGTGGGTGGGTATACAGTGATCCCTCGCTACTTCGCGTTTCACCTTTCGCGCCCTCAGTGCATCGCGGATTTTTCAAAAATATTCATCAAAAATTCAAAATTGAGAAAAAATGGCACGAAAGTTGCCCGGGCGCTAGCAGAAGGCAGGGAGACTACATTAGAACATCAGGTATCAACACGGAGAGCCCGCACAACTCAAAATCCACCTCTCTGACCACCGCTCCACTCCTCTCCGCCCACCTCTTCACCGCTCGGGAATCTCGCAAGCTGATTGGCCGAGACGTTTTACCTAGCTTCTCTCCCTGCCGAGCGCCCATACCCAGCGAAGGAAGACCGCATTCATTGTTCTTTATCACTCGTGTTGCTTAGTGGCACTTTTCGCTGTTCTCTTGTGCCTTTTTGTGCAAATTAGTGCTTGTGACGCCCTTGGGGGGGGGGGTGACGCTACTTCGCGGTTTTTCACTTTTCGCGGTCGGTTCTGGTCCCCATTAAATGCGATAAGTGAGGGATCACTGTACTTTATTGATCCTAAACTGGGAAATTACAGTGCAACAGCACTGTGACAGTAGACGACCAAAATGACAGAAACACACACAGCATAATAGAAAAAGGAATTACCCAGGGAAAGCAAAGCTGTCTAGATAACTCTATATAGTACATCGCAGACCACCACTAAGAGGAACAGATGATGACCTGTATAGGTACATCGATCATACAAGCTGTACAATGCAGGACTATCAGGTGCAGGGTGAAATGTGAGGTACCAATTAAACTGTAAGGTGCAGTGTGGCAGCTGTATTATGACCAAGATTCAACATTAGATTGACTATTAATTTTTTTCCTGAGCCATAGGTTTATGTTGCCATCATAATTTACTGAACTGTAGCTTAGATGACTTTCACTGAAATTGTTATAATTTGTTTTCTTACCATCCACAGCTAGGTTGCTGACAGAAATGCCCTGCAGGTGGGACATGTATCCAAAGGCAGAGAAAATGACAAATCCTGCCAGGATGCTGGTGAGGGAGTTGATGATGGAGATGGTCAGTGTATCCCTGTGAGGAGATAAAATTTTGTGTGTCATGTCCCAATTAAACAGGCTAATCAATGTCAGTGAAGAAAGCATTTGTGGCTTATAATTTACTTCAGAACGTTGTTGTTGAAGGCATTGTAGCTGGACATAGCTAAAAGGGAGCCAAAACCAATCCCAATGGAGTTAAAGATTTGAGCTGCAGCGTTCACCCACACCTGAAACATCCAGATTATTCATCAATCCCAGCTCATATTATCAATGTGCAATATTACTATATTCTCATTCTGATCCAGTATTTACATTCTCAACTCTTCTCCTTCTTGCCACATACCTCAATTGAGAGTAGCTCTTTCCATACAGGCACAATGAAAAATTTTATCCCTTCCAGCGCCCCAGGAAGCTGTGCATTATTGACCAACAGGGCAATCAGAATAAAATAAGGGAACAGAGCCGTGAAGTACACCACCTGCACAGAGAAAAGACAAAAAAAAAAAGAAAAAAAAAAGAGTAATTTCCTCTCCAGAAGTTCTGCTTGTTCCATTTCCTTATCTTTTCATCAGAAGTTGATGGAGCAGCCAGAAACAGTACTCAGGTAAAAACAGTGTTACCTTTTGATATTAATCATTCAAGTATAAGAGTAGTCACCAAAAAAATGACTTCAGTCTTCTTTCAGCTGCTCCCTTTAGGGGCCACCACCATCGATCTTTAGATGCTTTTTGGGGGGCAAAGTCTAATCTTGCCTTTCTATTTTTTGGCTGATTAATGGTTTGCACCTTGTGGTGAAGTGTCTGCACTGACTCTCGTGAATTCTTCTCTTTATGGTAGACTTGAATACTGATAACATCTACTTCCTGGAGAGCATTTTTCACTTGGGTGGAAGTTGTGAAGGCATTTTTCTTCACCATGGAGAGGATCCTGCGATCATCCACCAGTGTTCTCTTCCATGGATGTCCAGGCCTTTGAGTTCCCGAGCTCACCAGTGTGCTTTTTTTCTTCAGAATGTACCAAACTGCTGAATTGGCCACTCCTAACATTCTACTATCTCTCTAATGGATTTTTTCTTTTTTTTCAGCCTAATGATGGTCTGTTTAACTTCCATTAAGAGCTCCTTTGACCATATGTTGTGGGTTCACAGCAACAGCTTCCAAATGCAAATGCCACACCTGGAATCAACTCCAGACCTTCTACCTACTTGATTGATGATGGATTAACGAGGGAAATTCCAATGCAGCCCATGAAATAGCTTTTAAGGCAATGTTCAATTATTTTTGAGCCCCTGAAATGAGATTTTGTTTAAAAATGGTTGCAATTCCTAAATCGTAACTCCAATTTGGATGTGAGTACCCTTAAATTAAAGATGAGAGTCTGCACTTTGAGCCCATATTGATTATTTAACTGTATCTTGAATATGATTTGGTAAACAGCTAAAATAATAAAACTTGTGTCAGTGTCCAAATATACATATGGACCTAACGGTGTGCACTATCCTTCTGCTGAATCCCACCTCAAATCCATTTGTCACTCCTAGAGTACACCTCACTGCCATCTTATGGTCTTCAGACCTGTTCAGCATCACCCTCACCTGCTTCTCTGACACTCCTGACTTCCTCATACAGTACCACAGTTCCTCTCTTGGCACTCTTTAATATGTTATTTCTAGATCCCCAAAGACAGTTCAACTCCTTCTAACCTTCTGTATACTTTTCTTAAATAAGGGTTAAAAAAAAAAGTACATACTAAAAAACTTACATGAGCAACTGAGTAATGACAGTCAACAGTTTGCAACTTTTCACTCATAAATTGCAACTTTCTCAAAAATTTGTCACTTTTCTTGTACAGTTGAGAATTTTATTTTCTTAATATGAGTTTTTTCCTCTTACATTTCTGACATTTTCTTTTAAATGCATTACCTTTTTTCGCATAAATTTTTAACTGTTTTTGACAATATTTTAACTTTTTTATGTGAATTTGCAATTTTCTTACTCAAATTTGCAACGTTTTTCTCATAAATTTGCAAGTTTTTTCTTGTTCATTTGTAACACTAGGCTTCACTTCTTTCTTCACTCTCAGTGTAATATTTTTGCTGGTCATTAACATCTGTTTGCTCTTTCCCACAGAAGTACCCATTGTGCTGTTTGCTCTCTACATGTCTCTTCTTTTCTTCTTCTCTATCCACCAGCCAGTCGCAGCAGATGACTGCCCCTCTCTGAGCCTGGTTCTGCAGGAGGTTTCTTCCTGCTAAAAGGGAGTTTTCCCTCTCCCCTGTTGCGAGGTGCTTGATCACAGGGGAATCGCCTGATTGCCAGAGTCTTTCTGCAACTGTGGGTTATTCCCCTACAGTTTGAAAGTGCTATGAGTTGACTGTTGTTGTGAAATGGAGCTATACAAATAAAGTTGAATAGAACTGAATTGTAACTGAGCCCAAAGAAGAAAACAAGGGTATGAACACCAGTCTCAATTAAATAATAATATAAATGTGGTGAAGCTACCAAAGATGCAGCCATTTCAGATAAAAATAAATTATTACCACATAAAGTAGCCTACATTCCCCTACATGGATCACCAACTTATTGTGGTGGAGGGGTTTGTGTGCTCTAATGATCCCAGGTAAACTTGAAGAGGTGCTGTGTGCCGGCAGGCAAGGCAGGAAAATGCCTGGGGCTCCAGGCCAGAAGGAAAACCGGAGTGGTGGCCTAGTTGGTAGAGCATCTGTCCCACAACTGGCAGGTCATGGGTTCAAATTCTGACCGGGTCATGCCAAAAACCATATAAAAATGGTACTTTCCACCTTCTAGCTTGGTGCTCAGCATAATAGAACGGAGAAAGGAAAGTTAATGCACAGAGGTACCAGAGGACTGACCCTCCACTGTAGCTTTCACTACTTACAGTAGCTGTGTGGCCTAAAGTCAGTGAAACAGAGATAGACGCCACCCCATACACCACATGGTGTCCCACATGTTGTGGAAGGGATTAACTTCACTTAACTACCAGGCCAGAAGGGGGCCCCTGAGGGTTGACCAACTTTGAATCAATACAGCAGTGACAATGTGGAGAGTTGGCAATGACAGTGGAAAGCTGGTGCAAAACTCCTGTGGTATATCTTACAAGCCAATAGGTGGCACTGTAATTTAAGAATACGGAGTAATGTCTGTGTGTAGAGAGAGAGAGAATAGAAGTAAAGTGGAACCTGTTGAATGAAGCTGAACGTGTGCCTGTGATTATTACTTTACAACATATTTGGCGATGAGAATGGCTTTCTTTGGTTTGGCACCACCTCTTCCATTTCTACAAATGCCAGGTGAACCAACAATGAGTTTTGAAGCCTGGTTGCGTGCTTCTGATACTTATATCGTTGCTGTGTTGGACAAAGACTTGTCTGAAAAGCGAAAGTGCGTCGTGCTTATTCACTGCATTGGCATGGAGGCACAAAGGATATTTCATACTCTTGCTGAGACACTTTCTGCACTGAAGGATTTTTTTGCACCCAAAGTAAACGTGGTAGCTGAAAGAAGCAAATTTCTTAATTGTGGACAGAATGTTGGTGAGTCCACTTTGCATTATGTGGTTGCCTTGTGGGAGCTAGCATCAACATGCGAATTTAGAGATGCATGTGATGAGATGATCTGAGATCAGTTAGTTGAGAAGACAAACAATGCAAGGATAAGAGAACAGCCGCTTTTGGAAACTGGACTTACATTACAGAAAGTTATGATTGCTGGACAAACTGAAACTGCACTTGCCACAGGTGATGGGAAATAAAGACGCAATGGTAAGGGCTGTGCAAACGATTACTTTTCACAACAGACAAAAAGGTAAATGGCCACAACAAAAATAGTGTGTCATGCTACAACTGAGAATACAACCAGTAAGAAATGTTACCGCTGTGGCTCATCTGCTCATTTGGCAAACAAGATAAGATAAGATAAGATAAGATAAGCCTTTATTAGTCCCACAACGGGGAAATTCCAGGATTGCAACAGCACAGGGATAGCAACACTCAGAGCAACAATCAGAAGGCAAGAAAAAAAAACAAGCAAGCAAGAGCAGCTAATAAACATATGTACGTATTACTATAAAATATATATATATACACACACACACAGACACACAGTGCAGAGCATTGTAGCTGGATGGAATAAATATATGAATATATGAACACACAGTGCAGAGCATTGTAGCTAGATGGAATAAATATGTAAATATATAAACACCCACAGTACGGAGCATTGCAGCTAGGTGGAATAAATATGCAAGTATATAAACACACACAGTGCGGAGCAATGTAGCTAGATGGAATAACATGTAGATATATAAATATATAAACACCCACAGTACGGAGCATTGCAGCTAGACGGAACAAATATGCAAATATATAAACACACACAGTGCAGAGCATTGCCGCTAGATGGAATGAAACAGCATAACCGTCTACCCAGCTATCCTGCATGGTATGATTATGTGCCCATACACACTCTCACCCTCCATAGCGACCGGCATGCTCCTAGTTGTATGCCGGAGAGGACCACTGTGTAAGTCTATTGCATCTTCTGCATTCAAAAAACTATTAGTTTGTTACGTCTTTTTTGCTATCTCTGCGAGCAGCCCTGCTTAGGTTGTACAGTCTGACAGCCGTTGGTAGGAAGGACCTACGAAACCTCTCGGTTGTGCACCTGGGATGATGTAGTCTGCTGCTAAATGAGCTCCTCAGTGCATTCAGTATGTCCTGCATAGGGTGGAACTCGGACTCCAGCAGAGATGACAGTTTAGCCACCGTCCTTCTCTCTCCTATCTCCTCCATCGGATCAAGGCGCTGCCCCAGGACAGAGCTAGCTTTCTTAATCAGTTTGTTCAGTCTCTTCCTATCGGCTGCAGTAATGCCACTGCCCCAGCAGACCACTCCAAAAGTGATGGCTGATGCCACCACCGTGTCATAGAATGACTTCAGCAGCGCCCCTTGTACACCAAAAGACCTGAGTCTCCTCAGCAGGAACAGCCTGCGCTGTCCCTTCTTGTAGAGTGCATCAGTATTGTGTGACCAGTCTAGTTTATTGTTCAGATGAATACCCAGGTACTTATAGGATGTCACCATCTCGATGTCTGTTCCCTGTATATTTACTGGTACTGTGAGGGGCTGCCCATGCCTGCGGCAGTCCACCACCAGCTCCTTAGTTTTCCTCGCGTTGATCTGGAGGCAGTTCCGATGGCACCAGTCCACGAAGTCCTGGATAAGCCCTCTGTACTCAGCTTCATCTCCATTGGAGATGAGGCCAACGATCGCAGAGTCATCAGAGAACTTCTGTAGATGGCAGTGTGTTGTGTTGTGTGAGAAGTCCGCAGTATAAAGAGTGAACAGGAAGGGAGCCAGCACCGTTCCCTGGGGGGCCCCCGTGCTACTGATGATCGTGTCGGACACACAGTCCCGGGTTCTCACAAACTGAGGCCGGTTCGTGAGGTAGTCCAGGATCCATGATGACAGGTGCTGGTCCACCCCTGCGCGCAGCAGCTTGTCCTTCAGGATCATCGGTTGGATGGTGTTGAAAGCACTGGAGAAGTCAAAGAACATGATCCTCACCATATTCCCGGGCTTCTCCAGGTGGGACAGAGAACGGTGAAGGAGGAAGATCACCGCATCCTCCACCCCAATGCCATGCTGGTAGGCGAACTGGAGTGGATCCATCGCTGGTTCCACCAGGGGGCGGAGGTGAGCAAGGAGCAGTCTCTCCAGGGTCTTCATCAAGTGGGACGTCAAGGCCACCGGTCTGTAGCTGTTCAGGTCTTTGGGGTGGGAAGTTTTTGGTACAGGTACCACACAAGATGTTTTCCACAGCTGTGGTACCCTCCCCAGTTTCAGGCTCATGTTGAAGATATACGTCACAATCCCACACAGCTGGTCTGCACAGGACTTGAGGAGCTTTGCGCTGATGCCGTCCGGGCCCGGCGCCTTCCTCGCCTTGATCTTCCTCAGCTCCGTCCTCACCTGGGTCCTGGTCAGGGTCAGGATGGGGGGCTGTGTGTTGGGAGTGGGGGGGTGTTGGTAGAGTGGGGAGTGGGCAGCAGGACTTGATTTCTTTAGAGGCAGCAGTGGTTGTTGTGCAGTCAGGGGGGAGGGCGGTTGGTCAAATCTATTGAAAAACAGATTCAGGTTGTTCGCCCACTCCCTGCCCCCTGTGGCCTGGGGGGAGGTATTCTGGAGCCCCGAGATGGTTTTGAGGTTTCTCCAGACCCCGCTGATGTCGCTCTGTTGCAGCTTGTCCTCCATCTTCTTCCTGAAGCTGTCCTTGCCTTCTCTGATCTTTCTCCTCAGCTCCCTCTGTACGGACTTCAGCATCTCCCTGTTCCCTGACCTGAAGATCCTCTTCTTCTCTCTCAGAAGTGTTTTAATCTCAGGGTTGATAATATATGGACAATAGTAAATGTCCTGCTGTCTGCTACTTGCAGTCAGTGCAACAAATCTGGCCATTTTGCCTGTGTCTGTAGAAGCACTCTGGCGGCCACAGTAAAAGAAGTTACAGACATTTCTGATGTGACTGTTCTCAGTGTTGCTGAATGAGAGGACATGCAGTCAAACTCTGGTGCAACGTTTCACATAAAGCTGCTCATGGCACAGAAGTAAACACAAAATTGCCTTTTGATACTGGATCAACAGTGTCCATAATTCCAGAGAACTTTTACAATGACAGTTTCAGAGATTCTGTCCTAACTGAACCAGCTGTGCATCTCATGACCTACACAAAGACTCCAATACCTGTACTGGGCTGTCTCTCCTTAACTGTTACATGCAATTCTAAATGTGCTCAGTCGAAATTCTATGTTGTGCCATCAGGAACACCCATTTTAGGAATGGGTCTAATGAATGCTCTGTGCTTGGACATTACAACAATAAAATTCCGCACACATTCAGGTCATTCCACACCCGTGCAATAGACATCTGCTCTTCCTGTACCGATTGGGGTTGTGAAATTTGTCCACAAAGTTAAGGTCCATCCTGAAGTACCACCCATCTAACAAAAGCTGCGTGATCTGTACATGATGCGGTGTCTGCTGAACTACGTAGACTTGAGAATGATGGCATCACTGAGAAAATCGATTCATCACCCTGAGTGTGACCAATATTATGTCATGTGGTGATCCTCGCGGATCACCAAGAGACGCCACAGAGTTCACCAGAGAGTTTGGCTAAGATGTTAATTTATTTCCTGACGTGACAAAACACAACTATGAACCCATAAGGGCAAACAAACACATGACTGAGACTTGGGCTCGTAGGGCTAACCCAGCCGCTACGAGCTAACTGTGACATAACTAAGATGACAGACCTGACATGAAGGTCTACGGCACTCTCAAGTATGACGAGGCGCAGACCCAGGGCTTGGCAGGACGAAGCCACTCAGACGTAACATTGACCAATGTCGACTAATAATCCTGCGTCTTACCGTCGCCAGTGCCGGGCTTAAAAGGGCGAAGCACTAACGACGGTAATGACAATCAGCTGACCGGCCGTTGACAGGCGGAAACCCCACCGAGCACTTTCACAATAAGAGCCCGGTGAGTCCAGAATACAGCCCGCAGCTGTCAAGGCCGGCAGCGAGAAATAACTTAGCCCGAGCGCGATCAGAACCGGCGCTCGGGTCATAACAGTACCCTCCCTCCACGGGCGGACTCCGAACGCCCCAAGGAACCACCCTGCCCCCCCGCCCCCCCCCAGGGTGGGAGGTTGGGGGACAGGTGCGGAGGGAGAGAAACCAACCCATGAACAAGACAAAAAAAACCATACAAGACAATGACAAGAAAAAAAAAAAACCATACAAGACAATGACAAGACTAAAAAACCATACAAGACAATGAAAAGACTAACAAAAAAAAAATGTACAAAGGAAAACAAAACCAGAACTACAGGTTCAGATAAACTAGATACAAGAACACATTACCTGCTCATACCAGACTTAACATGAAAAAAACAAAAAAACAGAGCATTACCCGCTCATACCAGACTACATGAAACAAAAAAAAAAAAAACAGAGCACTACTCGCTCATATCAAACTATACAAGCCAGCAGGGCTACTGCAAACACACATGAAGCAATCTAAAATTGCTTAGCATAACTTTACTATGGCTAGACTGTGGCTTTCAAAAACACAAGAGACAATCTAAAATTGCTTTGACATAACATGACTATGACTTGACTGTGGCTTTCAAAACAAAGGCATGAGCACTAGATACAAAATAACCAGGACAAAAAAAAAAAGAAGCACAAATACTGAGACACACCCAGGGACCACTACCACCCCCCGACAGTTCATGTCGACCAATGGTCAAAGGAGGCAGACCAGGCGGCTCACCAGAGTCCAAAGTCCCGCACGTCCGCTTCTCCGGTGGTCGAACTAGGTAGCCCCATGGCACACATAACAGGTTGGGTGGCCGAACCGAGGCGCCGAACCGGCGAAACAGTCTCTCCGGCGGCCGACCCGTGTCCCTCAGCCACCAGTCCAGGGCATCAACAACCCGCAGCGGCCTCCCTGATGAGAACAAAACTCGGGAGAACCGGGGCGAGCGAACAGGGACCCCCATGGCCCCCGGCGATGATGAAAAGGGGTGGTGATTCTGAGGGGATTGATGAGCAGGACGAGCCGAGAATCCGCTCCGCGAAGTAGGGTCTGCAGCTCCTCCTCCGCCAATGGACCACGCTCGCACTGCATCACCGCTGGACCCAGATTGGGTCCCAGCTGCACCCACGTTGGGCCCCGATTGGGCCAGAACCACACCCGCGGTGTACCCCGATTGGTCCTCTGACGAACCCACGTCGGACCCCGATTGGGCCGAAACCGCCCCTGCGGTGGGACCCGATTGGGCCTCCGGTGCAGCTCCACTGACGAACTCCACCCCCGTACCTGGGACCTCCACCTCGGTGACTCCGACCCGTTCCCCGCCGGCGACACTAAAAGAAAGCTCGGGGACAGGAAAACCGGGATCAGTATCACCGGTAGCAACGGAACCCAGCGAGACGAGCTTGGGCGCAGCAGACGGCTGCTCCTCACTCGTCTCCCCGAGAGGCAGGCAAAAATGCTCAACAAAAGAGGACAGAGACATAAGAGGAAGCACTTGCCTGCACTCGGGTTCCGTTGCCACCCAGGACTCCGACGATCCAGGTTCAGGGCGACTCTTGTCAGCTGACTCGGACTCAGCTGCGTCGGGCTCCGCAGCTGGCACGATGTCATCAGCAGCCTCAGGTTCCTCCCACGCTGTCGTCCACGCTGACGACCCGTATGGCGTGGAGGCAGGGAACCCTTGACCCACTGGCTCGGACTACTCCGGCGAGGAGACCCGGGGACGCTTCTTCGTCGGCTCAGGCTCCGGGCCGCAGTCCGCTCCTCTCCTCCGTCCAAGACGTGACTGCAGGGCCGGATGCAGGCTATCCAGCACTGCAGGGGCCCTCTTCGTCCGGCGACACTGGCCTGGCGTCGCGGACCGCTCAACGGGGGAGAACACAGAGGCAGTAGGTTTAATAATTTTATCTACAGCAGGTGGAGGGAGCTCGGGGGGCTGCGAACCCCAAACTCCGCCCCCAGGAGTCAGACAAGGCAGATCATTATTAAGATGTGACAAACAAACGATCACTTGCCTTCCTCCTGGGGCAGAGATGGTTCCTGCTGTGGGGGACGTCGTTCCTCCTTCTTCCCGCTGGATGGCGACAGAGGGCCCCCTAGGAAAATGAGGTGGGGCCGCTCTCGAAGATTCGCTGACGGGATACGCCGGCAGTGAGTCCAGCCGGGGATTCCACTGAAGGTTGCCCGCGCTGTTACGCCGACGTCCTCGTCGGCCCCCAGACGGCGCGTACTCCTGGACCTGCTCCGGGACGGGAACGGGACACCAACGCGGGGAGCGAGGATGCCTCCTCCTCTGCTTCCTGCTCTCTTCATCCTCCAGCCCACGAAGAACCTCGCGCTGAGCGCCGAGTTCCTCCCACCTCGATATCACCTCCGGATGATCGTCGTAGTCGAGGGGAAGGCTGTCCAGATACCCCTCAGCGACGCTCAGATGCCAACGCATGTAACTGGAGGTGTCGTCAAATGTAGCGGCGAGGAGCGCCCCATCAGTGTATTCCAACGCGCTCGCTAGCTCCTGGTCCAGACGCCGACCGCGGCCCCTGGAAGACGGCATTCTCGAAACGTTGACACCCAAACGAGAAGAAACAACAGTCCAATAAAGGCACAAACTCCCGGTGAAACGGCGTCTCAATGCGGCGCCCCCGTTTGGGCGACCTGGCAGGAGTATACTGTCATGTGGTGATCCTCGCGGATCACCAAGAGACGCCACAGAGTTCACCAGAGAGTTTGGCTAAGATGTTAATTTATTTCCTGACGTGACAAAACACAACTATGAACCCATAAGGGCAAACAAACACATGACTGAGACTTGGGCTCGTAGGGCTAACCCAGCCGCTACGAGCTAACTGTGACATAACTAAGATGACAGACCTGACATGAAGGTCTACGGCACTCTCAAGTATGACGAGGCGCAGACCCAGGGCTTGGCAGGACGAAGCCACTCAGATGTAACGTTGACCAATGTCGACTAATAATCCTGCGTCTTACCGTCGCCAGTGCCGGGCTTAAAAGGGCGAAGCACTAACGACGGTAATGACAATCAGCTCACCGGCCGTTGACAGGCGGAAACCCCACCGAGCACTTTCATAATAAGAGCCCGGCGAGTCCAGAATACAGCCCGCAGCTGTCAAGGCCGGCAGTGAGAAATAACTTAGCCCGAGCGCGATCAGAACCGGCGCTCGGGTCATAACATATTATCTATAAAGAACAATGGACAGCTTAGGCTATGTGTCAACCTAAAGGAACCAAACAAAGCAGTCATCACTGACAGCCACCCATTGTCACACAATGAGGAAGTGTTCCATAAACTCAGGGGTGCATAAATGTTCTCCACAATAGACTTGTAGAATGCTTACCACCAGGTTCTGTTACACATGGAGAGCAGGGACCTCACTGCTTTGAAACCCATGATGGACTGTTTTGTTTCACCAAAGTGCCATATGGCTTGGCATCTGCCCCAAATGCATTTCAAAGAATGATGTCACAAATTCTAGCTGGACTGGATAGCATTCAGTGCTACTCGGATGGCATTACTGTCTTTGGCGAATCATCAGGTATGCATGAACATTGTCTGAAAGCTGTTCTCCAGCGCCTACATGACAGCGGCCTTAAGCTAAACATGTCTAAGTGTCAATTCAGAAAGTTTAAACTCCCATTCCTAGGTCATGTGATATCTGCATCTGGCCTTATGCCTGACCCAGAGCATGTCAAAGCTGTTAAGGATGCCCCAGGACCACAAGATGCTACTGCCCTTTGCTCTTTCTTGGGTGTCACTTCATTATACTCCAAGTTCATTCCAAATTAGGCATCAGTAGTGGAGCCCTTAAGAGCGTTGCTGAGAAAAGACACAAATGGACTGACAGTGCACAAGAGGCTTTCATTCGCCTTAAGCAGCTGATAACCAATAGCCCAGCCCTTGCATTGTACAATCCAAAGCTACTCACCATAGTCACAACTGATGCCTGTAACTATGGCATAGGTACTGTGCTTAGTCAACTTCATGGAGACAAGAGAACTATTGCTTTTGAATCACGTACACTTACAGACTGTGAGAGGAAATATTCAATAGCTGAAAAGGAGGCTCTCACCTGCGTGTGGGCGACTGAGCGCTGGCATACTTACCTTTGGGCTAACACTTTCACTCTCTGTATAGACCATAGCCCATTGACTGCACTGCTCACTACGAAAGGCCTTGGCAGAGCAGGTATGAGAATCACCAGGTGGTCAAGACTGTTAGCTCTTAACTATGAAACTGAATACAAACCAGGATGCAACAATGTAATTGCTGACTGTCTCACGTTTGCCACTGCCTGCTGCTGAGTTTCAGATGGATACTGACGTCAAGCTGGTGGCATTGGTCTCTGATGATTTAGCTGCTTTCACCGCTGACCAACTGAAAGCTGCATACACAGACTGCTCCGTTTTACAACAAATGACAAAGTTCATCAGGGGAGGCTGGCCCCGTACAAACAAAGGTCTGGATCCAGCTGTGGTGCCATACTTCAGAATTCACTCTGAGCTGTCCAAATATGATGGCTGCATCATCCGCAGCACACACCATGTTATTGTGCCGGCCTCCATTCGTCCCAAGCTGGTGCAACTTGCCCATGACACACACCAAGGAATTGTGTGTACAAAGCAGAGGCTGTTATGATACTGAGCACGGGTGGAGAGCCATGCTCAGCCTTTAAGTTTGTTGAAGTCATTTTCTATATTTCTGCATCTCTGTTTACTTTGTATTTAATATGGTTTGGTGTATTTGGTTAGCTGAGTTGTCCTTCTGTTGTTGTGCTTAGTTTCCTGTTATTTTATCTTAGTTTGGTTATTTCATGTATTTCTGTATTTTGTTCTCTGGGTTGTCATTTATCGTTTTTTATTTATGAGTTATCCAGTATTCTTAGTTTTGTCATTATTAGTCTGATTTCTATAGTTTGCGTACCCATGATTATCCGGTTTTGTATTTTATATTTCTGCCTGTTTGTTTAGAGTCTCCCTTGTCCTCACCTTAGTTTCCGTTTGTTTTACATTTACAGTCATGTGAAAAAAATTAGGACACCCCATTAAATAATCAGTTCTTTATTAAGAAATGCTCACATATCTATGTCTAACCTTGTTTTTGTTTTTATTTGCATTTTTAAACATTTATTTTAGCCATTTTAAGTGGGAATGAGTGGGGGTGTCCTAAAAAAGATGGGGGGGTGTTCTAATTTATTCCTCACTATTTGTTTAGAATTACATTTTACAGAAAATTTGAAAAAAGTCTTTAATTCATTTTTAATTGTTTAGTTGTATTACATGAATCTCCCAATATTTTTAACATTGATATTAAATATCCATATGTCCAAATATGTTAACACACACACACACACACACACACACACACACACACACACACACACACACAGGCTTATACAGGGTGTCCTAATTTTTTCACATGACTGTAGTTGTCTTGTCATTTACTGTGATCTGGTCTCTGTCTTTGTTCTGTGAGTTATTATTGGTTGCTCTGTGTTTTTGGGTTTGCAGTATGTGCTTTTATTGTGACAGTCACGTCGTTCATGTTCTCTTGTCAAATCCTGATTGTGGGCTGTCACACCTGTCAGTGATTTGTTCTGATTGTCTTCACTCATGTTACCCACACCTGTTCATCATTTGGTTCATCCCTGTTTGCTTATTTAAGGATGGCTGCGAGGATTGCTCCATGCAGCGTCCTTCTGGTATCCAGACGTTAGTGTTACGTCTCCCGGTATTCAGACGGAATCCCCATCTCTCTTGGTCTATCTTGTATCCTGCCTGTTTTTCCCTTTGCATCCTGGCTATCCTGTCTCAGCTAGTAAGTGTTTTGTTATTTTGTGTTTCTTCTTTATTATATATGCAAACCCCCAGTGTGCATTTGGAGTCTTCAGTCCGCCCTTGCCTGGGCAATTTATGACAGGACGCTGCCAAGTATAGACTCCAGCAGCTGTGGGTGTTGCCTTTTTTTCTCTTTTTCTTTTCCTCCTGTTTATTTTTTGGCAGTCCGTGTTTTCTGAGTATGTCAAGTGGATGATGGCACCCGATGAGCCTGGAGTGGGAGCTCTGTCAAGCATTAATGAAAATAGACGGACTCATTTCTGCAGCTCGCTTGTCTTGCTCTCCTAAATCCACTCTGTGGTACCTGGGTCTTGCAGAGGCGGCTGTGCAGTGCCATCCTTGGCTCGCGGAGCATGCCGAGGGAAGGGAGAGGATTTCCCTGGTGGCGGATCTGCAGCGGGAGAACCGTGGAAGGGTGAAGAGTCCCGCCAACAAGCCAGGGTCTGAGCCGACGAGAAGGCGTCCCCGGTCTGATCCAATGATTTTTGCGTTGTCCCAGTCCATGATGTGATTATTTCTTTTGCAGTGATCTGATATTGCTGATTTTAATGTTGCTTGTTCTGCCTTTTCTTTTTGTGATCTTGTGAGTCATCCTTGTGTTTCCTTCTCACATTCCTTCTGGTGTTCTTTTTTCCTTGTGGTGAATGATCTTCCGGTTTCTCCAATGTAGGTTTCGTTGCATGATCTGCATGATATTTCATATATTACGTTGCATTTTTTGCCTTGTTCTATTTTGTCCTTGGGGTGTACTAATAACAGTCTTCTGGTATTCAGTATTCAGATGGAGTCTCCGTCTCTCTTGGTCTATCTTGTATCCTGCCTGTTTGTCCCTTTGCATCCTGGTTATCCTGTCTCAGCTAGTAAGTGTTGTGTTTTGTTAATTTGTGTTTCTTCTTTATTAAATATGCAAACCCACAGCATACGTTTGGAGTCTTCAGTCTGCCCTTGCCTGGGCAATTTATGACAGAGGCTTCGAGAACTGTACTGGTGGCCAGGCCTGTATGCTGATGTACAGACTGCCATTAAAACATGCATTACTTGTGCTCAACATGACAAAACTGCAGTTGTTAGATCGGGCCCGCTGACACCTGTAAGCCTTCCTAATGCTGCATGGGAAAAGGTGGCTTGTGGTGAACCACTTGGAGGTTCCACTCACACCCAGTGACTTGGGGAGAAGGGGGAAGAAATGAGGGGACATTTATGCATGCACATTGGTGCCAAATGTTATTCCTAAGATCGCTGGCATTGAATAAAGTTCTGAACTGGCAGCTTTTGTGTGTCATCCCTTCATTCCTCCACAGTGATGACCTACGATGTTGATAATGCTCAAGATGGAAGACGAAGCGAGCTCCTCTTTGGGAACACCCACGCTAGGGTTTCCCTCTGAGACCCCAGCCTCATTCACCATGGCAGTCAAGCTCCTGGACTTCTGGCTCCATGATCCCACTGCCTGGTTCATCCACGTTGAGGCTCAGTTTGTCCTCCGTGGGATTTCTGCAGACAACACAAGATACCATTACATGGTGGCTTTGCTCGACCCGTGCTCCACTCAGCGCACCATGAGCCTACTCTGAGACCCCCCATCCCGAGGGAAATACGCCACTCTCAAGCAGCTGCTGTTACGGCGCTACACCCTCTCCGATGGGAAGAGAGCAGAGAAGCTCCTCTCTCACTCTGAGTTAGGCGACGGCTCGGCTGTGGAGTTAATGGAAAGTATGCTAGCTTTGCTGGGCACAGATGACGGATCTTTTCTCTTCGCCCATCTCTTCCTCAGGAAACTGCTGGTTTCGGTATGGACAATTTTGGTCAACTCAACTGGCTGCCAGAGACTACCACACACTGACGGAAGAAGCGGACTGCATTATCCTGGCGAATAGGAGTTTCGATGTCCAGGCAGTAACACTAGGACCTTTGGCAGAGTCCATGGAGGCTGTTGAGACGACGGTTGTGGCCGGGGTAGCCACTTGGAGATGCCAGAACAGGACTGTGTGCTTCTATCATCAGTGTTTTGGCACCGACGTAAAACGTTGCCTCCCTCCATGCCGTTTCAAGACGCCAGGAAACGGACCAGTCAGCGGTCAGTAGCAGCTACGACCACTGGCAACAAGGAGAAGCTGCTTTTCCTGGAGGACACATTCCAGGAGATGTTTTTTTGTCGACTCTGGTTCCCAGAAGAGTCTTATTTTGCCGACTGGTTCTGATGGACTGGCGGAAGGCTCAGGCCCATTGTTAACTGCCGTTAATGGCTCCCCTGTCAAGACATTTGGAGAGAGGTCAGTGACTGTATGTTTTCACAGACGCAATTAAGTTGGATTTTGTGGTAGCTGCCTGCTCGGTTCCTATCATAGGTGTTGACTTTCTGTCTGCTTATGGTCTCCTTGTAGACGTTGCTTATAGACGTTTGGCTGATGCTGTTTCTTTTTCTTCACTGAATTGTATAACTCGGGGAGCTGGGCCACTAACACATGCTAATTTTTTAGCCTCAGGGGATTTTCTCTCACTCACAGTGCCTAATTTTTCCGCTGCTGTGAAAAAGCATGGGTTGAGCATTTTATCACCACAAAGGGACCTCTGGTTTTCGTGCACCTGTGTCACCTTGACACAGCTAAGCTAGCAGTCGCGCGGGAAGAGTTTGCTAACTTGGAAAGTTTAGGGATTGTTAGGCCCTCCGATAGCCCTTGGGCTTCCCCACTGCACATGGTACCCAAGTCCGATGGTTCATGGTGGCCGTGTGGTGATTTCCACCCCCTGAATAACATCACAGAGCATGACCATTATCCCATCCCTCAAATACAGGATTTTTTGGTGCACCTGACCGGAATGTCCATTTTTTCTAAGGTGGACCTGGTCCCTGGCTACCACCAGGTCTCGGTGCGTGCTGAAGACGTCTCGAAAACGGCAGTAATAACACCCTTTGGCCTTTTTGAGTTTCTTCGCATGCTGTTCAGGCTTAAGGCCGTGGCTCAGACTTTTCAGAGGATGATGGACACGGTGCACCGTGGTTTGCCGTTCGTGTTCGTCTACCTGGATGATGTTTTGGTGGCTAGCGCGTCGGAGGAGGAACACCTCTCTCATTTGAAACAAGTTTTCCAATGGCTGGAGGCACATGGATTGATAGTTAATCCAGCTAAATGTCAGTCTGGGTTGCCGAAAATTGATTTCTTGGGCCATCGAAGCTCATCTAAAGGCACGGTTCCACTACCAGATAAAGTGCGGGTGATGTCTGATTTCCCACGTCCGCAGATCGTGAGGGCGCTGCAGGAGTTTTTTGGGATGGTTAATTTTTACAATCGTTTCCTTCCCTGGGCAGCCCAGCTGCTGCAACCACTTTACAATGCGCTCAAGAAAAAGAAACCCACTGACTGTACCCCTGATCGGGTCCAGGCTTTTTCGGGCGCCAACACTGCACTCACCAGTGTGGCTTTGTTGGCCCATACGTCCCCGTCAATGTGGATTGCGTTAAATACAGATGCATCTGACGTCGTGGTGGGAGCAGTAGTGAAACAGTATGTCTCTGGTTCATGGCAACCTCTTACCTTTTTCAGCCGCACACTGCGCGACAACGAGTGTAAGTACAGCACTTTCAACAGAGCGTTATTGGCTCTCTACCTGGCCACACGCCACTTCCAGTTTTGGCTTGAGGGTTGCGCGTTTACCGTGTTTGTAGACCACAAATGTCTAACCTACGCGATGTCCAAAATCTCGGAACTATGGTCAGCACATCAGCAATGTCATCTAGCTGCAATATCGGCGTTCACTATCGACATTCAGCATGTGGCCGGCAAGCTCAATGTTGTGGCCGACTGTTTGTCGCGTGCGCTGGTCTCTCCAGTCTACTTGGGCAATGATTTTTCCGCCATGGCCGCCGATCAACCGGGTGACGGTGACATTCTCGCATTCCATTCTGCAGGTACAGGTCTTAGACTAGAGAACAAGGTGGTGCAAGAGGGTTGTCCCCACCCCCCGCTGTGCGACGTTTTCACCGGCCGTCCCTGCCTGGTTGTTCCAATCTCTTGGCACTGCAGCGTTTTTGAGTCTATTCACTCTCTCTTGCATCCTGGCATCCACGCTTCAGTTAAGCTGGTGGGGTCCCAAATTCATTTGGCCCCACTTACATAAAGATGTGAAGGAGTGGGCTGCAGCTTGATTTGCGTGCCAATGGGCTCAGGTTCAGAGGTACACCAGAGCCCCACTTGAACCTTTCTGGATTCCGAGCAGGAGATTCGATCACTTCCATGTGGACTTAGTAGGCCCCCATGCCATCTTCGCAAGGTTTTACACACCTTTTGACGATAATGGACCGCACCACGCGTTGGCCAGAGGCAATCCTGTTGGCTTCCACCACTTCTGCCAACATAGCCCGTGCGTTTTTGTCATCTTGGGTCGCGTGTTTTGGTTCCCTGTTGGACATCACCTCTGACAGGGGTCCCCAGTTCATTTTGGAACTCTGGTCCACCATAGCTAAGAGCCTGGGGGTCAAAGTTCACTGTACCACCGCATACAATCCGCAGGCTAATGGTTTGTGCAAAAGGTTCCACAGGTTGCTTAAAGCCGTATTTAGAGCCTCGTTGACCAACGCAAATTGGGTTGACCACCTCCCCTGGGTCCTACTTGGGTTATGTTCTGCTCCCAAGGAGGATTTGGCTGCTTCCCCATCTAAGCTCATTTTTCGTCAGCCGTTGCAGGTCACGGGTGAATTTTTACCGGAAGGTCTCACGCCCGGCACCGAATCGTCTGCGTAGTTTTTTCCTAGGGTTGAGTCAGTTAGTGTTCCAGGGCTGGTGCACCATTGTTTTCCCCGCGCTGGCAGCTCTCATGTCTCGTCCCTTCATTCCTCCACATGCTATTAATATTGTAGGGCCTTACTACAGAGCTCCAGCTGATTGCATTTATGTAGTAACACTCATGGACTATTACAGCAAATGGCCCAAGGTTGCATTCATGTCTGAGGTGACATCTTCAGCAGTCATTCAGTTCTTAACTGTCATCTTTGGCCATGAAAGAAATCCACTCGAGTTAGTCTCTGATAATGGAACAGTGTTTACCTCAGCTGAATTTGAATCTTTTCTTGCCAGCAGAGATATCAAACACTACTGCAGCTCATTTTACTATCCCCAATGCAATGGAGAGATTGAAAGATGGAACAGAGTTCTCAAAGACTGTCTCTAGATGGCAGACATTGAAAGGAAACCATGGAAACAGTTTGTCACTGACTTCCTTTGATTGTACATTGCCACTCCTCATGCAATCACACAGCTATCACCTGCTGAGCTTCTCTATGGCCGTCCACTGAATACCAAGCTAAATATAAGACAAGGTAAGATAAGATAAGATAAGATAAGATAAGATAAGCCTTTATTAGTCCCACAATGGGGAAATTCCAGGATTGCAACAGCACAGGGATAGCAACACTCAGAGCAATAATTTAGAAGATAAGAAAATAAGAGCAGTGAATATACATATGTACACATAAATATATAAATATATATACACAGTGCGGAGCATTGTAGCTAGATGCAATAAACAGCATAACCGTCTACTTAGTTATCCTACATAGTATGAATATGTACCCATACATGTTGTCACCCTCCGTTGCGAATGATATTGTCCTAGTTGTATACTGGAGGGGACCATTTGTGTAAGTCTGTTGCGTCTTTTTCCATTCAATACTATTAAGTCATCACGTTTTGTTTTGGTTTTTTTTTCTATCTCTGCGAGCAGCCCTGCTTAGGTTATAAAGTCTGACAGCCATAGGTAGGAAGGACCTGCAAAACCAGGTCAATATCGGGGGATTATCATTGCGCAAAACACAGGTAGACCAAAAAGGGTTAAGACACACTGTTAAAACTAGAAAAGCACTCGGAGAGCGCAGACCTCCGCCAAGTGCCACAGTTCCCCCCCATACAGTGTTTGTGTGTATGTTTTCAGGTTCCTTGACCATGAAAACATATGACTAGCAATTGGATTCACAATGATAGGATTAGTGGTTCATTAGTAAAAGCATTACCTCCTTGGCGGAGGTAATAAACTGAAGTGTTGGTGTTGTGTCCATCTCCTGCATCTGCAAAGTCCCAGGCTGCGGGCATTGCAATTGAATGAATGAATGAATTAATCTTTATTTCAAATAGATTAAGAGTACAGGTTAAAAGAAAGTGAATAATATAGCAAAGGGGGTTGCGCTCCGCGGCAAAACAGGATTTCTCCCAAATAATCCGGCGGCGGACAGCTGCCCGTCTGAGCTTTTGCAGCGTAGCGCAAACACAGGGTAGACAGGTTGGCGTGGGTTTTATTGGGGTTGCGCTCCGCGGCAAAAGATGATTTGGAATCTTCCCCGGCAGAGAGCTTGTTTTTGTGCAGCTACTATGGCTGGCCGGGGAATTTCTGCCAAATAATCTGGCGGCGGACAGCTGCCCGTCTGAGCTTTTGCAGCGTAGCGCAAACACAGGCACACAGGCACGCTGCCGAGCCCTGCCCAGCACTGTGTTCCGCGTGCTTTTGTGCCTAAAACTTTGAAGAAGGCGGAGTTTGTGTTCGTCAGACACGACGAGCAGCGCCCTCCATTGGGCCTGCACACATGTTGAAAATGGCCGTATCTGACAATGTTAAAGAATCCTTTAAAAAATTCCTGTATCCAGACGGTGAGCCGTATCATCCCCAAAATTTAATCAGTTCTTCCTTGTACCATTTCCAACAACGCCTGAAAGTTTCATCGAAATCCGTCCAAAAGTTTTTGAGTTATCTTGCTAACCAACAGACAGACAAACAGACAAACAAACAGACAGACAAACAGACAGACAGACAGACAGACAAACCCCAGCAAAAACATAACCTCCTCCTGGCCTTCAGCCTGGCGGAGGTAAAGAAGCAGTTGAAATTTAAACAATACACAGATAGTTGTCGAGGTGTGCAAACCCCAACCCTGCAGGTTGGTGGGTTTGTTTGCATAATGAAACCTGGCTTGATCAAGAAAGGTGTATACAAGTTTACAAAACCACTCCTGATCGTGGCACAGAAGGGACCAGCAACCTTTCTTTTCTCAGATGAGAAAGTTGAGAATGCTAGTCATTTGGCCCCTATCTGCCCAGACACTCCTTTTCACTGCAGCACAGCAAGAGGGGACATGTTGGTCAGGCACAGCCAGACCCTGCAGTGCCAAATCAAAGAGCTGTTCATGTTCCAGAGTGGCTCAAAGACTTTGTGACATAGACACTAAAACAGAAGGGATGAATGAAGTAGGCAATCAGTTCATTAATAGAAAAACACTCCATGATGTTATGTTGATAAGCACTTACTACTTCTATGATGTGCTGTAAGTTCTGGTGTCCTTCGCATTCTTTAAAAAGAGGGGATATGTGGTATATCTTACAAGCCAATAGGTGGCATTGTGATTTAAGAATACAGAGTAACGCCTGTGTGTAGACAGAGAGAGAACAGAAGTAAAGTGGAACCTGTTGAGTGAAGCTGAACGTGTGTCT
This sequence comes from Pholidichthys leucotaenia, assembly GCA_020510985.1. Taxonomy (NCBI): domain Eukaryota; kingdom Metazoa; phylum Chordata; class Actinopteri; order Cichliformes; family Pholidichthyidae; genus Pholidichthys; species Pholidichthys leucotaenia. Next base: position 217,693,772 of record CM035839.1, read on the forward strand.
GTGATTATTACTTTACAATACAACAACCTGCTAAAGGGGCCCCATCCCCAGCTCTCACTCTCCAAGTGCCTGTGGGGTTGGGGGGGGTCTTATGTAAACAAGCAAGTGAGAGCGAATGCATCAAAATGAAGGAAAGTTGTCGATCTAGCAGTGAAAAAAGAAAGATGGGTGTTGCGGTAAGGACATCAGTTTGTTCAGCTAGTAGGCTGAAAATTCAAAAAGCTAACCTGAACAATACTTTTTCCTGTAGTTATTTAGTTTCTTATTTTGAAAAGATACTAATGTGCACTTTTGAAATGAAAAAATGTCTACATTTCACATTTTTTGTATTTTTGTATTTTTATATGAGGGTGATGAACGCTGGTCAGGGGCCCCGTGAATTTTTCCCTAGGGTCCCAAGACACTCTAGAATCACCTTTACAAACAGGCCCTGCAGGGCAGGACTCCACTAAAAAAGTGTTACAACAAGGATGCTATATAGCCCGCTTGGTATGGCTTGGTATGTGTTATGTCCAAATAACATGACACGGGAGCCTCCATTAACTGAGTACTGAACAATGTTTATTATAGTGAACAACAGAATATATACTTTAGCCGTAGCCCGCCTGACGTTATTACCCCAACCTCCTCTGCTAGGCTACGACAAGCCCCAAGAATCAAATCCCACATGTAGCATTCACCCCCCCAAAAGAAGAAACAAACACAGCATAGTATTATGTATATTATATATATATATATATATATATATATATATATATATACACACACACACACTACCGTTCAAAAGTTTGGGGTTACTTAGAAATTTCCTTATTTTTGAAAGAAAAGAAAAGCACTGTTTTTTTTTTTCAATGAAGATAACGTTAAACTAATCAGAAATACACTCTATACATTGCTAATGTGGTAAATGACTATTCTAGCTGCAAATGTCTGGTTTTTGGTGTAATATCTACATAGGTGTATAGAGGCCCATTTCCAGCAACTATCACTCCAGTGTTCTAATGGTACAATGTGTTTGCTCATTGCATCAGAAGGCTAATGGATGATTAGAAAACCCTTGTGCAATCGTGTTAGCACAGCTGAAAACAGTTTAGCTGGTTAGAGAAGTTATAAAACTGACCTTCCTTTGAGCAGGTTGAGTATCTGGAGCATCACATTTGTGGGGTCGATTAAATGCTCAAAATGGCCAGAAAAGGGACTTCCGGTCTGGACGCCATGGTGATAGCAACTTAACGCTGAAGCTCCCAGACCCAATCCAGGAAAACATCTTCAAAATCAGACTTAACAGATTTTTGGAAGAATAAAAATCAAAAGACAAAAACACCATGCCTAACCAAAAACAGAAGAAACTGACATTCCACCACCCCCCCCCCCCCGGTTCCAAGGTTGTCAAAGCCAGGAGCGACACTGGGGTTAAGCTCCCAGTGCTCATAAAATGCTCCTTACGGCGTGCGTCTCGAAAAGCCTCTGACGACTAAGTCCAACTCCTAGCCTGCCCGTGTGGTTTAGTCTCTAAGCCCGGCGGAACTGCTTTTACTAATAGGAGAAGGGGCGAGGGCGGATCTCTGGCGCCTTAAAACCAGATGCTTCGGGTAGATGGTGGCTCGTCAACCTGGGAAGGCAGCCCATCTAGGGGAAGGTAAACCCTGATTTCAAACCTCCGCTGCCTTGCGGCACACCCGGTCACGGGAAAGGCTTCGGAAGTCAACCCTGAGGAAAAATCCGGAGTCGGAGCCCCTAAGGCAGTTCTCTGTTGTGCTCAACATCGTTCTGGCAGCTCCTGCGACGGCGCTGGTGCCAAACTATAGCAGCCCTGCTGTTCCTTTGGATTCATCAGTGATGTGGAGAGGGGGGACATGCTGCATGGGTAACATCTTGTCCTCCATATCTTCCTGCCCAGGCTTGAATCCTACCAACGCCCAACGCTGGAAGGTAGAACACCGGTGTGCATCGGCCTGTTCAGCCACAGGCGGTGCTGTTCCAGCAGAGTAGACGTTTAGGATTCTCTTCCATGGTCATCATAGACCGACGGAGGCCGACGACGATGACATTCCCCAGGCCAGGACGCGCAGCGGCCGCAGAACCTGAACCGGAGGACCTCCGTTCAGAAGACGAGGAGCTGAACGTAGCTAACAAGAAGGTTAGCTTGAAATCGCTATTTGATGAATTACGACGATTTCGGGCCGAATTTCATGAATTCAGAGAGGAATTAAAAAGGACGAACAGCAGAGTGGAACAGGCCGAGAACCGAATCTTGGAAGCTGAAGAAAGAATTAAAGTGCTTGAAGATTCTATGCTGGATTTACACAAAAAACAGTCAAGGCTGGAGGCTAAGCTAACCGACCAAGAAGGAAGACAGAGACGAGACCACATTAGAATTCACGGTCTGAAAGAAGGAGCTGAAGATAGTTTCAACACAATGGCGAAATGCGTGGAATCCTTACTGAGAGAGAAGTTGGATATTCCACAAACCACTGATCTGAAGATAGAAAAGGCCCATCGTACATTAGCCGCAAAGCCAGCGGCAGAAGCGCCCCCACGTTCGGTGGTGGTAAGATTCTCCGATTTCAAAATAAAACAAGAGGTTGTAAGACGGGCTTGGCAGAAAAAAGGATTTATGCATCAAGAGAGAAAAGTCTTCGTGGAGCACGATTACGCCCCGGAGGTACTTAAAAAGCGACGGGAATATAACAACGCCAAAAAGGTACTACGGGAACAGAATCTACGCTTTCAGACGTCATTTCCTGTTGAAGTTAAGGGTCTTTTACGGTGAAGAGTCATGTCTCTATAATTCGGCGGAAGAAGCAACAATTGACATGGCGAGAAGAGGGCTCCCGGTATCGGTGTTTAAACCCGCAGCAGACCTGAGCAAGAGGATCAGAGCTCAAACGTGGTCCACTCAGAGACCTTCAAAATCCACGGGCCAGCAGCGGGAACACCCAGCCCCAGAGCTACAAAGATAAGCTTTCCAGTTCCAGGAAGGAATAGCGACCTTTTTGTTTTTTTTCTTTTCAGTCATTCTGCACTTCCATCCCCCCTCCTACAAGGTAACAAACATTAAAGGAGATGCAGAATCAGCATGTGGTAAAACCTTTCATGGAGCAGTTATAGCATTAGAAACAAATGTCTTCTTAATTTAAAGGAAAAAAAAAATCTTGTTAAAATAGAAATGTGACAATGACCCACATGTTCTCCCCACACTAACAAATACCGTATTAGAGTGAATGTTTGCTGTGATGGGGGTGGGAGGGTGCACACAATCTCATAGGGTATAGGCATAAAAAAAAAAAAAAAAAAAAAATCATTACAAATTCGGATTGGGATCTGAAATGCACATTAAAAACATGGGACAACTTACAGGGGTAAGAGAGGGCCTTCAACACGTAACAGAGTTTGAGGAATTTCCCTCAGAGCCTACACTCCATCAGGGCTCTTACAGGGTCTTTAAAGAGACCCCAGCTCAGGAAGTTTTTTTTGACAGTTTTTTGTTTTAAAGTTTCGTACACTATGTTCTTAATGTTTTTTATGTTCTTAATGTTCTTTCAGTTTCTGAGTAGCAAAAAAGAGGGCCACCACACTGTTTTACTAAATAAGAAAATACAATGGAGAAACAGGGTGTAACCAAAATAGCCTCATATAATGTAAAAGGGATCCTGAATCCAGTTAAAAGATCCAAGATTCTACGCAAAATGAAAAAATACAAAGCAGAAATAATATTTTTACAAGAAACCCACCTAACAGACGTGGAACACACTAAACTCAATAGACAAGGGTTTAAAATGATCTCTTCATCTTCATATATGTCAGGGAGGAGGAGGGGAGTAGCGACATTGATATCAACCAAAATTACATTTGAAAAAAAATCAGAACACAAAGATAAAGAAGGGAGGTACAGTTTGGTAATTGGGCGGCTAGAGGGAGAAGATATCACCCTGCTGAATGTATATGCACCACCAGGGGCTAAATGGAAATGTTATAAAAATATATTCGACCTAATGATAACTAAAGCCCAAGGTTTAGTGATATGTGGTGGAGACTTCAATCTAAGACTGAATCCATACTGGGATGCAACAGGTAATTCTTCACATCAAAATAACACTCAAAGTAGGAAAACTCGGATGCTATTAAAAGAAATGGGAATCTGCGACGTGTGGAGGGAACTCAACCCCAATGTAAAAGATTATACTTTTTATTCAACACCACATTCATGTTACTCAAGGATTGATTACTTTTTTATGTTTAATAGAGACATTGGAAGAGTAAAAACATGTAAAATAGGACTGATGGATCTCTCTGACCACAGTCCAATCTATATGGACTTAAACATCCAAAAATACACAAATAATACATTTTCCTGGAGGTTGAATTCAAATGTCCTGAAAGGACCACTGAAAGATGAATTGGAATCAGATATTCTCAGATATTTGGAAGAAAACGATAATGGAGAAGTATCCCCTTTAATACTGTGGGATGCGTGCAAAGCTGTAATAAGGGGAAAAATTATTGCAAAACTGGCATCCCAAAAGAAACTGAGACAAGAAAAACTAATTACATTAGAGTCAGAACTCAAGAACCTAGAAAAAGAACACAAAGGCAACACTCATTCTAATGACTCGCTCAAGATTAAAGAAATTAAAAATCAAATAAATGAGATCTACACAATAGAAATCCAGAAGAAACTTACATTTCTGAAACAAAAACACTATGAAGCAGGCAGTAAATTGGCAAAATTACTAGCCTATAAATTGAGGAAACAACAAACAGAAAGAGCAATCTACAAAATCAGAGACCCAGTATCAAAGGAAATAAAATTCAGAATTCAGGATATTCTTAAAAGCTTCGAGAATTACTATAAGAACTTATACTCCCACAAAAAACATAAAAACGCATCCGAGACATTCCTAAACACATTAAACCTTCCCCAACTTACGGAGTCACAAAATAAAACACTACTGTCAGAAATACAACCTAAAGAACTGGAAAAAGCAATTATGAAACTTAAAGCTAACAAATCCCCAGGAGCAGATGGCTATACAGCAGAGTGGTACAAAACCTTTAAACAGCAACTATCTCCTTCCTCCTGAAAACATTTAACTGTCCTCCACACAGGGCAACTCCCCCCCTCCTGGAGAGAAGGGGTCATTGCAGTTATACCTAAACCTGAAAAGGATAAACGAGAATGCTCCAACTACAGACCAATCAGTGTATTAAATCAGGACTATAAGCTTTTTACCATTATCCTTGCCAAAAGGTTAGAAAACATACTGACAGACTTAATTCACTTAGACCAAACAGGTTTTATAAGACAAAGACAGACACAAGACCACATTAGACGCACTTTACACATAATTCATCATATAAAAAAATATAACTTAAATGCAGTCATATTGGGATTAGATGCTGAAAAAGCATTTGATTCGGTTGACTGGTCTTTCCTATATAGAATCTTATCCAGTTTCAACTTTCATAACAACTTCATTAGAACTATACAGGCATTATATAAAAAACCAACAGCTAAAATAAGGATTAACGGTAATTTATCATCATTTTTTGAGCTGGAAAGAGGATGTCGTCAGGGCTGCCCCCTGTCTCCACTGCTCTTTGCAATCTTCATAGAACCTCTGAGCCAATGGATAAGACAAAATCAAGGAATTCAAGGTATTACACTTGGTCAGAAGGAACATAAAATAGCACTCTTTGCTGATGACATTTTAATATACCTAGGGCAGCCGGACACTTCTTTACCAGAACTAATCTCAGTTTTTTCAGACTATGGAGATTTATCGGGGTACAAATTAAACATGCATAAAACCCAAGTTTTAACATTCAACTATGACCCAAATCATTATTCACTAAGTGAACTCAAAACTAACTGGGAGATGGAATCTATGAAATATCTGGGGGTCAATATCCCGAAACAACTCAACAAAATTACAACACTAAACCATGATCCACTGGTGACAAAAATAAAATCTGACCTAGCAAGATGGAATATGATACCATTCTTAGGTACTGCACAAAGAATTGAAGCAGTCAAAATGAATATACTTCCACGTCTTCTATACCTTTTCCAAACAATACCGGTAGAACCTCCCAAAAAAACATGGCAGGAGCTGGACAGAAGGATCTCAAGATTCATATGGCAGGGCAAGAGACCTAGAATCAGATATAGAACCTTACAGCTAAACAAAGACAAAGGTGGGCTCGCGCTGCCAAATATCAGGGACTATTTTAAAGCCGCACAAATTAAAACTTTAATAGAGATATGTAACCCAGTCTACACTGCACAATGGAAGGAGATCGAATGCCAAATAACAAGTGACATCCCCCTACAGGCGATAATAGGGAACAATGCCTTACCTAAACTCTTGAATAACACTAACCCGTGGATAGAGACCCCGCTAAAAATTTGGTTTAAGATAGTCAGAGAGAATCAAGCTAAAGAGCCCTGTCGACTTCTGCAATGGATTGCCTATGATCAAGACTTTACCCCCAATAAAACAGACACTAGATTTAAAGAGTGGAAAGAGAAGGGGCTGATAAAATATTACAATTTTTTTAAGGGGCAAACTTTAAGAAGTTTTGAAGATTTGAAAAAACAAGGTCTAATAAATCAAGATCTTTACAGGTTCTTTCAGCTTAGACAACACATAAACAATATACTTAAAAAGGAGGATTTGGAAAGGGCCCAGTCAGGTGTTCTGAAGGTCTTCTTAATGGCATATAAAGGGATCCCAAGGATCAGATACATTTGTAAAATATACCAAGGTCTTCAAGACTTAAAAGGAGACAACACATCATATATCAAAGAGAGATGGGAAAAAGAGGGGAATTTCACTTTACAACTGGAAATATGGGAAAAGCTAAATAAACAGCAATGGAAAAGTACTTCATCTCTGCAGTGGAGAGAATTTGGATGGAAAAATTTGGTAAGATTTTTCAGAACACCTGCACAAAACAAATTTACCCATAAGGGGTTGAACTGTTGGCGCTTGTGTGGTGAAAAGACTGCAAATCATTTTCATGTGTTTTGGTCATGCCCAGTTATCCACCAATATTGGACCAATGTACAGATAATATTGGGGAAAATATTCAAAATAACAGTTCCCTTTTCTTTTGTAACTTTGTATTTGGGTTTACTACCGGACTCACTGGAAAGACGAGGAGATAAATACTTATTCAATGTTTTAATATTGGCAAGTAAAAAAGCCCCAACTAAAACATGGATGCTGAAGGACTGTCCTACACCTGAAGATTGGATTAACATGATTCAAGACATTTACTCGATGGAAAAGTTGACATTCGCACTGAGACAGGACATGGATGGGTTCTTGAACTCTTGGCAACCCTGGATCGCATATGTGTCTTCCATTAGATCTAATCTTTGACAAATACCATTTCAATAATGGCACCGCTCTTTGTTCCAATGCTACTCAGATGCTCTTTTACTTTTAATTACTTAATTTTCTGTTTGTTTTTTGCTGTTCTGTTTGTTTGTTTGTTTGTTTTATTTTATTCTCTTTAATTTCACTTTATCTTTCACTTTAAAAAAAAAAAAGGGGTGTTGTAATAATTATCCTACCAATGTTGTCAAATAGCAAAAAATAAGGGAACATGTGATGAAAATGTAAACAATGCAATGCTGTAATGACCTGTATACCCTTTACAAAAACTTAAATTAAAAAAAAAAAAAATGGCCAGAAAAAGAGAACTTTCATGTGAAACTCGACAGTCTATTCTTGTTCTTAGAAATGAAGGCTATTCCATGCGAGAAATTGCCGAGAAACTGAAGATTTCCTACAACGGTGTGTACTACTCCCTTCAGAGAACAGCACAAACAGTCTCTAACCAGAGTAGAAAGAGAAGTGGGAGGCCCCGCTGCACAACTGAGCAAGAAGATAAGTACATTAGAGTCTCTAGTTTGAGAAATAGACGCCTCATAGGTCCTCAACTGGCAGCTTCATTAAATAGTACCCGCAAAACGCCAGTGTCAACATCTACAGTGAAGAGGCAACTCCGGGATGCTGGCCTTCAGGGCAGAGCGGCAAAGAAAAAGCCATATCTGAGACTGGCCAATAAAAGAAAAAGATTAATATGGGCAAAAGAACACAGACATTGGACAGAGGAAGATTGGAAAAAAGTGTTATGGACGGACAAATCGAAGTTTGAGGTGTTTGGATCACACAGAAGAACATTTGTGAGACGCAGAACAACTGAAAAGATGCTGGAAGAGTGCCTGATGCCACCTCTCAAGCAAGGTGGGGGTAACGTGATGGTCTAGGGTTGCTTTGGTGCTGGTAAGGTGGGAGATTTGTTCAGGGTAAAAGGGATTTTGAATAAGGAAGGCTATCACTCCATTTTGCAACGCCATGCCATACCCTGTGGACAGTGCTTGATTGGAGCCAATTTCATCCTACAACAGGACAATGACCCAAAGCACACCTCCAAATTGTGCAAGAGCTATTTAGAGAAGAAGCAGGCAGCTGGTATTCTATCTGTAATGGAGTGGCCAGCGCAATCACCAGATCTAAACCCCATTGAGCTGTTGTGGGAGCAGCTTGACCGTATGGTACGCAAGAAGTGCCCATCCAGCCAATCCAACTTGTGGGAGGGGCTTCTAGAAGCGTGGGGTGAAATTTCTCCAGATTACCTCAACAAATTAACAGCTAGAATGCCAAAGGTCTACAATGCTGTAATTGCTGCAAATGGAGGATTCTTTGACGAAAGCAAAGTTTGAAGGAAAAAATTATTATTTCAAATATAAATCATTATTTCTAACCTTGTCAATGTCTTGACTATATTTTCTATTCATTTTACAACTCATGGTGGTAAATAAAAGTGTGACTTTTCATGGAAAATACAAAATTGTCTGGGTGGCCCCAAACTTTTGAACAGTAGTATATATATATATATATACAGTATATACAGTATACAGTATATATATATATATATATATATATATATATATAACTTTATTTATTTTATTTTTTTTTTTTAATCGCTAACTAGGCAAAACTCAGTCAACCAAACGGGCGTCTGGGTAGACTACCAGAATGCCCCACCGTTGGAGCGGATTATTCTGCCACTTAGTCCCAACAGGCATCAATTATTGTTGTCCTTAATACATAGTCCTCCAGGTACCTGGGCCTCTGACGAACTCTAGCCGGGCGTCCCCTAGGTGGGGACTCTGCACCGGGCACCGTCGGCTGTGCCTGTGAGTTCTCACCACCCCAGTCCACCCAGTCCCACCTCACATCAGGCTGTCTCATTGTGGCGCCAGTCCTGTGTTCCGGTGGTGACCTTCTGAGTCTGCTGGAGTGCCACCCATCTTCGAGCTCGAACGTGTCCTGGCCCCGATGCCTCATGATCCGCAGGGGCCACGTCCAGAGCAGCTGCAGCTTATGTCCGCGGTTAGGGTATCTAATCCACCTTCAGTCCTTGGGCCCTCGCTCTGTGCTTCCTGTCAAATCAACGCTTCATTTTACGCTGTTGTGCAGCAACCTGATTCCGTGTAGAGTCCATATTCCTTGGAAAGTGAGTCATGGGCGGCTTCAGTTGATCCAAAGGCAGAAGCAGTTCACGTCCCAGCACGAGGTCCGCCAGGGAACATCCTGTCGTAGCATGGGCCGTTGTCCTGTAGTGGAGTAGTGTACCCTGGAGGGCGTCCTGAAATGTGAAGCCTTCTGCCAAATGGGCTCTCAGTCCATTTTTCAAGGTTTTGTTAAAACATTCAACGCCCCCGTTGGCCTGGGGATGGTAGAACGTGGTTTTAATGTGTTCCATGCCCTTACTGCTTAAGAACTCTTCAAACGCCCCAGAGGTGAACTGTGGGCCATTGTCAGTTGTGATTGCTTTCGGGATCCCCCACCTGGCGAACAGCGACAAGAGGAAACCCGTAACCACATCTGTCATAACTGAGTTAGTGGGTAACACCTCCGGCCACTTTGAGAACAAGTCGAAGGCCACGAGCAGGAACCGACTGTTCAGGGGTGCTGCATGCAGTTCACCACAAATGTCCAACTGTATGTGTTTTTAAGGGCCTTCCGGGTACGACAGCGGCCGCAGGGGTGGAGGGGGTGGTCCACCGGTCTTCCGGTGAACTTGACTTCAGGAAAGTCACTACTCCTCTGCCCCCCCTCACCCTCTCAGGCTCTCCCATCACCACTGCTGATTCCTTCCGCTTCCTAGGCACTACCATCACCAGGGACCTCAAATGGGAGCTGACCATCAGCTCACTCATCAAAAAAGCCCAGCAGAGGATGTTCTTCCTGCGGCAGCTGAGGAAGCTCAAGCTACCCACCAAGATGTTAGTGCAGTTCTACACAGCCATCATCGAGTCCATCCTCACCACCTCCATAACCGTGTGGTACGCAGGAGCCACTGCCAGGGACAGACTAAGGCTGCAGCGCGTCGTGCGCACTGCTGAGAAGGTGATCGGCTGCAAGCTCCCATCTCTCCAGGATCTGTACATCTCCAGGACCCGGAGGCGTGCTGGCCGGATCATAGCCGATCCCTCACACCCTGGTCATGTACTGTTTGCCCCCCTCCCCTCTGGTAGAAGACTTCGGTCCATCCAGACTAAAACCTCCCGTCACATGAACAGCTTCTTCCCCTCTGCCATTAGACTGCTGAACACTAAGTGACTCTCGTGCACCATGTACAGCAGCTCAACCAGACTCATGTCAATCATCACTGTTTTCTTCCTGCATTACCGACTGCACTATATAGTTCTCCACAGTATCTGCTGCTGGCTAATATATATATATATTTTAACTGTTGACCAGTATCACTTAATCTTATCCTACACTTTATTACATGTATAGTTTATTTCTCTTATCTTATCATGTTTAATGTTGCAGCATTGTACCGAGACAAATTCCTAGTTTGTGTACTACATGAACAATGGCAATAAACCTGATTCTGATTCTGATTCTGATTCTGATTCCCACTCTCCAAGCAAGGAATACAGTTTTTCACCATAGCTTCAATGTCCTTATCAATACCCGGCCACCAAACAGAATCTCTGCCACGCTGTTTTGTTTTGTTTGAGAGTTACCTCTGGAACAGTGTCATCCTCATTCCATCGGCTAGAGAAGGGAATCATCACCGGCTGCTCTGTCTCAGTGATTTTATTTGCCCTGGCCATGAATATGCTTGTAAAATTAGCAGAGGTGGAGTGCAGAGGTCCACGCACTAGATCAGGTGTGCGACAGCCCCCCATTAGAGCATTTATGGATGATTTGACGGTGACTACAACATCAGTCCCGGGCTGCAGGTGGATCCTTCAAGGCCTTGAACGTCTCATTAGCTGGGGACGAATGGATTTTAAACCATCAAAGTCCCGAGCCCTAGTTGTGAAGAAGGGAAAGGTGTCTGATAAGTTTAGATTTTTCATCAGAGGAGTCCAGATTCCATCAGTTACTGAGAAGCCAGTCAAGAGCCTGGGAAAGGTTTTCAACAGTACGCTAAGGGACACAGCCACTCTCTAAGAGACCAGCAATCAACTAGGAACCTGGCTTGGAGAGATAGTCTAGTCAGGGTTGCCAGGAAAATTCAAGGCTTGGATTTACCAGCATGGCATCCTACCACAACTCCTCTGGCCACTGCTTATCTATGACACTGAGCACTGTTGAAGGTTTTGAGAAGAAGATCAGCCACTTCTTGCGTAGTTGGTTGGGCCTGCCTCACAGCCTCAGCAGCATCACCTTATATGGGAGAAACAACAAGCTTCAACTCCCATTCAGTAGTCTGTCAGAGGAATTCATAGTTTCCCGGGCAAGAGAAGTGATGCTGTACAGAGACTCCAGTGACATCAAAGTCTCATTGTGCTGGTATTCAGGTGAAGACGGACAGGAAATTTAAAGCCCATGAAGTCGCTGAACAGGCTGAGGCATGGCTGAAGTTGGTGGGGACAGTTGCAGCAGGGCGGGCAGGCTTTGGGAGCAACCCAAGACCTCAGTACAGAAAGGTCCAGGGAAAGGAAAGACGTCAATTGGTTCAGGATGAAATCAGAGTGGGAGTGGAGGAAACACGAACCAGCAAGATAGTTGGAATGCGCCAGCAGAGGGCATGGACCAGGTGGGAGGAGGCAATGGAACATAAAGTCTCCTGGTCAGGGCTCTGGAGAGCAGAGCCACACCGGACCAAATTCTTGATCCAGTCGGTGTACAATGTTCTTCCAAGCCCAACCAACCTCTTCTCTTGGGGCCTGATAGAAGCCCCTTCATGCTCTCTATGCCAGCAAAGAGGTTCCCTGGAACGCATCCTAAGTAGCTGCCCGAGAGCCCTCAGTGAAGGGCGCTATCGGTGGAGGCATGACCAGGTACTGAAGGCTGCAGCAGAGTCAATCAGTGCAGAGATCTCTTTCAGCAGGCAGCAACACCCAGCAAAGCATGCCATACCCTTCATCAAAGCTGGTGAGAAGCCACAGCATTCCACAAACCCATTGGGGGGGCTTCTGGCAACTGCACAAGACTGGCAACTGAAGGTTGACCTGGGAAGACAGCTGAGATTCCCTGACAACATCATAATGACCACACTTAGACCAGACATGGTTCTTGTGTCAGAATCTTCCAAGCAGGTGATCTTGTTGGAATTGACTGTGCCCTGGGAAGACCGGATGGAAAAGGCCTTTGAAAGGAAGAGGGCCAAGTATGGGGAGCTTGTTGGTGATTGCCGTAGTAGGGGATGGAAGTCCTGGCTCTACCCCATAGTGGCTGGCTGTCGATGTTTTGCCGGTCAGTCACTCTGCAGGGCCTTCAAGCAGTTGGGGATCAGAGGGAGACTCAGCAAGAAAGCCATCAAGAACATCACTGATGCTGCTGAAAGAGCATCACAATGGCTGTGGATCAGAAGGAGTGATCCGTAGACGTCTCGAGCCACATAGACAGAAGTCGGGGTTTGATCAACCCTGGCTGGGTCGCCTGTGAGAGGGTGTATGATGTATAATGACCCGAAACACCCGATGACTGCAGGTTACATCACGGATGATGTGTCTAGGCAGCACTGTAAAGTGCGTGTTAGAATCAATACCCTGACCACACCCAGGTGGCCCTCATGGAGCATCGCCAGGACACGCGGTCTCAGCGACATCAGGATTAGCATGCAGTGCCCCCTCGCCACACACACGTCATCCCAACAGTTCAGTTCATCTTTATACCGGTGAAAGGGTGCCAACCCGTCCTGCACCTTTGCGGGCCAACCCTCCCTAATCACCGAGCACAGTTGTGACAGCATGGGGTCTCATTCCGACTCCGCCCGAAGTTCTTGGAGAGATACTAAATCCTGGAGGGCCCTGTGCAGCGCATTAACCAGATCCGTCTCTGTTGGACTGTCGTCGTCCGATTGTACGGAGTTGGCCGTGGCGCGGGACAGGAGATCCACCACTACATTATCCTTGCCCGGAGTGAACTGGGTGGTAAAATTGTAGGCCCTCAGCTGCTCCATCCACCTGTAGATCCGTAACGGTCTGTGTCCCGAACCCGACGTCTCCAGCAATGTCGTCAGCGCTCGGTGATCTGTCCGTAATGTGAAATGGCACCTATAGAGGTAAATATGCCACCGTTCACATGCCCAAACTCAGGCGAGCGCTTCTCTCTCGCCCATGGCATACTTTTGCTCATCTGCTGAAAGAGACCTCAATGCGAACGCCACCGGGCAATCCGTGCCGTCCTCCACCTGGGACATAACCGCCCCCACCGCTGAGCCAGATGCATCACAGGTCAGAATGGTGGGCCGTTTTGGATCAAAATGGGCCAACACCAGAGGGGAAGTGAGTTGACGCTTCAGCTCAGTAACCGCCGCTGAACAGACTGGGGTCCACTGCCACGGCATATCCTGTTTCAACAGTGCCCTGAGGGGTCCAGTTGTTTCTGAGTAGTGGGGAATAAAGCGCCCATAAAAGTTCACCATACCCAGAAATGAGGAAATCTGTACAGGTGTTGATGGTTCTGGGAGGCGTAGAATCACCTCCATGTTCGAATGCAGGGGCCACAGCACCCCCCCCCCCCATCAGCCGTAGCCCCACAAACTCGATGGAGTCTGCCACAAAGATACACTTTTCTCCGTTCAGGGTGATTCCATGTTCCTGCAGCACTATCATCACCTGCTCCAACCGATCATCGTGTTCCTCACATGACGTGCCATGTACCACAATGTTGTCAAAATATGCCACCATACCCTTGAGGCCGGCCAGAATCGTGAACATTATCTTCTAGAAACAGCTGGGTGCGGAATTTAGACCAAACGGCATCGGGTGTACCTGAACACACCCATGTGGGTAACAAATGCTGTCAGATTCCTGCTGGCTGGGTGGAGGGGCACCTCCAGGTAACCCTGGTGAAAGTCCAGCTTCATGAATACCTGCGAACCGCTGAATGTTGCAGTAAACTCCTCCATTGTTGGAAGCGGGTACTTGTCCAGGATGATCGCCTTATTTACCATCCTGAGATCGATACATGGATAGGTGCCACCTGATTTTTTCTTGGCCACCACGGTATTTGATATCCAGGGTGACGCATCCACTCTCTTTATGATGCCTGCTTCCAGCAATTTGGTCAACTCCGCCATGACATCATCCTGTAGGGTGAGGGGAAGCTGCTGTAGCGGTTGAATTTTCGGCATCACACTTGGGTCTATGAGCGGGCGGTGGTGGAACACGCTGATGCATCCCAGGCCTCTGAACAGTACTGGCCAACGGACATGCCATTCGGGGTATACTGTCAGCACCATAGAGCCCTCTGGGTCCTTGATAGTCAGGCAGATAGGTGAAACAATTGTTCACTTCTGGATAGAAGCATGAAATTTGGCATAAATGTAGTCCAATAAGTCCTCTTTCATATAAGATTAAGACCCACTTCGAATCTTGCTTGGTACTTGCATTATTCAAGATGGCATCCAAATATGGCCGCCAAAAAAAACCATTTTTGCTTATAACTAGAAAATGTGAGCTTTTAGGGCATAATAATGTATTGTTGACTAATATAAATGTGTACATTACGCACATTTTGAGCCAAAAATCAAGTCTGTATGACAAACGGTTCTTGAGATATAACATTTTGAAAATTGCCACAAACTGTATAATCTTAATCATATCAAAAGTTACAGAGATACAAATGCTGAACAATAGTAATTGAACATTTATGGTATATGTTCATTCGAATCACATTCGAAGATCAATAATAGCATAATGAGAAACCCCAAGAAAGTTAAAAATACAAAACGCAGTCAGTGATATGCCAAATATTATGTAATTGAGTGTAACCTCATTACAACCCATGCATCAACAGAGTGAAGTGATCGAGAAGACCTCCGCTAACCTTCTGCCTGGTGACATGCACCACCACAATAACACAGAGAAGTGCAGCTTAAATTTGCCCTGCTGCACTTGCACAAGCCCCTACAAGCTTTCTTGCAACCACAGTGTACAAGCTCTTGACATACTTTGGAAGCTTCAGGGAGAGTGGTCCACTTTGGGACGAAGCCTTCCCTTGCTTCAGTCCATCCCCAATGTATAGGACTTGGTAGATTTTGCAATGGATCCAGTGCTTGACCCCACACATAGCCACCTTGATAAGCAGCTCTTTTGATATGTTCTGTTAATGCTGCCTTTGTTGGTGGAATATTTTCAAGTGACTGCGTTCCTTGTGCAAAAAGGGTCTGACGAGCTTTGTTTACCTGATACAGTGGGCAGGTACGACTGTACATTATTACCGTGTACTGTTCAAGAACAGCTTCATCCTCTGCTGTTATAACTTCAGGAGTGAAGCTCAGTTTCCTGAATACAGGTGTCACTTCAGGAAAAACTTCCCAAGCATCAAATGCAGTCTTCTTGCCCCTGCCAGCAAACGAGGAAGTAGTGTCTGAGCCACTGAAAGCATGGAAGAAGGGAAGGGCTTTGCACTTGTCAGGACCAAGGCTACCTGCCAAGCTGTTTGCTGATATGTAGGTGAAATGTTTTCCCACACCAAACGCCAGCCACAGGTCAATGTCCAGCTGATTTACATATGTAACAGCTAGAACAACAACATCTGTGTCAACTGTCCTTATCAATACACTCCTGTGGCCTTGAGCTGCACCATGGGCAACATGCAACATAAGCCTTGTATCAGCTTCTTCATGATCAGTTGGATCAATGCCAGCAGAAGCCATGTCACTTGGTCTGTTGCTCACAACATTCACATCAGAAGTTGAAACAAACAAGACACCTTCCACCTCTAGAGAAGCCAGTTCTCTACCAAGGAATTGGAATAGCTCTGCTTTGTTATCGGTGCAGCGCAAAAAGGTCTGCCAGTTACTGGGAATGACAGTGTCAGGAAGCACCCTTCTTCGGATACCTTTGCCTCGAGACACTCTGGTTGCCTTTTTGAGGCTGCTGTCAAGATGTCGATCCCACACTACATCAACACGTTTCACATCTTTAGCCTGATCAATGATGTAAGGCAAGAAAACTCCCACTGAATACTCTTGGAAAGTCTTTGCTTTACCAGGTGCAAGCATATTCACAACAGCTGCTCCATCAAAGACCTTCATGGTAACAGCTGGTAACAACTGATTTTGTGATACCCCAATGCACTGAAGCAAATCTGACTTCTTGCCTTGACGCAATTTGCCTAGAGCAGACAGTGAAGGAGGATGGGCATTGTTTTCATGTCTGAAAAACTCCTCTATGTTTCCATCACGGGTTTGACAGGCAATATAGAGCCGAGCAAAAAGATTGCAATCAGATTTCAAAGCAGACACCTTAGATTGACTGACATTGTTTGTCTCTTCATAAGTACCAAACAGAGGTAGATTGTTTCTTGAAACTGTGTCAGTTAAAGCAACTGTACGCTTATTCAGTCTGTTATCAACAAACTCCTGATACTGAGCAATGCCTAATTCATGCGCTGATTTCACTGCATTAATAACATGGTGAGGCATTATTTCATTGGTGTCAAGTCTAACAAGGTCATTGCTTGTCTCTTTGAAGGGATTTCCCATGTCCTCTAATGAAACTACTAGGTTACAAACATTTTTTGCAAATGCAACCTGGACACTTGGAATTTGATCATGATGCTTGAGATTCATTGCCTTGGGCTTCAACAGAGATTCTTCTAGCTCACTAACAACCCTAGCAACTTCAGGGCCAGCAACCAACCACCTTCTTAAGGCAGAAGGATCCTCAGTGAGGCCTATAGCACCCCCTTGGCCTTTGATCTTGGCATTCTCTTGTTCATGACAGTGATCCAAAGCAATCATCGAGAAAGCATGATCTGACTTTTTTACAACAAAATTTCCATCCATGAACTTCGAGTAAACATCAGGGTGAGTCTGATGTAGGTTAAGCATATCCCGTACATGGATGGGCAGCCATCTGGCATAATGGTTTCATAGCCTGAACCATATGATGCTCTTGTGCTTTTGGCAGGACAGATTAGCTTCTCTACAGTTTCCAACTGGCAAATGATACATTTTGTAAAATCCATCACATTCACTTGACTGTCACTTCCAGAACTTAAGCAGGCACTGTCTTCTCGTGAATCCATGTTGTCTCGGTTCCTGGTATGCTACGTTAGATTAATTGGTTTCACCACCACCACTTCTACAGCACTACAATAACAACTTGGGATACCTGGGAAAAAAAAGAAATCATAGTTAGGCCTGAAAAAAAAGCAATCTGGACATCCCTGTATCTCAATACTGACACTCCCACTGCTGTACCTGAAATGAACATAAGAAGTTGCATTATTGTGATTACTTGAATAAGCCATATCTCAAGAACTGTTTGTCATACAGACTTGATTTTGGGCTAAAAATGTGCGGAATGTACACATTTATATTAGTCAACAATACATTATTATGCCCTAAAAGCTCACATTTTCTAGTTATAAGCACAAACGTGTTTTTTGGCGGCAATATTTGGACGCCATCTTGAATAATGCAAGTACCAAGCCAGATCCGAAGTGGGTCTTAATCTTATATGAAACAGGACTTATTGAACTACATTTGTGCCAAATTTCATGCTTCTATCCAGAAGTGAACGATTCTTATGAAAATTGGCCCTTATCTGCCTGACTATGATGGAAAATCCCAATTTGCCCAGCAGGTCTATCCCTAGCAAGTCCACCCCCTGGCATGAGATTTGGAAGGTGAACGTAGGGACCGTCTTCAACCTACATCCCACTGAAAAGTCGACCATGCCTGCCATTTCGATCTCAGCATGGCCGTATCCAAACATCCTCACTGTTCCCGCGTTGATGGTTTTCTTCGGAAAAAGTCTCTTCAGAGTAGCCATACTTAGAATGGACCTGCCGGCCCCAGAGCCCACTATGAGTGGCACGTCGACACCGTCGAGTTTTAGCACGTACCATTTTAATGGTCCCTTTTTCGTGCGTGCCACACACACCTGTGTCCTCTTTCTGGACTCTGCCGCCGATGATTGAGCAGTGATAGAGCAGGCCCTGTCCCGCGCCCCAGTCCGCCGCCTCCTGGGGACCACCCCAGAGAATTAGCCACCTTGCTAAAGGCTGTGCTTGGCGGGGAAACTTGAGCGGCTACACTCCCTTCAGCCAATGTTGGCAAACTCCGCCAAACTGAAGACTCACTCTGCCTGACCAGTTCAAACACATTTTCCAACAACAGAGTATCTCTAGTTAGCTTTAGCTTGCTCTTCAGCCACACGTTGTTAGTGACATGGGCTAGCTTATCCCGGACCAGTTCTTCCTCGATAGGCCCGAAGGCGCACTCTTTTGCTAGGCTGCGTAGCTCTGTAATAAAGGACTGAGTGGACTCACCCGTTCGCTGTAGGCGGTCAAAAAACTAGAACTTTCGTGCCGTGACAGTGGAATGGTCTCCAAAAACACAGTCCATCCATTCTAAACCGTCCTTCTGCAAGCCATTGCCACACAGCCCAAAATATATTTGCTGGCCCTCCTCACCAAGGTAGTGGATCAGTAGGCTCCTCTGTCTCTCCTCGTCGGCACCACTCAGGCCGGCGGTATAGCTGGTGTGCCCGGAGACCACAAAAGTGGAGGTGGTTATTTGACATACATGCCCATTTTAGTCCTCGTCGCCAAATGTTATGTCCAAATAACATGAGATGGGAGCCTCCATTAACTGAGTACTGAACAACATTTATTATAGTGAACAACAGAATATATACTTTAGCCTTAGCCCGCCTGACGTCATTACCCCAACCCCCTCGGCTAGGCCACGGCAAGCCCCAAGAGTCAAATCTCACATGTAACAGTATGGGGTTACCAGGGTCCTGCCCTGAAACTTGGCCTGGAGGAGTAGCTCCACTTCAAGCACCCAGTGACCACGTTTCTACCCACAGGGTCTTGCAGGGCTCAGCCTGAACAAGCCACATGGGTCTGCCCTCCAGTGGGTTCACCACCTGCAGGAGGGATTATGGGGATCATGGTGGCCTTCTTTGCCTTAGACTAATGTCTCTGCAACCCGGACCCTGGATAAGCAGGATGGATGGATGGACAAGTTTTTTTTTGTTTGTTTTGTTTTTGCTTAAAGAATGTGCTTTAGTAAAATGAATCCTGCCTAAAAAATAGGCTACTTACATAAATACAATTTTGTGAAAAACTTACCTGAGTATATGAAGCCTGAATGAGTAAATGTATAGTCACTGTAATGATGGGAGTCATTACAATGTGCGGTGTGATGACGCAGCCAGCTGGTGACATCATCACGCCGACATATATAAGGGAGTCAGCCATCTTATGATCTCTTCTTTGGCAACTCGTCCCCAGGGCATAACAGGGAGCTGAGTGCTCATTCACTTGCATTGTTGAACAACAGTTTACAGAAAATTTGAAAAAAAGTCTTTAATTCATTTTTAATTGTTTAGTTGTATTACAGGAATCGTCCAGTATTTTTAATATTGATATTAAAAATCCATATGTTCAAATATGTTAAAAAACACAGGTTTCTGCAGGGTGTCCTAATTTATTCCCACGACTATAAGACATCTGGCTAGCATGTGTCATTTTGGACTGTTGGAGGACGAGATGGTGTGGGACCAGTTAGCTCAGCACACGAGTAACACGAGGCTAAGGGCTAAGACGCTAACGGCACCAAACGGCATGACGCTAGCTGGCACAATAGAGCTAGCGTTCCAGCTTGAGTCAGCAGATAGGTTAGCATCAGAGCTAGATGTGCGCCAGCAGCAGAAGCAACCAGGACAGCCGACGGTAGCCAACACAGTGGGCATGGAGGAATATGAAGACACGGTTGATGAGTACGAGGAGAACACCGTTAACCGGAGGACCACTCCGAGAGACCCCGTGTGTGGTAACTGTGGTTCCCCAATGCACCACGAGAGAGCACGTGTCTGCCCGGTGAGAGAACAGCGTTGCAACAAGTGTTTACGCTACAATCATTTCACCAAAGTGTGCCAGTCGCCGACACTGTGGGCCCCGCCAAGTAAGCAGAGCCGCCCGCCAACGACCACCATTCAGGCGGTAAGCCCTGAAATCAATGCTTATGTATACAGCATGGTTGAATTAGATGCCGTGGCTGTACCGCTGCTGCTCGACACGGTGGCAGTTAGGTCAATGCTAAACTGGGCCACAGTGAAGAAATTTTTCCCCAACCACAAAATAAGAAAGAACCTAGCGGAGCTGTACGGATACAGCAGTCACAGACTCAGTAATGTAGGGACAGTTGAGCTAATAGTCTACTACAAGTCAAAGATTGTTTATGACTTCCAGTTCCAAGCGACTACACACAGCAACAACATTATGGGTTGTGACCTCTTCTACAGACTGGGCTTCACTATCCACGACAGCGCCAGGTCCACATGGTTTGGTTATAACAACTGTGAACAACAACAGTTGCGAGGATGATGTGGTGTGGGACGAGAGTATAACGGATGACACCGACACCAAATCAACCGTCCCGGGCACACAGGAGGACGGCTGCCCGGAGGGGGGGCAGCGGCCGGACTCGCCTCAGATCCTCGCCCAGCCTGAGACTACAGATGCGGCTGCGGAGTTGCAGGAGAGGGAGCCCGTGCAAACAGAGGACCTCGGGACACAACAACCAGGCACGGACACTACCTACGACGCGGCACAACAACAAAGTACATCAGATGAGGGAGAAGAAAAACCGGACTGCTTCAGTATCCATACTCAGCATCAGTCTACGGGGGTTAGGACCAAGCCGACGGGTGAAGAGTCTGCAACAGCAAACAACACGGGAGAGACGCCGGACACCTTCAGTACCCACAACCAGGTTTGGACAGCGGAAACAACAACAGTGAAGTCGGGTGAAGGGTCCGTTATGAGCACAGTAACAACAAAACTGTTACAACACAACGGAGACTCTAAGACGGACAAGCACACGGTGCCACCGTGATCACAGGGACATGTGAGGCCAAGCAAGGCACCTCTCAATGTCCTGGACTGAGTTTGAGTCTGCACTGACGAGAGACTGGGACATCGGATAACCAAGTCACAGCTGACAGGACAGCGGACGCCGCAGAGGATTGTGGCGAAACTAAGATCAACTTGCTTTCGACTGACAGATGGTTCAGTTTGGCACACAAACCAACTCCGGCATGTCCAGGTGGCTACTCCAGATGGCAAGGCTTCGCAGGAGTCAGCTGATGCAGTGTGAGACCCCAGCCCCAACATTATGAAGACTGGTCCTGGCCCCGGGGGCCCAGCATCTTCGGGGGGGTGTCTACCGCGGGCCCACTACAAGGCCCCTCCAGCAGAACTATCTTCCCCATGGAAGACTGTTAAAAAAATGACTGTTCAAGTAGGAGCACGGTTAAACAAGTGGCAGAATAATCCACTTAGCTGTGTCGGGTCCAGCTGCGGTCCACCCGCTGACCCTTGCTCAGGAGTTCATGGTGTGTGCTAAATTGGAGAGGGTTTTAATTAGAAGTGTTCTGTGTTTTTTCCAAGGGGGCGGGGGGGATGAATGTAATGACAGGATTCATTACAATGTGCAGCATGATGATGTAGCCGGCTGGTGACATCATCATGCCGACATATATAGGGGAGAGTTGGCCATTTTATGGTCTCTTCTATGGTGACTTGTCCCCAGGGCATAACAGGGAGCTGAGTGCTCATTCACTTGCATTGTTGAACAGTTTGTATAATAAAATTCAAGTTCCAGCATAGCATCCTCGTGCATCTTCATTCCAGGTTTGTGGACATAATAGTCACTATCTCTACTTTTCACTCACCTTCCCTGTTGATTTCACACCCTTAAAGATGCAAAAATAGATGAGGATCCAAGCCAGTATGAGGATTAGGAACAGCTCCCATTGCAGGACCCCTGCCTCCTCTACGCCACTGGTCTGCTGCAGCATCCGGTATCTTCAAACAAGCCAAATAGTGGGAAAAATGAGTATCATAGTCTGCATGCATCCAGAACTTATCCTCAAATTTAGTCATATGGCACCAATGATGTGCATAGACCTTTCGCAGGACAGGTGCTCAACGAAAAAAGGGCACTCCTAAATATTGAAAAAAGTAAAGTGACATACAGTAACACAAATTTTATTGTACTTAGTATATGTATTTTATTTTAATACCTGTACATCCATGGAGATATTTAATGCATCATAGATTTTTACAAAATTATCAATTCACACAGAGATCATGGTCTTCATCATTAATCATGATCAGTCTTTTCAAATTGCCAGTTAATCGTGATTAATCACACTTTAATCTCAACTCTTTTTCCTGTATAATGCAGTGGAGTCACCCTGGGCTACCACTTTGGACCCCCAGTGCCCCCCTGCCACTGGACAGTCCAACATAATTTTATAACTTTTTTTTCTATGTCATATTTTACATGTAGTAGAATTGCACCGTCAGCAGTGTTGCCAGATATCCATCTTATTCCTGAGGGTGCTGCTGTAGAAACGACTATGGGGGCAACTTCCGGTTTCGGCTGAAGTAGTGTTAAAACAGTCAGCAAGAGTGGAGTAGTGGGGCATTTAAAATAGCGTTTTTAAAAGTGTTTCAAATTCATTTTAATGTATAATAGTCCACATACATGTTTTGCAGTCAAGTGGCAGCTAATTTCAGCACTTGTAGTTTTTATATTTTTGAAAGTTTTTGCGTAGTTTTGGTATTTGCTGCTGGTCGTGGTATGTGGCTCCTTGCAAATAAGCACAGCTAAATCTGTGGCTTCTACAGCAATGAGTAGATCACGCACCAAAAACTAAAAAGGACTGTTCGTGTGATTGGTGGTACAGACACAGGACAGACACAACAGCACCATCTATGTTTTCACTTGTATGAATGTCACAGATCTGACGTTTATATACAGTATGTCACCAGATCATACGTTTATGCATGTAAACACGGTTTTATGAATGAAAGTGAACCTGTAACCAAGTGACACCGATCTTCAGGGTAGGAGCATTATACCAAATTAACCCCACCTATGGATGCACACCCTATATATACCCCCTGCATCCACTCACCCTTCCTCTTTCTGACAACTGGAAGGAGCCTGCCTCCACCGACAAAGGACAATGAATGGTTACAGGTTCACTTTCATTCATAAAACCGCATTTACATGCGTAAACATACTTTTTATTTCATTTCAGTGAACCTGTAACCAAGTGACACCTGTATACCAAATGAGTCCTGAGGCGAAATGGGGAGGCCGTCACCCACAGATAGAAGGAACACAATGCACAACACAGTCAGCTCCTTTATTGTACTCACCTGAGTATGTACAAGTCAAGCCGGTTCCTACCGGTAACTGGAGCTGAACAAACCTCTTCAAGCACACGGCACACATGCCGGCTCACATGAGGAAGACTAAAACGCAACTTAAGAACTTGTTGCGATCCCCAGAACAGATGAGTTGATTCCTTTATCATACTCAACTCGATATCTACAAGTTAAGCCGGTTCCTACAGGTAACCAGAGTTGAAACAGCCATCTTCGAGCACAAGGCACACCGGCTGTGACCCCCAGACAGATGAGTTCGACTCCTTATTGCACTCAACTGGATACCTACAAATCAAGCTGGTTCCTCCGGGCAACCGGAGCTGAACAAAAAACCATTCCGAGCACAAGGCACACCTGCCGGCTCAGCGAGGGAAAAACTAAGACACAGCTAAGAATCTATTGTGACCCCTAGAACAGATGAGGGGATGACTGATGATCAGGTTCAGGTTACTTTATTTGTACCTGTAGGTAGATTTGTTGATGAGGCCAAATTGAGCCTATAGAAGCGGGTGAACATTGAGGAAGAAGCCAGCCAGCGGCTGTGCATACATCCTCTGGGGGTGCAACCCTGAACAACGCCCACGTAGTGGCTATTCCTCAAGTCGAGTGAGCCACCAGCCTTTCTGGTGGTCCTGTTCCAACTTGTACCTATGCAGAGCAATCAGGTCACTATCCAATGGAACAGGCGCTGCTCAGGAATATCCCTGCCCATCGTGGATTCCCCATAGGATACAAAAAGCCCATCTGAAGAACGGACAGACCTTGTCTGATCAACATAAAGCTTAAGGGCCCCACTGGGCACAACTATGAATCCTCTCAGTCTCTGAAGAAGTGTGCAAGGCGAGTAGAAGGTATCAAGCACAAGAAGATGGGAAACAACCCACTAGCCAGCACCCTGGGTTGAAAGCTGGGTTGGGCCGCAGGTGAACCACCTGATCATCCTAAGGCATGCTGCGTCCACAGAGAGCGCATTCAGTTCACCGACCCTCTCGGCTGAGACAATTGCTAAGAGAAAAGCTGTCTTCCAGGAGAGCAGATGAAGGTCAACACTGGGGATTGGCTCAAAAAAGGGTAAGCATAGAGCCCTAATAACTGTCTGGAGAGCCCAAGTGGGCAGCAACGGATGCCGAGATGGTTGGCTCTGTTCCACGCCTCTCAAAACCGCTTGGCCAAGGGAAGCACCCCATGAGATAAGCCATCACATTTCTCATGGACAGTTGACACCACCGTCAGGTAGCCCCTGACAGTCGACTCCACCCAACCTAGGGCGAAGAGGTACTGGAGGTAAGACAAGACAACAGATGTGACATGACAAGGGATCCTTCTTCTTGGTCCAACACCAGTTCAAACATTCTCCACTTCACACTGCATCGCAGCTGGGTAGATGGGGCCTGTGAAGCCTGCGCAGTGTCTATAACCTCCTTCTCCAAGCCCAGTTTCCACAATTGTCCCAGTCCAAGGGCCATACATGAGACCTTGGGAGCTGGAAATTCGGATGCCAACTCCCGCACTGTACCTGCAAGAGCATATCCCATTTGGTTGGCAGAGGCCATGGACAGCCCCCCAACATCTCGTGGCTCTTCACCACCCATGGTCTTGTGGCAAAATCGGGCCATCAACATTACTTGAACAGACAGCAGTCTCACCTTCGTGAGGAAAGCTGGCAGAGGAGGCAGTAGTGGAAATAAAAATAGTTCACTTAAGGCCAGGCACGCTCAGAGCATCTGTAGCTAATGGACCTGGCAGGCTTGAGGCCACACGAGCAAATGATGCACCCTCGCCTGGAGAGAGGAACCCCAGTTCATCCTGCTGGTTGATATACGACACCACAGCTGTGCTGTCCATCCATACCAGAATTTTTCTGCCCTGGATGACTGGAAGAAAAAGCTCCAAGAGTCAAACACATCGCTTCCATCTTGGGATGTTTCATATGCCAAGACTGCTGTGCCAGAGCCCAGTGTCCCCGAACAACCTGCCCTCTCAGACTGCACCCCAGTCTGCTTGGGAGGCGTTTGTTATAATGGTCACCCTGTGGCCCTCTTGACCCAGGGGAACACCATCCCGGACTGCTGACGAGTGTCTCCACCACCTGAGAACCATGAGGCTCCTTCGGAAGAACTAGCCTCCTCCTTTGTCTCTGGGCAAAACCACCTTCTGCAGCGCAAACCACCGCTGAAGGGGACAAGCATGCGAAAGACCCAGCGGCACTGCCTGGGTGGCTGCAGCAAAGGCACCCAAGACCTTCTGGCACTGACATTCCTCTGTGAGATGAAGCTCCAGATGCATTCCCTGATAGCATGCCTCCTGTTCGGAGTCAGGGATGCCCTCATGGCAACTGAATCCAGGGTGAGCCCCAAGTACTCGACAACCTTGGTTAGAACCAGGCAGCTCTTTTCCGCATCCAAATGCAACCCAAGCGCCGACAGGTGAGCCAATATGGCCTCCATATGGCTCCTTGCTATGGGTTCCGATGGTACACAAACCAGCCAATTGTCCAGATAATTGAACTTGACCACCCCTCTGCCGCAGTGGGCGAGAGCAGCGTCCCTGTACTTGGCGAACGTCCGAGGACAGGGACAGGCCGAAAGACAGGGCGTCGTAACTGAAGGCTGTCCTGAACCCTGAGTAACTTCCTGTGGCCGGATCTATGCGAATATGGAATCAGCATCGCAAAGGTCCATTGCTGTGGACCTTTGCGATGTGTCTTGTGTCTTTCCAAGATGGCGCCCACAGTGGTCGCCATGGTGCTTCGCTGCGCTTTTCTTTATTTGTTTTTGTTCGTCAATTGTGTGTCTGCCTGCTCTTACACCCGTGAAGAGCTACTAAATATCAGGACTTTCACTCCCACGGACCTACTCCCAGTTTTTTTAGCTCCTGCCGCCGATCTGATTCACTGTTTAGCTCAAAAAGTGAGACGGCGAAAAAGAGGTAGGCGAGCGGGCGCTCTCGTCCGGCTCCGCAGGAGAGGCACGCGCACGCCTTTGCCTGGCATATTTCTCTCCAATGCCAACTCTCTCTCAAACAAGGTAGATGAATTGAGACTGCTGATGCGATTTAAGGACCTCGCTTCCTCGTCTGCTCTCTGTTTCTCTGAGACCTGGCTCAGGGGGAATATACCGGACAGTGCGCTTCACCTAGAGGGATTTCAGCTGTTTCGTGCTGATCACGTCACAGAGCTCTCCGGTAAGTCCTCGGGAGGAGGAGTCTGCTTTTACATCAACAGCAGCTGGTGCTCTGATGTAACGGTGATTTCCCAACACTGTTCTCCCGCTCTGGAATTTTTATTCATCAACTGCAAGCCATTTTATTCCCCGCGGGAGTTCGCCTCATTCATCCTGGCCACTGTCTACGTCCCGCCCGACGCGGACGTGCGTGAGGCTCAGCGCGCGCTCGCGGATCACATCCAACATACGGAGTGGACTTTCGCGGACTCTCTGGTTATTGTGGTTGGCGACTTAACCAGTGCAATCTGAGCCACGATCTCCCCCGATACAAACAGTTCATGAAATGCCCAACCAGAGGAAAAAACACGCTGGATCACTGTTACACTACAGTGAAGGACGCGTATCACGCTGTTCCCCGCGCTGCGCTCAGACTATCTGATCACGTGATGGTCCACCTCATTCCCACATACAGACAGAGACTGAAGCTCACTAAACCTGTTGTGACCACTACGAAGAAATGGACCAGTGTAGCTGAGGAGAAGCTGGAAACGTGCATGGAAATAACTGACTGGGGCATGTTTAAAGGAGCCATGCATGATCTGGATGAGTACACGGACACTGTGAACTCATATATCCACTTTTGTGAGGAGAGCATTCTTCCATCGCGCACCAGGGTGAGTTACTCTAATGATAAGCCCTGGTTCACTACTAAGCTCAGACAGATCAGGAAGGAGAAGGAAGCAGCGTTGAAAAGTGGAGACAGGGACTGCTACAGGAAGGTTAAATATCGGTTTAACAGAGAGCTGAGGAGAGCTAAATCTCTGTATTCTGAGAGACTCCAGCAGCAGTTCACTGCTAACGACTCGGCTTCTGTGTGGAGAGGACTGAGGCAAATCACCAACTATCGGCCTCAGGCTTCTAAAGGTCAGGATGACAAAGCCCTTTGTCAAAGACTGTCCCAACATTACGCCCATTTTGACCTCGTCAGCTGTGTCCAACTCCCCCCTCCCCCCAGCTCCACTGCCTCCTCGGTCCCTACTTCATCAAAAGCGGTGCCCCCTCCTCCCCCCCTGCCCTTGTCATCAGCGAGCAGGATGTTCACAGACAATTCTCCAGACTGAACCCGCGCAAGGCCCCTGGTCCGGACGGCGTGTCTCCCTCCACCCTGAGACACTGTGCAAAAGAGCTGGCTCCTGTCTTCACAGACATTTTTAACACCTCCCTTAAGCTATGCCACGTGCCGACCTGCCTCAAATCCTCTACCATCATTCCTGTCCCCAAGAAGCCACGGATCACTGGACTTAATGACTACAGACCTGTAGCACTCACCTCTGTAGTCATGAAGTCCTTTGAGCGCCTGGTCCTGCCCCACCTCAAGTCCATCACCACTCCCCTCCTGGACCCACTGCAGTTTGCCTACAGAGCCAACAGGTCTGTGGACGACGCAGTCAACCTGGCCCTCCACTCCATCCTCAGCACCTGGACTCCCCGGGAACCTACGCCAGGATCCTGTTTGTGGACTTCAGCTCTGCATTCAACACCATCCGCCCCGCTCTGCTCCAGGACAAGCTGTCCCTGCTCGGCGTGCCTGACTCCCTCTGCAGGTGGATCACCGACTTCCTGACGGACCGGAGGCAGCATGTGCGGCTGGGGAAGACTGTCTCAGACTCTGTCAGCATCAGCACCGGATCACCCCAGGGCTGTGTACTTTCCCCCCTACTCTTCTCCCTTTATACCAACTTCTGCACCTCCAGCCACCAGTCTGTTAAGCTGATCAAGTTTGCGGACGACACCACCCTCATCGGGCTCATCTCCAACGGCAACGAGTCCGTCTACAGGAGAGAGGTGGCCCAGCTGGCGTCCTGATGCAGCCACAACAACCTGCAGCTGAACGCTCTGAAGACAGTGGAGATGATTGTGGACTTCAGGAAAGTCACAACCCCTCTGCCCCCCCTCACCCTCACAGGCTCTCCCATCACCACTGCAGATTCCTTCCGCATCTTGGGCACCACCATCACCCAGGACCTCAGATGGGAGCCGACCATCAGCTCCCTCATCAAAAAGGCCCAGCAGAGGATGTTCTTCCTGCGGCAGCTGAGGAAGCTCAAGCTACCCACCAAGATGTTGGTGCAGTTCTACACAGCCATCATCGAGTCCATCCTCACCACCTCCATAACCGTGTGGTACGCAGGAGCCACTGCCAGGGACAGACTAAGGCTGCAGCGCGTCGTGCGCACTGCTGAGAAGGTGATCGGTTGCAAGCTCCCGTCTCTCCAGGACCTGTACATCTCCAGGACCCGGAGGCGTGCAGGCCGGATCATAGCCGATCCTTCACACCCTGGTCACGTACTGTTTGCCCCCCTCCCCTCAGGTAGAAGACTTCGGTCCATTCAGACTAAAACCTCCCGGCACATGAACAGCTTCTTCCCCTCTGCCATCAGACTGCTGAACACTAAGTGACTTATTGACTCTCGTGCACTACGTACAGCAGCTCAACTGGTCTCATTACAATTATCACTGTTTTCTTTTGCACTACCGACTGCACTATGTGGTACTCCACAATATCTGCTGCTCGCTAATATATTTAAAAACTGCTTTGACTAGTATTACTCATTCTTATTCTACACTTATTGCATGTATAGTTTTTTATTCTTTAATCTTATCATGTTTAATGTTGCAGCATTGCACCGAGACAAATTCCTAGTTTGTGTACTACATGAACAATGGCAATAAATCTGATTCTGATTCTGATTCTGATTCTGTGAACCAATCGCCTGGCCCTGTGGCCTGAATAATGTCCTCAGCCTGAGTACCGAACAAGGGAGTGCCTTGAGACACCTGCTCAACTGCCTCAGGGCCAAAAACTGGATGGAGACCCCCAGTTTGCTTAGTTAGTTGGTTAATTGCCTCCCACAGCACGTGGGACACCATACAGTGTTTAGGGCAGCGCTTATCCTGTTCCTCTGGCCTTGGGTGACACAGCCACTGTAAGTAGTGAAACTACAGTGAAGGGGGGGGCGGTCTCAGTCCTCTGGTAGCTTTGTGCATCACGCACCAATCCGCTTGGGAAAAAGGAATAAGCAGTGTAAAAGCCTCGCATCTCTTCTCCTGGAGACGAAGACCATATCACGCTCTCTCCCAGCAGGGCAGAGACCTCATTGCCCAGAACTGCGGAAGAGAGTCCTCCTTACTTCTGCTTCCAACCCCTTGAAGTTGGGAAAAAAGATCTCAATTGTAGACGGTATCCACACACCAGTATATTGATCACCCATGGACCCGAGGTGCACCGACGTGTAAGTACGCCGCAGAGAAAATTGACGTCAGCGGAAGCGTATTGTCAGGGACGCTGGTGGGTCTTGGCAGAACCACAGCTTACACGCTCCCGAAAGCACGGACATGAGTGCTGCTGAACCTGCACCTGCTGCCGAGAGGCCCTCTGCTTTGGGTGACCCAAGCTCTGCAAGGAACCTGGCTCTGTAAATGAAGCCATTGTGGGTTTTCACGCCCCTCAAGAGGTCTCCTGACACTCCACCTGGGTGGTCCTGGCTGAAGAAAGGACTGTGCATGCAGTCTCACCTTCTGCACCTCGTCTGACACTGCCTCTGCTACAGACCCTGTTTGTATCCACCAATCCAGACTGACTCAGTCACACATGCCACCGGCCATGGTCAGCTGGCCAAGGAATTCCCAAGAGCTGTAGCTAGAAAGCTAGCTCCTTGAATCACAGAGTCCACAATCCTTACCAAATCTGGAAGAAGGTTAGTTCCACTTTTGACTGCAGTTCCCTTATCCGACCGTCTAAATACACTAAAAAGAAGCGTATAAGCGTTTGCCAGCCTTGAGGTCATAGCCACAGGCTGATAGGCGCTAGCCACTAACCCATTAGTGGCACGACACTTGTCGTTAGGGTGGTGTATAGACTTGCTGCCTGTGGGGGGAGCTCCTGCCAGAAAAGGTAGGGCCCACCTTCAATGTACCATCCGAGCCCTGCTCTGCAGCACAACTCAGAACACTGAGCCTGGAGCAAGGAGCAGCAGCCTCCCTTGGACGAGCCCACAACTTCTGTAGATGACCCATGACGTCAAGATAACTGGCAAGAAAACCTGCTCATGGGCTACAGGACCCCTGTCCAAAGCTGAAGCCTTAGGTGGAGAAGATGGAGGAGGAAGCCCAGCAGCTGATGCTGCTCTAGAGAGCAGTGCCTTGAGGGATACATGATAGGGCTCCGGATGGTCCTTCCCAGCCGGAGGGTCACTGTCATTCTCATCCTCAGAGACATCCACTCGCCCACTGGAGCCACAGCTGGAGCCAGTGGTCTTACCCAAGTTATCAGAGGCCACACGGGACAAAGCATCAGGATGCGGTCCCAGGGCACTTACAGGATCCTGAGTGGTATACCCAAAAGGCAATGTTGATTTGCCGCCACATGCCAATGGTCTTATGCACTGATCTTCCGCCATATGTTCAGTGGTCTTATGCATTGATGTGCCGCCATATGTTCAATGGTCTTATGTATCTCCTCCAACTGCCTCTGCATGAAGTCCACCCGTGGGCCTTCTTCTTCCGGCTTTCAGAGAGAGCAGACGCTTTTCTCTCCCTCTCCCACCTCCCATTCCCTTACTGATCCCAGCTTGCTGTGTTCTGTCTGTGTCGCTCTTCTTCTGGCTGAATCTTATTCCAAATGGAAAATTATGGATTTGGTTGGATTTGGTGGGCTTTATATGCGATTGACACCACTTCAAAAGAAGATCGGGCTAGGGGGAGCCCAAGTGGACTCATGGACAATTGGGAATTCATGTGTCTGTGTGATTCGACTGAGATGCGGAAGACATCTCTATTTGTTTGGCTTTTGATCACAGGATTTCTATTTTGGCTCTGGAGTTTTCTGATGTATCAGAAATTAAAGAAGCTGGGAGAGCTGATCAAAATGCGGACCTGGCAAAGCTCCTTCAACAACAAATTCGACCAGTTGGGGAGTGCACTGATAGTGGCAATGGTGAACTGAATGGTGGCTGATTCAGTAGGTGGTATACATCTGGAGTCGCTGGTGCTCTCCAGGGAATGATTTTAAAGCCTGTATATGGAAATTATGAAGCACAAAATCGCAAGAGAGATGGAAATTCTATGCTCTGAGTGAACTGTGCCTTTGACCTTGATTCGGCGCCCTCTCCTCCTGGATGAAGACAAAACAGAAGAGAGTTTGGCTTCTTCTTAACCCAAACAATTAACATCAATTGCTGTTGTTCAGCAGACCGGACTCTTCAAGGACAGCGCTATCATGTGTCTAATACAGAACTTTGCCATCTGGCATGCACGAAGAGAGAGAGACTCTGGGACATGCTTATCTGTGTTTTGAATACATGAACATAACTATCCGTTGCCAGGAGGCGCCCCCCTTTGTTGTGCATCAGCAACTGATACATTCAACACTGCACTCACACTGATTATTATTTACATGCTGACTACACACACACTGGTCTCTCTTCGCTCCTTTGTATTGTGTGATCTGTATTAGTCTGCTAATTGTGCTTAGAGGGTTTTTTCTATGTAATCACAATTTGGATTATCTATGTAATCTTTATTTTGATTAACTATGTTTTTTCTCTCTGCCTATTGTGTCATTCCCTCCCCCATTCCCCCTCTTTACCCTCCACTGATGACAGGCGCCCTCATGGCAGCCGCGTCATTGGAGGGGCTTATCACGCGCCCAATGTCAAGTCAAATTCCTCGTTTGTTTACACTGTAAACATGCTTGGCAATAAAGCTTTCTAATTCTGATTCTGATTCTGACAAAGACGACGTCTCTTTTTTTTAAAAGAAGATGACTGTCAGTCGAGAAAAAAGAAACAATACAGAATTAACGACAAATTACTGTATATCATGCTGTTAACTGTTAAGTAATTCCTCCTTGAGGAAGGCACAAATATATCACATATCTCAAGCAGATAAATATCGCGTTCTGTTAAGCTGTAAAAACAGTTCTTCTGCCTGAAGAGAAGGCACAAAATACATCACAAACCTTAATCAGGTAAGGGCATGTAACGTAATTATAATACGTATTATTGTGTGATGTGGGTGGTGGTTCCACCTTTCCAGTTCCGCCGCAACCCTGGGTATAAAGGGCTGATGCGGAAGAGGCACGGTCTCTTTTGACCTTCGCCTCTGCCTGTACAGGAGCGCCTTGTGTCACTGTGAGTCACCCAATAAAGTCAAGTTCTATTGCACCTCCAGCCTCTTTATTGAAGTACTGGTTATGGACATAACATTTGGTGACAAGGATAAAGACATGGATAAAGGAATTTTGGTGGTTTGCTGCATTCAAGAATTATCTGGTGGCATTGAACCTTGGTGAACTAGAGAAATTGCATGCACGAGCGATATTGGTCCATAATCTTGGCATGGAGGGACAATGTATTCTCAGCACATTGGGTGAGAGCGACAGTTCTGAGGACATGGTTGGACCAATGATAAGCTACTTTCGCGCTCTTGAGAACATCATCGTCCGGAGGATTCAGTTCCAACAGCGTCCCCAGAAGACTGGATAGTTGGTGCAGCAGTATGTTGCAGACCTGCACCAGCTGGCTGGGAATTGCCAGTATGGGACCTTAGGAGAGGAAATGGTCCGCGATCAGTTGGCGGAGCACACGCTGTGTGCAGCGGCATGGTCAAGACTCTTCACACATTCTGGTGAACTGTCGTTGGCCAAGGCTGTGGAGATAGCCCAACAGTTCAAAGCAGTGGATAAAATGTCATGGGACCTCAGTGAAAGAACAATGTTGAGGCAACCTGGCTCACAATCAGCGGTGCAGGCTGTAGACCCGGATAGCGATGATAGCGTGGAAGACAAAAGAAGAATATGCTATTGCTATCAAAATGAGGTCCGCCCCGGGATCGCCAAAATGTTTTGGCTGTGGGTCTACCAAGCACCGGTACAAGGCAAGAGAGTGTCTGGCAAAAGACAAACACTGTGGCAAGTGCGGACTCCTACATCATTTTGCCAGGGTCTGTAAAAAATTTGAGCGAGGAGAATGGCGACGTGAAGTGGATTCCCCTGCCACAACTCCTATGGTTATCCACACCAACTCCCCGAACACAGAAGGCCCTACGTATTTAACGGTTACACTGGATGGCGAGGAAGTGCCGTTGTTGGTGGACACGGGTGCGGTGAGGTCCATGTTGAAATGGCCCACTATGAGGAGTTTTTTCCCCTACCATTGTGTGAGAGGTCTGTTGACACCATTGTGTGGGTATGGCAGTAATAGGCTGTCCATCGTGGGTTCGCTGGAGCTGACGGCGAGGTACAAGTCAGTAGTGGTGTCCAGCCTGCAGTTCGCGGTGACCGCAAGTGGGCCAAATGTGATGGGTTGCAACCTTTTTTATGGGCTGGGCTTCTCAATTACCAGCAGCAGCGGAGAGGAGTGGCCGGGCTGTGGTTTGTGGGACCAGCCAGTTCCGCAAGTGGTGGACGATGTGGTTTGGGATGATACATGGCCTAGTATTTTGGGAGATGGACAGGACCAATACCACCCAGGGCCATCGCGGGAGGGTTCCGGTGCCAGGGCCCAAGTTACCCTAGATGAGGGAACTGGGCGGCACGGTGGAATGCCCGTGATGATGGGTGGAGCCGACTGGATGGCTCCCGCTGCTTCCGGAGTTCGGCCAGGAGGTACTGAGAAGCATGGAGCCACATTGGCTTCGCCGGCATTGCAAATGAAAGCGAACGGGGCAGGACCGGCTGGCACAGGAAACAGACATGCCACACAGAAACACTGGAAGCCGAGCCAGGCTTCACGGAGGGTCACCGGTGCAGTGCAACCCAGTGAGGAGGACCGGTTGAGACATCGTGGACATTGGAATCCGAGCCAAGCTCCTTTGGAAATTGGTGATGTGGTTTGACCCAGAGAAGAGGCTCGGCTGAGAGGGGTCCATGGAAAGCGGAAACGACGGGAGGACCAGGGGCAGCTGAAGGTAGTAGTTTTTTGGGGGGATGAGTACCTTTGGCTCTC
The DNA here is from genome assembly GCA_020510985.1 of Pholidichthys leucotaenia. Lineage (NCBI taxonomy): Eukaryota > Metazoa > Chordata > Actinopteri > Cichliformes > Pholidichthyidae > Pholidichthys > Pholidichthys leucotaenia. The sequence continues at coordinate 217,728,635 of CM035839.1, forward strand.
AGATGACTCATGGAGACACCCCAACAAACTGCGGCACGCCAACGAGGAGAAGGAGGTGTTGGGGCACCGATGAGGCTCATCTCCAGGGGTGAAGAGACGGAGAAGCTCTGGACGGGACCCACCAGACAGATCTCTGGGGGGGGTGGCATCTCCATCGAGACTGTACGGTAGCAAGGGGTGATGGGTTGGGTTAAATATGAATTGCCCGGGCTACATAATTGATATGTTTCTTGTGCAGAATTGCTACATCAAGTGCCCATGTAAAAAAAACAACAACAAAAAAAAACAAGTAATGTTTGTGTTACCATGTTTGAGGTTTATATTACTGTGGGGTTAGTCTGGGTTGGGGTGGTTTTATTACCTCCGCCAGGCCGAAAGGCCAGGAGGAGGTAATGTTTTTGCCGGGGTTTGTCTGTGTGTTTGTCTGTGTGTTTGTTTGTCTGTCTGTCTGTCTGTTTGTCTGTTGGTTAGCAAGATAACTCAAAAACTTTTGGACGGATTTCAATGAAACTTTCAGGCGTTGTTGGAAATGGTACAAGGAAGAACTGATTAAATTTTGGGGATGATCCGCATCACCGTCTGCATACAGGAATTTTTTAAAGCATTTTTCCACACTGTGACACATGGCCATTTTCAACATGTGCGCAGGCGCAATGGAGGGCGCTGGGCGTCGTGTCTGACCAACACAAACTCCGCCTTTTTTTTTTTTTTTTTTTTTTTTTTTTTTTTGTTACTTATTTGTACCCGTAGGTAGACTTGGTTTGCAGTCTGGTGACAAGCCACCGGCTGCTGGTCGCTGCGTGCGCGAGCGCCCTAAACCTACATGTTTTTGGTATGCGGGAGGAAACCGGAGAAATCCCGGAGTAAACCCAAGCAACACGGGGAGAACGTGCAAACTCCACACAGCTCACTGTTGGTCGGGGGCTGGGATCGAACCCACGACCTCATGATCCCCGCGATCCCCCGGCCAAGGGTAAAACTGTGCTGCCACAGTGCTAAACCACTGCGCCACCGTGCAGCCCAGCCTTCTTCAACGTTTTAGCCACAAAAGCATGCGGAAAACACTGGTGGCCTGGGCCCCCCAGCGTGCCTGTGCCAGCCATAGGCGCTGCGCACATTGCGCTGGTCGTCGTGTCTGACCAACACAAACTCCGCGTTCTTCAACGTTTTAGGCACAAAAGCACGCGGAAAACACTCCTGGCCTGGGCCCGCCAGTGTGCCTGTTTTTGCGCCACGCTGCAAAACCTGACACGGCCACCTGTCCGCCGCCCGATTATTTGCCACAAATTCCCCGCCCAGCTATAGGCGCTGCGTAAAAACGACCTCTCTGCCGGGGAAGATTCTAAATTCTGTTTTGCCGCGGAGCGCAACCCCAATATAATATAAAACCCACGGCAACCTGTCTAACCAATCTGCATCTGTCAGTGGAGGAGATGGACACACCAACACTTCAGTTTATTACCTCCGCCAAGGAGGCAATGCTTTTACAACTGTAAAACGGGGCTATAAGGGACGGCGGGGTAATATGGGACACTTTTCTAAATGTAATTCTGCTTTTTTAATTTTGCTTCCGCCTAGATTTGATGAAGGATTCATGGATATTTGACAATAACGACACAACTCAGCGTCCTGCTCAAAATAAAAAAAGCAGAATTACATTTAAAACATTTCCCAGAAAAGTGTCCCTTATTAACCCGCCGTCCCTTATAGCCCCGTTTTACACTACTGAACCACTAATCCTATCACTATCACATTGATTGTCATTCATTAATTGTCTGTTTATTGCACTGTCCATGTCAAATAAACAAATAATCATTGTGAATCCAATTGCTACTCATATCTTTTCATGCTCAGGGAATCTGAAAACGTACACACAAACACTGTATGGGGGGGAACTGTGCCGCTTGGCGGAGGTCTGCGCTCTCCGAGTGCTTTTCTAGTTGGGAATGTTGATAGCAGGGTATGAATGTGCATGTTGACGGGTTGTTTGTTAGACTAAGGTTTTACCTGTGTGTATATATGCTAATGGGGTTATTTTATGTTATAATATTTATCATTAGAGTGTGACTCGGGTACTAAATTTGGGAGGGTATAATTGGTGTGCACACGTTTTGGACTTTTTTTTGGGGGGGGGGGATGTAATGTAGTTATAAGACATATTGTGTGATGTTGGTGGTGGTTCCACCTTTCCGGTTCCGCTGCCACCCTGGGTATAAAGGGCTGATGCGGAAGAGGCACGGTCTCTTTTGACCTTCACCTCTGCCTAGATGGAAGCACCTTGTGTCACTGTGAGGCACCCAATAAAGTCACGTTCTATTGCCCCTCCGGCCTCGTCATTGAAGTACTGGTCATGGACATAACAGGGTAGACATACCTCATGCCGCTAAACTTGTCAACAGTTCCGGCTGAGAAGATGGCAAATGTATGTTATATACCTCAGGCAGGCACAAACCGTGCAGGCCACGGTATACAGCCACTGAAAAACCTTCTCTCATTCAGCAGAAAACCACAACAATTTTATGACACAGCGAAGGGGTACCAGAGTAAAGGCAGCCCAAACAACACAAGCATAATGTCAAACAAACTGTATAACCGCATACCATACCAGGAGGAAAGAAATAGGAAGAGTGACTGGATGCAGGGGATATATATAGGGTGTGCATCCACAGGTGTGGTTAATTTGATTTAATGCTCCTACCCCAAGGATCGGTGTCACTTGGTTACAGGTTCACTGAAATGGAATAAAAGCAAGACTGCATGAAGTAAAATTATAAATAAAAAAAGTAACAGCTTCCTAAGGCGTAACGATTTACGAAAGATATCAAATAGTTTTTCTTTTTTTTTTGGCATTTGTTGCACTGCATTGGTATGATATGGACTTGATATTAGCAGCTTCAGCATGCATTAATATTTAAATTATCACAAAATATAGATCAATAAAATTTTGAACAATTATCAGAAAAGGTCTGCACATGTCAAGTTAAATAACAAGCATTCACGGCACGACAGCAGCATAAGCATTTTAATGTCAGGGTAAAACAAACAGCTGCAGCTGTCTGTATTTACCCCGACATTAAAACACCCAACACCTTGATATCTTTCTTAAATCGTTAAGCCTTAGTGTAGCAGGATGGATCTTCCTTCCTTCTTTTTTTCTCTCTCTACACTCCTGTCTGTCCATCCATCCATCCATCCATCCATCTTCTTCCGCTTAATCCTTTTCGGGTCACAGGGGGGCTGGAGCCTATCCCAGCATCTTTGGGCAAGAGGCAGGGTACACCCTGGACAGATTGCCAGTCCATCGCAGGGCCAACACAGAGAGACAGACAACCATTCACTCTCACAGTCATACCTAAGGACAATTTAGAATCTCCAGTTTGATCCCAATTAACCTAACTTGCATGTTTTTGGCATGTGGGAGGAAACCGGAGAAATCCCGGAGTAAACCCATGCAGACACGGGGAGAACATGCAAACTCCACACAGATCACTGTTGGTCGGGGGCTGGGATCGAACCCAGGATCCCCCGGCCAAGGGTGAGTTGCTGTGCTGCCGCAGTGCTAACCACTCCTCCACCGCACTGCCCCCCCATCTGTCATGGCCCTTTAATTGTTGGGTGGCACTGTGGATGAACGTGGCGTATTTAGGTGCCAGCCCTCACCTGCGGGCTACTTCCTTCCGTCTTCCTGGGATAGCTGCTCGCTGGTGTGGGGCTTTGTTGGTCTGTGAGGGTCTTTTGGTGCGCGCCTCTAAATAAGAAACAAGTGCGTTGGCTGTGAGTCCTGTGGTGCGGGGGTGTTGCTCTGCTCTGCTCAGGTCAGCTCTCCCTTTTTAAGCTTTTTGTGCCTTTGCGGTCGAGCCACTGTGCCTCCTACATCCAACTGTGCAGGCAAACCTACGTGCTTCAGCAATCAGCGCCGCGGTGTGTGGCTCGTTTCCAGTAGTCGCCACTCGCTCCCATACTGCTGTCTTGTTTATCCTGTAATGTTTTGTTCGGTCATGTCTATTTTCACAGTTTGTCTCATTTTGTATACTCTTGTTGTCCTTCTTTTATCTATTTAAAATTTTATAAGGACACAAGAGAATTAGAACACTATGCAGTGCCTTGTTTTATTCCATTAACTGGGTTTATTTTATTTTGTTTGTAAATTTTTTTTTTTTTTTACACTTGTCCTTTGTAATTATTAACAGCTTTGCTTTTATTGCCCCGAGTTTTAGTTCTTTCTTATGGTGTAATATTGAATACTGTAACGTCGGGGCCATGTTAAGGGGGGCAGGGATTTCCCAGCATGCTTTGCCAGTTGAAAACATTACTGTGTGTTATTAAATGTGTTATTATTGAGTTATACTGCTGTGTCATTATAACTGCGTTATAATAACCCAGCAGTGTTTAGCAGGATTAGGGCAAGATGTATCATGTGTGTGTGTAACCATGATTCAAACAGGGGTCTGGGAGAATGACCTCCCCTCCTGTCTGTGCTCAGAACCAGGTTGGGGGTTGGTGGTGTGTAAATAAAGCCTGTTCATCACAACCATCTTGCTCCTCTTTCTTTATGTGAATCCCGCAAACGTCACACTGGTGTCAGGAGTGGGGATGGAGCAAGATGAGGATCCAGGCGGAGGTCCAACGGCCGAAGCGGTTCATCGCTCGGCTGGGAACGGAGCGTAGAGCTAAGACGCCGGCACCCCTGGAGAGGCTCGCCACGATGGACGGAGCAGCAGACCCGACAGGACTGAGCAGAGCAAACCAGCCCTGTTTCCCGCCCTTTTCAGGGCAGGACGGGCTGGCGATTCCAGAGCAATTACGAGCAGCGATTGACCGGGAGATGACCATCCCATCCGTCCAGCAGCGGGCCAAGATTCCCCGCTACAACGGTGAGAACCTGTTGGATGACCACCTGGCCCAGGTTGAGTTGGCTGCCGCGCTGAACGAGTGGTCATTGGAGGAAACCACCGTGCTGAGAGCGAGTGGGAGGAAGAGCTACGGTAGATCACAGCAGCGCGTGCACGAAGGAGACAGCGGCGGCGACGCGAGGAAGGGTGACTTCCGCTGCACAGAGCCAGGGTACATCACATGGTACTGCCCCGCACACGGCGCACGACAAACTGGCCCCTCGCCGACGTTAAATTAGAGCGAGGTGGCATGGACGGGGGAAAAAGCCGCCTCCTGCAGAAGCTTCCCCCCGGCGGGTGACGTCACAGATGGCCTTTGGAGCGCAGCAGCAGCGGAAGCGAGCAGCGACAGATCCGGTCTTTTCCCGGGCTCGGCAGGGGGCTGGACGCATAGACGCGGGCCAGCGGCCCGCCTGGGAGGTCCTGGCAGCGGTGGGAGTCATGGGACTCCCGCTGCCACGAGGAGGACACTGTGCCGTGTCCTACCGCCACCCGCGATGTTTTCCCTTTCGGTGATGTCACGGAGGCCCTCGGGGCAGCAGCGACGCAGTGTGGAACGAGCAGGACGGAGATCCGGCCATTTTTCCAGGCACGGCAAGGGCCTGGACGCATGGACGCGGGCCAGCGGCTGCCTGGAGACCTGGCAGCGGTGGAGTCGGCCGGAGCAGGCTTGGGACTCCCCGCTGCCAGGGAAGGGACTGTGCGTGGTCCTACAGAGGCTGTCAGATGTGTCCATCCGCCCGCTGGTGGCCAAACCGGAACCCTACCCCAACCAGATATTCCCGACCGAGACTCAGATGGACACTGATGGCCCGTGCATGCCGCCCCCGGCACCGGGCTGACTCGCATTGGATTTCTGAAAGTGGACTTTGAATTTTCTGGGGACAGAAACCAGTCCGGGGGGGGGCAGTGTAACGTCGGGGCCATGTAAGGGGGCAGGGATTTCCCAGCATGCTTGCCAGTTGAAAACGTTACTGTGTGTGTATTAAATGTGTTATTACTGAGTTATACTGCTGGGTCATTATAACTGTGTTATAATGACCCAGCAGTGTTTAGCAGGATTAGGGCAAGATGTATCACATGTGTGTAACCATGATTGAAACGGAGGTCTGGGAGAATGACCTCCCCTCCTGTCTGTGCTCAGAACCAGGTGGGGGTCGGTGGTGTGTAATAAAGCTGTTCATCACAACCATCTTGCTCCTCTTTCTTTGTGTGAATCCCGCAAACGTCACAATACATTTCTTTTGTTGCAGGACAGGCGCTGTGGGCCTGAGGTGTGTGGCAGCCGGTTCCCCTGGTGGTGATTTTTCCCAGACTCCCTCTGAAGCACACGCAGGGTGTCCATCTGGTTGGTGTGCAGTCACGTGGTATTTAGTTTAAGACTCCTTTTTCCCCTTCTCCGGCTAGCCTCCCGGTAAGCCTCAGCCCTGATCCTTAGCAGGCCTTTGCCTAGTAGAAATTTATTTTAAGCTAAAACTCATTTTAGGCAAACAAGCTGTTGTTTATGGTTTTTAATTAGCAACTTATGATTGTTTTTTTTTATTGTTTAATAAAATGATCTGTTACTAATGGGGATTACGTCTATGGCTCTGGGTGGTGTAACGAACCTGTGTGACCTTACAGGTCTTGGGTTGTAGAAAACTATTTTCCTGGGACGAAATTCCCCAGGTGGCGTTGTTGTGCTTTTCGTTAAAAACTCCACCACCTGCCCCATTTTGGCATTGTTGGCAGGATTCACACTCATTTAACGGGCTGAGATGTGATTTCCATTTAGTTTATTTTTTTGTTTTGTGTTGTTTTAGTACTGTTAGTGTCTGCAGTGGTATTTGTACATCGTTTATTGTACTGATAGACAAGACAGCAGTATTCATTAGAGGGACCAACCTGTTTCCACAGAGATTAATTTACTTTTTTTTTTTGCTTTGATGTAGCATGTCCACATTTGGTATGGAGGAGGAAGTGCAGCAGCTCAGGGAGCTAGTTTTGCAATTAAAGGCAGATAACGAGCGGCTGCTTCAGGAGAGGGCTGTTTCTCAGCTGGGCCCTAGTGGAGCCGATCTGGTGCCTCCTGCTTCAGGTTTTGGTGCCCCTTCTGCAGGCACCAGCACAACTGTCACTGAGAGGCTGGTGGTTATACCCAGGGACCGTAAATGTCCCATGTTTAATGGTAGAACATTCATAAGTATAGATGAGTGGACTGAGGAGATTCAGGCGTCTATGCGTGCCCGGTCATCTCTCCTCCGCTGACCAGCCTTTATTTTTGATCATTTGGAAGGGGAAGCGAAGGATGAGATCAGATTTCGCAGTAATGCTGAGTGTGGGGATCCAGCCCAGGTTTTAGCTATTTTGAAAGAGGTCTATGGTCATGCCCAGTCATATGTGACCCTGCAGCAAGCCTTTTTTCTCCAGGTAACAACAAGGAGGAGAGACAGTGCAGGAGTATTCCCCTAGCTTTGATGGCATTAATGGAGCAAGTAAAACAATGTGCACCATGATGGTATGCTTAATACAGGGGTTTTACTTCGTGACCAATTTGTTGAACGTGTTGTGGACAGTGCTCTTCGGTAGGGAGTTAAAACACTTGTCCATGGCCACTCTACTGCTACCCTGTTGGAAGTACACAGGGAGGCGATTGGGTGGGAAAGAGAAGGATTCTCGGGAAGGTATGAGGAAGCGTAGTTATTCTGTTCCATCAGCTTATGGGCTTGCGTGTGGTATGCAGGGTGGCTCTCATCCTGTTCACCTGGTATCTCCACAGAGTAGTCCTGGTCTGAGCTGAACTGATGGATCTTTTGAAGAGCCAGCAGCAACAGCTAAACCAGCTTACACAGGCTGTAGTTTCCCCTACAGGCCCCTTCTCCCCAAAGTCGGCATTTGTGCATTGGACCATTGATCTGTTTGAAGGTGTTTGCGGCAGGCCACTTTGTGAAAGACTGCGATGAGTGAGCGTAGCACCTTCTCGTACTCATGTCAATTCTGTCTCTGATATGCCCTCTGTGATTAGGCCCTCCACCAGTCGGAAAACTGAAACCACTGAGCTGTTGAGCCACCGTTCAGATGGGGATGTTTTAGGCTCACCGAGAGAGTTCGAGGCTGGGTTGATGTATTCATGCCCCACCCTTGAAGTTTTGTTTGGCAGTATCACCCGTCTCTTGCTTGGTGGACACTGGGTCCTGGTGTCCACCATCACTGCGAGTTTCTTTCTAGAGCCATTTGCACCTTGGGGCATGATCGTCTGCAGTCTTGTCGGTGGTTGCAGCTTCGGGCAGCTAATGGGCTCGTCATACCATGTGTGGGTCTATTTGGAGTTGGACGTTGGCCCCTGTGTGGTAAGATCATTCCTGGTTGTGGATTTTGGTGGTGAAGGATCCCCTCAAGTCCAGTTTCTCTCTGCCCTGGGAATTTTGGGATGAATGTCATTGTTGCTGCCTAACCGAAAACCTTTTTGGCGAATATGGTCCGTCTTTGTTTGACTCTGCCTCTTGTGCTCGTAGGTTCCTGGCTCAGTCTTTGAAGCCCTGCAGCCATGTCATCATGTTACTGATCAGGCTTCAATAACCCTCAATGGAAACTGTCAGGGTCTGTGGTAACGCTCAGTGCGTATACCTGGTAGGGTTATGAGACTGGTGGCCAGTACTTGCCCTGAGCAGTTTTTCTGGTCAGGCTGCACTCTTTGAGCCCCCCGGAGTCCAGCCTACCCAGGGGGGTTGTGGCTTCCCCTAGCCTTGTTTGAGTTGTTAGAGGGACAGTCTAACATTCCAGTGGTCAAGATGGGAACAACAGAGGTTCTCCTGTACCACGTCATTAGCCTTGGCGCTTTAAGTGATGCCCATGTTATTAGTCTCCCTGCCGGAGCCACCAAAATAAAGTCTGCTATTGCCACTGTATCCACTCAAGCTGTGGCTAACCCTGTCGATGGAGGGCTGGATACAGTGGACTTGACTGGGTTGGCAGAAGAATTGCAGACCGAGGTGAGGTTTTTACTTCAGCGGTACAATTGTCTTTTCTGCCCATGAGGGTGACTTTGGATGCACAAACCTCATTTCACACCACATACCTCTGCTAGATGATATCCCAATCCGGCAGCGGTATCGGCACATCCCTCCATCAGAGTATGAAGTGGTGAAGGTCCATATTAACCAGCTTCTTGAGGCTCAGATAATTAGAGAGTGCAGCAGTCTCTATGCCTCCCCCATTGTTTTGGTCCGTAAGAAGGATGGTGCTCTACGCTTGTGCGTGGATTACCGCCTTCTGAACCAAAAGACGAGGAAGGATGCGTTTCCCCTTCCTCGTTATCGAAGAGACTAGGAATGCGCTCTCGGGGCCAACTGGTTTTTAACATAGATCTGGCCAGGGGTACAACCAGGGTCCTGTGTTGGAGCAGACAAACCAAAGACGGCCCCTTTTGTACACCCTTGGCCTCTTTGAATGGAACTGGATGCCCCTTTGGTTTGTGTAATGCCCAAGCACGTTCCAGCGCTTGATTGCAGCGGATATTTGGGGATCCAGCAGTGCAGTCTTTTCTTCTTTATCTTGATGACATACCTTGTGTTCTCCTCCACCGTCTCCTGACCACACGCAAAGGCTGGAAGTTGTCCTGGGTCACCTACAGGAAGAAGGCCTAAAGACAAAATTCGGAAAGTGTGCTTTCTTCAAGAAAGAGGTATAATACTTAGGTCATGTTATCTCCAGCCAAGGAGTTTCTACTGACCTGGTAAGACTGAGGCTGTGGCAGGTGGCAGCATCCCCAGATGGTGCCTGAATTGATAGTGCCTGAATTGTGCTCCTTTTAGGCTTTGCCAGCTACTCCCAGCGCTTTGTAGCGGGAATTTCCCCCACATTGGCTCGCCCTGTTGATAAGCTGGTGGCCGAATCTAGCCGATATAAAGGTTCCAAGAGAGGGGAAGGGAAGGACTTGGTGGCTGCCCTGAACTCCTCAGTGTGACGGAGAGGTTTTGAGGCCTTAAAGACACGACTGGTCTGCTGCCTCATATGTTGGCCTACGCCTACTTCTCACGATCTCCTTACAGTTTGGAGATCAATGCCATTCTAATGGCCTTGAGCCGGTCCTGTATCAGACTCGGATGGTCGGTGTGCGACCTGTGAGCGTCCTATGCTAGCTGAGGGCCACCAACCCACTGAGCGCAACATGAACAACTATAGTTCCATGAAACTGGAATTTCTTGCACTCAAGTGGGCCATGACGGAGAAGTTCCGGGAATATCTGTTGGGACACAAGTGTGTGGGTTTCACAGATAACAACCCATTGAGCTACCTCCACATGTCATAATTTGCCCTGCAGGGCAGGAAATGCAAAACCCATGCGCTGAACTATTAATTAGTGTAGTTTATTAACTCAACGAATAAACACAAAGTTCCATAAAGTGTTCAAAAACAAAGAAGTAAACAAGAGGTAAGTTACTAACAAAGTACTGGCCAGAGCAAAGCAGGGCTCTGGTGGAGATGTGGGTTAGCAAGCCAAAGCGGCGACAAAGTAGGAAAGCACACAGCATCCTTAAATAGGGCTCAAAACCCATTACACAATATTTGGCAGGTGTGGGTGCCCGAGCAGGCAGGATAAGGCAATAATACATAATCAGGATCAGCTGGGTGAGTAAGAGGGAGGCAAACCACAGACTGACAGTTGACAGGGCTCGCCCACACAAAGTTACACACCCCTGACAGCTGTCAACAGAAGAAAAGGACAATACCGGAGATAAGGGGATAACACATCATGCCAAAGCATACTTATGAATAGGTACAGAAAATAAAAATATAACACTAACACAGACAGAAAAATGATAAGCAGAAAACAAATACATGGACCCAAAAGGCATGAAGTGCAACAGATGAAAAAATAAACAGAAAAAGCCATGAGACCAAGTCTGGTGGAATTTTCCAGCCCTCGGCTCATGACACCACACTGCAAAACTGGGGGCCACAGAGCACCAGTGGGCTGCCCAACTTGCCTCTTTCGATTTTGAAATTAAGTATCGGTCTGAACGAAGCAACAGAAATGCCGACTCACTTTCTCGGCAGCACACCTCTAGCTGTGGCTTGGTTGAGTGCACTGGACCCGGGACTTCAGTCCCTCGGGCCCTCCAGCAAGTTTTACACCCGGCCCCAGTTGCCTGTGCAATCCAGTCCCTGGTCTGTGTTCTCCTGAGCCATTTTTTCTCTGACCTTCGCTCCTTCTAGGAGACTGATCCTCTCTTGAAGGACGTCTTTCCGTTTTGGAGGAGGCATGTTTGGCCCACCCAGGCAGCTCTCCAGACCAGTTTTGGCATTGTTGCACCAGTGGTCCCATTTGGTAGAGAATGGGGGGGGTGCTGTACCGTCGACTCTTTCGTCCAGATGGGGGTGAAGAAACCCTCCAACTGATCTTGCCCGCTGTCCTTAAAGGGAAGATTTTAAGGCAGCTGCACCAAGAACATGGTCACCAGGGCATGGAGAGAACCACTGAATTGGTGCAGGAGTGCTGCTCCTGGCCAGGTATGTCTTCCGACATAAAGCAGTGGGTCCAAGAATGTGAGTGTTGCCAAGTTGCAAAAGATTTGGCACCTGTCCTACGTAATTTTATGGGACATTTGTCTGCATCTAGGCCCAATGAAATTGTGGCCATAGACTTTACTGTGTTGGAGCCCTCCCCGAAATGGGTCTGGAATTTTGCCCCAGGCCTAATCAGTCACCTGACCTAAATCCAATTGAAAATCTGTGTAATGAACTGAAGACCAGAGTTTATAGAAGACACCCACAGAAGCTTCAAGATTTGAAGACTGTGTGGAAGAATGGGCTAAAATCACTCCTGAGCAATGCCTGCGCCTAGTTTCTCCAGGAGACATCTGGATGTCTCCTGACATACAGGAGACATCTGGAAGCTGTTATTACCAACAAAGGCTTTTCTACTAAATATTAAATGAATTTCACCAAGCATGTTCAATACTTATTCCCTGTGTCATTCCACTTTATTAAATATAACGTGTTTTGTGAATACAGTTGTGTCATGGTTTGGGCTTGAGTTTGGGATCAAGCACACACTTTATGTTCATTTATTATTTTTCTGTGTTCATGTATGATTATTTTTACATTTATTGCCCTCTGTGTCTCCCTAAGTCCCCTGTCTTTATCTTCTGTGTTCATCCCTTGTCTGGTCCTGGTGTCTGTGTGTACAGCCCCGCCCATCCTGTGTTTCCCACCTGTAATCACTTCCCTGCTGCCCTTGAGTGTACCCACCTGTTCTTTGTTATGGTGATTAGTTCTCTGTCTATATATCCTGTGCACTGTCTGTGTCTAGTGTGGCATCATTAACATTATGTTGCTGTTCCCTGCCGGTCATTCCCTGTATCCTGAATTATTTCCTGTAAGTTGATTTGCCTTTAGTGTTTAAGTTAACACAAGATAAAGGAAATGATAGTGGACATGAGGAAAGGGAGGAGGAGACCCCATCGGCCACTGTTCATCTGGAAGCTTGAGGTGGAGAGGGTGAGCAGCTTTAAATACCTGGGCATCCACATCAGCGAGGACCTTAAGTGGACACGCTACACCACAGAGCTGGTCAAGAGAGCTCAACAGCGACTGTACTTTCTGAGGAGGCTGAAGAAGTTCAGCTTGTCTTCCAGGATCCTCAACAATTTCTACAGCTGCATCATCGAGAGCATCCTCACCAATGGCATCACTACGTGGTACGGAAACACCACTGCCCTGGAGCGCAAACGCCTTGCAGAGAGTGGTGAAGACAGCGGAGAAGATCATCAGGACTCCACTCCCCTCTCTGCAGAGCATCTACCACTGCAAACTCCAAAAGAGAGCTGACACCATCCTCCGGGACCTCACCCACCCCCAGCACAGACTGTTCACACTTCTACCTTTCACACATCTAGGCCAAGGGTACAGAAGTGTGAAATGCTGGACAACCAGACTGAAAAACTCCTTCTTTCCCACTGCCATCAGACTCATGAACAGACAACAACTCCCAAAACTCTGTAACACAGCTTTGCATATAGGAACTCACACACCGGCTGCTAAATTTGCACACTGCTCACTGTACAGTAGATATAGTATCACCTGTCTGATGTCCATATCATCTCTGCTGCTACTTATCAGTAATTTGTAATTATACACACTGCATGTTGCACAATGCTCATTTGCACACTGTACATATGTCTATGCCATCTTAGGTTCACATCAGGTTGCACACTGCTCATTTGCACACTGTACATAGGTTCATGCCATCTCAGGTTCACACCATCTCTGATATCAATATACCACTATCATTTTAGTCATCTGGTGACTTTCATTTTCATTCCTCTACTGCCTAACTGTGTGTTGGTGTATGTGTCTTAGCATCCATCAGTACTAGGATTGAGTTACTGTGTTAGTGTGTCATGACCTATTAGAATTGTTGTTTCTGTACCTTTAACTTGGCATTCGTTCGGAGAGCAAAGTAAGAATTTCATTGCTCAGGAAATGTAGCATTTCTTAACTGTGCGCATGATAATAAAGCTTTTGAATCTTGAATAGTTATTTTCTCCAGCCCACGTGCTGCTATTTGTTTGTTCTTTTGTTTTCTGTCAATAAATCATTATTTGCTCTTAAGTCCTGCCTGCTGTAGAAGGTCCATTTTTTCCCTATTTGCCTGCCAGAGTGTTTCATGACAAGTTGGCCTTAATTTTTGTATCTTTGGATTACTTAGGTTGCTACTGATATCTGGTGAAAATCTCAGGTCATTGGCTCCATCAGAAATATGTTTAATGAGAAAAATGTTGACGTTGTGGCGTAACATTATGTAGCTCACATATTCCTTGGCAGAGACCCAGACATGAGGAAACTTTGAGCTCGCAGTGTGTATTGACATCACGCCTCAAATGGACATTGAGTCTGGACCCCCTGCGGACTGGAGAAGAAGTGAGAAGATCTGAGAGTGGACATGAAGAGACTGTCTGACTCCTGGGGTCAGACAGAGAAGCCGAGAGGACAATGGGAGGATTAAATGTGAATGGAATTCTGTGTTTGATGTGAATGTGATTTGTGTCTGATGTGACAGTATAAAGGTATGTGGTTTATCGCAGCTCAGTCTCTTCATTCTCTGATTGAGAGAGGAGCTGTAGGACTTGAGATGAAATAAACCAATACTGAAAAATCATTCAGTCTCTTCATTTCGAGGTTCCTACATTGGTGACCCACACGTGAGAAGTATGGAAAGGCTTGGAGGTCGTCTCTCCGACTCCGACTCCGAACCTGATTCACCAGAGACCGCCCGCACCGGCGTAAGCTCCATTAAACTCCCCGAGTTCTGGCAAGAGGACCCGCACTCATGGTTCCAACACGTGGAGTCGCGGTTCGTGCTCAATGGGGTATCAGCAGATGACGTTAAGTTCCACAATGTCATCGCAAGACTCGACAGCCGCACAGCCCGGTGTGTGCGGAGCCTGGTGCAGCAGCCGCCCGCTGCTGGCAGATACGACGCCCTGAAAGCCGCCCTCATTCGGAGCTTTGTGCCATCAGCCGAGGTGAGGGCCAGAACACTTCTGGACCTGCGCGACAGAGGAGGACGCAGGCCGACCGTCCTCATGGAGGACATGCTGCAGATGATCGGGGCAGACAACGATGCGTTTTTATTTAAACACATCTTCTTAAGGACCCTTACAGCGCACATGAGAGGCTCCCTGTCCAGCATGAGGTGTGTGGACCAGCAGGACTTCCGCGCGCTGGCTTTGGAAGCGGAGCGGCTCCTGGACGCATGCGGCAAGCAGGAGACGGCAGCGGCAGCAGCAGACTTCGGCGCGGCGGCCCAGGGCGATGGAGATCCGGTGGCAGCAGAGCCGACCCCAGCGACAACAGCGGCAGCGCAGTCCCGAAGCAGAGGAGGGGACGAGCTGTGTTTCTACCATCGACACTTCGCGCACAAGGCTCACAGATGCGTCCCGGCATGCAACTTCAGGAAGCAGGGAAACGCAAGAGCCGGAGGTCGTTAGCAGCTTCGACCCTCGGCGAACGGAACAAGCTGCTGTACCTGACAGACGTGAGCTCCGGACGGCAATTCCTCGTTGACACCGGAGCACAGAGGAGTTTCATCACCGCAACCTACGCGGACCGGATGGCCGGTCCCCGCGGAGATGGGGCAACAGCCGCAAACGAGCTCGTCGATCTATGACTTTTGGCGAAAGAACTCTGCGCCTGTCCTTGCACGGCCGCACCTATGAATGGACCTCTCATGAGTAGCGGCGGGTGCATTGAGTTTCAACCTGTTAGGGCGCCGACTTTTTTGAGCTCACATGGCTTGTTGAGTAGACATGGCTAATATGACGCCTTGGTTAATGCATCTCTCTTTTTGATCTATTCCCTGTCGCAGCGCGAGTGTCCCGCCGTAGTAAGCCAACGCCGCCGCAGCGGAGGTAACTTCCACACTCTCCTAAACCAGTTCCCAGCACTCACAGTTCCCACGTTTTCAGCTAAGGTGGCGAAGCACGGGGTGGAGCACTTTATAACCACAAGTGGCCCACCAGTTTTTGCTAAGGCTCGGCGCTTGGATGCAGCTAAGCTCTCCATTGCGCGTGAGGAGTTCGCCAACCTGGAAAGGTTGGGCATAATTCGCCGCTCGAAGTCCGCTTGGGCTTCCCCCCTCCACATGGTCCCTAAGGCGGACGGCTCGTGGAGACCATGCGGCGATTATCGCAGGTTAAACAATGCCACAGCGCAGGACCGCTACCCAATTCCGCATATCCAAGATTTTTCGGTGCATTTGGCCAAGGCGCGAATTTTTTCTAAAATAGACCTGGTCCGCGGTTACCATCAGGTCCCGGTCCAACCAGAGGACATTCCCAAGACAGCGGTAATAACCCCTTTCGGGCTTTTTGAATTTTTACGCATGCCTTTTGGCCTTAAAGGCGCTGCGCAAACCTTCCAACGCATGATGGATGCCGTTTTGCGCAACCTCTCTTTTGTTTTTGTCTACTTAGATGATATTTTAGTCGCCAGTGCCTCTGAGGAGGAACACGAAAGTCACCTCAGAACTGTTTTTCAGAGGTTGGGAGCGCACGGGTTGATAATCAACCCAGCCAAGTGCCATTTTGGCGCAGCACAGATCGATTTTTTTAGGGCACCGCGTCTCCCCAGAGGGTGCAGTTCCGCTGCCCTCCAAATGTACGCGCAGTGGCTGAGTTTCCCAGCCACAAAACGGTCAAGCGTTGCAAGAATTTTTAGGTATGGTAAATTTTTACAACCATTTCATACCTCACGCGGCGCAGCTCATGCAACCGTTGTACGCCGCGCTAAAAAAACAGAAGCCCTCCAATGCGATTGAGTGGTCCCCGGAGCGGGAGCGCGCATTCACTCAGGTTAAGAAAGCACTAGCGAATGCAGCACTGCTGGCTCACCCAGACCCAGCAGCCCGAATAGCGCTAACCACAGACGCGTCAGATGTGGGTGGCCATAGGAGCCGTGGTTAGAACAGCAAGTCGCCGAGGGCTTGGCAGCCACTCGCTTTTTTTAGCAGATCCCTACGCGATGCTGAGCGATAAATATAGGCGTTTGACAGGGAACTGCTAGCGCTCCCACTGGCCATTCGCCATTTTCAGTTCTGGTTGGAAGGGCGGCGTTTCACGCGTTTGTCGACCCACCAACCGTTAACCTTTGCAATGTCCAAAGTCTCAGAACCATGGTCAGGCCGACAGCAGAGGCAGCTGGCCGCAATTTCAGAATTCACCACCGATATACAGCACGTAGCCGGTAAATTTAATGTGGTGGCGGACTGCCTCTCGCGAGCGGTAACAGCGCCTGTCCGCACGGATGGGGGCTGTAGCGCCGCAGACGCGGAGCGCGGTAACAGCACGGACGCGCACGCGGCTCCGGTGCACGTAGGGATAGATTATGCAGCCATGGCAGCAGAGCAGGGCGAAGACACAGACGTGCGCGCGCTCCTGTCTGGACCAACAGGGTTAAGGCTGGAGAACGTAAGTTTACAAACCGGTTCACCCCCGCTTATTTGCGATGTATCCACCAGTCGACCTCGCCCAGTGGTACCGGCCACGTGGCGCCGTCATGTTTTTGACGCGGTGCACTCCCTAGCACACCCGGGAGTACGCGCTTCGGTGAAAATGGTAGCAGAGAAGTTTGTTTGGCCGAGCCTGCACAAGCACGTGAGTGGGTGAGAGCCTGCATGTCCTGCCAGCGAGCCAAAGTTCACAGGCACACAAAAGCTCCTTTAGAACCTTTCCACATCCCGGCTAAGAGGTTTGATCATGTGCATGTAGATCTAGTGGGACCCCTGCCGCCCTTGCAGGGGTTCACACATCTCCTGACAATGGTGGACCAGACCACGCGTTGGCGGATGTGGTCCATTGCAGTCTACCCACAGCAGCAGAGGTGACTCGCGTTTTTTTAACAGCTGGGTAGCACGGTTCGGAGTCCCGTCGGACATTACGTCGATAGGGGTCCGCAGTTCGTTTCAGAGCTGTGGTCAGCCGTGGCAGCGGCTTAGGGGCAACAGCCCATCGCACCACCGCTTTCACCACAGGCCAACGGTTTATGCGAGCGTTTTCACAGATCGTTGAAGGCAGCCCTCAGAGCGTCGCTCACGGATACAGATTGGGTAACAAACTACCATGGGTTTTATTGGGGTTGCGTTCGGCACCCAAAGAGGATTTAGATGCCTCACCTGCTGAATTAGTTTTTACTCAACCTCTCAGGCTGCCAGGAGAATTCCTGCCAGCCCATGCAGCACCCGAGCGCCCCCCGGTGCGGGGACCACTACGCAGCACGGGGGCAGAAATGCTCCCGGGCCCCGCTCATCACACTTTTCCGCGGGTTTTTGTTCCCAAGGCTTTGCAAAACGCAGAGTTTGTTTTTGTCTGGCACGATGCCCAGCGTCACAGCCTCCGCCCACCTTACGATGGTCCGTTCCGACTGCTGGAAACCGGGGAGAAATATTTTGTGCTGGACTTGGGGGGCAGGAAAGAAACAATCAGTGTTGACAGATTAAAGCCTGCTTTTGTGTTACGTGACGAACCTGTACGGCCGGCGGGGGCGCCTCGACACGGCAGGCCTCCCAAGGAACAGCCCCTAGTTCCCCAGCAGGGGGTAAATAACCCTTCTCCCCCTCATTCCACAGACGCACAGCAGGACGGCACAACACAGGCTGCGAAGCCTGCGTTCAGCAGATTCGGGAAGAGATTGAAACCTAAGCAACGGGCAGAGTGATGTGTATTGTGATCAACCCGTGTAAATTGTGCTGTAGATCCTGCAAAGGGGGGGGGGTGATGTAAGAGTGTAATGTGTATGACTGCCCATTATTGACATGAAGTCGGTGTGTGTGTCCATTCTTGACATAGTGTGTATGGCTGTCCATTATTGACATAAGGTGTATAGCGGGTAGAGTAGTGTTGGTGTATGTCCGTTCTTGGGCGTTTCGGGGGGAGTGATGTGGCGTAACATTATGTAGCTCACATATTCCTTGGCAGAGACCCAGACATGAGGAAACTTTGAGCTCGCAGTGTGTATTGACATCACGCCTCAAACGGACATTGAGTCTGGACCCCCTGCGGACTGGAGAAGAAGTGAGAAGATCTGAGAGTGGACCTGAAGAGACTGTCTGACTCCTGGGGTCAGACAGAGAAGCCGAGAGGACAATGGGAGGATTAAATGTGAATGGAATTCTGTGTTTGATGTGAATGTGATTTGTGCCTGATGTGACAGTATAAAGGTATGTGGTTTATCGCAGCTCGGTCTCTTCATTCCCTGATTGAGAGAGGAGCTGTAGACTTGAGATGAAATAAACCAATACTGAAAAATCATTCAGTCTCTTCATTTCGAGGTTCCTACAACGTGTTCAGTATTTATTTTCCCGTTATTTGCACGTAAGCCATAATCCAATACGCATTGTCTATTGCTGTGGAAGAGTTGATCAATCCGACAAAACCTTTTCAGATCAACTTCAAGCCAGCATGTGGCTGGACCTGTGATTGAAAGGTTGCTGGTTCATGTCCTGCTTTCGGTACCTTGCCCACACCATTTTATTTGATATAAGATGAAATTTAAAATTATAATTAAGGAGGTTAACCTTAGGATTTGTTAGTGGGTAAGGTTAAAAAGGTAGTAAACAGATATTAATTAAAATTTTGAAACCATCGCTAAGGTTGTCTTGAAAACTAACATTTTTCTTTGAAAGTTGTAACTTTTTTGGTATTTTCAACTTTTTTCCTGGCAAATGTATTACTTTTGTAATTAATTTAGCAATTTTTAAAAAAATAAATTTGCCATGTTTTGTGATAAACTTGCTACCTTTTCCCCCACACAAATTTACAACAATTTACTCATAAATTTACACGCCACCCTCTTGAGGTATTTCAGACATGTCCCACTGGGAAGAGACCCCGGGGCAGGCCCAGGACACGCTGGAGAGACTATTATGTCTCCCAACTGGCCTGGAAATGTATTCGTATCCTCTCTGAAGAGCTGGAGCAGGTGAGAGGAGAGAGGGAAGTCTGGGCTTCTCTGCTTGAGCTGCTGCCTCCGTAACCTGGACCTCCAGAAAAGTGGTAGAAGATGGATGGATGGATGGATGGATGGGTTACTCATAAACTTGCAACTTTTTTCTAAAAAATTTGCAACTTTTTGTCTCAGATTTTCTTGATTTTTCTGGTACATTTGCTACTATTCTCTCACTGATATACTATGTTTCCCTATATAAATTATCCTTGCAGTCTATGGGGATGAAGGATGACAGGTTAACAAGAAGGGATGCTTTTGGGTCATTTTGCCAACAAAGGAAATGGCCTTTTTAATGTTTTTGGAAAGATTTATTTGAATAGAGGTCTAATACACTGCTCAAAAAAAATAAAGGAACACTTTGAAAACACATCAGTGTCACGCCGCGCCATTCATCAGCGGCGCCACCTGCTCACGCACCTGATCCTCATCAGCGGCGAGGGATAAAAGCAGTCTCGCCCGGAGGCTCGGCCTGAAGCCGTCAGACTTCGTCCCTCACCGTTGTGAGCATACTTCTCTTCAGCATCAACATTATTTGGGTAAGAACCCTTACCTCTCTTTCCCAGTCTGCTCCCCTGTGCACAGGTGGATTCCCCGGCGGCGGACATCTCCACTCCATCGCCAATCCTCGCTGCTGTACGGAGCTCTCCAGGTGGCTGTCTTCCGGGCTTCGCCCCCTTGTTGTGCCAGCTATCCTGACAAACCAAGTAAGTCCTTCTCTCGCCATAAATCCCTCCTGTGTTGGTGTATGCCCGTCACCCTCTCCCTGTGCTCTCTCCATAGGGTTGCTCGGCTGAACGGTCACCTGCCTCTGTGCCTGAAGCAGACGCCATCACCAACACATTTACATCCCGCAGACACGCACTCATTCACTCCTGCTGTTAATAAACTCTTTGAACTACTCTAAGCCTGTGTGTGTGCGTCTCCTGAGCTGTGCGTTATGTCAGTACGGCTTCAGCAGAGCGGCTCGGCGGACAGCGGGCTCGCACACCGGTTTTCCACTCTCGAGGCTAGAGTGGATCAAATAGCTTATCAACAACAGGTGATCTTTAATCAATTATTGAATTTAACTAACCGGTTGGGCCGCTTGGATCCTCAACAGCCGTTCCCCCCGGCTCGTCAGGGTGGCGCGGCTCCTGCTGTTCCAGCGGCCGTCCAGCCGGCTCCAGTGGCACCGGTTCGGCTCACACCGATTCCGACCCCCGCCCGCTTTA
Organism: Pholidichthys leucotaenia; assembly: GCA_020510985.1. NCBI lineage: Eukaryota > Metazoa > Chordata > Actinopteri > Cichliformes > Pholidichthyidae > Pholidichthys > Pholidichthys leucotaenia. Next base: position 217,749,225 of record CM035839.1, read on the forward strand.
GCGGTAAGCTCGGCGGAGCGCGGGGGTTCATTATGCAGTGTGAGTCCGTGTTCCACCGTGTGCCCGGAGATTTTCCCTCGGATCACAGCCGAATTGGGTACATGGGGAATCTCCTGGAGGGGCGTGCGTTAACTTGGACCTACGCCGTAATGGCGAGGCCCAGTTATGCCACCCTCACCTATGACCAATTCGTGGGGCGCTTTCTGGAGGTCTTTGACCATTCTCTAACCGAGACGGTCCAGGTCGATCGGCTTCTCGCTCTCCGGCAGGGAGACCGGTCGGCAGCGGACTACTCGGTCGACTTCCGGGTAGCGGCGGAGGAATTGGGCTGGGGGGAACGCTCCCTCTGCGGCCTGTTCCTCCGCAGCCTCAACGATGATCTGAGGGATGAACTGGCTGGACGGGATATCCCTGGGACGCTAGCGGAGCTGACATCCTTAGCGGTAAGTTTGGATAACAGGCTGCGCGAGCGCTCCTCGGGGCGGAAGTCTTCTTCTTCTCGCCTTCGTGGAGTCTCACCGCACCTGTTCCAAGCTCGCCCCCTGGCGGCGCCGCCAGCATCGTGCCCCGAGGAGTCAGAGCCGATGGTGACGGGCTGGACCAGGCTTTCCCCTGCGGAGAAACAACGCCGCCGTGAGTTGGGCCTCTGCATGTATTGCGGAGGTGACCAACACACCGTGGAGCGTTGCCCATGGAAAGCCAGTCGGCGGGGTCCACGAATCACTGTAGGGGGCCTCGCGGATCTCCACCGGTTAGACACACTTACCCAACTGAAGCTGCCCATCCGTTTCTGCCACAATCCCACTGGGCACCTCACCCACGCACTGGTGGATTCGGGCGCAGAAGGCAGCTTCATTTCACAAGGCCTGGCAACCCGATTGGGCATCCGCTGTCAGGCACTCAAACACCCCATCTCCCTGGTCCATCTCTCCCGTGCCTCCCTTGGGAGAGTTACCCATCAAACCATTCCTGTCCCAGTCATCATCTCAGGGAACCACCGGGAGGAGATGGTTTTCTACGTCCTGCCCAACTCTGTGTCGCCCGTCATCCTGGGGTACCCCTGGCTACGCCTCCACAACCCTGTCCTGGACTGGAGGTCAGCTGGGGTGTCGGCATGGAGTACCTTCTGCATGGGCACCTGCCTTCAGTCCGCTGCCTGCTCCCCGTCCGCGGCTCCTCCTGTGGCGGATACAGCACCTCCGGACCTGTCGCTGGTGCCTCCAGAATTTCACGACCTGGGTATGGTATTCAGTAAATCAAAAGCTATGTCTCTTCCCCCGCATCGACCATATGACTGTGCCATCAATCTCCGCCAGGGGGCTCCCCTGCCATCTGGTCGGCTCTACAGCCTGTCGGCGCCGGAGAGGGAGACAATGAATACGTACCTAAAGGAATCACTGAGTGCTGGGATTATTCGCCCATCGTCGTCACCCGTGGGGGCAGGGTTTTTCTTTGTCGGGAAAAAGGACGGTTCCCTCCATCCCTGCATAGACTACCGAGCGCTTAATGACATCACTGAGAGGGACCGTTACACCCTGCCCCTCATGGACACTGCCTTCCACTCCCTCCAGGGGGCGACCTGGTTTACCAAGCTGGATCTACGCAGCGCTTACCACCTCATCCGGATCCGGGAGGGAGATGAATGGAAAACAGCTTTCCGTACCCCGAACGGCCACTTTGAGTATCTCGTCATGCCGTTCGGGTTGACCAACGCTCCTGCCGTCTTTCAGCGCCTCATTAATGACGTCCTCCGGGATTTCATCGGCCTTTTCGTGTTCGTCTACCTGGACGACATTCTGATCTTCTCCAGGTCCAGAGACGAGCACCAGGTCCATGTGAGGCGGGTCCTCCAAAGACTGCTGGAGAATCGTCTGTACGTGAAGGCTGAGAAATGCGAGTTCTACGCTAGGACCACATCCTTCCTGGGATTCATCATCGCCCAAGACCAGGTGCTCCCAGACCCAGAGAAGGTGAAGGCGGTGGTGGAGTGGCCTACTCCCGCATCCCGGAAGCAGGTGCAACAGTTTGTTGGCTTCGCCAATTTTTAGCGCCGCTTTGTCCCGAATTTCAGCTGGATCGTCGGACCGCTGACCCGCCTCACGTCCCCGAAGGTCCCGTTCCGGTTGACCGAAGAGGTCGATGCTGCCTTTAAGGCGCTGAAGGCAGAGTTCTCCTCTTCCCGGGTCCTTCGCCAGGTCGACCCCGCGCTGCAGTGCATTGTGGAGGTGGACGCATCGGACACGGGAGTGGGAGCAGTGTTATCCCAACGATCACCGGACGATGGCGCCAAGCGACCGTGCGCCTTCTTCTCCGGGCGCCTGTCCCCGGCGGAGAGGAACTACGATGTGGGGGACAGAGAGCTCCTGGCCATCAAACTCGCCCTACAGGAGTGGCGCCACTGGCTAGAGGGGGCGGACCTGCCGTTTGTGGTCCTGATGGACCATAAGAACCTAGAGTACCTATGATCTGCCAAGCGCCTGAATGCCCGCCAGGCGCGCTGGTCTCTGTTCTTTGCCAGGTTCCGCTTTTCAATCACCTTCAGGCCAGGCTCCAAGAATGGCCTGCCTGACGCCCTCTCTAGACAGTTCACCCCCGTGGAGGCTGAGGAAACGCCCCACACTATCCTGCCCAGGTCGTGCGTCGTGGGAGCTGTCTCTTGGGACATTGAAGACAAGATCCGGAAGGCGCAGGAGGTGGAACCTGATCCTGGCGGCGGACCGGAGGGAAGACTGTTCGTCCCATCTGCGGTCCGAGGAGAGGTCATCCACTGGCTCCACACCTCCCGGCTCACCTGTCATCCCGGCACCTCTCGGATGATCAGCCTCCTCCAACGGTCCTTTTGGTGGCCAGGCCTGCGGAGGGATGCAGCCCGCTACGCCCGGGCTTGCCCAATCTGTGCCACCAGCAAGTCGGGAAATGCCCCTCCAGCGGGTCTGCTCCAGCCTCTGCCCGTCCCCGGCAGGCCCTGGTCACACATCGCGCTGGATTTCGTCACCGGACTCCCCGTTTCCAACTCTTTTGACACCGTCCTGACCATCGTGGACCGTTTCTCCAAGGCGGCACACTTCGTCCCCCTGCGAGGTCTCCCTACCGCCCTGGAGACGGCGGGCCTCCTCGTCCAACACGTGGTCAGGCTGCACGGGATTCCGGTAGACGTGGTCTCGGACCGGGGCCCCCAATTTTCATCCGAGGTTTGGAGATCTTTTTGTAACGCCATCGGAGCCAAGGTGAGCCTCTCCTCCGGCCATCACCCCCAGTCTAACAGGCAGTGTGAGAGGACCAACCAGGAGCTGGAGGCTGCGCTCCACTGTGTTACCAGATCCAAGCCGACGTCCTGGAGCAACCATCTCGCCTGGGTGGAGTATGCCCACAACACCGCCCGCTCTTCTGCAACGGGGATGTCCCCCTTCAAGGCGTCCCTGGGTTACGACCCCCCGCTGTTTCCAGCGCAGGAGAGCGAGGTAACTGTCCCCTCTGTTAGGGCGCACCTTAGGCAGTTCCGCTCCACCTGGGCTGCCACGCGTCATGCGCTTTTACGCACAGCGGAGCGCAACAGGACCGTGGCGGACCGGCACAGACGACCTGCCCCGGCGTACAGAGTTGGGCAACTAGTGTATGTGTCTACCCAGGACGTCACATTAAAAGGCAAGAGGAGGAAGCTGGCACAGCGATTCATGGGTCCCTTTCCCATCACCCGGATCATCAACCCGGTGGCTGTGCACGTGGCTATTCCCCCCTCCCTCCGCATCCATTCCACTTTCCACGTATCGAAGGTGAAACTGGCAGTCACTGACCCCCTTTGCCCTCCTCCTGCAGCGCAACCCGCGCCCCGGATGATTGGTGGCCATCCGGCCTGGTCCGTCTCCTCCATCCTGGACTCCCAGCGCCGAGGTCGTGGGTTGCAATACTTGGTGGACTGGGAGGGCTATGGGCCCGAGCATCGACAATGGGTGCCCCCGTCGTTTGTGTTGGACCCATCGCTCATCGCGGACTTCCACCGAGCGCACCCGGATAAGCCATCGCCAGGAGGCGCTGCTAGAGGGGGGAGTACTGTCACGCCGCGCCATTCATCAGCGGCGCCACCTGCTCACGCACCTGATCCTCATCAGCGGCGAGGGATAAAAGCCGTCTCGCCCGGAGGCTCGGCCTGAAGCCGTCAGACTTCGTCCCTCACCGTTGTGAGCATACTTCTCTTCAGCATCAACATTATTTGGGTAAGAACCCTTACCTCTCTTTCCCAGTCTGCTCCCCTGTGCACAGGTGGATTCCCCGGCGGCGGACATCTCCACTCCATCGCCAATCCTCGCTGCTGTACGGAGCTCTCCAGGTGGCTGTTTTCCGGGCTTCGCCCCCTTGTTGTGCCAGCTATCCTGACAAACCAAGTAAGTCCTTCTCTCGCCATAAATCCCTCCTGTGTTGGTGTATGCCCGTCACCCTCTCCCTGTGCTCTCTCCATAGGGTTGCTCGGCTGAACGGTCACCTGCCTCTGTGCCTGAAGCAGACGCCATCACCAACACATTTACATCCCGCAGACACGCACTCATTCACTCCTGCTGTTAATAAACTCTTTGAACTACTCTAAGCCTGTGTGTGTGCGTCTCCTGAGCCGTGCGTTATGTCAATCAGATTTTAATGGGAAAAAATAAGCTGGATATCTACACTGATATGGACTGGATAATGTGTTAAGAATGAAAAGATGCCACGTCTTTTGATGGAAATGAAAACACTCCAAAATTTAAAGTGAAGAAATTGTGGCAGGCTAGTCCAGCTTACTCAGATTAAAAAGTGTTCCTTTAATTTTTTTTTGAGCAGTATATTTTATTTCTTGAAAGAAAAGCCTTTTTCAGATTTTTGTAAAGATTTATTTATTTTAAACACATTTATTTTCCAGTGGAAGCTGCCCATTTGTGTCATTGATCTTTTGTCCTGTAAATTCATAATTAAACTTTTTAATCACCTGTCATCACTATTAAATATACCATGATGACCTCATATTGTAGACTATTTTCTAAATAATCTACATAAACTGTCTATATTATTTTCTTAAATGTTTTCATAAAGTTGATATTCAGGACTTTTAGCATGTCTCATTTAGAATCGGAAGCGTCTATTGATATGGAAGCTGTATCCCTATTTAAAATGTCTATTGGTACAAAGGAGTTGACAATCCAACAAAACATTTTCTGATCGATGAGATGGCAGCCTGCTGCTACTGGAGCGTAGATGAATAGTGCGGTCAACCTCCAGTTGGAAGGTTGCCGGTCTGTGTCCTGTTCTTGCCACCATGCTCACACCATTTTACTTGACATGAGATGGAATTTAGAATTATAATGTTATATGTTATTAATCTGGCTTAGCTACACTGCCAAAGGTTCACATACGGTATAGGGGTTGCTTGAGAACTTAATTCTGACACAGTTCTCAGTTGTTGCTAGAACTGCTCATGAGCCATAAAGTTTTGCACATGAATTTCAACCACATTTTGCATCCTGCAGTGCACAAGTATATCTGTGGTCACCAGTGGCATCCTACAACCAATCAGGTTTGCATTTTCATGTATTGGTTTCCTCCCAAAACTTCAAACAACTTTTGAAAAGAAATTCTAGACTTAAAATCATGAGAAATTTGAGCTGAATAGATCTGTAATTCGTTAACACTCAAACACACTCTTATTTTCAAGTGGTTGAAATTAGAAAATAATCAGGGGAATGAATACTTATTTCCTTAACTCACACCAATGCTGAGACTTTATTCACAAAGTGTAAATTAATATGTTGTAAAAACTGATATTTTTCACACTTCTGCATATTTTCTTATCACTAGTCACTACTGGTTTCCAATAAAAAAACATGCCTGAAGAACTCTTGGCTGGCTGTAGAAGAGTAGCTGCTGTTGGTAGCTTGACTGGTGCAGTTGGGCGTGTTCCATGTATTGTTGCAGTTCTGCCATGGTAGTGGGTTCTGGAAGGAGCTGAAGAGGTAATAGAGGGCCCAGGTGATGACAACATTGTAGTAGGTGCACATAATGAAGGAGATTGCCACCGATGCCATGCCCACTCCTGAGGACAGACAAAAATTATGCCAAATCATTGTTCTACTAATAGACACTCTTTCATCTTTCAGTGACTGAAAACACAATACCTTTAAAGAGTGGGCAGACGGTAGCCAATGCATGGACAGGCCCCCTCCTAGTGTACTGCCCCACAGTCAGCTCCATGTAGAGCAAGGGGATCCCCAACACAAACAGCATTAACAGGTAGGGGATCAGAAAGGCCCCTGAACAGGAAGTAAGCAACAATCAGTGGAAAGTGGGTCAGGACTGTGATAACTGTATGGAGTAATCTTTAACTTTTCTGCAAGTCATTTTACACATGAATAAACCATAAACAATATCGACAAGAGTACAAACTCTACATGCAGGAGTCAGAGTTCAGTACAACCCCAATTCTGGTGAAGATGTGATGCTGTGTAAAACGTAAATAATAACAAAAGTTCTTCACATAGTAAGTGGCAAGGCCGAAAACCAACACTCAATGCTTGTGACCTCCGATCCCTCAGGCGGCACTGCATTAAAAACTGACATCATTCTGCAAAGGATATTATCACGTGGGCTCAGGAACACTTCAGAAAACCATTGTCAGTTAACACAGTTCATTGCTACATCTACAAGTGCAAGTGAAAACTCTACCAAAGCCATATATCAACAACAAACAGAACCCAGGTTGCTCTGGACCCAAACTCACCTCAAGCCCAAATCATAATGACAAAAATGCATTGGTACGCAAGCAAGCAGATTGGATACATTTGTGCGCAAACCCAATGCAGAGGGTGAGCACTGACCAAGCACATGCAGCCCCAAAAAAGTGAACACATGTACAAGTACGCAAATGGTTGCAGTGAACTGTGCATGCACCCATAAACTCCCACAAGGGGGAAGTACTGGACAACCTGCCAAAACTGGGAGAACATGTGTTTGTCTTTTTGCCTGCCTGTTTTTTTCCTCGGCCACTAAACAGCAAAAGCACCTGCTCGTCTTGATTGTCATTGTATTCACGTACCTCCATCGCTTCCGCCATTTAAAATGTCTGCCACCGTGCTCTTCTTTTGTGTTTAGATTGCAGCTGTTCAAATCAGTTTGGTGGCTCTTGGCTGCTGTCGACAGTATGGGCATGTGAACTGCAGATTACTTTCGTTGCGCATGCGTGAAATGTGGCTGCTGAGCGGCAGCTGCCGAGGCTCAAAAACCACTCTGAATATTGCTGTGCACGCAAACGCGGTCTACAGAATGTAAACGTTTTCCCCTTGGAGGGACTCTGATCAAGCCTTAAGATCAGAATCAGAATCAGAATCAGCTTTATTGGCCAAGTATGCACAACACATACAAGGAATTTAACTTTGGCTAAAAACTTGCTCTCATTGTTCAGGTGGAGGATTTAAATAAGATTTAAATAAGGATTCAATGACAACAGAGTATGTACAGTAAATTACAGTCTGTCCACGTTTCTATAAAAGGATGCAAATATATACAGGAATATATGCAGCTTATTTACTCAGACTATCCACACTTTGCAGAAATATATGAAAAAGTATACAGTCACACAGTATTTCAATGTGAACTCAGATTCAGTGATATAATGTGAATGAAGTAAAAAGTAGTGTGAGAGTTATGTGCAATGTAAGAATGGATGAAAGTCATGAGTACAGCAACAGGTAGGATTAGGTGAATGTTAGGAGTTCATCAGAGTGATGGCTTGAGGAAAGAAACTGTTCCTGTGACGGGTGGTTTTGACCTTCACTGATCTGTAACGACGACCAGAAGATAGAAGTTCAAACAGTTTGTGGCCGGGGTGTGACGGGTCAGCACAGATGTTTCCTGCCCGTTTCCTGGTTATGGACCGATATAAGTTCTCACTGGAGGGTAGGTCGGTACCAATGATCCTCTCCGCAGACTTAATGATCCGCTGCAGTCTGGTCTTGTCCTGTTTAGTGGCAGATCCAAACCAGACAGTGATGGAAAAGCAGAGGACAGATTGGATGATGGCGATGTAGAAGACAACCAGCAGCTCCTGAGGCAAATCAAACTTCTTGAGCTGATGCAGAAAAAACAACCTCTGCTGGGCCTTTTTCCGGACAGTGTCTATATGGGAGGACCACTTCAGGTTCCGGGAGATTGTGGTACCCAGAAACTTGAAGGAGTCCACAGTGGACACTGTGCTGTTGAGGATGGTGAGTGGGGGGAATGAAGGAGGGTGTCGCCTGAAATCCACAGTCATCTCCACCGTTTTGGCTGGGTTAAGTTCAAGATGGTTCTGGCCACACCAGAGGATCAGCTGCTCCACCTCCCGCCTGTATGCAGACTCATCACCATCCCGGATCAAACCGATGACTGTGGTGTCGTCCGCAAACTTCAGGAGCTTCACCGAAGGTCCTCTGAGGTGCAGTCGTTGGAGTAGAGGGAGAAGAGCAGTGGGGAAAGGACACATCTTTGGGGGGTGCCAGTACTAATTTTTCGGGAGCTGGATGTAAATCTCCCTAGCTTCACCTGTTGCCACCTGTCAGTCAGAAAGCTGGAGATCCACTGGCAGGTGGAGGGGGGCACCTTGAGCTGGAGGAGTTTCTGATGAAGAATGCCTGGGATGATGGTGTTGAACGCTGAGCTGAAGTCGACAAACAGGATCCTGGCGTATGTCCCTGGGGAGTCGAGGTGTTGCAGGATGTAGTGTAGTCCCATATTCACTGCATCATCCACTGACCTGGTTGACCAGTAGGCAAACTGCAGTGGGTCCATCAGGGGGCCTGTGACGACCTTCAGGTGGTTCAGCACCAATCTCTCCAAGGATTTCATGACCACAGAGGTCAAGGCAACAGGTCTGTAGTCGTTTAATCCTGTAACAGAGGGTTTCATGGGAACTGGAATGATGATGGAGCGTTTGAAGCAGAAAGGCACTTCACACAGCTCCAGTGATCTATTAAAGATCCAGGTGAAGATGGGGGCCAACTCGTTGGAGTAGACTCTCAGGCAGGATGGAGACACACCATCAGGTCCTGCAGCCTTCTTGATCTTTTGTCTCTGAAAGACCCAGCGCACCTCCTCTTCACAGATCGTTAGTGCTGGTGGGAGGTCAGAGTGGAGGAGGGATGGAGTTCCTGGGGCTGCAGATAATCCTTTTGTGTGGGTGGGAGGTGAGAACTGTAGGTTCTTTTCAAACCTACAGTAAAAGCTGTTTAGGTCATTAGCCAGCTGGAGGTTTTCCACAGGGTGGGGGGATGGTCTCCTGTAGTTGGTGATATTCTGCAGGCCTCTCCAAACAGAAGAGTTGTTGGCTGAGAAGTTTTGTTGTAACTTCTCACTGTAGCTCCTCTTAGCAAGCCTGATCTCCTTCATCAGCATGTTTCTGGCCCGCTTGTACAGAGTCCAGTCACCAGTCCTGTAGGCCTCCTCCTTGGTCTGACGTAGCTGCTTCAGTTTAGGAGTGAACCAGGGTTTATTGTTGTTGTATGTGCAGAAGGTCTTGGTCTGCACACACATGTCCTCACAAAAACTGATGTATGATGTCACAGTGTCAGTGAGTTCATTTAGGTTAATGGCTGCATCTTCAAAAACACTCCAGTCTGTGCAGTCAAAGCAGGCTTGTAACTCCAGCTTTGATTCCTCAGTCCATTTCTTCACAGTCCTTACAACAGACTTGGAAGTTTTTAGTTTCTGTCTGTATGTTGGAATAAGATGGAGCAGACAGTGGTCAGAAAAACCCAGAGCTGCACGGGGGACGGCATGATAGGCATTTCTTAAAACTGTGTAACAGTGGTCAAGTGTATTTGTGTCCCTGGTGGGACATTTAATATGCTGTCTGTGTTTAGGAAGCTCATTTGTGAGATTAGCTCTATTGAAATCACCCAGAATGATAAGCAGAGAGTCTGGATGTTTTTCCTCCACGTCTGCTATCTGGTCAGCGAGGTGCTGCAGTGCCTCCGTTGTACAAGCAGCAGGCGGGATATAAATTCCGACCAGAATAAACGAGGAGAACTCTCGCGGTGAATAAAAGGGTTTACAGTTTAAGATGGGCTGACACAAAGTGGAAAAGTGTGCTGTGGTCTGATATGTCCATATTTCAAATTGTTTTAGGAAGTCATGGGCATCATGTCTACCAGGCTAAAGAGGAAAAGTACCATCCAGATCAGCTTATCAGCATTAAGTTCAAAAACCAGCATCTGTGATGGTATGGGGGTGTGTTACTGCCCATGGCATAGGTAACTTGCCAGTCCCTCCAGGATTTTGCGGAATGTTTTTATGATTGTTGCGGCCCAAAAAGCCTGAATTCACAGGAGCTTTTTTAAAAAGCTGTGATTAAAGTTGCGATGTTTTGAGAGGTTTTTATGCACGAAAAGTTGTGGGAAGAATTACAAATTTTAAAGCAGATGCTTTTTTCCATAGTTTACTGCAATGATATTCTGTATAACCAGTGTTGGGAGTAACACATTACTGTAATGCGTTACTGTTTAAAAATTCAGTAATGCTTTACAGTTACTGAAATTTGATCAGGTGCGTTACTTGTATTACTCATTTTATTAATATAGATAGATATTTTTAGCGCAAATAAACTGACCCTACCATAGCTGGCACAGCTGTCAGTCTCCTCCGCTGGTTGGTTTCCTGTCCTGCCCCAGTTCATGCCTCAGCCCGGTAGGAAGAAATGCTGTGGTGGTGGTGACTTCTCATATCAAGCCCTGATCACCTGTTGTGTGAACGGTGAGTAGCCCCCCACAACTTCTACCTCTGTGGTTAAGCATGAGTACTTTCTGAGCAAGAAGCTTGCATTTATATATAATATTATTATATAATGTCCGCAGTTATGTAAATGTGTAAGTTGTGTAAGTAATTGTGTGAGTTTTCTTACTCACAGAGAAAAAGTGACTGTGATTTGTTGCAGTAAAGAACAGCTTCTTGTAAGCGGTGAACTTTCTTTTATCTGTGCTTTCTGTTTTATTTTATCTTATTCATTTACATGCTGTTGTGACATGCAACTATTTCCATCCATCCATCCATCCATCTTCTACCGCTTTTCCGGAGGTCCGGGTCGCGGAGGCAGCAGTTCAAGCAGAGAAGCCCAGACTTCCCTCTCCCCAGCCACCTGCTCCAGCTCTTCAGAGGGGATACCAAGGCGTTCCCAGACTAGCTGGGAAGTAAATCCTCTAAATATGTGTTTTTAATGGGCTGGTCCAGGGGTGTCAAACATATAGCTTGTGAGCCAAAAACGGTCCACCGGGGGTCCAAAATGTTCTCTGTGAATTTACAGCTTTATTTCTAATAAATTTCTGACTTTCTCCTGATTACAATAGTTTATGTAAATCTGAGACATTTTTTTCTCTGTAAGATGAGACTTTTTTCTTTTTCTTCTTTTTTCTGATGAGAACAAGGAGCCCTTGATCTTGCTATGTGTGCAAGATGATTACCTCCGCCAGGCCGCAGGCGGTAATGTTTTTGCCAGCGTTTGTCTGTCTGTTTGTCTGTCTGTTGGTTAGCAAGATAACTCAAAAAGTTTTGGACGGATTTCGATGAAACTTTCAGGCGTTGTTGGAAATGGTACAAGGAAGAACTGATTAAATTTTGGGGATGATCCGGATCACCGTCTGGATGCAGGCATTTTTTAAAGGATTCTTTAACATTGTCAGATAGGGCCATTTTCAACATGTCTGCAGGCGCAATGGAGGGCGCTGGTCGTCGTGTCTGACGAACACGAACTCCGCGTTCTTCAAAGTTTTAGGCACAAAAGCACGCGGAAAACAGTGGTGGGCCGGGCCCGGCAGAGTGCCTGTGTTTGCGCTACGCTGCAAAAGCTGAGACGGGCAGCTGTCTGGCGCTGGATTATTTGGCAGAAATTCCCCGGGCAGCCATAGGGGCTGCGCAAAAACGAACTCTCTGCCGGGGAAGCTTCCAAATCCTCTTTTGCCGTGGAGCGCAACCCCAATAAAACCCACGGCAACCTGTCTACCCAATTTGCATCCGTCAGTGAACCCCTGAGTGCTGCTTTCAGTGATCTATGAAAATGCTCGCATAACCCATTGGCCTGTGGGTTGTACGCCGTTGTGCGATGAATTGCAACGCCCGCAGCCTGGGAGTTTGGAGATGGAGGAGATGGACACAACAGCAACACTTGAGTTTATTACCTCCGCCAAGGAGGTAATGCTTTTACTGCCATTTGTCTGTTTGTCTGTCTGTCTGTTACCAACATAACTCAAAAAGTTATGAACGGATTTTGATGAAATTTTCAGGAAAGGTGTGTAATGGCACAGGGAACAGATGGTTAGATTTTGGTGATGATCTGAGAGTGCATACCTACACCAAGGGCTTTGTTTGTATTTGTGCAGCAGGATTACACAAAAAATACTGGATGGATTTGGATGAAATTTTCACCAGAGGTGGTTCTTGGCCTAGAGAGGAACCCATTACATTTTGGGGATGATCTGGAAATGCATACCTCAGCCAAGGCTCTTCTCACAGTCTGTCAGCCACAAAACTCCAAAACTAATGGACAGACTTCGATGCAATTTTCACCACAAGTGGCGATAGGCCTACATACAAGCCCATTACATTTTGGAGGTGATCCATGAGAAACGGAAGGAGTCTTGGCGGAGGAATGCGCTCTATGAGTGCTTTTCTAGTTTAAGTATGTATTTAAAAGTAGTGGGAAAGTTACTTTTCCAAGTAACTGAGTTACTTTAATCATGCAGTAACTCAAAAGTAACTCAGTTACTTTTGAAAAGAAGTAACTAGTAACTGTAACTAGTTACTATTTTTAGTAACTTGCCCAACATTATATTAAGGATTATCAAAAATTTCCTATTAAACAGTGATTTGTAAATTAAGCAGAAACTTCTGCTATACAGAAAAAAAACCTCTTGTGCAACAGCAAATACAGACTTTAACACAATATCCATTACAACAACTACATCGCATTGAATGCATGTTAAAGAGTATAAATTTGGAAATTCTTGGCAGCACCTTCATTTGAAAACTCCCTAACCACAGCAGTCCCCAACCACTCGATTCTGAGTGCAGAGAAAAAAGAAAAAAATATTCTGTTGTTCTGTATTGTCTATCAAAATCTGTGTTTTTTTGAAAAAAAAAAAAAAAAAAAAGATTATTCTCTCTCTTTCCATGTCTGACTAGCTACTTGTCTAGCTGTCTGTCTGTGCATCTTGATGCACACCTGTCTCATCAGATACTCATCTTTCCTTTACCGGGAGTTGTACCGGGAGGAGGGGCTCCCCTTGGAGGTTTGCCGGGATGGGGGCGCGCATTGGTCCGTGTGCTGACTGGAAATTCACAGCTTTAAAGCCTACTGACAAGATGTAGTAATGATTTTACCTCTAAAGATGTATAAAATGTTCAAACACTGGCTGTAGTGTGAGATTTGCTCGTTTGTTTGTGGTTTTATGGTGTCTCTCCTCACGCAGGCTCCCGTAACTTTCAGGCAAGCGAACTTTTTTCAACACAAACCCGGCACTTCATACACGTGGTGAGGACGGAGACGTGAAGAAACGTCCAGCGAGCTGGGGGAGACGGAAGAAGGGACAGTGTCGGAAAACTCACGGGTGAATGGTTTTTTTTAAAATCACACACTCTTGTTTTTTGCTGATGTGTTCCATTAATATTTACTGTAAACATGGAAGTGAGCGTGGTGCAGCGACACATTTGATTGGTTAGACTGATTGTTTAAACACTACTTGGGGACAAATTTGATTGGCGAAATTGGTGAAAGTTGACGAGGATTGGCCAAAATTGCGGGAAAGTTGTGGTGATTGGACAAAGTTGCAAGGTTGCACAAAAAACGGGACCAATCAGTGATTTCGTGCAAATTTGTGCAATCGTAACAATGCAAAATCCTGGAGAAACTGACTTGCACATCTCTGAAGGCACCATTAATTCTGAACAGTACATACAGGTTTTGGAGCAACATATGCTGTGTGGAGTTTGCATGTTCTCCCCGTGTCTGCATGGGTTTACTCTGGGATTTCTCCAGTTTCCTCCCACATGCCAAAAACATGCAAGTTAGGTTAATTGGCATCAAACTGGGGATTTTAAATTGTCCTTAGGTATGACTGTGAGAGTGAATGGTTGTCTGTCTCTCTGTGTTGGCCCTGCGATGGACTGGTGATCTGTCCAGGGTGTAGGCTGGGATAGGCTCCAGCCCCCCCCGCGACCTGAAAAGGATTAAGCGGTAGAAGATGAATGAATGAATGAATGTGCTGTCATCCAAGCAATGTCTTTCTCTAGAACATCCCTGCTTATTTCAGCAAAGTGCATGGTTTGCCTTCAGTCCAGACCTGTCTCCCATTGAAAATGTGTAGCGCATTATGAAGTGGAAAATATGCCAATAGAGATCCCAGACTGTTGAGCAACTGAAGTTGTACATCAAGCAGGAATGAGAAAGACTTCAACCTACAAAGCTTCAACAATCAGTGTTCTCAGTTCCTAAACACTTACTGAGTGTTGTTAAAAGGTGAGTGCTGTATTTTGTTTTAAGTTATGTTTTGCACAATGTCCCAACTTCACTGGAATTGGAGTTATAAATGGCCTAACAGGAACACTGACATTATTTTAAAACCATTTTAAAAAGTCATTGAAACGAAAGAATAAAGCATGTGAAGTCACACATTTTGTGCAATATTAAGTACATATTGTGGACTATTGTCGTACTCTTTGAAAATGAAATATAAACTGTGTTTCTCACCTCCTCCACTCCTGTAGCACAGGTAGGGGAACCTCCAAACATTACCCAGACCCACTGCACAGCCGATCCCAGCCAGAGTAAACTCTATTTGCCTGCTCCATGTGGGTCTGCTGGGTTGCTGATCCAAGTCTGCTTTCTGTTTCACCACTGTAGCTTGTATGGGCCCAGACTCCATGATGAAGATGATCTCGGGTTTGTGTGAGTCTGGATTTTATAACCCTCTTTTTTATTGTCCTTAATGATTAGCTTAGCAGAAACACTCCAGGAAATACCAACTCACAAACGGGGGAAAGTTTGTCTCTGTTAATAATTGTGGCTGTGAAGCAAAATGCTTCACAGGTTACAGTGAAACAGAAACAGAATAATCTAACCAGCCAGTTAATACAGCACAGTTTGTTCATCTGCACATGCCAAAGAAATAACTGATAAAGTCACAGCAAATCTAAAGATTTGGCCATATTTCATTCTCTGTGAGCTTTGAATCCTATCATAAATCCTTTTCTGAGTGTAACTGGGAGCAAATGAATGAAAAATATTCATTTTTATGGACAGCTGCTCTCAAACATAACATGCAATTAACTTAGGCACATATAGTCCTGGTAGAGTTTCTTCAAATATAAATCATCAATATAAATGTGGCAGAACTTTTTTCTTGTGTGGTGTCCAAGAACTATTGTGTGATTGGTCAGAAATTTGTATTTCCTAGGAGTTGTGCCCTTGAGTTTCTTGTGAAATATGAAATGTCCTGGCCAGAAAGACCTTTGTTCTGGTTCTTGCCATCTCAAGAAAAAGAACAAATTTCTCTTTTCTTGTGGAGTATGTACAAGCCTTTATCCTTTTCATGCCAGAAGGAAGATGCTATGACTCTTCAGCTTTTAACACTAATCTTTGGAAACACAATCAGTCTTCTAAGAAAATGATGTCAGCTGGTTATTATACACAGCCACAGTAATATAAATACTATGGTGGTAAAGGCCTCTTCCTGGATTACCACTTTATCGTGGTGGAGTTTGTATTCCCCAATGATCCCAGGAGCTACTGTATGTTGTTAGGGGCAATATGCCCTTGCTAGGGTCTACCAAGACAAATTGGTTCTGGGTGAGGGACCAAGGGCTGTAATAAACCTACAGTATTAAACTCACTGCAAAATATGTCCAATTCCCAGTTGTTACATGACTCCTTTTAATATTACTTTGTGTACGCAGAATCCCTTGGTTAGTAATGCTATCAGCGTATGGCTGTGGGTCCTGATGGCATCTCTGCCAGGATCCTAAGGACCTGTGCCAACCAGCTATCTCCTGTACTGAAAGGCCTGTACAACCTGAGCCTGAGTCTGGAGAAAGTGTCATTGCTGTTCAAGACGTCCTGCCTGGTTCCTGTCCTCAAGAAGTCGTCTCCATCGGACATGAATGACCAGTTGCCCTCACATCTCATGTGATGAAGGTCCTGGAGAGACTTGTCTTAGCCCACCTGAGGCTGCAGATGAAGACGTGGCTGGACCCTCTGCAGTTTGCGTATCAGCCCCATTTAGGAGTTGAAGATGCTGTCATCTACCTGTTGCAACAAGCCCATTTGCACCTGGATGGTGGAGGAGACACTGTGAAGATCTTGTTCTTTGATTCCTCCAGTGCCTTTAATACCATTCAGCCACTGCTGTTGGGTGAGAAGCTGCAGATGATGGGGGTCGACAGCTCTGTGATCTCCTGGATTAATGACTACCTGACAGGCAGGCCATAGTTTGTCTGGCTGAGCAGTGTCTTGTCTGATGTGGTGGTTAGTGATACGGTCGCTCCACAGGGGACTATGCTTTCTCCGTTTCTCTTCACATTATACACCACTGACTTTCAGTACAACTCCGAGTCATGCCACCTGCAGAAATTCTTTGATGACCTGGCTGTTATTGAGTGTATAGGAGGGGGAGTACAGGGCACTGGTAGACAGATTTGTGGAGTGGACCAATCGGAATCACCTGAGGCTGGACGCCAGCAAGACCAGAGAGATGGTGATTGACTTCAGGAAGAAGAGGACGCCTTCACAGTCATTGCAGATTAGGTGGGAAGATGTGGAGGTAGTGGAGGACTACAAATACCTGGATGTCATGATCAGCAATGGACTGGACTGGAAATCTAACACTGATGCTGTGTACAAGAAGGGGATGAGCAGACTCTACTTCCTGAGGAAGCGGAGATCCTTCAACATGTGCAGCGAGATGTTGGTGCTTTTCTATCAGGCCATTGTTGCCAGTGCCATCTTCTTTGCTGCGGTCTGTTGGGGTAGCAGTATCAGAGCCAGTGACATCAACAGACTTGACAGGATTATCAAGGCTGGCTCTGTAACTGGTCTCAGGCTGGAGACTTTTAAGAATGTGGTGGAGAGGAGGACACTGAACAAACATGGACAACCCTGATCATGCTTTCCACCACACACTGGACAGACAGTGGAGCACTTTCTCCAGCTACAGCTCCGCTGCCAAACAGTCAGGTACCAGAAATCTTTCCTGCCACATGCCATTTCACTGTACAATAACTCACTCTAATGTTGAATCTTGGTCGCAATACAGCTGCCACACTGCACCTTACAATCTAATTGGTACCTCACTTTTCAACCTGTGCCCGATAGTCCTGCATTGTGCAGCTAGTACGATCTACGTATCTATACAGGCCATCATCTATTCATCTTAGTGGTGGTCTGTGATGTATATAAAGTTATCTATGTGGTTTTGCTTTCCCTGGGTAATTCCTTTATCTGTTATGCTGTGTGTGTTTTAGTCGTTTTGGCTATCTACTGTGTCATGCTGCTGTTACACTAATTTCCCAGTTTGGGATCAATAAAGTCTATCTATCTATCTATCTATCTATCTATCTATCTATCTATCTATCTATCTATCTGTCATGATGCTGAGCACGGGGAGAATCACCGTGCTCATGCTCTTTTGTCATTTTAATTATTTTCTGTATATTCCTTATTTTTTTTTCCACAATATTTTTTATTGAACCTTTTTTTAACAAACATGACACAAACAATCAAACACTAACACTAAAGTAATTTAAAAATAAAAGAAAAAAAATGTGCTAAAAACACCAACAACCATTAACAAAAGCAAGTCATCAACAATGCTCCTCTGTTTAGCCTAGGTAATCCATTACATAAGTATACATATTATACATTCACCAATTTGGAATTTACAAGGTCCACACACATCATTCACCTTCTTCTTCAGAAGTTATGTTTAATTTCTTTACATAATCAATGAAAGGTCTCCATATATTCTCAAACACATTTTCCTTTGATTTCAGTATGTATGTTATTCTTTCTAGTGGAAGGTTTGTTAACATCTGTCTTAACCACTGAGTCACATCTGGTCTATGAGTCTTTTTCCACAGTAGTGCAATACATTTTTTGGCATTAAGCAAACTGAGTTCTATGAATGCTCTTTCACTCTCATTAAAGTTATGGTTTTCTGGATACAGACCCAACAAAAACAGTTTAGAGTTCAATATGAATTGTTTTGAAATTATTTTTTCTATTGTTACCCTCACCTCTTCCCAGAACATTCTAATTTTTCTACATTCCCATAAACAATGAAATAGGGTTCCTTTACTTTTCATACATCTTGTGCACGTATCTGGTATGTTTTTGTTATATCTATTTAGCTCCACCGGTGTAACATACATCCGCATTAACCATTTAAAATGTATCAATTTAAGACATACATTTATTGATTTGGTTTGAGCTTCTGTGCAAGCCAATTCCCATTGTTCCCCTGAAATTTCAGTTTGCAGGTCTTCTTTCCAATAATTCATTCTTTTCTGTGAGTTTTCACTTGAGGAAAGTGTCAATGAGTTATAAAACTCTGAAATAATACCCTTTCTCTTACTATCTTTCGTCAAAATTTTTTCCAAGGATGAATAAGTAGGTCGGGTGAGAGCATTATTTTGATTTGATCGAATAAAATTCCTAAGCTGAAGATATTTTAAAAAATGTGTTCTATTAAGATTAAATTTGATCCTCAGTTCTTCAAAAGACATTATGTTATCTGAACGTGACAAATATAAGTCTTGAATCTTTTGAATCCCTTTTAAATTCCATACTTTAAATACAGCATCCGCTCTCCCTGGTGTAAAATATTGATTACCCCATACTGGGCTAAATTGTGACAATAAGTGTGGTTCTTTTAAATATTTTTTGATTTCACACCATATTTTGATCATATGCTTTACAATAGGATTTTTAACTTGTTTCTGTAATTTTTTAGCGGCGTCTGAGTATATGAATAAGGGAAGGGGTAAAGGTAAATTGTATGATTCCATTTCAGTCCAGTGAGGGGGATCATTTGATGAAAAATAATATGTCATAGACCTCAGTTGTGCTGACCAGTAATACAGCATAAAGTTTGGACATTTCAGACCTCTACGATCAAATGGTAAATATAGTAAGGACAGACGTAATCTAGCCTTCCTATTGTTCCATATAAGTTCCACTAACTTTTTTTTAATTCTTGAGAATAGATCTGAAGGTGGTGGTAAAGGAATGTATTGAAATAAATAAAGTATTTTGGGTAAGATATTACTTTTAAGTATATTAATTCTCCCGATCATCGACATTGGTAGTGACATCTATCTCTGAAGCAACTCATTAATATCTGTCATTAAGGCTTCATAGTTGGCACTGGCGACTGATTCTAACTTCGGCACAATTTGAATTTCTAAATATTTAAACTGATTTACAACATTGAATCTGGGTCTCATTTAGCATTAATATTGACGATTTAGTTTTATTTATTTTATATCCTGATATTTCCCCAAAGTTCTTTATTAAATTTAACAAGGTCGGAATTGATTTTTTAAGATTCGACATAAACAAAATTATGTCATCAGCATACAGGGAGATTTTATATTCTGTTGGTCCTACTTTAATTCCATATATTTGTGGATGTAAACGTACTGCCATCGCTAAAGGTTCAATTGCCATAGTAAACAGTAAAGGTGAAAGTGGACAGCCTTGTCGACATCCTCTATTGATTTTTATTGATTTTGAGATATTGCTATTTGTTAGGATTTCTGCTGTAGCATTATTGTATATTATCTGAACCCATTTTATGAAATTATTTCCATGTCCAAACCTTTGTAGGACTTCAAAAAGAAAGGGCCATTCGACCCTATCAAAGGCCTTTTCAGCGTCCAATGATAGGAGAGCTGTATCCGGTGCTTCTTTATTGGAATAAGTAATATTAAATAGTCTTCTTACATTATGGAAGCCTTGTCTTCCCATTATAAAGCCATTCTGATCTCGGTTAATAATATTTGGTAATATTTCTTGTAGTCGTCTTGCTAAAATTTTACAGATTATCTTAAGGTCAGCATTTAATAGGCTTATTGGTCTCATGTTTTCACATTTATTAGAGGGTTTACCTGGTTTTGGCAACAGTATAATTAAGGCATTATTCATGTATGGTGGTAAATTACTATTTTGAAATGCTTCTAAAACCATTTCCAAAAGGGAGATCGGATCACAACTTGGTTCATCTCCGGCCGGTGTACAAACCCCTAGTGCACAGACAACCTCCGGCCATGCGCACAGTGAAGTTATGGTCTGAGGAGGCAATGGACACTCTAAAGGGCTGTTTTGAAACCACCGCCTGGAAGCAGCTCTGCGATCCACATGGTGAGGACATCGATGGCCTCACTCACACCTTCACGGGCTACCTCAGCTTCTGTGTGGACAAATCCGTTCCCACCAAGACCATATGGTGTTGCTCAAACAACAAACCCTGGATCAACCCTGAGATAAAAACACTTCTGAGAGAGAAGAAGAGGATCTTCAGGTCGGGGAACAGGGAGATGCTGAAGTCCGTACAGAGGGAGCTGAGGAGAAAGATCAGAGAAGGCAAGGACAGCTTCAGGAAGAAGATGGAGGACAAGCTGCAACAGAGCGACATCAGCGGGGTCTGGAGAAACCGAAAAACCATCTCTGGGCTCCAGAATACCTCCCCCCAGGCCACGGGGGGGCAGGGAGTGGGCGAACAATCTGAATCTGTTTTTCAATAGGTTTGACCAACCGCCCTCCCCCCTGACTGCACAACAACCACTGCTGCCTCTAAAGACATCAAGTCCTGCTGCCCACTCCCCACTTCACCAACACCCCCCCACTCCCAACACACAGCCCCCCATCCTGACCCTGACCAAGACCCAGGTGAGGACGGAGCTGAGGAAGATCAAGGCGAGGAAGGCGACGGGACCGGACGGCATCAGCGCAAAGCTCCTCAAGTCCTGTGCAGACCAGCTGTGTGGGATTGTGGCATACATCTTCAACCTGAGCCTGAAGCTGGGTAGGGTACCACAGCTGTGGAAAACATCTTGTGTGGTACCTGTACCAAAAACTTTCCACCCCAAAGACCTGAACAGCTACAGACCGGTGGCCTTGACGTCCCACTTGATGAAGACCCTGGAGAGACTGCTCCTTGCTCACCTCCGCCCCCTGGTGGAACCAGCGATGGATCCACTCCAGTTTGCCTACCAGCATGGCATTGGGGTGGAGGATGCGGTGATCTTCCTCCTTCACCGTTCTCTGTCCCACCTGGAGAAGCCTGGGAATGTGGTGAGGATCATGTTCTTTGACTTCTCCAGTGCTTTCAATACCATCCAACCGATGATCCTGAAGGACAAGCTGCTGCACGCAGGGGTGGACCAGCACCTGTCATCATGGATCCTGGACTACCTCACAAACCGGCCTCAGTTTGTGAGAACCCGGGACTGTGTGTCCGACACGATCATCGGTAGCACGGGGGCCCCCCAGGGAACGGTGTTGGCTCCCTTCCTTTTCACTCTTTAAACCGCGGACTTCTCACACAACACAACACACTGCCATCTACAGAAGTTCTCTGATGACTCTGCGATCATTGGCCTCATCTCCAATTGAGATGAAGCTGAGTACAGAGGGCTTATCCAGGACTTCGTGGACTGGTGCCATCGGAACTGACTCCAGAGCAACGCGAGGAAAACTAAGGAGCTGGTGGTAGACTGCCGCAGGCATGGACAACCCCTCACAGCACCAGTAAATATACAGGGAACAGACATTGAAATGGTGACATCCTACCAGTACCTGGGTGTTCATCTGAACAATAAACTAGACTGGTCACACAATACTGATGCACTCTACAAGAAGGGACAGCGCAGGCTGTTCCTACTGAGGAGACTCAGGTCTTTTGGTGTACAAGGGGCGCTGCTGAAGACATTCTATGACACGGTAGTGGCATCAGCCATCACTTTTGGAGTGGTCTGCTGGGGCAGTGGCATTACCGCAGCCGATAGGAAGAGACTGAACAAACTGATCAAGAAAGCTAGCTCTGTCCTGGGGCAGCGCCTTGACCCAGTGGAGGAGATAGAAGAGAGAAGGACAGTGGCTAAACTGTCATCTCTGCTGGAGTCCGAGTTCCACCCTATGCAGGACATACTGAATGCACTGAGGAGCTCATTTAGCAGCAGACTACATCATCCCAGGTGCACAACCGAGAGGTTTCGCAGGTCCTTCCTACCAACGGCTGTCAGACTGTACAACCTAAGCAGGGCTGCTCACAAAGATAGCAAAAAGACGTAACAACTTAATAGTTTTTGAATGCAAAAGATGCAATAGACTTACACAATGGTCCCCTCCGGCATACAACTAGGAAAATACCGGTCACTATGGAGGGTGAGAATATGTATGGGCACATAATCATACCATGTAGGATAACTAAGTAGACTGTTGTGCTGTTTCATCCCATCTAGCAACAATGCTCTGCACTGTGTGTGTTTATGTATTTACATATTTATTCCATCTAGCTACAATGCTCCGCACTGGGTGTGTTTATATTTATATATCTATATATTTATTCCATCTAGCTACAATGCTCCGTACTGTGTGTTTATATATCTACATATTATTCCATCTAGCTACAATGCTCCACACTGTGTGTGTTTATATATTTACATATTTATTCCACCTAGCTGCAATGCTCCGTACTGTGGGTGTTTATATATCTACATATTTATTCCATCTAGCTACCAATGCTCCACACTGTGTGTTTATATACTCATATATTATTCCATCCAGCTACAATGCTCTGCACTGTGTGTCTGTGTGTATATATATATATTTATAGTAATATGTACATATGTATATTAGCTGCTCTTGCTTTTTTTTTTCTTGCCTTCTGATTGTTGCTCTGAGTGTTGCTATCCCTGTGCTGTTGCAATCCTGGAATTTCCCCATTGTGGGACTAATAAAGGCTTATCTTATCTTATCTTATCTTAAAAATGGTTTTATTAATTTATTCTTAAATTTTTTATAGAGGCCAACTGGAAGACCATCTGGTCCCGCACTTTTTCCTGATTTCATATTATCAATGGCTAGCCCAACTTCTTCTTGACTAATTTTTGACTCCAGTATCTCCCTATTTTCATTTGGAATACACAGTATAGGTAATCTGTCCAAAAACCCATTTAGTTTTGTTAAGTCAGTTTCATTTTTTGTATCATGTAGTTTTTCATAATAATCTCTAAGTTAGTTAGTTAGTTAATCCCTTCACACCATGAAGGTGTGTATGGGCGGCGCCTATCTCTGTTTCTCTGACCCTAGGCCACACAGCCACTGTAAGTAGTGAAAGCTACAGCGGGGGGTCAGTCATCTGGTAGCTCTGTGTGTAACTTTACTTTCCCCATTCCATTATGCGGAGCACCACGCTAGAAGGCAGAAAGCACCATTTTTATATGGTCTTTGGTATGACCCGGCCGGGATAAAGGCACTATTAATTGCTAAAGGATCTACAACTGCCTGTCCGTTACTTATAATACTGGTAATTGGTGTTTTAAATTCTAATTGTTTAATCTGCCATGCCAATAATTTTCCTGATTTTTCACCTTGTTCATAAAAGGTTTGCTTCAATCTTAGAAGACTCGAGGCAGCTCTATTCGCTGATTTTTTTTGTCATATTCAGCTCTCAGAATCAGTAATTCGTTCTCTAATTTTGGATTACTTCCTGCATACACTTTTTCTTGAAGAATTTTTATTTTACGTTCCAACTGGACTCTCTCCTCTCGAGTCTTCTTAGATTTTGAACCTGTATAACTAATAATATGCCCTCTAATAAAAGCTTTGAAAGCCTCCCACTTTATACATGCTGATGTTTGTGTAGTATTGATATCAAAGAACTCATCTGTTTTTCTATGTACTTAACAAATTCCTCATCCTGAAGCCATTTATGCTGAAATTGCCACCTACCTGGAACCTTTGTCAATTTCTTATCTACATATATTAGGCAGCAGGGTGCGTGATCAGATATCATGATGTTATCATAGAAACAGTTTTGAATCTTGGACCTTAATTCTGTGGAGATCAAAAAATAGTCAATACGTGAGAATGTCTTGTAGGTATTAGAATAACAAGAATAGGCTTTGACTTGTGGTTTCATTTCTCTCCATATATCTAGCAATTTCAATTCTTTCATAAAATGATTAATGGTCATCCTGCATCCATTGTGCGTACAGTCCAGTCCTGTTGATCTATCTATACTGGGATTCAATGTACAATTAAAATCCCCTGCTATTATATGTTGCCCTGTGAGTGATGCTAAAGTAAGAAATAAATTAACGAAGAAGTTTTGATCATCTATATTGGGACCGTATAAGTTCACCAGATTTATATTTTCTAATAACAAAGATCCTTGGATGATTAGATATCTTCCCAATTTATCTCCAATTACATTTTTCACTTGAAATGGGACTGTTTTATGTATGAGAGTCATAACTCCCCTGGCTCGGGATGAAAATGATGAGGTGAACACACTTCCCTGCCATCTTCTCCTTATTCTTTTTACATCCTCTTCTGTTAGATGAGTTTCTTGTAAAAACACAATTTTTGAACCTGTCTTTTATTTTATTCATAGCTTGTTTAAGTTTTTTTTAGATTTTGTAGACCTCTGCAATTCCATGAAGTTAAATTAAGATTAACGCTTTGGTCTATGATCAATAAAGAGTTTGAGATTACCTTGCAAAATAAACATGCTCATACAGAGAAGCAAAAACATGGATGGTTGAACATTCATCCCACAAACTACACAAAAACAAATTCCCCCTCCCCACATTCGTGGTAATCCCCCCCAAATCAAAAAAAAAAATTCTGTCTCCCGCTATAGCCAGTGACTGCTCCTCACCCGCGAGGATCAGTCTAACCACTCACTCTTTCTCCTCTCAATCACCCTGACTCTGCTACTTTTAATGACATGACATTAACTCTCTTCTGTAGTTTTTCCAACTTAACTCCAAAATTTTATAGCAACTTTGTACATCATAGCTTTTTTTTTTTTTTAATATAATACAATCTATATTTTGTAGACATGCTATATGTTTCAGATCAGTCAGATACTTGTACACATGCTTAAATATTCTACCTTTATATCTTGTTCTTGCTTCATGCTTAGCTCACGCCAGTCTCTCCTTGGATCTGCTTGATAAGCTCCTGCGCCTCCTGAGGGGTCTTGAAGATATGGGTTCTCCCTTTATATGTGACCAGCAGTCTTGCCGGATGAATCACTCCGGGGCGAATCCCGAGGTTGCGCAGCTCTTTACGGGTGGGGTCAAACTGTTTCCTTAATTGTTGAATTCCTGTGGCCAAATCTGGGTAGAACCGCACCTGTTGATCCTGGTATTTGATTTCTCCTTTAGCACGCGCTGCGTTGGTGACCATCATCTTGTCTCTGTAGTTGAGGAACTTCATAATCAGCGTCCTCGGTGGTGTCTTATTATCTCTTGGTGGGCCGATTCGGTGAGCGCTCTCCAAGACGACCGATTACTGCAGATCCGCGTTGTTCAGCGCCTCTGGAATCCACCTTTCCAAAAAGGAACATGTTATGTATTTTGGTTTACTGCGGCACCCGTCGTAGTGCCTTTGCTGAAATGCATTATGGGTAATGTAGTATATGTTGAGTGTGTTGTCGTTGGCTGTGTGCTATGAGTGGCTGCTCGCCAATAAACCGTTAACGGTACGTCGATGGTCCGAGTTATTATTTGTTATATTGAGTAACGTAACGGGTGAAAGATATAACAAAAAGTGGCGACGAGGACGTCTGGACCGACGCTGCAGTCCGCGATGGAGGAGAGTTTTTTTGTCGGGTTTTTCCCGCCGCTACTTCGTGCTGACAGGGTGATACACCGCGCCACTGTGCTGAGGTGGATGCTGTGGGCTGTCTGCTAAGTGGGGAGGAGTGGAGCAGTGGAAATCGTTAAGGACAAAAAAAACTCCGTGAGTAACGCCGGAGGGAAGCAACGACGTTACGGTAAGGAGCTGCAAGGGAAAGAGCGACATTCAACCAGGAGTGTTAAAATGGCTGGAGTCATTGGCTCTATCGGGCCCTTTGATGAGAGTGCGGAGCAATGGAGCTCCAATACAGAGCGCTTTGACTATTTCGTCACGGCCAATGGAATAACGGATGAAAAGTTAGTGCCCACTTTTCTGTGTGTGATGGGTCCCAAGACATTTAACCTACTACGTAACCTCCTACAGCCAGGAAATCCAGGCTCTAAAACCTATAAAGAGCTGGTGGACACACTGACCCACCACTTCTCACCCAAGCCTCTAGTGATTGCAGAAAGATACAGGTTTCACAGACGTAACCAAGAAGAGGGTGAGTCTGTTAACATGTTCGTTGCAGCGCTACGCAAGTTAGCCGAACACTGTGAATTTAAAGATGTTTTAAATGACACATTAAGAGACAGGCTTGTGTGTGGACTACGGAATGAAGCAGCACAGAAGAAGTTACTCACAGAAAGTGATTTGATGCTTGAAAGAGCCATTAACATTAGTGTGATGATGGAGATGGCTTCCAAAGAAGCACACCAACTGCATGCTACAGGCAGAGTATATAAGCTCAACAGTGGTAAAACCAATGCAACAGGTCCATGTTTCCGCTGTGGCAAGGTGGGACACCTTCCTAATGACTGTTGGTACAAAGAGATGGACTGTAACAACTGTGGAAAAAAAGGCCACGTGCAGCGGGCATGTAGAAGCAAAAGGAGCAAAGACAAAAGCCCAAAGACAAGGAATAAAAGGGACATGGTAAAATACAAAAAGAAAAGAAATGTTCACACAGTTAAACATGGCGAGGACAGAGTGAGCGACTCCTCAGAGGAAGAGGTGTCAACTGCAATAAATACTGTCCGGATTATGAATGTGAATGAAGGCTCAGAAGGCTTTGGACTAAACCAAAAGTGGAGGGACATTTTATTAAAATGCAGATAGACACCGGATCAAAGGCATCACTTGTGTCGCATGGCATTTACAAGAAGTTTCTGAAACATCTTCCACTCCGACCTTCAGACACCGTCTTCAGGGCGTATACTGGACACCGAGTGCCCATGAAAGGGATGACAGAGGTAACTGTTCAGTACAATGGCCAAACTGCTGAGCTTCCAGTTTATGTTACCAAGAACAACTGTCCAGCTATAATGGGGCGTGTGTGGCTAAAGAAAATCCAACTTGACTGGCAAGAAGTAAGGAAGCTGTCACACAGTACTACTCAGCTGCAGGCCATACTGGAAAAGCACAAAAAGGTTTTTCATGATGAACTAGGCAGTATGAAAAAAATTATAGTGAAGCTGCATGTCAAACCTGACAGTAAACCAGTGTTCATGAAAGCCAGACCAGTGCCGTACGCCATCAGACCAAAGGTGGAGGCTGACTTGGATGCTCTGGTCAAGAATGGAGTTCTGGAGCCTGTGACAACCAGTGAGTGGGCCACGCCCATAGTTCCAGTACCCAAAAAGGACGGAGGAATCCAGACTTGTGGAGACTTTAAGGTAACAGTAAACCCTGTACTAACAGCAGAGCAGTATCCCCTTCCACTGATTGATGACTTATTTGCGGGGCTGAGTGGGGGACAAAAGTTCAGCAAAATAGATCTCAACCAGGCTTACCTACAAATGCATGTAGACGAGCAGTCACGTGAAATGCTGACTATCAACACCCATAAAGGACTCTTCAGATACAGGAGACTGCCTTTTGGCATCACATCTGCTCCAGCACTTTTTCAGCGAGCTATGGATCAAATCCTGAGTGGATTACCAGGAGTGCAGTGCTACCTGGATGATATCCTGTGTACAGGTGCAGATGATGAAGAGCATCTGCGCAACTTGGATGCAACTCTCAAGAGACTGGAGGAATATGGATTGAGAATCCGCAAGGATAAATGCGAGTTTTTCCAGTCATCCGTGGAATACTTAGGTCATGTGATCGATGCTAAGGGACTACACACTGCACCATCGAAAATCACAGCCATTGTGGATGCACCTCCACCCCAAAATGTCAGTCAGCTGAAGTCTTTCTTAGGACTGCTGAACTATTATGGACGGTTCATACCAAACTTGGCATCACTATTAAAACCACTGCATAACCTGCTGCGCAAAGAGGAAGCATGGAGGTGGACAGCAAGCTGTCAGGAAGCTTTTCAGAAGGCAAAGGATGCGCTGACTGCATCAGAGGTTCTGACCCACTTCAACCCATCACTTCCGATCCAGCTTGCCTGCGACGCCTCTCCTTATGGCGTAGGGGCGGTGATTTCCCACGTAATGCCAGACGGTGAGGAAAAGCCAATCGCTTTTGCGTCAAGGACATTAAACAAGGCAGAAGCTAACTATGCTCAACTAGAAAGAGAGGCTCTGAGCATTGTGTTTGGTGTCAGAAAATTCCACCAGTACTTGTATGGACGGAAGTTTACACTTTTTACTGACCACCGACCTCTCACAACCATCCTTGGACCATACACAGGAATACCATCTCTTGCAGCGTCCCGACTGCAGAGATGGGCGTTGCTGTTGTCAGGACACTCCTATGACATCAGGTATCGAAAGTCAGACTGTCATGGTAATGCAGATGGGTTATCCAGATTACCACTTCCTGTCATGAAGCCAGAGTCAAGCACTGTGGACATCTTCTACTTCACAGAGGTAGAAAACGCACCTGTTTCAGCTGTGCAGGTGAAAAAGGGGACTAGAAATGACCCTGTGTTGTCGGCAGTCATGGACTTGATCATTAAAGGACAACCTGCGGGTGATGACGCAACCTTGAAGCCCTTCCTTGGGAAGTGGACAGAATTGTCTGTTCAGTCGGGTTGTTTGCTGTGGGGGAGGAGAGTGATTATTCCCCTGTCATGTCGAACAAAAGTGTTACAGCAACTTCACGCAGGACATAGTGGAATCGTGAGAATGAAAGAAATAGTGAGAAGCTATTTTTGGTGGCCAAACATTGACAAGCAGATTGAAGAAATAGCCAAGAGCTGTTCATCTTCTCACAAGGTACGGAACAACCCACCATTGGCTCCTCTCCATCCCTGGGAGTTCCCACAGGAGCCATGGCACCGTGTGCACATTGACTTTGCAGGTCCGTTTGAGGACAGAATGTTTCTCGTTGCTGTGGATGCACATAGTAAATGGCCTGAAGTGGCTATTATGAGGTCAACCACCACAGAGAAGACCACAGAGGCATTAGGAGAAATGTTTAGTCGTTTTGGGTCTCCTATACAACTAGTGTCTGACAATGGACCTCAGTTGGTTTCACAAGAAATGGATGCTTTTCTACAAGCTAATGGAGTGCAGCACATTAAATCAGCTCCATACCATCCTGCGACGAACGGCCTTGCAGAAAGGTTTGTGCAGACAATGAAACATGCATTGAAAGCATCACAAGGTCAAGGAACACTGCATCAGAGGCTGCACAAGTTCCTGCTAAACTACCGCAACACTCCACATGCAATCACAAAGACAACCCCTGCTAGTCTGATGTTCAAGAGAGATCTGCGCACTACCTTTGACCTTTTGAAACCCTCAGGATTAAAGGACACTGTGCAAAAGCAACAAGAGAAACAAATTATGCACAGAGGACATTGGGCAAAGGACAGAGCGTTCACGTCAGGAGAATCTGTGCTGGCCAGGAACTACAGAGGTGAACCTAAGTGGGTTCCTGCAACTGTTATCGCACAAACTGGACCAGTCTCATATACAGTTCAAACCACGGACAGTGTTTGGAAAAGGCACGTGGATCAACTCCTGCAGACACCACCAGCGCCTGCAGAACCGTCTCTTGGATATCCTAACGATCCACCTACACCAGTACAGAACTCAACCACTTCAGAGACCGGAGTTCCAGCTGGAGATGTGACATCTTCTTCTGCATCAGCACCAGAAGCAACCTCCACATTAGAAAGAACACAGACTCATGTTCCTGCAGAGCGCCGATACCCTACCAGGGAGCGACGACCTCCTGTCCGTCTGAGTTATTAGACTAGATAGCAACTGACCCACATTTATGGGGCAGAATAATCCCCAGGGGTACAGTTATGGGATGAGGTAGTCTACCCTCACTCCTAAGGTAGCATAATAATTAAAAAAAAAAAGAGAGACAAAACAAAGACATTTGGTATCTCCTGTAGGACATCTATTGTAAGGGGGGAGGAGATGTTATGTATTTTGGTTTACTGCGGCACCCGTCGTAGTGCCTTTGCTGAAATGCATTATGGGTAATGTAGTATATGTTGAGTGTGTTGTCGTTGGCTGTGTGCTATGAGTGGCTGCTCGCCAATAAACCGTTAACGGTACGTCGATGGTCCGAGTTATTATTTGTTATATTGAGTAACGTAACGGGTGAAAGATATAACAGAACATGTATCCCGTCCCTCTGTACCCTCCGGGAGGCCCACCAGCCTTAAATTATTCCATCGCGACCGGGATTCTAAGTCCAGGACGTTATCTTCCAGACGTTTATTTTTTAATTCCAATGTTTGGATCTTTAATTGTAGGCTGGAGACGTCATCTTCAGCGTTGGAGATTCGGAGCTCCGCCTGCGATACTCGTTCCATACAGTCGCTTATTTCTTTTCTCATTCCTTCTATCGCTGCTATAATCCCATCAAATTTAGACAAAAAGTCTGCTCTCATAGAGCTGATAGCAGCAAGTACCGCATTCGTTCCCTCCTTGGCCATCACCGCTCCGCCACTAGCTCCCTCCTCCGCCATTGTCCTTGGAGATTTTTCTGCTTCGTCACAAGCGTGGAAGTCTGTTAACTTGGATTGTCTCGATGAATCAGTTTTTCCTCCGCCTGATTTCACAGCCTTGGTTTTTACCATATCCGTGCCTAAATGCTAGGATAGGTTTTGTTCCAATTCAGAGGGTTTTAGCCTACTTTTTATTTTTAGGAGCAGAGCAGAGTGAAACACGTCTTCCTACGTGGCCGCCATAACCGGAAGTCCGTATATTCCTTATTTTAGTTTATTACTGTATCTCGGTATGGTTTTGATCGTATCATGTGATCTGAGTTGCTCCTTGTTTCGGTTTGTTTTGAATTGTCTGGTTGTCGTAGCTTAGTTTGATCATTGTTATCGTGTTTGTTATTGTTGTGTATTTTAGATCTTGTAGTTTATATTATCTTTCTGTGTTTTTTACTTGCGCCTTCTCCATTCTTGTTTCCACCTCTCCTTTTGTATTTTGGTTTTCAGGTAAATTATATTATTGACATCTATGGGTTACATTTATTTTATCCTTGTGGAGAGTGTGGAAGGACGACGCTGAGTTTATTTCACAAGTCCAGTTTTATTCACATTCTCCAACATCCAAAAACAGAAAGAGAATGAATCCCCCAACATCTGTCCCTTTTATACCCCAGAACATCAAAGCACTCAGTCACATTGTCTTTTAATCCCAAGTCACAATGCATCTCCCTCCAGGTCTTCTCACCTCCACCTAAAGTCCTGGTGGTCAGGAAATCCCTCAAGGCCATCTCTTTGCATACAAAAGGCCAGATCTCACATCCTCCTGTTACCCCTAGGAGGTTCAGTCCTTTTGTTCCTCTGAGACGTGAAGCATACAATAAGCACACAGTAATATATATGTGAAGCATATGAAACCCACATATGTGCTACATCCTCACCTTTATGAGTTATGTGTCTCGTTTTGTATTATTGGGTCTGCTTCTCATTTGGTATCATTTCAGTAACCTTTTGTCATACTCTCCTGTGCTGCACCCGTGTTACTTCTGTGCTGAGCTCAAGTTCGCGGGCAAGCACAGCTGTCATTATTTAGGTTAATCCTGCTCACTCATATCACCCACACCTGGTCACTATTTGTAATTATCTTTGTCTGCCTATTTAAGGATGCGTCGTTTGCTTGTTGCAGCGTCATTTTGAGTTTTTCTTGTATGATTCGGTGGATTTGGACAAGTGTGCTCTGTCAAGGTTTTCTGTTTTTTTCCCCCTGGCATTTCCTCGCTAGACGTGAGCCCTCTCATCCCACACAACATTCCTTATTTTGTAAGTGTTGTGTTTTTGTGTAGTGTTTGCATTTTCGTGCTTTGTGCTATTAAATGTGTAAACTCACAGCTGGCGTTTGGTGTCTTCAGTCCTGCCCTGGTAGGGTGATTCATGACACTATCTATCTGTCTGTCTATCTATCTATGATAGAATATTTCAGTTAGATAAAAATGTTTTACTTTAGAATGTGATAATTAGATAAGAGAGGAACACTGTACTTTTTGCTGCATGAAGTCTCTTACAATGCTACACGCATAACATAACAGGATGTGGGATTTTTAGCTCTGCACACAAACACCCTCTATTGCCTAGCAACGAAGTACTTACTTCTGCTTACATATAGAAAAATAGAAAGATGAACCTGAGTTAAGGGTTGCAATATACAGTAAGGAACCGAAAGGAGACAGCGGAACTGAAAGGAGACAGTGGAGCATCAACAGGAAGCACCTGCCAGAGACCGTTCCAGAGAAGGGGGGCATCTGATGGTGTCAGCAGTCCTGAAGAAGAGAGCCATTGTGTGAGGTTGCTGGGACCTCCCAGAACCAACAGCTATATGTACCTTTCTCTATTGTTTTTCAGGGTCTTCTCTATCAAGTTGTGCTGGGACCCAGACCTCACAGCTGTGATATTCTCTGCATACTTCAATAAACAGATAAGTTGAGAAATAGTTCTTCTCATGTGATTTTTAATCCTCTGGTGTATTTTAAATGACTTTGTGCTGTCTAATTTTTGAACACACTTTTCAGAACAAAAAGTTTTACAACCTGGTGACCGCCAATGTGATTGGCCAGTTGGCCCACTCCATTGACAGACATTGGAGGTGACAGGACAAAAAAGTTTTTGCCTGTCTACTACAAACAATTCGGGGCCCCTGATTTCACAAGGTAAGCAGGAAGCCTACTCTAAATTCCTGTAGAATTTTTTTTTTGTTACTTATTTGTACCCGTAGGTAGATTTGGTTTGCAGTCTGGTGACAGGCCACTGGCTGCTGGTCGCTGCGTGCGCGAGCGCCCTAAACCTACATGTTTTTTGGTATGCGGGAGGAAACCGGAGAAATCCCGGAGTAAACCCATGCAACACGGGGAGAACATGCAAACTCCACACAGCTCACTGTTGGTCGGGGGCTGGGATCGAACCCACGATCTCATGATCCCCGCGATCCCCTGGCCGAGGGTAAAACTGTGCTGCCACAGTGCTAAACCACTGCGCCACCGTGCAGCCCCTGAATTGTCTGTGGTATTCAGTCAAAGTATACAGTGGAGCAAAAAAGTATTTAGTCAGCCACCAATTGTGCAAGTTCTCCCACTTAAAAGATGAGAGAGGTCTCCAATTTTCATCATAGGTATACCTCAACTATGAGAGACAAAATGAGAAAAAAAAAAAATCCAGAAAATCACAATGAAGGATTTTTAACTTATTAATTGGTAAATTCCTCAGTAAAATAAGTATTTGGTCACCTACAAACAAGCAAGATATTCTGGCTCTCACAGACCTGTAACTTCTTCTTTAAGAGGCTCCTCTGTCCTCCATTCGTTACCTGTATTAATGGCACCTGTTTGAACTCGTTATCAGTATAAAAGACACCTGTCCACAACCTCAAACAGTCAGACTCCAAACTCCACTGTGGCCAAGACCAAAGAGCTGTCAAAGGACACCAGAAACAAAATTGTAGACCTACACCAGGCTGGGAAGACTGAATCTGCAATAGGTAAGCAGCTTGGTGTGAAGAAATCAACTGTGGGAGCAATTATTAGAAAATGGAAGACATACAAGACCACTGATAATCTCCCTCGATCTGGGGCTCCACGCAAGATCTCACCATGTGAGGTCAAACTGATCACGAGAACAGTGAGCAAAAATCCCAGAACCACACGGGGGGACCTAGTGAATGACCTGCAGAGAGCTGGGACCAAAGTAACAAAGGCTACATCAGTAACACACAACGCCGCCAGGGACTCAAATCCTGCAGTGCCGGACGTGTCCCCCTGCTTAAGCCAGTACATGTCCAGGCCCATCTGAAGTTTGCTAGAGAGCATTTGGATGATCCAGAAGAGGACTGGGAGAATGTCAGATGAAACCAAAATAGAACTTTTTGGTAAAAACTCAACTTGTTGTGTTTGGAGGAGAAAGAACACCATACCTACTGTGAAGCATGGGGGTGGAAACATCATGCTTTGGGGCTGTTTTTCTGCAAAGGGACCAGGACGACTGATCTGTGTAAAGGAAAGAATGAATGGGGCCATGTATCGTGAGATTTTGAGTGAAAACCTCCTTCCATCAGCAAGGGCATTGAAGATGAAACGTGGCTGGGTCTTTCAGCATGACAATGATCCCAAACACACCGCCCAGGCAATGAAGGAGTGGCTTCATAAGAAGCATTTCAAGGTCCTGGAATGGCCTAGCCAGTCTCCAGATCTCAACCCCATAGAAAATCTTTGGAGGGAGTTGAAAGTCTGTGTTGCACAGCGACAGCCCCAAAACATCACTGCTCTAAGGAGATCTGCATGGAGGAATGGGCCGAAATACCAACAACAGTGTGTGAAAACCTTGTGAAGACTTACAGAAAACGTTTGACCTCTCATTGCCAACAAAGGGTATATAACAAAGTATTGAGATGAACTTTTGTTATAGACCAAATACTTATTTTACCAAGGAATTTACCAATTAATTCATTAAAAATCCTTCAATGTGATTTTCTGGATTTTTTTTCTTCTCATTTTGTCTCTCATAGTTGAGGTATACCTATGAAGAAAATTGGAGACCTCTCTCATCTTTTAAGTGGGAGAACTTGCACAATTGGTGGCTGACTAAATACTTTTTTGCCCCACTGTAACTGGACAGCAAGATGGCCGCACCGCCTGTGTTTCTGGCTGCTGGTCATCTCCACTTGTTGCCGTGCTTGTTTGTCCTGGTTTTTTTTTTCACAATATTTTTTATTGAACCTTTTTTACAAACATGGCACAAACAATCAAACACTAACACTAAAGTAATTTAAAAATTAAAAAAAAAACATTAACTACAACAACAAAAAAAATGTACGAAAAACACCAACAACCATTAACAAAGGCAAGTCAACAACAATGCTCCTCTGTTTAGTTTAGGTAATCTATTACATAAGAATACATAATATACATTCACAAGTTTGGAATTTGCAAGGTCCACATATATTCACCTTCTTCTTCAGAAGTTATGTTTAATTTCTTTACAAAATCAATGAAAGGTCTCCATATATTCTCAAACACATTTTCCTTTGATTTCAGTAGATATGTTATTCTTTATAGTGGAAGGTTTGTTAACATCTGTCTTAACCACTGAGTCACATCTGGTCTATGAGTCTTTTTCCACAATAGTGTAATACATTTTTTGGCATTAAGCAAACCGAGGTCTATGAATGCTCTTTCACTCTTATTAAAGTTATGTTTTTCTGGATACAGACCCAACAAAAACAGTTTAGGGTTCAATGTGAATTGTTTTGAAATTATTTTTTCAATTGTTACCCTCACCTCTTCCCAAAACATTCTGATTTTTCTACATTCCCATAAACAGTGAAACAGGGTTCCTTTACTTTCCATACATTTTGTGCATGTATCTGGTATGTTTTTGTTATATCCATTTAACTCCACCGGTGTAACATACATCCACATTAACCATTTAAAATGTATCAATTTAAGACGTACATTTATTGATTTGGTTTGAGCTTCTGTGCAAGCCAATTCCCATTGTTCCTCTGAAATTTCAGTTTGCAGGTCTTCTTTCCAATAATTCATTCTTTTCTGTGAGTTTTCACTTGATAGTGTCAATGAGGTATAAAACTCTGAAATAATACCCTTTCTCTTACTATCTTTCGTCAAAATTTTTTCCAAGGATGAATAAGTAGGTCGGGTGAGAGCATTATTTTGATTTGATCGAATAAAATTCCTAAGCTGAAGATATTTAAAAAAAATGTGTTCTATTAAGATTAAATTTGATCCTCAGTTCTTCAAAAGACATGTTATCTGAACGTGACAAATATAAGTCTTGAATCTTTTGAATCCCTTTTAAATTCCATACTTTAAATACAGCATCCGCTCTCCCTGGTTTAAAATATTGATTACCCCATGTTGGGCTAAATTGTGACAATAAGTGTGGTTCTTTTAAATATTTTTGGGTTTCACACCATATTTTGATCATGTGCTTTACAATTGGGTTTTTAACTTGTTTCTGTAATTTTTTAGCCGAGTCTGAGTATATGAATAAGGGAAGAGGTAAAGGTAAATTGTATGATTCCATTTCAGTCCAGCGAGGAGGATCATTTGATGAAAAATAATATGTCATAGACCTCAGTTGTGATGACCAGTAATACAACATAAAGTATGGACATTTCAGACCTCCATGATCAAATGGTAAATATAGTAAGGACAAAAGTAATCTAGCCTTCCTATTGTTCCATATAAATTCCACTAACTTTTTTTTAATTCTTGAGAATAGATCTGAAGGTGGTGGTAAAGGAATGTATTGAAATAAATATAGTATTTTTGGTAAGATAGTACTTTTAAGTATATTAATTCTCCCGATCATCGACATTGGTAGTGACATCCATCTCTGAAGTAACTCATTAATATCCATCATTAAGGCTTCATAGTTGGCACTGGCGACTGATTCTAGCTTAGGCAAAATTTGAATTCCTAAATATTTGTCAGGAATCTCTAAAAACACTTAGAATATGATCGTATATTAGTTCATTACCTCAATAAAGATTCGAGACACAAGAATATTCTTTTTAAAGGCTTTACTTGTACAAGGAGCACGAACCTGTGTACAGGAAGTCAGTGCTGAAGACTGGCTTCAGTGGGCAGGCTTATATGTGAGAGACAGTTGCAATACACAAACGGTTTCAGCTGAATACATCACAGACAGAAAGGGGTGAAACAAGTCTGGCACATTATTAGCAGTGTTGACAGAGTTCGTTAATCCGGTCTTAAAAGAACAAGGGGGGCCCTGCTCCCTTTCTCGCTCCGCAAGGGGCTCTTTGTATCCTCTTGCTCTACAGGGGGCTTCCTGTACCTTTCTGGCAGAACTGGCTTCCTGCATTCAGTCTTAGTGTTAATCCAGAGGAACACGCTTCTCCGGTACTTTTCCACACTTCTACACTTGTATAAGGCTTAGACATAAAAAATGATAACATATGTGTACATTTTTCTGACAATTCCCTCCCGTTTATCATTTTTATCATTGTTGTATTCACATGCAAACATCAGTACAATGTATCTTCTCATGATTTTCTACATTGTCATCATTGAGCATCACTTCCAAATCTAAACAGTAGTTCTGTCATCACAATCACCATCACTTCGTTGTCTCAAGGCAGTATATTGTACAGGACCTTCCCTTTGGAGCATAACAGATTGTAACATGAAAGTGTGTTGAGCAAGAGCTCTACTTATCATGGACCTAATGCAGGAAATGACGCACATGAATAGTACACAAGATAGAATCAATACAACTATTACTGGGGTTAACCATTTCAACAGAACTCGCCACCATTGACAGGAAAGGAACCAAGAGGACAGGTCCCAATTTTGTGGCACATCCTTCAAGCCATTCAAGTGTTTTTGCAGTCCTCTCAGCCAATCGATTACGCCTCCTTTCTCTCAGTGAGGTCCTCCAAGGCCCAAAATACACCATTCATTCTGCAACTCAAATAGGCCACTCCAAATGAGGGGAATGCTGTCATAGGCTGTCGTCTCCCTCTTGGTTATCAAGTTGGCATCGGGGGAAGTGATCCATATTATTCCTGCAAACGCACCTGTCACACCAGCGGCAAGTAGCAGTGCCTTCATTTTTACTTCCACTTGAGAGAGTACCCCTCCGGGCCTCTGTCTTCACCAGGTTTGAGACGGCCGTGTCCTTAAAAGGACACGTCCCCCTTTGTAACTGGACTTACTCAGGGAAGCAGGTTAATTCACTTGCAGGCACTTTTAGTCTCTTCACGTGTGAAAGGTGGATCCAGGATGGTCGTTCAGCGACCCTCACTGAGTCCCAATGCTGCCGGTGATGATTTTTCACGAAGATAAAGTCACCAGGCTGCAGTGGGTTGATCACTTCTTCCTGTGGAGTGGAGAGAGCTTCGACAGAGTCAATGTATTCCTTGGTGTTCACTAAGAGCCTTATGTTTGTGTGGTATTAATAATGACAGACTCGTCAGTACATAAGGGCGGTGAAAAGCACAGTCCCGTTTTCTTATCTGGGATGGTATTAATTATTAATTTCACTATCTTAAGAGCTTCAGGCCATGTAGTGGCCTTACCATGTGGGGTTTTTGCCAGCATTTGTCTGATTGTCTGCATAAATGATCTCTGGTATTCCAAAAGTTGGGAATATACTATTTTGAAAAAACCTTACAGAAAAACTTTTGCATCTGCCTTAGTAGTAGGATGTATTTCTGTCCATTTTGTGAATGTGTCAATGAGAACAAGGCAGTGTTGGAGTTGACCCACTATAAAATCCATGCACCATTGAGAAAAGGGTGCTTTTGGTAGTGGAAAACTCCTCTGTCTAGTTCTCATTGCACCTTGGGCATTATTTTGACTGCAAACTTTTTCCTTTCTTTTAGAATTCCTGGACAGAAGAAGTGTTTTTCAGCTATCTTAATCATATCCCTCCTGTTGGCACATCGTGCCATCCAGCGGTGCTGTGAGGGAGGGAGAACAATTTTGTCATTGGCAGTGCAGTAAAGTTTGTTGGCATTTAAGTATGTGTGGGGTGGCATAGTCATGTTTTTCAGCTCATACTAGCATGCAAATTTCCTTGTGGGCCCTGAAGTAGTGCGTACAGTGGAGCCATGTGTGAGAGGTTTGGCAACCACTGGCGGCAGTAGTTCAGGGTACCTAATAGTGCTTTTTTTGTTGTAAAGTTGCTACTTTTTCACATGAATTTGCTACTTATTTTCATAAATCTGCAACTTTTTTCTCATAGATTTTATTTTGTCTTGTAAACATGCAACTTTTCTCCTCATAAATTTGCACATTTTTTCATCATAAATCTACAACTTTTTGTTGTAAATTTATGACTTTTTTCTTTTATATTTGCTGATTGTTTGCTTTTTTGTCTGTGGCAAAGGTAAGTTTTGAATGGTCTTTATTCTGATTCCAATGTTTTCCCGTCGGCAATAAGCATATGGCCAAGGAATTTAACCTCATGTTGACAAAACTGCAGTTTTTTCTTGCCACATTTTAGTCCATGTTCACACAGGAAGTGCAGCAGGGCCAAAGAGTCCTGTCGAAATTGTTCCTCAGTGGGGGAGGCAACCAAAATGTCATCCACATATAACAATTTTTGAACCGGCTGGTGGGCTAAGTTTGGCCATTAGAGCAGTCATTTCCTGAGTGAAAATGGTCGGACTTTCACAATAACCTTGAGGTAATCTGGTGTATATGTATCTTTTTCCCTTAAACGTAAATGCAAACTAAAACTGGCTTTCTTCATGCACAGGGATAGTAAAAAATGCATTACTCAAATCTACCACAGAGAAAATGGATGAATCGTGACCCAAAGGGTCATGACCACCTGTAAAGGCATCATAAATAGTCCTGTGGATTGTGAGTATTGCACATTTTTCTTAGGAGTTTTCGCCCAATCGGTTACATGACTTGCCTTCTCAACCATTTGTCCACAAGCAGCCCAAAAGTAATTGTCTGGTCCCCATAGGGAGTGTTAACATCATGCAAGGAGGTAACATCTTTGGGCAATTTCACCGACAGTGCAGCTGCTCCTTGCTCATTGAAAATCAAATTGTCCATCTGCACTGTCATACAATTTGTCAGCCAAGGCACAATCAAAAAGTTCAAAACATCTGATATATTTCATAGTAACGTGCAGTGGCTGTGGACTTCCTAGTCCTTCAAGGATATGACCTGGCAGTACAGCAGCCATGAGGGCGGTGCTTTTTTACACAATGTCGTGACTGCTGCACTGTCTTCTTTTAAGTCATAGCCAAACCATGTGTCTCACCCTTGATCATTGGGTTTGTCATTGTTTACCAGAAATGTCTGCTCTGTTCTTAGAACGGTATAATCATCTTTTAATTTATATAGAAAATCTTTTAGAAAGGATAAAACAAGTCATTATCAGTTATTGATAATTTTTATGTATTACCTATTTTTCTGAGTATTGCTAATTATTTGCTAATTAATACCCCCTGTTTTGATACATGGAGACACACATGCAGCAAAGTTACAGGGTATTTGCTTGATTCTTCTGCTGAAAGGAAGTGTGCTACCATTTTTAATTTTAGATAAAATTTGCGGGTAGCCCAGTTCCCTCAAAAATAAGATTTCAATAGTCACAGCTTCTTTTGTGACAAATTTCATTTAAGAAAAACAAAATAACCATCTGTGCATTTTTGATATGCTTCAGCATTGATAAATAAGATCAGTTTGTCCAGTTGAACACAGACGGGTTGAATTTGAATAAATGAATAAAAGTTGTGTCACACTCTTTCAGTCAACGGAAAGGTGGATGTTTTGCCTAATTAGAATTTGATTCAAATTTTTCCTTGAATGCCTCATTTTATATATTCCTTGGTAAATTGTGGAGTGGATGTAGTTTATCCTGACCCAGCTTGGCCACCGCCGAATCAGGAAAAAACACATTCCTCATTACTGTCATATTCCTGAAATATGATGTATCATATATCACATATATCACATATCACACCATTATGTGGTGAGTAACATCAAATGCATACCCTCTGTTGGGGAGGAACATAACTGGGGTGTTAGATTGACTTTAAATAACCGAGTATATAGTAAGGCTATAATCTTCGCTGTGAGTGTTTGCTCATTACTAAATAAATGTTAATATTCACAATTAAGGAACTGCACTGAAAGAATGGACACCTAATGCCTCATTGCTGTTTTAAGTATTTGGAAACATTTTAGACGGCTGTCTGCATTTGTGCCTTCTTCCTGGCACTCTTAGCCAAAAATTTAACTTATTTATTGTTGGTTTTCTGTTTGTTTGGTTTTTAAAGCTACAGCTTCAAATCTTACGTGGATCCTTATTTTTCTTTGGTTACACATGCTCTGCTTTCATTTCTTTTTCCATTTCCATCTCAACATCAGAAATATTTTCTACACTTGCTAAACCCACCGTTCTTCTTCTCTTCCCCCATGTACTTTTTCCATCAGAAACACTCACTCAATTTGTTTCCATCCACTATCCATCTGTGTACAAGGCTTCACCTTCCCCTGGACTAGCTGATGAAACATCTCACATCTATAATCTCTTTCAGTATTAAAACTTCCTTCATCCATCTGGTCTCCGTTCTCTTCAGCCTTCATCAACATTCTGTTACTACCTGCTTGTCTTATTCATGATTCACTGGCCCGTCGCTCATACTACTGACTACTGTCCACAGCAAATGCTTCATGCAAGATCCTGAACATAAGAGTGATCGGTTTCATTCTGGAAAGTCAGCTTTATACCAAACCAACATGGCTCAATTCAAAATTCTGTTTTGTGACAAAACTCATCTCTTGATTTCTGCCATGGCATTGGGTGTCTTTCCATTCCTGACCTTTTGAATTTGTTTTGGAATTAAATAATGCCTCTGGGTCTGAACATCTGCCTTTCAAGGAATGTATTAAAATAAGACATCTGCTGGTTGCTCTGAAAATTAAAGTTAACAGAGTCATCTGTATCTTGGTGTGGTGGAGTCTTGTCTTTTTCTCCTGAACAGATAACTCTATATGAGCTAACACCATGCCTACAAAACTATAACCTGGTGAGAAAGGTACAATCTGACCCTGCCCCTGTATTTATCGGGGGTGTTTGTAGCACTTTCTAGAAATTCCTTAATTTTCTCACTACCTTCAGGCTCCCCCTTAGCTGTTTGTGATGGCCCGTTTTTAATCACCATCAGGGGGGCCAGTTTTCACATCCTGCAAACATTCCTCTGTCCTGCATTTGTTTGACCCATCTGGCAAATCTCTTCCTTCCTTTCTTTTGATCTATGACTGGGACCTTTGTCTGATAATCCATAGCCTCTGGCAGATAATATGCACAGCCACATTAATTATCAATCTCTTTTAAACCTCTGTGCTCTAAATCTCACGTTGTCACATGTCAGTCCTTCCCATAAAGTGCACTGTCATGCTTCAGTCAAAGAAAAAGGTCAGTTACAGCACTTCAAAACCTGCTCATTCAGCCTCTGAGGCAAAAAGGGGACAGAGAGAGAGAGAGAGAGAGAGAGAGAGAGAGAGAGAGAGAGAGAGAGAGAGAGAGAGAGAGAGAGAGAGAGAGAGAGAGAGATCTGCTCATTCAGCAGCCCCTCTTTTCACATTTACTGTTCATGCTTCTATTTTTTACAGAGCAAGCCTATCGCTCGCCTCTCTGATCATTCTGAAATCTTCTTCTACCTCTACTTGGTACCCTGCCTCCAAATCCACCTCTTTGGCCAAACCTGCAATCACGGGCCCAGTGACCAGGCTTGCCACAGTTAAAACAAACATCCCAATTTCCATCATTCACTTGCATTGACCTGCCTGTCTTGGGTCTAACCCCACAGAGTTAAACTGAAAAAATAAAAAAACCAAAACCTTGTAAAAGTACCCATATTTAGACCACTTTCTTCACAGATCAACCACACACACAAACAGAGAACAGAGGAGTTTTGTTCTCTCTACACTGCCTCTATCTAAGGCTCACACACAAAGAATAGATAAAATAACTTTCTCATTGTCCATTTTAACATTATCCGGTTTTGTTGCCATTTAATCCGTCCGTCTTTAAATATTATGGTCTAATTATTATGATTTTATTTACTTCCTCCTTTTCCCAACCTCTTGGGCTTCTTTTAATAATTTGCTGTATGGACCCTCCTTAGGATCGCGGCATTGGTAAGCTGGGGGAGGATTATCTTTTTCATTTAATAATGGTTCAATGCTCGGTTGGTTTTGATATTTATCTTTTTTTTGTTGTAAGTTTTTCCGTCGATGCTAAGACTGTGCATTCATCCACATCCGGTGTGGGTTTAAAGGAATAATCTTTTTCCCCATTTGTTTAATTATTTTTCAGGATCCTTTATCTGATCTTTTTCATTTAACCGGTTATTGTAATTTTTTACCGTTCGGCGCGCAGTTTCCTCTTTTTTCTTTTGCTTATTTTTCGCTTTGTTTTTCCTGTACAGTTACCCATTTTTATTTTTTTTTGTTTATATAGTCAGGAACGTTGTCAGTCCGCCCACTGCAACACTATTACTGCCCAATAGGTGCGCTCACCTTTCGCTGGAACTAGATGCTCGTGCAGCTTTTAAAATGCGCTCACCTTTCGCTGGAACTAGATGCTCACGCTTTTTTTTTTTTTTTTCTTTTTTAGAATGCGCTCACCTTTCGATGGACCTAGATGCTCACGCTTCTAGGATGCGCTCACCTTTCACTGGAACTAGATGCTCACCAACTTTTAAAATGCGCTCACCTTTCGATGGACCTAGATGCTCACGCAACCTGTATTAGGACTCCTGTAATTTCTTACAGGATCATTACCTGGTATGATCAGATAGGAAAAATATATAGGACGCAGCCTTATATTACCATTACTTAGCTAAAGCTTGACCTATCAGTCAATACACAGCACCTTTTACTTTTCTTTTACTTTTTGAAACCTGACTCTTCGGCCGGAAAATAACACAATCGAGACTTTAACCCGGACAAAACCTTTTTTCTTTTTTTAGAATACGCTCACCTTTCGATGGAACTAGATGCTCACGCTTTTTTTTCTCGTTGCAACTACTCGTCCGCGTGCTTCACTCTCTTATCGCGTTAGTCTCTCGTGGTTGGATTTAGGAGGATCTTGTAACGTATTTAGGAGCGCATCCTATTTTACATTAGTAATATGTTGGAGCGGCCTATTTCACATTAGTAATATT
Organism: Pholidichthys leucotaenia; assembly: GCA_020510985.1. Lineage (NCBI taxonomy): Eukaryota > Metazoa > Chordata > Actinopteri > Cichliformes > Pholidichthyidae > Pholidichthys > Pholidichthys leucotaenia. The sequence continues at coordinate 217,793,190 of CM035839.1, forward strand.
TTTAGGAGCGCATCCAATTTTTCATATTGGAGCGGCCTATTTTTCATTAGTAATATATTTAGGAGCGCATCCCATTTACATTAGTAACATATTGGAGCGGCCTATTTTACGTTACTCACTCAAGGCTGGATTTGGGAGGATCTTCTAACGCATGTAGTGTATACTATATCTTATTTTTCTTTAATAATAAAAAGACGTCACTTACTTTATGACCCTACTAGTGAGGATGACCGTCACTTAGACAGAGTCAGGAGCCAGTCTCCTCCCCGGCGTTCCCTGAAGGCGGGTTTCCAAAACTGACCGTTGGTCAGACCATGCATGGGTTTGAAGACCGGGGAAGGCTTGGTTGTCCTGGCCCGTCTAGGGTATTGGTCATCCGGGTCATGGCACCACGTATGTCAGGAATCTCTGAAAACACTTAGAATATGATCTGTAGTAGTTCATTACCTCAATAAAGATTCGAGACACAAGAATATTCTTTTTAAAGGCTTTACTTGTACAAGGGCTGCACGGTGGCGCAGTGGTTTAGCACTGTGGCAGCACAGTTTTACCCTCGGCCGGGGGATCGCGGGGATCATGAGGTCGTGGGTTCGATCCCAGCCCCCGACCAACAGTGAGCTGTGTGGAGTTTGCATGTTCTCCCCGTGTTGCGTGGGTTTACTCCGGGATTTCTCTGGTTTCCTCCCGCATACCAAAAACATGTAGGTTTAGGGCGCTCGCGCACGCGCACGCAGCGACCAGCAGCCGGTGGCTTGTCACCAGACTGCAAACCAAGTCTACCTACGGGTACAAATAAGTAACAAAAAAAAAAAAAAAAAAAAAAAAAAAAAGGAGCACGAACCTGTGTACAGGAAGTCAGTGCTGAAGACTGGCTTCAGTGGGCAGGCTTATATGTGAGAGACAGTTGCAATACACAAACGGTTTCAGCTGAATACATCACAGACAGAAAGGGGTGAAACAAGTCTGGCACATTATTAGCAGTGTTGACAGAGTTCGTTAATCCGGTCTTAAAAGAACAAGGGGGGCCCTGCTCCCTTTCTCGCTCCGCAGGGGGCTCTTTGTATCCTCTTGCTCTACAAGGGGCTTCCTGTACCTTTCCGGCAGAACTGGCTTCCTGCATTCAGTCTTAGTGTTAATCCAGAGGAACACGCTTCTCTGGTACTTTTCCACACTTCTACACTTGTATAAGGCTTAGACATAAAAAATGATAACATATGTGTACATTTTTCTGACAATATTTAAACTGATTTACAACATTGAATTGATTCACCTCAGGAGCTGGGTGACTTCTTTGGGTCTCATTTAGCATTAATATTGAAGATTTTGTTTTATTTATTTTATATCCTGATATTTCCCCAAAGTTCTTTATTAAATTTAACAAGGTCGGAATTGACTTTTTAAAATTCAACATAAACAAAATTATGTCATCGGCATACAGGGAGATTTTATGTTCTGTTGGTCCTACTTTAATTCCATATATTTGTGGATGTAAACGTACTGCCATCGCTAAAGGTTCAATTGCCATAGTAAACAATAAGGGTGAAAGTGGACAGCCTTGTCGACATCCTCTATTGATTTTTATTGATTTTGAGATATTGCTGTTTGTTAGGATTTCTGCTGTAGCATTATTGTATATTATCTGGACCCATTTTATGAAATTATTTCCATGTCCAAACCTTTGCAGGACTTCAAAAAGATAGAGCCATTCGACCCTATCAAAGGCCTTTTCAGCGTCCAATGATAAAAGAGCTGTATCCGGTGCTTCTTTATTGGAATAAATAATATTAAATAGTCTTCTTACATTATGGAAGCCTTGTCTTCCCATTATAAAGCCATTCTGATCTCGGTTAATAATATTTGGTAATATTTCTTGTAGTCGTTTTGCTAAAATTTTACAGATTATCTTAAGATCAGCATTTAATAGGCTTATTGGTCTCATGTTTTCACATTTATTAGGGGGTTTACCTGGTTTTGGCAACAGTATAATTAAGGCATTATTCATGTATGGTGGTAAATTACCATTTTGAAATGCTTCTAAAACCATTTCCAAAAGTGGTTTTATTAATTTATTCTTAATTTTTTTTTATAGAGGTCAACTGGAAGACCATCTGGTCCTGCTCTTTTTCCTGATTTCATATTATCAATGGCTAGCCCAACTTCTTCTTGACTAATTTTAGACTCCAGTATCTCCCTGTTTTCATTTGGAATACACGGTATAGATAATCCGTCCAAAAACCCATTTAGTTTTGTTAAGTCAGTTTCATTTTTTGTATCATATAGTTTTTCATAATAATCTCTAAAGGCACTATTAATTTCTAAAGGATCTATAACTACCTGTCCGTTACTTATAATACTGGTAATTGGTGTTTTAAATTCTAATTGTTTAATCTGCCATGCCAATAATTTTCCTGATTTTTCACCTTGTTCATAAAAAGTTTGCTTCAATCTTAGAAGACTCGAGGCAGCTCTATTCGCTGATTTTTTGTCATATTCAGCTCTCAGAATCAGTAATTCGTTCTCTAACTGTGGGTTACTTCCTGCATACACCTTTTCTTGAAGAATTTTTATTTTATGTTCCAATTGGACTCTCTCCTCTCGAGTCTTCTTAGATTTTGAACCTGTATAACTAATAATATGCCCCCTAATAAAAGCTTTGAAAGCCTCCCACCTTATACATGCCGTTGTTTGTGTATTATTAATATCAAAGAACTCATCTGTTTTTCTATGTACTTAAATTCCTCATCCTGAAGCCATTTATGCTGAAAATGCCACCTACCTGGGTCCTTTGTCAGTTTCTTATCTACATATATTAGACAGCAGGGTGTATGATCAGAGATCACAATGTTATCATAGAAACAGTTTTGAATCTTGGACCTTAATTCTGTAGAGATCAAAAAGTAGTCAATACGTGAGAATGTCTTATAGGTATTAGAATAACAAGAATAGGCTTTGACTTGTGGTTTCATTTCTCTCCATATATCTAGCAATCTCAATTCTTTCATAAAATGATTAATGGTCATCCTGCATCTATTGTGCGTACAGTCCAGTCCTGTTGACCTATCTATACTGGGATTCAATGTACAATTGTAAGTGATGATAAAGTAAGGAATAAATTAACAAAGAAGTTTTGATCATCAGTATTGGGGCCGTATAAAGTTCACCAGATTTATATATTCTAATAACAAAGATCCTTGGATGATTAGATATCTTCCAAATTTGTCTCCAATTACATTTTTCACTTGAAATGGGACTGTTTTGTGTATGAGAATCATAACTCCCCTGGCTCGGGATGAAAATGATGAGGTGAACACATTTCCTTGCCATCTCCTCCTAATTACCTCCACCAGGAGGTGATGTTTTTGCCGGGGTTTGTCTGTTTGTCTGTCTGTTGGTTAGCAAGATAACTCAAAAAGTTTTGCACGGATTTTGATGAAACTTTCAGGTGTTGTTGGAAATGGTACAAGGAAGAACTGATTAAATTTTGGCGATGATCCGGATCACCGTCCACAAGAAAACCGCCATTACGGAAAATGCCATTTTCGTGAATAACTACTGAACCACTAATCCTATCATTGTCAATCCAATTGCTAGTCATATGTTTTCATGGTCAAGGAATCTGATTCTTTTTACATCCTCCTCTATTAGATGAGTTTCTTGTAAAAATACAATTTTTGAATCTATGTCTTTTATTTTATTCATAACTTGTTTAAGTTTTTTTTAGATTTTATAGACCTCTGCAATTCCATGAAGTTAAATTAAGATTAACGCTTTGATCTATGCTCAATAAGGAGTTTGAGATTACCTTGCAATATGAACATGCTCATACAGAGAAGCAAAAACATGGATGGTTGAACATTCATCCTACAAACTACACAAAAACAAATTCCCTTTCCCCACATTCGTGTAATCTCCCCAAAATCAAAAAAAATTCCGTCTCCCGTTATAGCTAGTGACTGTTCCACACCTGCGAGGATCAGTCAAACCACTCTCTCTTTCTCCTCTCAATCACCCTGACTCTACTACTATTTTTAATGACATTAACTCTCTTCTGTAGTTTTTTCAATATAACTTCAAAGTTTTATAGCAACTTTGTACATCATAGCTTTTTTTTTTTGCTTTTTTTTTTACAATACAGTCTGTATTTTGTAGACATGTTATATGTTTCAGATCAATCAGATGCCTGTACAAATGCTTAAATGTTCTACCTTTATCATGTTCATGCTTAACTCCCACCAGCCTCCTCTTGGATCTGCTTAATGAGCTCCTGCGCCTCTTGAGGGTTCTTAAAGATGTGGGTTCTGCCCTTATATGTGACCAGCAGTCTTGCCGGATGAATCACTCCGTGACGAATCCCGAGGTTGCGCAGCTCTTTGCGGGCGGGGTCGAACTGCCACGTGGGTTTACTCCGGGGGCTCCGGTTTCCTCCCACAATCCAAAGACATGCATGTTAGGTTAATTGGCTGTTCTAAATTGTCCCTAGATATCTGTTTCCTATAGGCCCTTAGAATAAAGGGTTAGTACTAGTGAAAGCGCTTTGAGTGGTCTTTGTGACTAGAATAAAGTTGAATCTCATCTCATCTCCCATCTCAAAAGCGCTATATAAGTGCAGGTTAGTTAGTTAGTTAGTTAATTGTTGAATTCCTGTGGCCAAATCTGGGTAGAACCGCACCTGTTGATCCTGGTATTTGATTTCCCCTTTAGCTCGCGCCGCGTTGGTGACCGCCATCCTGCCTCTGTAGTTGAGGAACTTCATAATCAGCGTCCTCGGTGGTGTCTTATCTCTCGGTGGGCCGATTCAGTGAGCTCTCTCTAAAACGACCGATGACTGCAGGTCCGCGTTGTTCAGCGCTTCTGGAATCCACTTTTCCAAAAAGGAACATGGGTCCCATCCGTCCGCTCCCTCCGGGAGGCCCACCAGCCTCAAATTATTCCGTTGCGAGCGGGATTCTAAGTCCAGGACGTTATCTTCCAGATGTTTCCATTTTAATTCCAGTGTTTGCAACTTTGATTGTAGGCTGGTGACGTCATCTTCAGCGCTTGAAATTTGGAGCTCCGCCTGCGATACTCGTTCCATACAGTTACTTATTTCCTTTCTCATTCCTTCTATTGCTGCTATAATCCCATCAAATTTAGACGAAAAGTCTGCTCTCATGGAGCTGATGGCAGCGAGCACCGCACTCGTCCCCTCCTCAGCAGTTCCCGCTCCGCCGCTGGCTACATCCTCCGCCATAGTCTCTGGAGATTTTTCTGCTTAGTCACGAGCGTGGAAGTCTGTTAGTTTGGATTGTTTTGTCAAATTACTTTTTCCTCCGCCTATTTTCCCAGCCTTGGTCTTTACCATATATCCGCGCCTAAACGCTGGGATGGGTTTTTGTTCCAATTAAGAGAGTTTTAGCAAATTTTTTATTTTTAGGAGCAGAGCAGTGTGAAACACGTCTTCCTACGTGGCCGCCATAACCGGAAGTCCGTTTGTCCTGTTTTTGATTGTGTTATTGTGTCTGGATCATGGGCAATCAGCCATTGTTTATGATTGCCAAGTGCTGCTGGATATTCGATCTCCCATGGTGGGTTTTGGCTGTCATAATCAGGAGGGAAGATTCTTCCATCGGTCTCTGCGTTTGCAACTTCCCGTTGATACCTGGGATCCCCGCTGTGGTTATACCGACAGAAAGCAATCCAAACCTTGGGGAAGACGTGCAGGTACTGCAGTGAAATCCAGAAGGCTTGCTCGGCTCTGCCGTCTTGCTCACTCCACCTTGTCTTCTCCTAATTCTGCAGCCGGCCTCTTTCCTGGATCCTGGCCCTCGGGTGTACCCGGAGTGAGGCCATCATTTCTCCGGCCTGTTTTTCCTGTTCGACCGTGCCAACCGGCCTTCTCTCTGCTTTGAGCCAGGAAATCCCCTGCAGGTAGCGGGTGCCTACGTCAACTTTCACCAGCCCCCATTCCTGGCGAGACTGCTGCTGTTACAGAGCCCATCCAGCTGGTGGTGCTTAATGCATGTTCCATCTCAAATAAATCATTCTTTTTGAATGATTTATTCATCACTGCAGGGCTGGAGTTTTTATTTCTTGTTGAGGCCTGGCAAAGAAGTGAGGAATTTACCTCTTTAATTTGAACTTTGTCCACTGGATTGTACCTTCTCCTGTGCCCCGAGATTGACAGGCCGCCGTAGTGGTCTGGCCATCGTGGACCAGAGTCACTTCGTTACACGGATGGTAAGCCATGGAACTTTTTCATCGTTTGAACTGATGATTTTAAAAATTGGCTCCTCAGACCCATTTTATTGTGTTTTAATTTACTGCCCTCCAGGAGTTTATGCCTATTTTTTATCTGAGTTTAGTGATTTTTAACTTCTATTATTAAATTTGAGCGGATTTCATTTCTTGGAGATTTTAATTTGCATATTAACGATCCCAATGACAGTTTTGCAGCTAATTTCTTGGGTATTATTGAATCATTTAATTTTGTTTTGTGTCTATCTGGCCCTACATATATCAAAGGAAATACACTTGATCTATGTTTTTACACTTGGTCTTAATGTGAACAACGTTCAGACTAAGGAGCTTCATGTGTCAGACCAGTCTGCTACACTGGTAAGCATGTAAAATGCTCTCCTGTCATTGACCAATTTTCAGCTGTGAAATTTTCTGCTGCCTTTGACAGCAGTGTGGTTTTATCCTCTGATAACGACACAGAGCTTGGTCTGCTCTTTTAACTCATACTGTTCAAGCATCTTAGATGTAGCTGCTCCCTTTAAAACCAGGACTGTCCGTGCTGTTAATTTATCCCCCTGGTAAAATGAAGATCTCTGTTGTTTTAGACGTAAATGTCAGAGGGTGGAAAGACTGTGGAAGTCCACTAAACTTGAGGTGCATCGATTGTACCTTAAGGAACTGTTAATTGAATTTAACAATATGATTAAAATGGCAAGAACTTCTTATTTTTCCAACATCATCTCCTCCAATAGTAACAATCCAAAGATCCCCTTCAGCACAAAAGACAGTATAGTTAATCCTGTCAGTTCTGCTCCCCCTGTTTATTCAGTTAATGACTAACAAGTTTCTTCCTTCTTTGTTGACAAGGTCACTGCTGTTAGGGCTGGTTTTACTCATTCCTGTCCCCTAATCCTTGATTGTCCCAACAGACAAGCCTTTTTAAGTGATTTTACCCAAATTTCTTTTGAGGATTTGTTAGTGTTGGTGAGCTCCATGAAATCCTCCTCCTGCGCTTTAGATATTTTGCCTTCCTCAATGTTAAAAGAGGTAATTGGCTCAGTGGGTACATCTTTGATTAATATCACTAACAGTTCACTTGAATCTGGTTGTGTACCCTTGTATTTTAAACATGCAGTTGTGCAGCCACTTTTTAAAAAACCTAACCTTGATCCATCTGTTTTTAAAAACTTCAGGCCAATTTCTAAGCTTCCTTTTTACCTCCGCCAAGGAGGTTATGTTTTCATCAGCGTTGGTTTGTCTGTCTGTCTGTTTGTTAGCAAGATAACTCAAAAACTTATGGACGGATTTTCATGAAATTTTCAGAGATTGTTAGAAATGGGGTATCCTACAGATGATTAGATTTTGGTGGTGATCCGGATCACCGGGGGAACTGTGGCGCTTGGCGGAGGTCTGCGCTCTCCGTTCTAGTATTTCTAAGCTTTTAGAAAAAGTTGTTGACTTTCTGATTGAACACAATATTTTTGACAAATTTCAGTCAGGTTTTCATCAGAAACACTCGACAGAGACCTCTTTTCTTAGGGTGTCGAATGATATTTTAATGTCATCAGACTCTGGCAAATGCTCTGTTTTAATGTTATTAGATCTTACTGCAGCGTTTGATACTATTGATCGTTGTATTTTGTTACAAAGGCTTAGAGATTGGGTAGGGATTTCTGGAAAAGCTCTGGATTGGTTTTCCTCCTACCTTTCTGGTAGGAGTTTTTCCGTGGCTGTTGGTTGTTATTCATCTGACTTTGCTCCTTTAACCTGTGGGGTGCCTCAGGGTTCTATTCTGGGTCCACTTTTATTTGCCTTATATATGCTGCCACTTGGTTCTACTATCATCAGCAGATTTAAAGGTGTGTCTTATTACTGCTATGCTGATGATTTATAGTTATTTTTCTCTTTTAAACCTGACCATGTTGACAATTTAAAAATTATTCATGATTGTCTGTCCGCAATTAAGAACTGGATGTCTAGTAACTTTTTGCAACTTAATACTGACAAAACTGAAGTCCTTATTGTAGCACCTGATAATCTAATTCCTAAAATGGTTAATAGCTTTGGTTCATTAAGCTCTAATGTATAATCTAATCTAAAAAATCTTGGTGTCATTTTTGATCAATCCATGAGTTTTGATAAGCATGTCAAATCTCTGACCTGGAGTTGTTTTTCCACCTTAGGAATATATCCAAAAATTAGGTCATTTGTTTCCTACAGTCAATTAGAAATTATTATTCATGCCTTTGTTTCTTCACGTTTGGACTACTGTAATGCTCTTTTCACATGTCTTAGTAAATCCTTTTTACACCGCCTACAGTTAGTCCAGAACTCTGCTGCTAAATTACTAACTAGGTCCAGTAGATTCTGTCATATCACTCTCGTTTTGGCCTCCTTGCATTGGCTTCCTGTAAATTATAGAGTTGATTTTAAAGTTCATGTTCTTACTTACAAAGCCATTCATGAAGAGGCACCTTTTTATATCAGTGACCTACTCCATCTATACCATCCCAGCAGGTCCCTCAGGTCTTCTAATCAGAATCTGCTGGTAGACCCTAGCACTAGGCTTAGAACCAAAGGCAATAGAGCCTTTGCTGCTGTTGCTCCCAGACTTTGGAACGCCTTACCTTTTGAACTTAGATCTGCACCTTCCATTGATGTTTTTAAGAAGTAACTAAAGACCCACCTTTTAAGCCTGGCTTTTTAATTAACTATGTGTTGATTGTATTTTTATGTGCTTTTACTGTCTATTTTGTTCTTTTACTGTTTTATGTGCCTGTATTTTTATTTGCTTTGTTTTTTTTATCATGTTAAGCACTTTGTGACTCAGTTAGTCACAAAGTGCTAACTTTGCACTTTGTGCTAACTTTGCACTTTGTGACTCTGTCTGTGAAAAGTGCTCTATAAATAAACTTATTATTATTATTATTATTATTATTATTATTATTAAAGTAAGTCTTTTTGTCATAATTAGAACTTTTACAATAATTACAAAAATTTTAGAATTTAATGTCATTTTTTGAAAAAACTAAGAACATGCAGAGAGTATTTTATTCATTATATTTTAGGATAACATTAATGAACAGCCTTGTCAATGGTACATTTTAGGGTCAGATCAATGAGCCACTCTTCTCAGAGAAATAAGTATTAATACATATAAGGAAGTACTATATATTGCAAGAATATCAATTTTAATCAACGACTGAGTAATGTATTAATGATAATAAAGTATTAATACAGAGGGAGATCTTATTTTTACATCAATAAGTGAGCATATAGATAAAAACTAATAATTACAAGATTCTCAAATTCCATCAATGAGTGAGTAAAATAGGAATCTCTCATGAATGGCTCCTCTGGGGCAGAAAGACAGACCCAGTCACTGAACTGTAGTAGTGACATTTATTAAGTAAACGAAAACACAAAAACTGTGCAGGACACACAAAAATGCAAACTTAAAGCACCTTACAGAGGAGAACTCTCCAGGGCCAAAATCGCACTATGAGAGGCAAGAAAGATAAGTCCATCAGACATCAGGTAACAGTCCATAGACATTTAGACAATTGACAATGCTGCCGCAGTGAGAAAATAACCAGGCAGTCTTTAAATAGCTGGCAGCTATTGCCACTATTTAAAGCTGGCAGCTCGCTCAGCTGGCCCCCTGAGCGAGCAGGTGACCTGATTGCATAACTGCTCACAGCTGGGATGGCAGAAGAGCAGACAGTGAGCAGCTGGTGGGAGTGTCTGGAGAAGGAGGAAGGGCTCTAGTCACAAACCAAAATATGTACAAATACTAACAAAATCATACTAACAGACATACAATAAAATGAGAGTCTGAGCTCTGAGGAACCATGCTCAGACTCATGGCAGAACTAGAAAAGCACTTGGAGAGCGCAGACCTCCGCCAAGCGCCACAGTTCCCCCCATACAGTGTTTGTGTGTACATTTTCAGATTCCTTGACCATGAAAACATATGACTAGCAATTGGGTTGGCAATGATGGGATTAGTGGTTCAGTAGTTATTCACGAAAATGGCATTTTCCATAATGGCGGCCACAGTTCCCCCCATACAGTGTTTGTGTGTACGTTTTCAGATTCCTTGACCATGAAAACATATGACTAGCAATTGGATTGACAATGATAGGATTAGTGGTTCAGTGGTTATTCATGAAAATGGCATTTTCCGTAATGGCGGCCACAGTTACCCCCATACAGTGTTTGTGTGTACGTTTTCAGATTCCTTGACCATGAAAACATATGACTAGCAATTGGATTGACAATGATAGGATTAGTGGTTCAGTAGTTATTCACGAAAATGGCATTTTCGGTAAGGGCGGCCACAGTTCCGCCCATACAGTGTTTGTGTGTACGTTTTCAGATTCCTTGACCATGAAAACATATGACTAGCAATTGGATTGACAATGATAGGATTAGTGGTTCAGTAGTTATTCACGAAAATGGCATTTTCGGTAATGGCGGCCACAGTTCCGCCCATACAGTGTTTGTGTGTACGTTTTCAGATTCCTTGACCATGAAAACATATGACTAGCAATTGGATTGACAATGATAGGATTAGTGGTTCAGTAGTTATTCACGAAAATGGCATTTTCCATAATGGCGGTTTTCTTGTGGACCGTGATCCGGATCATCGCCAAAATTTAATCAGTTCTTCCTTGTACCATTTCCAACAACGCCTGAAAGTTTCATCGAAATCCTTGCAAAACTTTTTGAGTTATCTTGCTAACCAACAGACAGACAGACAAACCCCGGCAAAAACATAACCTCCGCCAAGATTCCTTGACCATGAAAACATATGACTAGCAATTGGGTTGACAATGATAGGATTAGTGGTTCAGTAGTTATTCACGAAAATGGCATTTTCCGTAATGGCGGTTTTCTTGTGGACGGTGATCTGGATCATCACCAAAATTTAATCAGTTCTTCCTTGTACCATTTCCAACAACACCTGAAAGTTTCATCGAAATCCGTGCAAAACTTTTTGAGTTATCTTGCTAACCAACAGACAGACAAACAGACAGACAGACAAACCCCGGCAAAAACATAACCTCCGCCAAGATTCCTTGACCATGAAAACATATGACTAGCAATTGGGTTGACAATGATAGGATTAGTGGTTCAGTAGTTATTCACGAAAATGGCATTTTCCGTAATGGCGGTTTTCTTGTGGACGGTGATCCGGATCATCACCAAAATTTAATCAGTTCTTCCTTGCACCATTTCCAACAACACCTGAAAGTTTCATCGAAATCCGTGCAAAACTTTTTGAGTTATCTTGCTAACCAACAGACAGACAAACAGACAGACAGACAAACCCCGGCAAAAACATAACCTCCTGGCGGAGGTAATCACTACAAAACTCTCAAATTCCATCAATGAGTGAGTAACATAAGAATAATTACAAGACTCTCAAGTTTAATCAAAGAGTGATACAAGAATATTGAAAATAAAGAGATACAGTATGAGACTCTAAAATAACAACAAATAGTGAATAACTGTATTGCCAGTTTGTTAAAATTAATCTGGGATTAATCTAAATGATAAGGTCCCTCTGGTATAAATACCGGATGCGGATTTATGTAAGGACCCTCTACATATATTTAAACTTGTTAAGGTTAAGAAGTGATTAAGAGTAACAGTGGCAGGGAAAGACACACAATCACACAACTACTTCTGCAGATATTGTGCATATTGTGTATAAGATAAGATAAGCCTTTATTAGTCCCACAATGGGGAAATTCCAGGATTGCAACAGCACAGGGATAGCAACACTCAGAGCAATAGTTAAGAAGATACGGAAGATATAAATAAGAGCAGTGGATATACATACAGTACATACACATAAATACGTATATAAATATATATACAAAGTGCGGAGCATTGTAGCAAGATGGAATAAACAGCATAACCGTCTACTTAGTTATCCTACATAGTATGAATATGTACCCATACATATTGTCACCCTCCGTAGCGACCAATATTGTCCTAGTTGTTTATACTGGAAGGGACCATTGTATAAGACTATTGCGTCTTTTGCATTCAATACTATTAGGTCGTCACGTTTTTTTGCTATCTCTGCAAGCAGCCCTGCTTAGGTTATACAGTCTGACAGCCGTAGGTAGGAAGGACCTGCGAAACCTCTCGGTTGCGCACCTAGGATGATGTAGTCTGCTGCTAAATGAGCTCCTCAGTGCGTTCAGTATGTCCTGCATAGGGTGGGACTCGGACTCCAGCAGAGATGACAGTTTAGCCACCATCCTTCTCTCTCCCATCTCCTCCACTGGGTCAGGGCGCTGCCCCAGGACAGAGCTAGCTTTCTTGGTCAGTTTGTTCAGTCTCTTCCTATCGGCTGCTGTAATGCCACTGCCCCAGCAGACCACTCCAAAAGTGATGGCTGATGCCACCACCATGTTGTAGAATGTCTTCAGCAGTGCTCCTTGTACACCAAAAGACCTGAGTCTCCTCAGTAGAAACAGCCTGCGCTGTCCCTTCTTGTAGAGTGCGTCGGTATTGTGTGACCAGTCTAGTTTATTGTTCAAATGAACATCCAGGTACTTGTAGGATGTCACCATCTCAATGTCTGTTCCCTGGATGTTTACTGGTGCCGTGAGGGGTTGTCCTTGCCTACGGCAGTCCACCACCAGCTCCTTAGTTTTCCTCGCGTTGATCTGGAGGCAGTTCCAATGGCACCAGTCCACGAAGTCCTGGATAAGTCCTCTGTACTCAGCTTCATCTCCATTAGAGATGAGGCCGATGATCGCAGAGTCGTCAGAGAACTTCTGTAGATGGCAGTGCGTTGTGTTGTGTGAGAAGTCCGCAGTATAAAGGGTGAACAGGAAGGGAGCCAAAACCGTTCCCTGGAGGGCCCCCGTGCTACCGATGATCGTGTTGGACACACAGTCCCGGGTTCTCACAAACTGTGGCCGGTTCGTGAGGTAGTCCAGGATCCATGATGACAGGTGCTGGTCCACCCCTGCGCACAGCAGCTTGTCCCTCAGGATCATCGGTTGGATGGTGTTGAAAGCACTGGAGAAGTCAAAGAACATGATCCTCACCGCATTCCTGGGCTTCTCCAGGTGGGACAGAGAACGGTGAAGAAGGAAGATCACTGCATTCTCCACCCCAATGCCATGCTGGTAGGCGAACTGGAGTGGATCCATCGCTGGTCCCACCAGGGGGCGGAGGTGAGCAAGGAGCAGTCTCTCCAGGGTCTTCATCATGTGGGACGCCAGGGCCACTGGTCTGTAGCTGTTCAGGTCTTTGGGGCGGGAAGTCTTTGGTACAGGTACCACACAAGATGTTTTCCACAACTGTGGTACCCTCCGCAGCTTCAGGCTCAGGTTGAAGATGAGCTCCACAATCCCACACAGTTGATCTGCACAGGACTTGAGGAGCTTTGCGCTGATGCTGTCCGGTCCCGATGCCTTCCTCGCATTGATCTTCCTCAGCTCCGTCCTCACCTGGGTCTTAGTGAGGGTCATGTTGGGGGGCTGTGTGTTGGGAGTGGGGGGGTGTTGGTGGAGTGGGGTGTGGGCAGCAGGACTCGATGTCTTTAGAGGCAGCAGTGGTTGTTGTTCAGTCGGGGGGGAGGGCGGTTGGTCAAACCTATTAAAAAACAGGTTCAGATTGTTCGCCCACTCCCTACCCCCGTGGCCGGGGGGAGATATTCTTGAACCCAGAGATGGTTTGAAGGTTTCTCCAGACCCCACCGATGTCGCTCTGTTGCAGCTTGTCCTCCATCTTCTTCCTGAAGCTGTCCTTGCCTTCTCTTACCTTCCTCCTTAGCTCCCTCTGTACGGACTTCAGCATCTCCCTGTTCCCCGACCCGAAGATCCTCTTCTTCTCTCTCAGAAGTGTTTTTATCTCAGGGTTGATCCAGGGTTTGTTGTTCGAGCAACACCGTATGGTCTTGGTGGGTACGGTGTTGTCCACAGAGAAGCTGATGTAGTCCGTGATGGTGTGAGTGAGGCCATCGATGTCCTCACCATGTGGATCGCAGAGCTGCTCCCAGGCAGTGGTTTCAAAACAGTCCTTTAGAGCGTCCATTGCCTCCTCAGACCATAACTTCACTGTGCGCATGACCAGAGGTTGTCTGTGCACTAGGGGTTTGTACACCGGCCGGAGATGAACCAATCTGTGATCCGATCTCCCGAGTGGGGGGAGTTGTGATGAGGTGTATGCCTCCTTAGTGTTTGCGTAGAATAAGTCCAGTGTTTTATTGTCTCTAGTGTGGCATGTGACATACTGGGTGAACGTGGGATTGTGTTGCTTCTGTAAATCTAGGGATAAATGTGTGGGTTGTTAACCTCTTATATCCCAATTTAAGACACGAAGAGTAGTGTAGGGTGAAAGAAGTTAGCTCTGATCCCAAATTCCCATTTGTGGTTGTCTGGAATAAGAGGAAGTGTATTGTGAGGGTTGGAAAATAAGGGCGAAAGCCCCCGGGGAATGTAATATTTTTTTTGGTCTAACAGAAACAAAGAATTTACAATCTCCACTGGCATTGCAGGCCATGTGCTCTACCATCTGTGTCACCAGGATAACAGGAAGAAGGTTGTAGAGGCTGCAATTCCCAGTAAGAAGTTGAAAATTCGGAGTTTGGACCCTAGGGATTGTAAATATTTATTAACTTTTTCTTCCCATAGTTTATATAGAGAAACTGATAACTATGGCATTGTCAAAACCATTTTTTACTGTGAATGAAGTATGTGAGAGGACAGAAAAGGCTATTGAAAGGCATACAGATGTGGTAGACAGAAAAAAGGAAGTCAGAAAGTTTCAGCAGTGGGTGTGTGACATGCAGAGTCGAGGATTTTTACCAGGGTCAGAAAAAAACCATGCCTCAGTCAACCAAACGTAGAAATTCTGCAGATAATCCTGGAATTTCCCCATTGTGGGACTAATAAAGGCTTATCTTATCTTATAATTGTGCAAAGTTATCTCACTGCAGAGGAAAATTATGTTAAGGCAGGAAATCCTAAATTTGGAAAAATTAAGAACAAATTGCAGGAAACAGAGAAGAAAAAGGCCAGGGCTATGTGTTACATTCCTAAACTTGTGGCAGCATTGAAAGGACAGGTAGTTGTAAGTGATACTGGAAAGGTGATCTTACAGCTGATTAAGCAAAAAGAGGACAGTGAGAAACCACCTCATTATGAAGAGGTTGCCTCACCTCCTCCAACAGCTCCCCCAGCCTCTTGTGTGTCACAGTCAAGCCCATATGCAGAGTGTGTATGCTCTCCAAACAAATGGCCCTTACTACATTTGTTAAAGAAAACATGACATGGTAAATGCAGTAATAGGAGTGCTTCACATGAGGTTAGTGCTGACCACAGGAGACAGCAAAAAAGTTGCAGATACAGTACAAAAATTTATTAACCAACTAACACCTTTAGAGTCACTAGGTCAGCACAATCACCTTTATGACAATGAGGAGGGAGAGGAGGACGAGCCCCTTAGCAAATAAGAAATAGCTGTCACCTCCACCCCTACAGCAAAATAGGAGACAGATGAGGACTGTCCATCCATCCATCCATCTTCTACCGCTTTTCCGGAGGTCCGGGTCACGGAGGCAGCAGTTCAAGCAGAGAAGCCCAGACTTCCCTCTCCCCAGCCATTTGCTCCAGCTCTTCAGAGAGGATACCAAGGCGTTCCCAGACCAGCTGGGAGACATAGTCTCTCCACCGAGTCCTGGGTCTGCCCCGGGGTCTCCTCCCAATGGGACGTGCCCGAAACACCTCAAGTGGGAGGCGTCCAGGAGGCATCCTAATCAGATGCCCATACCACCTCAACTGACTCCTTTCAATGTGGAGGAGCAGCGGTTCTACTCTGAGCCTCTCCCAGATGACTGAGCTCCTCACCCTATCGCTGAGGGTGAGTCCAGCAATCCTACGGAGAAAGCTCATTTCAGCTGCTTGTATCCGCGATCTTGTTCTTTCGGTCATTACCCAAAGCTCGTGACCATAGGTGAGAGTAGGAATGTAGATTGACTGGTAAATCGACAACTTTGCCTTAGAACTAAGCTCCCTCTTCACCACAACAGACCGGTACAACGTCCACATCACTGCAGATGCTGCTCCAATCCATCTGTCAATCTCTCGCTCCATTTTCCCCTCACTCGTGAATAAAACCTCAAGATACTTAAACTCCTCCACTTGGGTCAGGAACCTGTCCCCAACCCAGAGAGGACAATCCATCTTTTTCCGGCTGTGGACCATGGACTCGGACTTGGAGGTGCTGATTCTCATCCCAGCCGCTTCACACTCAGCGGCAAACCGTCCCAGCAAGAGCTGTAGGTCATTGCTGGATGAAGCCAACAGGACAACATCATCTGCAAACAACAGAGATGAGATCCTGTGGTCACCACGCTTGACACCTTCCATTCCCTGGCTGTGCCTAAAAATCCTGTCCATAAAAATTATTAACAGGATCGGTGACAAAGGGCAGCCCTGGCGGAGTCCAAATCTCACTGGGAATGAGTCCGACCGAGTGTTGGCAATACGAACCAAACTCTCACAACGGTCATACAGAGACCGAATAGCTTGTAACAACAAGCCCAATACCCCATACTGCCGAAGCACCCCCACAAAAAACCATGAGGGACGTGGTCAAAAGCCTTCTCCAAGTCCACAAAACACATGTAATCTGGTTGGGCAAACTCCCACGAACCCTTAAGAATTCCTGAGAGAGTAAAGAGCTTGTCCAATGTGTCACGACCAGGGCGAAAACCACATTGCTCCTCCTGAATCCGAGGTTTGACCAATGGCCGGACTCTCCTTTCCAGTACCTTGGCATAGACCTTCCCAGGGAGGCTGAGGAGTGTGATCCCTCTAAAGTTGGAGCACACCCTCCGGTCCCCTTTTTTGAAGAGAGGAACCACCACCCCGGTTTGCCATGCCAAAGGCACTGCCCCCGACCTCCACACAATGATGCAGTGGCGTGTCAACCATGACAGCCCAACAACATCCAGGGCCTTGAGGTACTCAGGGCGAATCTCGTCCACCCCCGGGGCCCGGCCACCAAGGAGATTTTTCACCACCTTGGCGACCTCAGCCCCTGTGATAGGTGAGTCATCCCCCTCGTCCACAAACCCTGCTTCCTCTGTGGAAGGCGTATCAGTGGGATTGAGGAAATCCTCGAAGTATTCCTTCCACTGCCCAACGATATCCCCAGTCGAAGTCAACAGCGCCCATCCGCACCATACACAGTGTGGACAGGGAGCTGCTTTCCCCTCCTGAGCCGCCGGACAGTTTGCCAGAATCTCTTCGAGGCTGACCAAAAGTCTTGTTCCATGGCCTAACCGAACTCCTCCCATACCTGGGTTTTTGCTTCAGCAACCACCCGAGCTGCACTCTGCTTGGCCTGCCAGTACACCTCAGCTGCTTCGGGAGTCCTACAAGCCAACCAAGCTTGATAGGACTCCTTCAGCTTAATGTCCCCCCTCACCACTGGTGTTCACCACTTGGTTCGGGGGATGCCACCACGAGATGCACCAACCACCTTGCGGCAGCAGCTCTGGGCTGCCACTTCAACAACAGAGGTGGAGAACATGGCCCATTCAGACTCCATGTCTCCAGACTCCCTTGGAATGTGGTTGAAGTTCTTCTGGAGGTGGGAGTTGAAGACCTCCCGGACAGGGGCCTCAGCCAAACGTTCCCAGCACACCCTCACTATACGTTTGGGTCTACCAGATCTGAATGACTTCTTCCCCTGCCATCGGATCCAACTCACCACCAGGTGGTGATCAGTTGACAGCTCTGCATCTCTCTTTACCCGAGTGTCCAAGACATATGGTCGCAGGTCTGATGGCACGATAACAAAATCAATCATCGACCTGCGACCTAGGGTGTCCTGGTGCCAGGTGCACATATGGACACCCTTATGCTTGAACATGGTGTTCGTTATGGACAAACTGTGGTTAGCGCAGAAGTCCAATAACTGAACACCACTCGGGTTCAGATCAGGCAGACCGTTCCTCCCAATCACCCCCCTCCAGGTTTCACTGTCGTTGCCCACGTGCGCATTGAAGTCCCCCAGTAGGACAATGGAGTCTCCAAGAGGAGTACCCTCCAGCACCCCAGTCACAGACTCCAAAAAGGGTGGGTACTCTGAAACATCATTTGGTGCATAGGCACAAATGATGGTCAGGACCCGTTTCCCAACCGGAAGGCAGAGGGAAGCAACCCTTTCATCCACTGGGGAAAACTCCAATATAGAGGCAGCAAGGTGGGGGGGATACAAGAATACCCACCCCTGCTCGTCACCTCTCGCCTGGGGCAACTCCAAAGAAGGCCAAGCTCTAGCCTCTCTCCAGGAGACTGGTTCTGGAACCAGAGCTGTGTGTTGAGGTGAGGCCGACTATATCTAGCCGGTATCTCTCAGCCTCGTACACCAGCTCAGGCTCCTTCCCCACCAGAGAGGTGACATTCCACGTACCAAAAGTCAGTTTAGAAAGCTTGGGATCAGTCCGCCAAGGTCTCCGCCTTTGACCGCCACCTAATCCACATAGCACCAGACCCCCATGATCCCTCCTGCAGGTGGTGAGCCCACTGGAGGGCGGACCCATGTAACTCCTTCGGGCTGAGCCCAGCCGGGCCCCATGGGTGGAAACCCAGCCACCAGACGCTAGCCATTGAGCCCCTCCCCCAGGCCTGGCTCCAGGGTGGGGCCCCGGTAACTCCATACCAGGCGGGGTACACTGAATCCTTGATCTAGAATTTATCATGAGAGTCTGTTGGATCGTTCTTAGTCTGGCCCTTCACCCAGGACAAGTTTGTCTTGGGTGACCCTATCAGAGGCAAATTGCCCCAGACAACATAGCTCCTGGGATCACTGGGGCATGCCCCCCCCCCCAACAATGATAAGGTGACGATCCATGAGGACCATTTTGGTGTTAAATTGCGTGAAATTGATGATTGCTTGAGCCAGACTTTAACTAGGCTAGGAAACATGTCAAGTACTGGGGGGGGGGGGGAATGACCCTAAGAAAATCACTGATTACACAGACAAAAATGCACCTACAGGCAAACAAAAACAGTGGAAATATGATGATTATGGATCAACAATAGAAAATCTGACCGAAAAGGCACCTCAACACATGCGTTTATAAGCAGGAGCCATATCTAAAGTAAATTATAAGCACATGCCCGCGATAGCTACTGAAACTGGGGTGGCATAATATTCAGAATGGTCGTTTAAGGACCTTAAAAGCATTTGTGACACATTGCTTCCACTGACCTTGGGAGTATCTCTGTGGATAAGAGCTATGCAGAAGGCCACAGTTGGTTGCACGTTTGTGTTTGGCAGATTTTAGGAGAATAGTGCCTGCTCACACCTCAGCCTCTATGCTCAAAAAAATAGAGGAAGAGGCTGGCACCACCAATGATCCTGATGAGGTTCCATTCAGACAACACAGTGATAATATTTTTGCAGTAATGAGAGGGATGTCCCCTGTAGATCTCACTAGTGCTGAACTAAGATATTCCCATGAATAAAGAAGAGGAAGCCGGACCCTATGTGGATAGGTGTTTGGCACTCTGGACTGACATGGCTGGGGAAAACCCATGCAATAATGCAACTACACAGGCGGTATTTTACAATGTTGTACAGACCTCGGTACCACCGCCTGTTAGAGCCACACTAGAGGGGGTAGTGGGTTTAAACACCCACCCCTGGGCAGAATGGCTGTCTCATGTGCATCACTATGTGAGATAATACAACAAAAAACAAGATGAAAAAGAGACAAAAACAGCAGATTTATCTAATCAGCTGGTAAAAGCCCAGCTGAAAGCAGCTAGGGATGTGGTGAATAAAGACAAAAAACAAAAAAAATACTGTACAGGCTCCAGCCGTTACAGTGGCAATCTCTCAGGCCATTATTGGCCCCGTCCCTGCTGAGCCCTTTGTGTTGGCACCCCAACAACAATGGTATTCCCGCCCACCACAAAGAGGGCACGGTAGAGGTGCATACAGAGGAGGCATGAGACCATCAGGCCCACCCAGTGACATGTGTCTGCGGTGCTGCAAAAGAGGCCATTGGGCTCGTGGTTGTAGAGCTCCACCTACTGGCAGTGGAAGTGTCTGGACAAATTATGCACCCACCCCACCTCCAGCACCCGGGGTGTGGCCAGATCAGCCACAGCAGACACAGCTACCTCAGCAATCACACATGGCTCCCAACCAGAGCATGATGCCTAGTACCGTTGAACTGTTCATTGGCTGGACTGGATTTTGTCAACTCTTTTCTCTATTCACCAGACTGTCCTGTAAATCTCTTGGGAAGAGATGTGTTGCTGAAAATGAGGGCACACATCTATTTTGCTTCTACTGGAACTGTTGTGTGTCTGCCAGATGGGACTATGCTCCAGTGCACATCAGATTTGCCTACTTCCCTAAATGCTCCACAGCTACAAATACAGGAAGCAGACACAGAGGAAGATCAAACCTCTTTTGCAACTGTGTGGTGGCTACAGCTGAATGATGTGAGCCCTGACAAAAATCAACTGGTAGACAAATATATTGCATGGGCCCCATGGATAGACTCTGTTTGATCATATGACCCCCCACTCCACTGTACAATGAATTATTCACATGATGATCAGGAACTGTATGATGATCAGTGGGAAACTTTGGTGGGGATACAGGACTTGGTGTGCAAGGACATTTTTGTGGGTCCACAAGGAGCCGCTGCTGCAGTTTATTTGGACAAAGACTTGTTGCCACTGTATGCCCTCTCGGACACTGCTGCACCCCATGTCACACTGAAGGTATCCGCAGGGAAGGAGGCAAAGGCAGTGGGACCAATGGTGAAAAACTGTCTTAAGTTGACTGACTGGGTTGTCACACAATGTAGGGACTTGCATTACTCACCATCTGCTGATTGCTATCACATCTCATGCAATGTCACAATTCAGGCTACTCCACAAACATTGCACCTAGACAGAACACATGGCAGAGAAAACACTGACCATCCAGATTCTGGTGCACTTTTGGACGCTCTGCCCCCCTCTCTATGGTCAAACAGCTCTCCAGGTGTCGATCTGATTACCTGTTCACCAGTCAAAATCTCACTGAAAATAAATAGTCAATATGGCAAGCACAGTATCCTCTCACAAAAGAGAAGGAGATAGACATAGCAAGAACAATACAGGGTCTTCCTCAGGCAGAGGTTCTAGTGCAAACACAGTCTCCATGGAACACACCAATTCTTCCTGTAGAGAAGCCTGGCAAAGTGGACTACATGGTGGTACACAACTTGAGACCTGTCAATTCTGTGGTCATTCCCACAAATTACACTGTTCCAAATCCTGACATGATTTCTGGCCCAGGAAACTTGCACACAGGCTCGGGTAAGATTTAAGAGTTTTATTCAGCAACAGGTGTATGTATGCGTGAGTGGGAAATGTAAATGTTCTCTTGGGGACAGGAAAGCACCGAGGGCAGAACAGACACCGTACAGCCAGGCAACCCTGAGGACAGAGCAGAGAACAGTGGATGAGCAATTGTCTCAGCGGAATGGTGAAAGTAATAATGTGGCTTACTTGCAGATGTATTGGTGACTTGCGTTGGCAAGAGAAGCTCCCGCCTGGGAGACAGCGCTCTGCTGCGCTCGAAGGAGTGAGGCTTGCGAGGAGAGGCGATGAAGGGATAATTCCGCCACCAGGAGGATCCACCTGTGCACAGGGGAAGAACTTTGGAGAACAGGTAAGAGAACCTTACGTGAGGAAGACGAGTTGCAGCGTTGGCCGAGAAGAGTAGGCAAACGCAGAGCTTGAGCGTGGAGATGAGCTAACGGCTCCAGGCCGAGGCTGCGGGCAGAGCAGGTTACGTAGGTGCAGCCTGATGAAGCACAGGTGTGCACACGGCTGGAGTGGATGACAGGCGGGAGCGAGTTGTGACAGTACTCCCCCCCGAGCAGCGCCTCCTGGTGCTGGCTAGTCAGGGTGCGCCCGATGGAACACCTCAACGAGTTGCTTGTCCAGCACGAAGGAGGGGCACACCCAACATCTGTGCTCTGGGCCATAACCTTCCCAGTCCACCAAATACTGCAACCCCTGGCCCCGACGTCGGGAGTCCAAGATAGCAGTGACGCTCCACGCCAGGTGTCCATCAATCATTCTAGGAGGGGGCGGGACCCTGGGAGGAGGACAGAGAGGAATAGACATCACAGGTTTGACCTGAGAAACGTGAAATGTGGGATGAACACGGAGGGGGGGGGGAGCGCCAAACGCACAGCCACTGGGTTAACCACCTTCGTAACAGGATAAGGTCCGACGAAACGCTGAGCCAGTTTCTTCTTCTCCCCCTTCAGGTTAATATTCTGGGCTGACAACCATACCTGTTGACCCACCTGGTAGTGTGGCGCAGGCCTCCTGCGGCGATTAGCAGACTTGGCGTTCCGCGATGCCGCGTGTACCAGGGCCTGGCGCGTCTTAGTCCATAGCCGTCGACACCGTCTCAAGTGGGCCTGGATGGAGGGGACTGCCACCTCACCTTCTTCCTCAGGGAACAGCGGGGGATCGTAACCTAGAGACGCCCGAAAAGGGGACATCCCAATGGCTGAGGACAAAGTGGAGTTATGGGCATACTCCACCCAGGGAAGATGAATGCTCCAGGAAGAGGGACTGGAGGAGGCGATGCAGTGCAAAGCAGCCTCCAGCTCCTGGTTGGTGCGCTCGCACTGCCCATTGGATTGAGGATGATGTCCCGAAGACAGGCTAACCGTGGCCCCCAGAGCGTTACAGAAGCTCCTCCAGACTTTGGACATGAATTGTGGCCCTCTATCAGAGACAATGTCAGCTGGGATGCCATGCAGCCTGACCACATGCTGCACCAACAGATCGGCCGTCTCGCGCGCCGAGGGAAGCCCAGGGAGAGGCACAAAGTGGGCCGCCTTGGAGAACCGGTCCACAATGGTCAAGATGGTATTATATGAGTTGGAGACAGGCAGGCTGGTGACAAAGTCCAAGGCAATGTGTGACCAGGGCCTCCCGGGGACCGGCAAGGGGTGGAGAAGACCCGCAGGGGGAGCATTAGACGACTTATTCATGGCACACTGAGGGCAGGTGCGCACGTAGTTGGAGACGTCCTCCCGGAGCCCGGGCCACCAAAAGGACCGCTGGAGAAGATCCACAGACCGGGAGACACCAGGGTGGCAAGTGAGCTTGGAAGTATGAGCCCAGTGAATGACGTCACCTCGGACTGATGAGGGTACAAACAATTTCCCCGCTGGCCCGCTGCCAGGATCGGGTTCAGACTCCAGTGCCTTCAGGACTCTATCTCTGATGGACCAGGAAACAGCCCCAACAATGCATGAAGCAGGAACAACGGTATGGACCCCCTCTTCTGGTGCTTCAGGGGTGAACAGCCTGGACAATGTGTCTGACTTCTTATTCTTGGAAGCCGGGCGGTAAGTAATAGTGAACCTGAACCTAGCAAAGAACAGTGACCAGCGCGCCTGGCGGGCATTCAGGCGCTTGGCCGTCCTGATGTATTCCAAGTTCTTATGGTCGGTCCAGGCCACAAAAGGCTGAGCTGCCCCTTCCAACCAGTGACGCCACTCCTGCAGCGCGAGCTTCACGGCCAGGAGCTCTCTGTCGCCGATGTAATAATTACGCTCGGCCGAGGAGAGACGCTTGGAGTAGAAGGCGCAGGGGCGCAGCGCCCCGTCCGTCGGGGAGCGCTGAGACAAAACCGCCCTGACCCCGAGTGTCAGACGCGTCCACCTCAACAAAACGCTGTCGCTCTGGATCCACAAGAGAAAGGACCCGGGAGGATGTAAATTCCTTTTTAAGGGTCTCGAAGGCCGTCTCCGCTTCCGTCGTCCACTGAAAGCGTACCTTAGGCGAGGTGAGGCGGGTCAAAGGGGGGGTGATGGAACTGTAACCAGGAACAAAGCGGCGGTAAAAATTAGCGAACCCCAAGAATTGCTCAACCTGCTTCTTCGAGGAGGGGGTAGGCCACTCGACCACTGCTTTAACCTTGGCTGGGTTGGGGAGGAGCTGATTGTGCGAGACAATAAAGCCCAGGAAGGAGGTAGTATTGGTGAAAAATTCGCACTTTTCAGCTTTAACGTACAGTTTATTCTCCAAATGGCGTTGAAGGACCCTCCTCACATGGACCAGATGCTCCTCCCGAGACCGGGAGAAGATCAAAATATCATCTAGGTAGACGAAAACGAAGACCCCCAGGAAATCACGAAGGACATCATTGATCAGGCGTTGGAAGACAGCAGGAGCATTGGTAAGCCCAAACGGCATGACAAGGTATTCAAAGTGGCCGCTGGGCATTCGGAAGGCCGTCTTCCACTCATCACCCTCCCGGATCCGGACGAGGTGATAAGCACTGCGGAGGTCCAACTTGGAGAACCAGGACGTCCCCTGGAGGGAATTGAAAGCTGAGTCCATAAGTGGCAGCGTATAATGATCCTTAACAGTGATGTCATTAAGGGCCCTAAAGTCAATGCATGGCCTTAAGGACCCTTCCTTCTTCGCCACAAAAAAGAACCCAGTACCCAGGGGGGATGAAGAGGGACGAATAATTCCGGCGCTGAGGGATTCCCGAATATAGGTGTCCTTGGCCTCCTGTTCTGGGGCAGACAGGCTATAAAGGCGGCCAGATGGGAGGGGCACCCCCTGCAGGAGATCAATGGCACAGTTATACGGGCGATGGGGTGGGAGGGATAACGCCTTCGACTTGCTGAAAACCAGACCCAGGTCATGAAACTCCAGTGGCACTGCAGAGAGGTCCACCGGGGCAGGTGCAGGCACAGACGGGGCACAGGCCGCAGACTGGAGGCAGGTTCCCAAACAAAAAGTGCTCCAAGATTGGATGCAACCAGTCTGCCAATCAAACACAGGGTTGTGGAGGCGTAGCCATGAGTATCCTAAGATGATGGGCACCGCAGAGGTGGGAAGGACATAAAAGCTAAGGTCCTCACGATGATTGCCAGAGATAATGACGGAGATGGGCTTGGTAATATGAGTGACCTTCTCCAGGGGAAAACTGGTAAGAGCGACGAGATGAAGGGGAGTGGGTAAGGCTTGGCATTGGTTGCCCAGGCAGGTTGCCAGACTCTTAGAAATAAAACACTGTTCAGCCCCCGAGTCCACCAGTGCGTGAGATGCGTGACCAATGGAGTTGTGGCAGAGTCTAATTTGAACCTGACATTTTGAGAGGGGATTAGACTGGGTAGCGTCCGCGAGGCCCCCTACAGTGACTCGCGGACCTTCCCTTTTGGCTTCACCGGGCAGACTTCCACGGGATGTTGGTCGTCTCCGCAATACATGCAGAGACCCAACTCCTGGCAGTGCTGTTTCTCCGCTAAAGAAAGTCTAGCCCGCCCGATGATCATTGCGTCGGGATCGTCGGCGACCTCCGGAGGAGGCAACGCCAGGGGGCGAGACTGAGGAGCGCGGATAGGAGTTCCGCACGGGTGGCTGAAAGATTTCCACTCGGCGGCCCGCTCCCTCAGCCTGTTATCCAAACTAATGGCCAACGAAATTAATTCTGGCAGCTGATCCGGCTGGTCCCGGCTGGCCAGTTCATCCTGTAAATCAGAATTTAGACTCCGGATGAATAGGCTGCAAAGGGCAGCATCACACCAGCCAACCTCTTCTGCCGCCACCCGGAAGTCGACAGCGTAGTCAGCCGCTAAGCGGCTACCCTGGCGAAGGCTAATTAGCCGCTCGGCCAACACACTATCACGATCCGAATGATCAAAGACCTCGAAAAAGTCTTGCACGAACTGGGTATAGGTCAAGATCGCGTAGCTGGGCTTCGCCATAATGGCGTACACCCAGGCTAACGCTCGCCCTTCCAGAAGATTTGAAACGTACCCAATTCGGCTTTGGTCTGACGGAAAGTCCCCGGGCACGCGCTGGAACATCGTCTCACACTAGAATAAGCCTGCACGCTCTGCCGAGCTTTCCGCTAAAGCGCGCTGGAGTGGGAATAGGAGTGAGACGGGTCGGCGGACCCGGGGCAGAGGAGCTGGCCTGAGGGGCGGGAGGAACTGGCCCGCCGAGCTGAGATGGAGGGAGCACCTGCGGAGGATCGAGGCGATCCAACCGGCTAGAAATGGAGGTTAGCTGATTGAGGATAACCTGTTGTTGATGAACAATTAAGTCCACCCGAGCCTTGAGATTGGAAAGTCGGCGTATGTACCCGCTGTTCATTGGGCCGCTGTGCTGGAGCCGTACTGACATGATTTCTGGCCCAGGAAACACGCACACAGGCTCGGGTAAGATTTAAGGGTTTTATTCAGCAACAGGTGTATGTATGCGTGAGTGGGAAATGTAAATGTTCTTTTGGGGACAGGAAAGCACCGAGGGCAGAACAGACACCGTACAGCCAGGCAACCCTGAGGACAGAGCAGAGAACAGTGGATGAGCAATTGTCTCAGCAGGATGGTGAAAGTAATAATGTGGCTTACTTGCAGATGTATTGGTGACTGGCGTTGGCAAGAGAAGCTCCCGCCTGGGAGACAGCGCCCTGCTGCGTTCGAAGGAGTGAGGCTTGCGAGGAGAGGCGATGAAGGGATAATTCCGCCACCAGGAGGATCCACCTGTGCACAGGGGAAGAACTTTGGAGAACAGGTAAGAGAACCTTACGTGAGGAAGACGAGTTGCGGCGTTGGCCGAGAAGAGTAGGCAAACGCAGAGCTTGAGCATGGAGATGAGCTAACGGCTCCAGGCCGAGGCTGCGGGCAGAGCAGGTCAAGTAGGTGCAGCCTGATGAAGCACAGGTGTGCACACGGCTGGAGTGGATGACAGGCGGGAGCGAGTTGTGACAAATCCTTATCTGCTTCTGAATAGCATTACACCACAGCACAAATTTTTTACTTTTGTGGACTTTTCAAATGCTTTTTTCAGCATTCTACTATATGCAGACAGCAGGCCTCTTTTTGCATTCACCTATCAGGGTCAGCAATACACATACAGCAGACTACCACAAGGTTTTGTTCACTCACCAGCCATTTTTAATCACATACTGCGTCAACATTTGCAGGATTAATTCCTGCCCCCTGGCACATTATTTTTGCAGTTTGTTGATGATCTGCTATTAGCAGGCCCTACTGCTTCCTCAGTGCTTTCCGACACAGAGATCCTCTTGAAACATCTTTACCAGAAAGGCTACAAACTAAGCCGCAAAAAGGTACAGTGTTGTCACCCCAGAGTTCATTATTTGGGCAGGTGAATTACATCTGGTGATTCCGCGGTGTCTCCATCACAAAGGTCACCAATCCTCTCACACCCTAAACCACGCACTGTGAGGGAAATTATGTCATTTTTGGGTCTTACCGGATATAGGAGAAATTTTGTCCCAAATTACGCTGCGCTCATTCAACCCCTGCGCAATCGTCTTAAGGAAGCAGGACACAAAAATCTCACATCACCACTGAAATGGACTACTTCAGTCGAAGGTACGTTCATTGAACTAAAACAACTGATGTCACATGCATGTTCACTCAAACCACCTGATTATACTTCTCCACTTCACTTAGATATTTCTGAACAGCACGAAATTGTAAATGCCGTGCTGTATCAGAAGGGGGAAGGTACAGGGTCAAGGTCAGTTCTAATGTACTACAGTTCAACATTAG
This sequence comes from Pholidichthys leucotaenia, assembly GCA_020510985.1. Classification (NCBI taxonomy): domain Eukaryota; kingdom Metazoa; phylum Chordata; class Actinopteri; order Cichliformes; family Pholidichthyidae; genus Pholidichthys; species Pholidichthys leucotaenia. The sequence continues at coordinate 217,821,025 of CM035839.1, forward strand.
ATAACATACAGAGAGTACACCCACCATGCACATGTCATGTTGCCACAATAGCCAAAGCATTGGAGAAAACTCACATTACCATGCAACACACTGTGATTGTGCACACAATGCATGGAGTAGCTTCATGTCTACAAAATGTGTTGTTCACAATTTTTAGCCAAAAGAACACAAAGGTTGAAAAGAATACTACAAGCACCAAATGTCATTTACACAAGTGAAGGCACAAACATGGCAGAGGACATACTCACAGGTGAACCCCATGACTGTTGCGCAATTGTGGAAACAGACATGAAAGCTGTTCCAAATCTCCAAGCAAATGAAATTGAACATCCAAATTTGAATCTTTTTTGTGATGGATGTTACAGGAAAACAGATGGATCTTTGAGTGTTTCATATGCAGTTGTAAAATATGATGAAGGGACAGGTGCTTTTCAAACTGTAGAGGCAGGAATGGTAGGCCAGCCTGCCTCTTCTCAAAAAGCTGAAATTGCAGCCCTCACTAAAGCATGTCAATATGCAAAACAACAAGAGGCAAACATACTGTATACACTGATTCAGCTTATGCTCACCAGGCTGCATATGTTGATTTGCCACATTGGAAAAGAAAAGGATACCTCACTTCAATTAACACACTGATTAGACACCTAACTGAAATGGTTGAGCTGTTGGAGGCCATGGGTCAACCAAAGAGGGTGGCAATTTTGAAGTGCAAAGGACATCAAAAAGGAAATGCTATTGTAGCCAAAGAAAATGAAGCTGCTGATTTGGCTGCTAAGCAAGCAGGTGGTTATGCTACCCAGGCAAGTATGATGGTACAGAAAGAAAATCAGAAGTACATGGAATTGGGTGAGGAGGAAATCAAGCAGCTACAAGAGAAGGCAAGTCCTGAAGAAAAGAGTAGGTGGCTAGAGAAAGGAGCAAAGAAGGATGAAGAAGGTTTGTGGAGATCAGTTGATGGAGGGTTAGCAGCCCCAGCTAAGGTGGTGTTGTTGTGTAGAGAAGCACACTTGAAAGGCCATGTCTCAAAAACAAAAATCTCTGCTTTGACTGAAGCACATTGGTGGCATCCACATTTGGTTGAGGTTGCAGAACTAGTTGTTTCTGAATGTGAAGCATGCCAGAAGTTCAATCCCAAACGCAAGGTAAAGGCTTCTATGGGAGCTTTTCCAGCCCCTGAAGGGCCATGGAAAGACATTGTGATTGATTTTACAGACATGGGCCCAGAAAACAGATGCAGAAGCTACAGATAACTGTTGGTGTGTGTGGACACATTTTCAAGATGGGTTGAGGCTAAAGCATGTAAAACAGAAAGTGCAAAGGAAGTGATTAAATGGCTGACAGAGGAAATGATTCCTAGGCATGGATTTCCAAGGGTGATCAGATCAGACAGGCATTTTGCAAATTAAGTTTGAAGGAAGTTGAATGTGCCTTAGGTTTAAGGCATAAGTTTGGTTCTGTTGTGCTGTGACGATGGGATGTCACCACTGTTATGACTTATTGTTTGTGTGATCATGTTATATTTCTAATGGTAAATGTTATTATGATTATTTGTTAAAGTACACACATTTATTTGGGATCTGTCTTTGTTTAATTTTGAAGGCCCTTGGGAGATAATTAGTATGGTTAAGTATTTTGGGTAAAATAATGGATGAGGAGTTATTTCACATACCTTTGCCAACATGCTTCCTGTGCGTGTCCAGGCAAAAGACTCCGTTAGGAGTTGAGGGCCTTTTATAGGACACCAGCAGGAAGGAAACATCTATGGTAAGTTAGAGGGGTGGTTTAGCTTTGTAAATAAGGGTTTTGAATTATTTATATTGTTGTTGTTATTGATTATGTTATTTATATTGTATAGTTGGGAAAATATTTATGTATTTTAGAGATTAGTGGGTATGTGTAAATGATGGAAGGTTTATTGTTTTACCTGGGATTATGGTAGGGGCTAATCAGCCCTAATTATCTCTTAGTATAAAACAGGTGTGGTGATAATGAGGTCGATCATTGTTGTTGAAGCAGAGCTTGAAGGATTGTCGGATATCTAGAACTATTTATCTGTAAGTTAATTAAATAAAACTGGACTAATTAAAATCTCGCATCGCCTCGCGCCGCTGTTTTGTCACAGGTGCATGCATCCTCTCAAGGGCTAGTTGAGAGAGCAAGTGGTACACTGAAAAGAATGCAAGCCAAACTGCATGGGGACAGGCATGATATGGGTTGATGCACTGCCATTAGCGCTGATGGCACTGCGATCTACCCCCAACACAATGCTCTGCCTGAGTCCTCATGAGCTGCTAACAGGGAGAAAGATGCCAGGACCATTTGTTGATTCACCTTTGACTTCTAGAAATAGTCAAGTTGCAGAGTTGTCACAGTATGTTAGAGTTTCAGAAAAATATCTGAAGCTCTCTCTCAACAGGTTCACACTGCTCCATTGGAACCTGGTGACTGGGTGTGGCAAAAAGTGATGAGGCCCCACTGGGATTCTCCTAAGTGACAGGGACCTTTTAAAGTGATAAAAGCCACATCACATGCAGTACAGGTCTGAAAAAAAGGAAAGCTCAGTAATTGAATTCACGTGACTCATTGTGCTACAGCAGCTGAGCCAAGCTGACCTTTATTGCAAACTGCTACAGACACAGCAAACGTAGGCTAAAATGGTGTTCCCCACATTGCCCAACTGCTCCACTAGGGCAACTTTTTGTCTCTCATTGCTCTTGCATTGATCACATTCTTCCCAGCTATCTGGTGGAAAATTCTCCACCATGATGAAGTTTATGCAGCTAAGCACAGGGTATACACAGCAATGGATGACAAGAGGTTCAAAACTAGAAATATGGATTCAAATTGGGAAATGTACTGCAGTGGCTATTGATTTGTGTCACGTGATGGATAATGGATACCCTATGTTAAACTACATCATTGACTTAAAAGGTGTGCATGAACAATTAAAAGCATCCTCCCTAATGACTTACCAGAATCGCATTGCCCTTGACATGCTCTTGGCAGAATCAGGGTGTGTGTGTCAAATCTTTGGTCAAAATAATGGTTATGAGGAAGATGCTTTTACCGCATGGCTGCAGTCTATCTTTGGACGTTGGGCAGGAGTAGTACACTCAGTAATTCTGATCAGTCATCTCACTAGCAGCGATACTCATAGTGGGCTGCTGCTGTATCCCATGTCTGAGAACGCTGTTAGAAAAGATGTATAGTTATGACCCTGTCCAAAGAGCCAGCCCAAAGGATGATGGCTCAAGTCCACTCCCAAGTGGAGTCTAAGTCTCTCCTCCATGACAATGACCATTGTGAATCTAGGAATGACAGTGATGGAGAGGCCATTGTGTGAAATGTATATATTATGCCTTTCTGCTCTCCACTGTTCTGTCCACTGTACACACATTAAACATTGCACTCATACATATAAATTTACATGAAAAGGGGGTGCGCTGAAGGTAGGCTCCTGCGATGGGCCATGTGCTAGTAACCTCTGGTCCCTTATTTCTTGTGCTTTTTTACAGGTATCATCAAAACATTGTGCCATTTGTGGTCATGTAGTCAGAATAGATGTGAAGGTTTAAAGCTCTGTTGTATGGCAGGTCTTGAGGCCCGGATACAGCATACATGGACAGAAATATCTTCTGACTTGAAATGTTTTGATTTGCTCATTTATCTATTTTGCTGTGTTTTATTTCATTTATAAGTTTTGTTAAAGGCAGCCAGGCAGAGGGGCTGGCATGAGAATTTTTGCCTGTAAATATGCATTGATGAATAAAAGAAATGCAGAAATATGATTGCTTAATGACATATATTCTGCCAACAACTTTTTCGCTCGTGCCATAATCAATGAATGAAGCATATCCAGGGTCTGTGTTAATGTGCCTGTTTTAAGTGTTGGCTCCATAGAATGGACCAAAAGAGGGATTCTGTGATAGAATATTTCAGTTAGATAAGAATGTTTTACTTCAGAATGTGTTAATTAGATAAAAGAGGAACACGATGTGCTTTTTGCTGCATCAAGTCTCTTGCACTGCTACACGCATAACAGGATGTGGGTTTTTTAGCTCTGCACACAAACACCCTCTATTGCCTAACAAAGTACTTGCTTCTGCTTACATATAGAAAAAATAGAACGATGAACCTGGGTTAAAGAATGATGAACCTGGGTTAACCCTTTAACTGTCCCAGTCGTCGACTGTGATGGTTAAAGGGTAAACATAGCCCCTAGTGGTCAAGAGTGGTAAATATTTTTTTGTCAATAAAATAGTTCAGATTTTCAAGGCTATAACTTGAAAGATGCAAGATGTAATGCTTCCTGTCAATTAGAAAGGTGTAGAATATGATCCAAAGATTCAGATAGGAATAAATTTACGCATCTAATCTGCATAATTTGCAGCAGCTTTATAAATTACATAACTCAGTCAAAAGTGGACTTCGGACATATTTACACAGAATGGTTTGGGTTTTTTTTTTTTAACACCGTTTTGTCTACAGCGGTATGTTTTTATCTTATCTTTCAATTCAACTTTATTTATATAGCGCCATATCACAAGTCATTTCATAGCACTTTCAAATGTAGGGAAAACCCCCACAATTGCAGAAAGACCCCAGCAATCAGATGATCCCCTGTGAGCAAGCATGGTGGAGAGGAAAAACTCCCATTCAACAGGAAGAACACTTTTTTTTTTTTTTTTTGAAGTGTGTGTGCTTTAAATCCCTCACACAGGTAGTCGTGCATTCTGTATGTTTTAGTCTCTGTTCTCAGGGATCCTCTTGGCCTCTCATACGTAATTCAGCTTTCTTGTGTAGCCTTGCACAGCTGAAACGCACGTGCAACTGGTTTCCGAGGAAGGCTCGGCTTTCTGTGGTAACGTATCGTCACTTCCTGTGTTGTTGGCTGTGTGGCATGCTGTGTGGTTAGCTCTCCTCATTCTCCTGAGGATTTTGCTTTAATTGCATTTTAATCACTTTTTTCCTTCTACCATTAGCTCTCACTTCTGTTTATCAAGCCTCTTGCACCTGTGTGTGCACTCAGTGTCATCTAATCACCCTCTTTAGCCTTCTGTTCACCTTTCATCTGTGTTTTTGTTAGCTTTGTGTTAGCCACTAGCTATGGCTACTAGCTCTCCTTCTCCTCTGGTGTGCTCTGTCAGATGTTTAGCTACACCTCTGCCTCTTTTTGTGATCACGGTAAATGCAATAAATGTTGTCTTTTTGAGGCGCTCAAGGCGAGGTTGTCTGATTTGGAATTCCGGCTCTGCTGCATTGAAACACTGTCTGCGCCAGTTAATCACGACGGATGCCCCTTAGTTGCAGTGGCGCTCCCTAGCATAGGGCGGCCTGGTAGCGGTCCTCCAGTCCTCCTCAGCAGCGAGGAGACTGGGTGGGTGACAGTGAGAAGGAAGCCTAATCGCAAGGCCCCGGTTCACCACCAACCTGTTCATGTTTCTAATCATTTTTCCCCACTCAGCGACACACCCGCTGAGGAAAAAACTCTGATCATTGGTGGCTCTGTGGTCAGAAATGTGAACCTAGAGACTCCAGCGGCCATAGTCAAATGCATTCCTGGGACCAGAGCAGGCGACACTGAGTCAAATTTGAAAATGCTGGCTAAAAGTAACTGTAAATACTCCACAATTGTTATCCACGGCAGCATTAATGACGTCGGACTCTGGCAGTTAGAAGTCACAAAACTTAACCTGGAATCGGTGTGTGACTTTGCCAAAACAATGTCTGCCTCTGTAGTATTCTCTGGGCCCCTCCTCAGTCTGACCAGTGATGACATGTTTAGCCACTTGTCATCCTTCAACCACTGGCTGTCTGTGGTGTCCTGCAAACGACGGGGGCTACATAGACAATTGGAGCTCATTTTGGGGAAAACCTGGTCTTATTAGACGAGACGACATCCATCCCACTTTGGATGGTGTCTCATTTATCTAACAATCTGGCATCATTTTTATCCAAATTTTCAAAACATTGACAGCTCAGAGTTGGGACCAGGAAGCAGAGTTGCAGTCTTACACGCCTATCTGCAGCTCCTTCTCATCCGCCACCCCTCAACTTAGCCCCTGTCTTCTCCATCAGAGAATCATTGTCTCCTCCCTCCAAAGTAAATAAAAAATATAATGTACAAGCATCCCAAAGTGATTAAACAAAAAGTTGGTAAAACTCAAATTAAACATGAAGCCTCTAAATTGAATGATTTGGCCTCTGTTCCTCCTCGTAATTTAAAAATTAAATGTGGTTTGTTAAATATTTGGTCTCTAACTCCCAAGTCTCTGCTAGTCAATGATCTGTTAATTGATCATCAGATTGATTTAATATCCCCGACAGAGACTTGGTTAGGGCAAGAGGATTATGTTGGTTTAAATGAATCAACTCCCTCTGGTTATTTAAACTGTCAAAATCCCAGAAGTTCTGGTCGTGGAGGAGGAGTAGCAACAATTTACAATTCCAAATTACTACTTAATGTAAAGCAAAAAACAAGTTATCATTCCTTTGAGGGCCTGGTCCTCAGTATTGGGCATTTTAGCAATTTTAGGCTAAACCCAATTTTATTTGCCATAGTTTATCGTCCTCCATCAACCTACTCAGTTTTTATCCAAATTTGCCGAATTCTTAGCTGATTTAGTGCTGAAATCAGAATAATTATAGTACAGGACTTTAATATACATGTAGATAGTGATTGCCTTAATATGGCATTTAATTCAGTATTAGACTTGATGGGGTTTTCTCAGAAAGTAGGAAATTCTACCCATTATCTCCACCATACATTGGACCTTGTTCTGACATATGGCATAGAAATAGAAAATCTGGTAGTGTCTCCTCATAACCCTGTACTGTCAGACCATTGTCTGTTAACCTTTGATTTTACTATTTCTGATTATTTGGCTCCTAAAGAAAAATATTACTACAATAGATGCCTCAGATGATGTAACTAAATTTATGCAGATTGTTTCCTCTATGCCATGTGTCAACACAATGGAAATAAGCTATAGACAGCTTGCTCCTTCTGTAATTGATAGCATAGTAGATAGTGTTACAGCTTCTCTGCATCAGACTCTAGACATGGTGGCCCCTTTAAAAAAAAGTCTAATCAGAGATTTCTAACTTCTTGGTTCAACACAGAAACTCGTAGCTTAAAACAGAAGATTCGTCAATTAGAAAGAAAATGGCACTCCACTAATTTAAATGAAATCTATTTAGCTTGGAGAAATCATCTTTTAATTTATAAAAAATCTCTTAGAAAAGCTAGAACGAGTTATTATTCTGCATTAATAGAAGAGAACAAGAAGAATCCCAGGTTTCTTTTCAGCACTGTAGCCAGGCTGACAGAGTCAGGACTCTGTCAATCCTAGCATTCCCTTAGAGCTTACTAGTCAGGACTTTATGAACTTTTTCAACAATAAAATTTCATCTATCAGAGATAAAATCAATCAGATTCTTCCCACCGTTAACTTAAATACAGTAACTACTATAACTCCTTCAATTGATATGTTTGGATGAGTTTACTCCAACTGACCTTTTAGAGTTAGACAAAATAATTTCCTCATCCAAGCCTTCAACCTGTCTTTTAGACCCTATTCCTACCAGGTTATTTAAAAAAGTCTTCTCATTTATTGGTAGCTTTATTCTTCAATTAATCAATTCTTCATTAACTTTAGGCCATGTACCGCAGGCTTTTAAAACTGCTGTAATTAAACTCTTAGGCAAAATGCCAATGCTCGATCCAGGAGTTTTAGCTAACTATAGACCAATCTCTAATCTCCCTTTCATTTCAAAAATCTTAGAGTTGTTGCTACGCAATTATTTGACCACTTGCAGGGAAATGGTTTAAAGAGTTTCAATCTGGGTTTAGAATCCATCATAGTACTGAAACAGCCTTAGAGAAGGTCACTAATGACCTCCTTATCACATCTGATAATGGACTTGTTTCTGTACTTGTCCTTTTAGACCTTAGTGCAGCTTTTGATACTATCGATCATAATATTCTACTTGATAGATTAGAACACTATGTTGGACTTAATGGAACTTTGTTGCAGTGGTTTAGATCTTATTTATCTGATAGGTTCCAGTTTGTTCATGTCAATAATGAGTTTTCTTTCAACTCAAAGCTCAGTCATGGAGTTCCACGGGGATTTGTGCTAGGCCCTACTCTTTTTAGTTTATATATGCTTCCGTTAGGCAATATTATTAGAAATCACTGTATACATTTTCACTGTTATGCAGATGACACACAATTATAATGAAATCAGATGATAGTAATCAATTAGCCAAGTTAGAAACCTCTCTTAAGGAAATCAACGCTTGGATGACTTGTAATTTCCTGCTATTAAATTCAGATAAGACTGAAGTCATTCTTGTTGGTCCAAAAAACCTTAGAAATACCTTTCCAAATCAAACTTTTAGTTTGGATGCAGTTACTTTCTCTTAATAGCTCTGTGAGGAACCTTGGAGTTATTTTTGCTCAAGATCTGTTTTTCAATTCACATATTAAATTTGTTTCTAAGACTATCATTTGCATAATATTGCCAAGATTAGGAGCATCTTGTCTCAGAGTGATGCTGAGAAAATGATCCACGCTTTTGTTAGCTCTAGATTAGATTATTGTAACTCTTTATCAGGTTGTCCTAAAACATCTTTAAAAAGTCTTCAGTTGCTCCAAAATGCTGCAGCAAGAGTTTGAACAGGTACTAGAAAGAGAGATCATATCTCTCCGGTTCTGTCCTCCCTTCATTGGCTTCCCATAGAGTTTAGAATTAAGTTTAAAATCCTTCTTACTTACAAAGCTCTAAACAATCAGGCCCCTTTTTATTTAAAAGATCTGATACTACCCTATTATCCTAACAGAGCACTATGCTCCCAAAATGCTGGATTACTTGTAATACCTAGAATCTCCAAAAGTACAATGGGAGGCAGAGCCTTCAGTTATCAAGCTCCTCTCCTGTGGAACCAGCTGCCAATCTGGATTCGGGAGTCGGACTCGATCTTTGTTTTTAAGAATAGGGGTTAAAGTGCTGATGACACGTTTTTGACTTCCTCTAATTTTTCAACACATAATACAATATGACAAAATAGGTTGGTCTGTGCAGCTCTAAGTCAAACAGGCTTTTATTCACACGAATATCCGATGTTTTCATGAGCGCCACGTCACCAATTATGTCAGTGGCTGGAAAACCCCGCTGCCATGTAGTCATGTCATCGACAGAACACAATGCTTAGCTGCTCATTGTACACACAGGATGGAAGCGGTTGAAAACATCGACGATGGTTCCAGCACATGTAGTCTGGAATTGGTTTGTGTTGTCCAATCTTCCGACGATTATAGTTCCGAAGAATTGGATGACAATGAAGAATCTGGGGGCATCAGACCGCATAGGTTTGAGGCGTGCCAAGTGGGCATCGTGCCAAGCGAATCACACTCAGGGTGACAGTGGAGAGGCACACATTCCCGCCGCAGCAGCAGCGACAAACACATGGCAGGGGAACACCGAGTGTTATTGTTTTGTTACAGATATTGCAACAAATTATTTGTTCATAAATATAATTTATTTAAACCCAATTTTTCAAAAAAATCATAGCAGTGTATTCTCTGTGGCTCAGGCATCGGGTTTATTATGGATTATATTTTGAGTTCTTGTTGTTTTTGTTTTGTACGTGTGTTTTATGTGCGTTTTGAACAACTTTCAGGTGGGCACTGTCCAAGATTTGCCGGTCCGAACACACGCGCCCTCTGTCTTTGACAGTCTGCTGTTCATATTTTGTGTGCATCATCTACCGTGTTGTCAGCCAGCCAATATTGCAAGCACTATCACAACGTGTTAGCCATTCCACACAGCTGTGGCTCTGTTGCGCCCCTTGAAGCGATGTTGGCCCTGGGGCGCAACCATGGATAGCACGTCTCCTCTCCATGTTTGCTGGGCGATGTCAGCCCCGAACGCCAACTGTAAGCGTTTCTGTTTATTTTTGTAAGTCTTCACCTTTTTGGGAACTGTTGTCATCATTCTTATGTTCAGTACATGCGCTGTGTTGAATTCTGTGCATAAATCCATCCATCATGACCCTCTATGCGCTCTTACACACGGCCAACATTACCTCAAGGATGCACAAGAACCACAGCGAACATGGAGTGACTAACACATCGTGAGAGTGCTGAAAATACTGGCAGACAAACAGCACAGATGACTGGCAAACGGCCGCGAAGTACACGCACTGCTGGTGATGGTGTGATTAGAAGCACCTGGGCGAGGACTGGGAAACATGATCAGCGGGAGGGGACTCAGCTGGTGATAATGAGAGAGGGGACGTGCCCGGACCGCCGTGTGATCAGAGAAAGTAGGTCAAAGCTTTGCGTAAATCCATTAATCCTTCCCCTCCTCGTGTGCTCCTCCTGCATAAAAGCGCATGAGGAGCGCACAGGAGACTTATGACAGTGGGAGCTGAAGCGTGTGATGTGGTCTTTCACAGCCTGCTGTTTATCTAAGCCTGCAACACAACACGAAGGGATAGCTGTAAAATTAAAACAAGAAACCAGAGAAACTGTGAGCTACAAAGCTGCTGTCATTCTAGTTAACAACACCAGAGTCCGTTCTGTCGATTATAAGATAAGATAAGATAAGATAAGCCTTTATTAGTCCCACAACGGGGAAATTCCAGGATTGCATATGTCATTGGGATGCCACCCTTAATTCGGTGGACGGCACCACAGTCCAGTCAGCGGCTACGTTTTTTTGATAACTAGTTTATGCAAGCACTGTTGTAAATATTATATTGATCATAGACAGTGACTTTTGGGTTTACACAACATGCTAAAAAATGTCAAACGTGTCATCAGCACTTTAAAACCTTCCTTTTTGATATAGTCTACAATTAGTGAGGGATCATGTGTCTCTGAACCCTCCCTTAGTTATGCTGCTAATAGGTTTAGACAGCCGGGGGACTTCCAATAATGCACTGGGCTTCACCCTTTCTTCTCTCTCAATGAATTTTTTTTTTTTTTTTTTTTGCTGGTCATTAACATCTGTTTGTTCTCTCCCATAGATTAAGTCCCCATCGTGCTGTTTGCTCTCTACATGTCTGTTCTTTTCATCTTCTCTATCCCCTCACCCCCCAGCCAGTTGCAGCAGATGACTGCCCCTCCCTGAGCCTGGTTCTGCTGGAAGTTTCTTCCTGTTAAAAGGGAGTTTTTCCTCTCCACTGTCGCTAAGCACTTGCTCACAGGGGATCGCCTGATTGCTGGGGTCTTTCTGCAGTTGTGGGGGTTTCCCCTACAGTTGAAAATGCTGAGATGACTGTTGTTGTGAAATGGCGCTATATAAACAAAGTTTAATTGAATTGGATTAAAGTAGGACTGGTGGGTGGACTGCCACACAGCCCGCATGGCATGGTGGATTATTCTGCCACCCAAATAACTAAAAAAGTCTTTATATTCAAAATAAAAATATCAGGTGTGCTCCTAAACTAAACATGGTAACACACAATAATAAAACTATACACAAAGTGCTACGGCACAGTCACTTGGGTGAAAAAACTGGAACTTGCATGGGGCGGGGGGGGGTCCAGGGCAGCCCCTCAGCAGGTGCGCCCCTGGTGACCGCAGACCCCTGGAGCGATGGCCAATCCTCTGGATGATGGAGCCTGGATCCCACACCACCATCACCGACTCCAGTCCAGCCTCGCCACCTGGTGTGCCTCACCGAGCCACCGGACAACTCGAAGCACGCTGCGCCCAGCTTAGCCACTATGCACAGACACCCTCAATGTTTTGGTGGCTGTCATTTGGCCCATCTTCGCCACGGACTTCCTTCACCCCGAACCCGAACCAAGTCCATAACCCGGAGTGGAATTTATCTCAGGACAATGTGCTCCTGCTGAGCATGCGGTAACTCCATGCTCGTTGGTCTGGCCCCGTCCTCTTCTATAAATGTTGTAGTGTTCACCGCAGTAGCTGCAGACCCCCCCATCCAACTGAGGCCAAGTACCGGAGGCATCTGGGGCTAGCATGGTGTCGTTCATTGGCATGGGTACCAACCCTGAGCGAGAACTGGTTGACTTGAAAGCGAGGGCATCCGTTAGCTCTTCGTACCGTTCTCTCCCAGCGTTTACCGGGGGCAAGCGGGGTGATTTCTCCCTTGGGTTCCCCGGGTAAGACAAATGACACATCCTAGCATAGTGATTCAAGTGCCCACATCTGCCACAACACTTTCCTCTAGCCGGGCAATTCTTAGCTTTATGGCGGTGCGTCGCAGACCCACAACCCCTGTAACAGGAGTTTTCCGGGGGGGGGGGGGGCAAACCTTTGGCCGGCAGCACTGATTTCCCAAAAATCTTTGTCCGAGCTATCCTCGCTATCAGGGTCCGCAATATTAGCTGAGGCAAGGGGCTCCGTCGTCTTCTGTGGCTGGCGCCAATTAAGCTCCACAGCTAGCTTATCAAAGGCTTCCCACTGGAGAGCTAGTGCTATTGCTTTAGCCAACATTAAGTCGTTAGGCACCACTAATAGCCTAGCACGCAGCTCATCATTACACATCTGCTCTGCTAGTTGGTCTCGTTCCATTTCATCTTCAAGCGGTCCAAAATTACACTCGCTGGCTAGCTGCTTCAAGTCAATGACATACTGGCGGATAGGCTCACCTACCCGTTGGCGTCTCTGGTGAAAACAAATTCTCTGAACAGTCATGTTGTCTGGGGTGGAGAAACGTTTAGCTAGCACCTCCACAACTTTCTTATATGAATCTGTCATGCCGAGCGTCCGCAGGACCCTCTGGTCCTCAATACCCAGGATGTGAACAAGAAGCGCTCTCGCTCTCACTCCATCAAGCTTCCCGAGGCCCAGGGCTGTAATGTGTCTGACAGGCCTCCAACCAATGTGGCCATAAAACCTGTGGTTCACCTGGGAGCTTGAGAAAGGGACGGTGTAAAGGGGCGGTGTAATGCACACCTCCATGAGTTAATCCTTGATTGGTGAAGGATGAGGCAAGGTGAACTTGGCGAACACAGCTTTATTGAACTATGTACAAGCACAGTAACACATGGCATGCACTAGCATGGGCATCCGGCAAAGAGACCGTAAGAATGCACCCATCCCTTATATCTAGGCAGTGCAGTGACAGGAAGTCCACGTCACCCCACTGCACTTTACAGTAAAGTGCCCCAAATACATACTGTATCTCACACACGCCTCTGAGGATCGCCACCGTATCGTGGTGGAGGGGTTTGAGTGTGCAAATGATCCCAGTAGCTATGTTGTCGGGGGCAAGTTGCCCCTGGTAGGGTCTCCCAAGGCAAACTGGTCCTGGGTGAAGGGCCAGACTAAGAGCGGTCCAGTGGCTCTCCATGAAAATTACATTACATCAAGGACCCAGTGTATCCAAAGGAGGCACATGGATCTGCCCTCCAGTGGGCTCACCACCTGTAGGAGGATCATGGGGATCATGGTACTATGTGAACCAGGTGGAAGTCTGGGCCCCCCGCGACCCTGATTCTGGGATGTGCTGACCTCTTACATCTTATTCTGTGAGGACATTGTTACTCCCACCCACCATATAATAATGCACCCAAACAGTAAGAAATGGGTTACAAGGGACATGAAAATCTGCCTGGTCCAAAAGAAAAAAGCTTTCTTACAAGGAGACAAGCTGAGGGTGAAGGAACTGCAGAAAGATTTTGGGAGGATGGCGAAGCTGGCTAAAATAAATGATAAGAATAAGGTGGAGCAGAAATTAACATCAGGAAGTGCGAGAGAGGTGTGGCAGGGTCTAAACATCATGATGGGTAGAACCCCAAAACCTGCCATGGTCAACTGCCCAGACCCAACTTCCTTTGCAGAACAGCTTAACACCTTCTTCACCCGTTTTAATACCAGCGGCACACCAACCACCTGGACCTCCCCACCTTCTATCTCCCCCCATGAACCCCTTATCATTGAGGAGCAACTTCTGACATCCATCCTACATAGGGTCAACCAACACAAAGCCACTAGTCCTGATAGGCTCAGAGGCAGAATCCTCAAGGAATGTTCCATTCAGCTAGGTGGAGTCCTCACCAGACTTTTTCAGCATCTCTTGGATTCTGGATGTGTCCCTGATCAATGGAAGGAATCTACCATCATTCCAATCCCCAAAAAGACTCACCCTAAGGACCTGAAAGACTACAGACCAGTGGCCCTGACCTCTGTGCTCTGTAAATGTATGGAGCGAGTGGTGTGTGACTTTTTGACTAACATGTTGTCACACAAATTGGATCCCCTTCAGTTTGCCTATAAGGCAAAACGGGATGTAGAGGATGCATGTCTTACACTTTTAGACACTGTCACTAAACAACTGGATTCTTCACACCCACACACACGGATTTTGTTTATGGACTTTTCTTCTGCTTTTAACACTGTACACACAGGTACCTTGCTACATCACTTGACAGACCTCCAGGTTCACCCAACATTGATTTTATGGATTCACAGTTTTTTATGACAGGCCACAATAAGTGTTTTTAAATGGTTTTACATCTAGCAAGTTGATTTTAAACACAGGTCTTCCTCAAGGTTGTGTTTTATCTCCGGTTCTGTTCTCTGTATACACAAATAACGTCTCCTGTGACAGTGAAGGAATGACTCTTTTTAAATATGCAGATGACATGGCCTTGGTGGCCCATCTGACAGACAGTACTGCACTGACCCGCTATCAGCAGGCAGTCAACGATCTAGCTCAGATTTTTGATCAAAACTCTCTGGAGTTAAACACTACAAAGACTAAGGAGTTGTGCTGTGGGAACAAAGAGAAACTTTCAACTACTCTCTTTACACCCCTCAGTATTCAGGGTCAGGCTATTGCACAAGTTCAAGTTTTTAAATACTTGGGAATAGAGATGGACTGTAGCCTGTCTTTTGAACACCATGTTGACTCCGTTTATAAAAAAGCACAACAACGCCTCCACCTGTTGAGGAAACTGAGAACTTTTAATGTCATTAGACACATTTTAACTCTGGTTTACACTTCATTAATTGAATCCATCCTTTCTTTTAACATTTCATCCTGGTACAGCTCCCTCTTCATTAAGCACAAAAAGCTTTCCCGTATAGTTAATCAGGCTAGCAAAATCATTGGCTCACCACAGACACCGTTGTCTGAACTGCATCAGCGCTCTGTGATCAGGAAAGCCACCTTGATCACAGAGGACCCATCTCACCCCTTCCAGTTACTGCCATCAGGTAGACGATATAAAGTTCCATTGGCCCATAAAAACATTTACAAGAAATCATTTATTTCTTCTGCATTAACAATCCTAAACAAAATCAAATAGTTATATCTATCAATATTATCAATATTAGTTATCAGCATTTAACTATTAATCACTATTAATTTTTAATAGTTAATATTTTCTGCCACATGATTTTATTTGCTGTTTCCTTTTTAACCATGTTTACTTTTTTAAACTGTTTTTATCCTGTGAGTTTGAACATGTTTTTGAGAGTGCTGAATGTGTAATATTGTTGTAGCCATGTCGAAGAAGAATTTCTGTCACTGACTGGGACAGACAATAAAGTTATCTGTCTACAGTGGGGCAAAAAAGTATTTAGTCAGCCACCAATTGTGCAAGTTCTCCCACTTAAAAAATGAGAGAGGTCTCCAATTTTCATCATAGGTATACCTCAACTATGAGAGACAAAATGAGAAAAAACAAATCCAGAAAATCACATTGAAGGATTTTTAATGAATTAATTGGTAAATTCCTCGGTAAAATAAGTATTTGGTCAATCCCAAAAGTTCATCTCAGTACTTTGTTATATACCCTTTGTTGGCAATGACAGAGGTCAGACGTTTTCTGTAAGTCTTCACAAGGTTTTCACACACTGTTGCTGGTATTTTGGCCCATTCCTTCATGCAGATCTCCTCTAGAGCAGTGATGTTTTGGGGCTGTCGCTGGGCAACACGGACTTTCAACTCCCTCCAAAGATTTTCTATGCGGTTGAGATCTGGAGACTGGCTAGGCCACTCCAGGACCTTGAAATGCTTCTTACGAAGCCACTCCTTCGTTGCCCGGGCGGTGTGTTTGGGATCATTGTCATGCTGAAAGACCCAGCCACGTTTCATCTCCAATGCCCTTGCTGATGGAAGGAGGTTTTCACTCAAAATCTCACGATACATGGCCCCATTCATTCTTTCCTTTACACGGATCAGTCGTCCTGGTCCCTTTGCAGAAAAACAGCCCCAAAGTATGATGTTTCCACCCCCATGCTTCACAGTAGGTATGGTGTTCTTTCTCCTCCAAACACGACAAGTTGAGTTTTCATCAAAAAATTCTATTTTGGTTTCATCTGACCGTATGATATTCTCCCAATCCTCTTCTGGATCATCCGAATGCTATCTAGCAAACTTCAGACGGGCTTGGACATGTACTGGCTTAAGCATGGGGACACGTCTGGCACTGCAGGATTTGAGTCCCTGGCGGCGTAGTGTGTTACTGATGGTAGCCTTTGTTACTTTGGTCCCAGCTCTCTGCAGGTCATTCACTAGGTCCCCCCATGTGGTTCTGGGATTTTTGCTCACCGTTCTCGTGATCATTTTGACCCCACGGGGTGAGATCTTGTGTGGAGCCCCAGATGGAGGGAAATTATCAGTGGTCTTATATGTCTTCCATTTTCTAATAATTGCTCCCACAGTTGATTTCTTCACACCAAGTTGCTTACCTATTGCAGATTCAGTCTTCCCAGCCTGGTGCAGGTCTACAATTTTGTTTCTGGTGTCCTTTGACAGCTCTTTGGTCTTGGCCATAGTGGAGTTTGGAGTCTGACTGTTTGAGGTTGTGGACAGGTGTCTTTTATACTGATAATGAGTTCAAACGGGTGCCATTAATACAGGTAACGAGTGGAGGACAGAGGAGCCTCTCAAAGAAGAAGTTACAGGTCTGTGAGAGCTAGAAATCTTGCTTGTTTGTTGGTGACCAAATACTTATTTTACCAAGGAATTTACCAATTAATCCATTAAAAATCCTTCAATGTGATTTTCTGGATTTTTTTTTTTCTCATTTTGTCTCTCATAGTTGAGGTATACCTATGATGAAAATTGGAGACCTCTCTCATCTTTTAAGTGGGAGAACTTGCACAATTGGTGGCTGACTAAATACTTTTCTGCCCCACTTTATCTATCTATAAGCGGTAGAAGATGAATGGATGGAAACTCGCGGCACATGGTATGGACATGGTTTCACATGGATATATCACCATAGATATCTATGGATATATCATAAAGATAAGTGAACTATTAGATTTTAGGGTAGGCCATGATAAAACAGTGTGACGTTGCAAGGGTTCACACGGTAAGGAGAGATGTCTGTGATGAAACAGGCTTTGTTTATATGCACGCCCACAACACAGAACGGCGGGGAGGCCATTTACACAGACCCTCATTTGGCTCATGGTGACACAGACACATATTTTGGCACATATAGGGAAACAACGCCATCACAACTGGCCTTATTACCCAATTATAATGGCACACATGAATAACGCTTAGAACACACAGATACAGTATTTGAATCCTCCGTGGCGCAAGCATGCCGGGAAACTCCTGCCCCCTTATCATAGCCCCTACATTACACTGTCCCCCCCTGGACTGGTTTCTGTCCCCAGAATAATAAAGTCCAACTCAGAAGTCCAACACAAATCCGTCCAGGTGTCGGGGCGGCCGCACGCACAGGTCTGTTATTGTCCATTCACACCTCGGCCAGAGTATCTGGTTGGGATGAAGCCTCCAGCTCGCTCACCCGCAGGGCAGATGGCTGGTATGGGGCGAGACTGTCACAGTGAAGCACCACGACCCGGTTCCTTTTCTGTAACCTCACCCTGTATACTACATCCGACAGTCTCTGTAGGACCATGCACGGTCCCAACCAATGGCTTGCCAGTTTTGGCAACAGTCCCTTTTTGCGCTCTGGGCAGAAAACCCAGACTTGATCCCCTGGTGCAAAGTCCCTCCCCTGGCAGTGGGAGTCATATGCCTGCACCTGCTGACTCCCTGCCACTGCCAGGTCCTCCCGAGCCAGTTCGTGCACCGTGTGGAGATGTTCTCTCAAGCAAAACGAATAATCCAACCCTGATTTGCCCTCCACCTCCACCTCCGGCTCCGTTGGGGGGGGGGGGGTGACCCACCGAATCCACTGATGTGCGCAGCTCGCGTCCAAACATCAGCGCTGCAGGGGTGCACTGGGTGGATTCCTGAGCTGCCGACCGGTATGCCCACAGAACCAAGTGCTGATGCAGGTCCCAGTCTCGCTGTCACTGGTTCACTAGGATGGCAATCTGGGTGGTTAGAGTCCGAATGAAACGTTCAGCCAGGCCATCGCACTGTGGATGCAGCTGGGTAGTCCAGGTCTTCCGGATGCTCAGCCGCCTACAGACCACCCTGAACACCTCTGTCTCAAAGTTCCATCCCTGATCGCTGTGCAGCTCCTCTGGTGCGCCAAACCGACAAAACATCTCGTCCACCAGCTTTGATGCTGTGGTGGGGGCGCTCTGATCAGGGACCGCATACGCCTCTGGCCATTTGGTGAAATAATCCATTGCGACCAGCACATAGCTGCTCCCCTGATCCGTGGTCGGGAAAGGGCCCAGAATGTCCACTCCTACCTGCTCCATGGGTCCCCCACCTGGTACTGCTGCAAGGGGGTGTGGGATTGTTGAGTCGCCCCTTTCTGAGCCATGCAGGTGTCACAGTGGTGGACATGGAGCTCTACACCCTGGCGACATCCCGGCAAGTAGAACTGGGCCTGAAGACACTGCAGAGTCTTCGTCACCCCAAAGTGGCCTGCCCCCACCGACCCGTGGACCAACTGGAGAACTTTGGGGCAGAGCCGCTGGGGAACCAGCAGCTGTCAGATGTGACACTGCCCAGCTGGTTTGGGTCGGGATACTGCAGCACGGGGGCTCCGATGAGTGCCGAAAGAAGCTGGGGAAAAAGCAGCAGCACGGTCCTCTCTCCACTCAAACGCACGGCCCTTCTGCATCAGCTGATGCAGTGGACTGGCGATGGTGGCGAAATGCTTCACAAACCTCCTATAATAGGAGGCCAGTCTGAGAAAACTCTGTAGCTCTCCCACATCCTGCAGCACCGGCCAGTTTTTCACTGCTGCCACTTTCTCTAGATTGGTGGCGACTCCTGCTGCGTTGACGATGTGGCCCAGGAAGGTGGTTTCTCGCCAAAATAAGTGGCATTTCCGTGGGTGCAGCCGCAGCCCGGCCCGTCAGATGGCATCTAATACTTCCCGGAGGTTGGACGGGGCGCCATCAAAGTCAGCTGCGTGAACCAGCAGGTCATCCAAATAAACAATGCAGTGGCTCTAGGGCACGTGAGCCAGCACTCGCTTCATCAGACGTTCAAAGGTGGCCGGGGCATTGCAAAGTCAGGGGTGTAGCCCGGGGGGGGGGGGGGGGGTCTGAGGGGGCTGCACCCCCCCCAAAAAAGAAGAAAATAAAGGGAGAAAAAAGAAAAATGTAAATAAAGAGCAGGTTTTGAATAGTTTGCATTGAAAATGTTAAGAAATCTGTAGTTGACAGGGGGCTGAAGCTAAAGCTCAAATGCCCTGGGCATTCAGAATGGTGGTGGTGGTTGGGGTTCAGTGCCCCCCTTCACAAATTCCCGGCTACGCCACTGAAAGTCCAAAGGCATCACCTTGAACAGCCACAGTCCCGGCCCGATGGAGAACGCTGTTTTCTGGCGGGCCTCCGGTGACAGCTCTGTCTGCCAATAGCCGCTGCAGGAGGCCCAGCAAGCTGAACCAGCTGGAGCCGGTGATGTAATCCAGCATGTCATCGATGTGGGGCAGAGGATAGGATTCCTTGCAGGTGACGTCAGTCAGGTGCACTGGTCTTATTACCCAGTTATAATGGCACACATAAATAATGCTTAGAACACACGGATACAATATTTGAATCCTCTGCAGAGCAAGCATGCCGGGAAACTCCCGCCTCCTTATCACAGCCCCGACGTTACCTACAGCGAAAAATTAAATGTGATCAGAGAAAATTTGTTTTGCGCATGCCCTGTTGCATTCCCTTTTGCCACATAAATGGCGTCATATAAATGACTGGATGAGATACATTAAATACCACGAGACATCATAGAGTGAAGTGGCGGTAATGCACCTGTAAGCTCGTTGCCAACCGCCATCCATCCATCCATCCATCCATCTTCTACCGCTTTTCCGGAGGTCCGGGTCGCGGAGGCAGCAGTTCAAGCAGAGAAGCCCAGACTTCCCTCTCCCCAGCCACCTGCTCCAGCTCTTCAGAGGGGATACCAAGGCGTTCCCAGACTAGCTGGGAGACATAGTCTCTCCACCGAGTCCTGGGTCTGCCCCGGGGTCTCCTCCCAGTGGGACGTGCCTGAAACACCTCAAGTGGGAGGCGTCCAGGAGGCATCCTAATCAGATGCCCATACCACCTCAACTGACTCCTTTCAATGTGGAGGAGCAGCGGTTCTACTCTGAGCCTCTCCCGGATGACTGAGCTCCTCACCCTATCTCTGAGGGTGAGTCCAGCAATCCTACGGAGAAAGCTCATTTCAGCCGCTTGTATCCGCGATCTCGTTCTTTCGGTCATTACCCAAAGCTCGTGACCATAGGTGAGAGTAGGAACGTAGATTGACTGGTAAATCGACAGCTTTGCCTTAGAACTAAGCTCCCTCTTCAC
Source organism: Pholidichthys leucotaenia (assembly GCA_020510985.1). Taxonomy (NCBI): domain Eukaryota; kingdom Metazoa; phylum Chordata; class Actinopteri; order Cichliformes; family Pholidichthyidae; genus Pholidichthys; species Pholidichthys leucotaenia. The sequence goes on from CM035839.1 coordinate 217,841,699, forward strand.
CACAACAGACCGGTACAACGTCCGCATCACTGCAGATGCTGCTCCAATCCGTCTGTCGATCTCTCGCTCCATTTTCCCCTCACTCGTGAACAAGACCCCAAGATACTTAAACTCCTCCACTTGGGGCAGGAGCCTGTCCCCAACCCGGAGAGGACAATCCACCTTTTTCCGGCTGAGGACTTTGCCAACCGCCAATCAAATCTAAAAGAAGAAGATTAAATACCACGTGTTTAGCGTCACATGAAATATACAGTTGGTTTACAGCGTAGGAGGCCATTTAAACAACCACGCCTATTTTGTTATTATTGTACAGTAATCCTGGTTAGTGGATGATGGGCGGAGTAGAGGATGGTCGATTTTAGTGGATCAAGTGATAGTAAAACAAGGATATAACTACAGTAAAGCAACATTCAAAATAAGACTACAGTATCGTCTACACAAATACTCATCGTGAAGGGCATTCGGCGGGGCTCTTACTTTGAAAGTCAATAACGGAAGCATGGTTATTTCTTACGACTGAATTGACGTAGGATAATCGTGACTCCATTTTGAAGGGAAAAAACGAGAGAAATCTGTTGGTAGGGGCGTGAAGAAAATAACATACGGTGTGTCAGAAGAGAGGAAAGTGAGTTTATAAGCTAAAAGTGAGCTTATACGGTTGTATGCGTCAAGTGGGCGAGGATACACGGCTTTTCTGTGGGTAAAATGGGAAACTGTCACACCGTTGGACCAAACGAGGCCCTGGTGGTTTCAGGTAACGTTAACGTCTCTTTAAACAGTCTTTTAGCTGATTTGGCGCCAGAAGTAGACGTCGAAGAAACATTGATTAATAGAATAAACATTCCACCAGCTTTTTTTTTTTTTTAAGTTTCGAGGGATGACTAATAAACAGCCGTGTATATTACATGGTTGTCAACATTGGCAGTAATTACAGCAATCCTCCCGCAGTAGACGGCGCCCACCCTTCACTGGGGAAGACGAGGCTGATAAATCTGTCCTTTATTCCACCACGTTTATCTCTGCGGTGTTTAGTGAAGTGTGCTTGTTTGTAGGAAGTTAATCTGTTTGGCCGAGGACCTTTGATGTGACGGGTTTTAAAAGCGCCTTCATTTGACGCGCACCTGTTTTCTGTTAAATATCCGCCGAAATTTGTGTTGGCCCATATGCTGTGAGGTGTGCCAAAGGCTTGTCCCAGCGCTTACAGTACGTGGTTGGCGGTTGGGGTTTGGATCCGCATTTGCTTGGATTTCAGTTCCAAGACGTTGGCGTAGAAGTGGATTCACATGATCATATCACAAAGATAAGTGAGCTGTTAGATTTTAGGGCAAAGTGGATAAATAAGGCGATTGAAAATGTACTATAAAGGCTTGTGTTGTTATGATTCTAGATATGGTGGCTCTGTGCTGCAGAAGGAATACAGCAAAATTAATTGAATTAGGTAGGAAGGGCTCATACACAGGACTGGGCCATGTCTGGCGTGCAGACGGTGTATGTCAACACCACTTGACTTTATTGCGCTGCTAACATAGGACACGCGATTTTTCTTAACCCCTTTTTTTTCTGCAACAGCTTGGTGTTATTTATATTCATCATATTTCCCAACGCAAAACTGTCACATAATGATCCCAACACTGACTGCATTTTGGGTTAAGTCATCAAGCCAATATAACTGTGTTCATGGCGTGTGCCGTTGGGAAATCTTCCTGTGTGTTACAGCTGTGGTACAGGAAAAGGTTTCCAGCGCAAGTGCACGGTGGCGCAGTGGTTTAGCACTGTGACAGCACAGTTTTACCCTCGGCCGGGGGATCGCGGGGATCATGAGATCGTGGGTTCGATCCCAGCCCCCGACCAACAGTGAGCTGTGTGGAGTTTGCATGTTCTCCCCGTGTTGCGCGGGTTTACTCCGGGATTTCTCCGGTTTCCTCCCGCACACCAAAAACATGTAGGTTTAGGGCGCTCGCGCACGCAGCGACCAGCAGCCAGTGGCTTGTCACCAGACTGCAAACCAAGTCTACCTACGGGTACAAATAAGTAACAAAAAAAAAAAAAAAAAAAAAAAGTCTGTTATTGAAACTCTTCAGTGCTGTTTCCGGTGAATATATGACCAAGAGCGTCTCTGGAAATTTCCATTGTGGGGAGACAAAAAATGTCAATCACTTGATAAATGAATGTACTACATTCAGCATAATGGTTAGTGGTGGTAAAGTTGCTCAACCTGAGCACATGATCAGATCATTCCACATCACATTTGCTTTTTTAAGTGATTAGGTGCAAAAGTGTGTGTGTATGTGTGTACTTTATACATCATGAACTTCATTTTATGTCCTGGATGTACTGATATAACAGTCTTATGTATAACTTTTTAAAAGAGCTTTGAACTTCTATTATGAATAATATTAAACACTGGAATAGAACTATGGAAGAATATTTAAAATAGCCTAAATAAATAAAATGTAAATAAAACAAACATTTCTTTGACCACTACTGTTTATACATCATCACAGACAACTGAGACATGTGGCTTTACGTCATCGCTAAGCACTGTTTTGTTAACAATATGGGCAGTTTCAGAGACAGCACAGTAGACAACTGCACAGTGAACTTCAACTTCATGTACCAGTTTACATGTGTTTTGAGGACTTGGAGAAGGCATTCAACCACATCCCTCGTGTTTTTTGTTTTTTTTGGAGGGGGGTGTGCTTCAGGAGTATGGGGTATTGGGCTTGTTGTTACAAGCTATCCAGTCTCTATAAGACCTTTGTGAGAGTTTGGTTTGTATTGCCAACACTTGGTTGGACTCATTCCCAGTGAGAGTTGGACTCCACCAGGGCTGCCCTTTGTCACCGATCCTGTTCATAAATTTTATGGACAGGATTTCTAGGTGCAGCCAAGGATCGGAGGGTGTCATGCTTGGTGACCACAGGATCTCATCTCTGCTGTTTGCAGATGATGTTGTCCTGTTGGCTTCATCCAGCAATGACCTACAGTAAGTAAGTAAAATTTATTTATATAGCACTTTTCACAGAAAGAATCACAAAGTGCTTCACAATAAAATAAGACACACAATCACAAATACAACAATAAAGGCATTGAAAAACAAGTATAAAAACATAAAAACCAAAATCAAACTAAAAAGCCTGTTTAAACAGGAGTGTCTTCAGCTGCTTTTTAACAGCGTCAGAGTCATACTGAGCGCAAAGACAATGGTATAGCATTCCACAATTTTGGTGCGACTACCTGAAAGGCTCTATCACCTCGAGTTTTAAAATGGGTTCGAGGGACAGCCAGTAAAAGTTGATCCGATGATCACAAAGACTGTGAGAGGTTATATACACTTTAAGCAGCTCGGTGATGTATTTAGGGACCTGATCATGAATAGCTCTAAAAACAAGAACTAAAATTTTAAACTGAATCCAAAACCAACTGGGAGCCAGTGAAGTGCTGCTAAAACCAGTGTAATGTGAACCCTTTTCTTAGTATGAGTTAAAAGTCTAGCAGCTGAATTTTGAACAACCTGGAGGCGTTGAAGATGCTTTTGGCTCAGACAGGTAAAAAGACTATTACAGTAGTCTAAGCAAGAAGAAATAAAAGCATGTATAATCATCTCAAGTTCCGCCTTCAATACCAAGGTTCTCAACTTAGAAATATTCTTCAGATGGAAGAAACAATTTCTAATTAATTGATTAATGTGGTGCTCAAGAGACATAGCCGAGTCAAAACTAACACCAAGATTCCGAAGACTTGCCTGGACAGAGGAACCTAGGGTACCTATGTGGTGCTTAATAAGTGGAATCTTGTTTTCAGGAGCGATAATTAATGTCTCTGTCTTGTCTGAGTTAAGCTGTAAAAAGTTTGCACTTAACCACTGTTTGATGTTAGACAGGCAGTTAGTTAAAGATGACAACATGTGAAACTCGGACTCTTTAAAAGAGCAATACAACTGAATATCGTCAGCGTAAAGATGATAAGAAATATCTTTGAACTGGCTTATTATCTGTCCCAGTGGCAGAATGTAAATTAGAAATAAAATGTGTCCTAGAACTGAGCCTTGTGGTACCCCACATGAATACTGTGCTATTTCAGAAAAGATCTGATTCACGGACATGTTAAAGGTTCTTCCGGTGAGGTACGATGAGAACCATTTTAAAACAGAACCAGACAGCCCTAGCTCTTTAAGTCTGTTGATCATTATACAGTGATCAACAGTATCAAAGGCAGAAGAAAGATCCAATAAAACCAGAACTGTGTATTTACCAGTGTCAGTTGCCATCATAATGTCACTGGAGACTCTGACTAAAGCTGTTTCGGTAGAATGATTTTTTTCAAAAGCTTGACTGAAATTTAAGATAAGATAAGCCTTTATTAGTCCCAAAATGGGGAAATTCCAGGATAGCAACACTCAGAGCAACAATCAAGAAGACAAGAAAAACAAGAGCAGCGAATATACATATGTACATATAAATATATATACACACAATGCGGAGCATTGTAGCTAGATGGAATAAATATATATATACACACAGTGCGGAGCATTGTAGCTAGATGGAATAAACAGCATTCGTCTACTTAGTTATCCTACATAGTATGAATATGTATCCATACATATTGTCACCCTCCGTAGCGACCGATATTGTCCCAGTTGTATACTGGAGGGGACCATTGTGTAAGTCTATTGCGTCTTTTGCATTCAATACTATTAGATCGTCACGTTTTTTTGCTATCTCTGCGAGCAGCCCTGCTTAGGTTATACAGTCTGACAGCTGTAGGTAGGAAGGACCTGCGAAACCTCTCGGTTGCGCACCTAGGATGATGTAGTCTGCTGCTAAATGAGCTCCTCAGTGCGTTCAGTATGTCCTGCATAGGGTGGGACTCGGACTCCAGCAGAGATGACAGTTTAGCCACCATCCTTCTCTCTCCTATCTCCTCCACTGGGTCAAGGCGTTTCCCCAGGACAGAGCTAGCTTTCTTGATCAGTTTGTTCAGTCTCTTCCTATCTCTTCCTATTTGTCCATGGTATTACAATTTGCCAAAAATGACATAAGCTGCTCAGCCACTACCTTTTCCAGAATTTTTGATATGAAAGGTTGTTTAGAGATTGGCCTATAATTATTTGGCTGTGCTGGATCCACACTCGGCTTCTTAAGAGTTGGTTCAACTACTGCATGTTTGAAGGAGCAGGGAACCACACCAGCTGAAAGTGAAATGTTTGAGTTCAACGACTGAAGGACCAATTGACTCAAAAACTGCTAAAAACAGCTTAGTAGGGAGAACATCAGCAGGGGAAGAGGAGGGTTTCCTCTTCTGCAGCGGAGCCGTGATGTCCTGAAAGGTCACAGGATTAAAAGTGGACCAAGTACAAGTTGAGGGCATAACACTGGCACAGTTAAGAGAAGAAGATGGCAGAATGTTTTCCCTGATATCTCTGATCTTTTCAACAAAGAAATTAAGAAATTTGTTACTGTCTGCTTTACAGAACACAGGAATTAGAGAGGCAGTAGGTGAGACAAGAGTGTTAACCCTTATTGTGAGATTTTGCATGCCTCTAGTGCCAGAGCGCGGCGCTGCGCCTGTCATCTCATTCTGACATGATCGTCTCCATTGAGGATTTGTACTGATTTGTACTGATCTGCCAGTTTCAGAAGGTGGCAGACATCCGTTGGAGGATTCAATGGATGACACGTAATACACCAAAGAAGAAGAACTCATCTCCTTTTCCTGTTTTTAGCATTTTAGCCCAGAAAGCTAATATGGCCACGATCGGTCATCATCACCGTCGCTCAGACTGCTTTATACGGGGAAAATAGCCGCGGGATACAAGCGAAATTTATGTGGGATATTCATAAGACTTTGTAGATGTGGTAGAGAGCGTAAATGACAGAACGCAAAATACGACCACGATGGGTGAAAATGCAGCGACCACATCAGCCAGCCAGCCCCCCTTTGTCAAAAGTGAGGAATTTCTGTTTTTTTTATGTACTCATTTCTTGTTCATATACTTTGAAGATAAGATGATGAGGTACCTCTATACAAAAAATGGTGTCAAAAGACTGAACCATTCTTTGTATAAATATGTCCAAAGTCCAGTTTTGACTGAGTTATGGAATTTAAAGAGGTGCTGCGAGATTATGCAAATTAGATGCATAAATTTATTCCTATCTGAAACTTTGGATCATATTTTACATCTTTCTAATTGACAGTAAGCCATTATCTCTTACCACTTTCAAGTTATAGCCTTAGAAATCTGAACTTTTATTGACAAAAAATATTTACCACTCTTGACCACTAGGGGTTATGTCACAATTCGGCAACAGACACACTCAGAGTTATGTGTCAAATAAGACTCTAGGATTTTTCTTATTTGTGAAAATTATTTTTGAAAAATACTGATTCCTGGCATCCCTCAGCATGTTATTTAAGGAGGCTCTAAGCTCCCTTAGATGGAGTCTGTGAACCTCCAATTGGGTGGATTTCCATAAGCGTTCTACCTTACGACAATTTCTTCTAAAGGATCGAATGGAGTCATTTATCCAGGGATGAGACTTTTTAGGAGAAGCAAGGACAGACTTCACTGGTGCCACTTTGTCTGAAATAGCCATACAATGGCTGTCTAATGTCAGAGTGAAAGCATCAGTATCTTTAATTCCCATCAGTAAGTGTGGCTCAAACAAAGCAGAGAAGTCGTTTGCTGCCTCTTGGTTAATAATCTGCCTTTTTGCTGCCATTTTCAGAGGGGGAGGATTCACAGGGAAATTAACATTAAAAAGCGCACAACTGTGATCACTGATAAGATAAGATAAGATAAGCCTTTATTAGTCCCACAACGGGGAAATTCCAGGATTGCAACAGCACAGGGATAGCAACACTCAGAGCAACAATCAGAAGGCAAGAAAAAAAAACAAGCAAGCAAGAGCAGCTAATAAACATATGTACGTATTACTATAAAATATATATATATACACACACACACAGACACACAGTGCAGAGCATTGTAGCTGGATGGAATAAATATATGAATATATGAACACCCACAGTACGGAGCATTGCAGCTAGGTGGAATATGATCTGGAAGTCATCCACACACGCATTTTAAATATTCAAGCCTAAAGAAAAAACGATATCCAAGGTATGACCCTTAGCGTGTGTAGGGCCTGAAACATGCTGGATGAGGTTTTAAAAATGAGTGATGGATAAAAACTTAACAGCTGTGTTACATGTAACATCAATATGAATGTTAAAATCACCAATGATTAAAACCCTCTCCAGTTTAATAAAAGAAGATAAAAAGTCTGTAAAATCTGTTAGACACTTGCAGAACCAGGAGGATGGTAAATTAAAACACAATAGTTATTAAAGGTCCCAACTTTTATTATCTGAGACTCAGAGGAGAGGCTCAGAGTTTACCAGTCTGCACAGGTGGTTGTCCCGGTATACAACAGTGAGTCTTCCACCACGTCGCACAATCCGGGGAGTCTCGGTAACAGAGCAGCCAGGGGGACAGAGCTCCTTTGGGTGGAAAAACTCATTTTCTCTCTGCCACGTTTCCACCAGGAACATAAAATCCATATCCTCTCTCACGAAAAGTTCATTAAGAGTGAGGGATGTGTTAGAAACGGAGCGAGGGTTGAGTAATGCCATCTGGATGGGTGACAGCTCAGCTGCGCTCACAGCTGATTGGAGTGAAACTGACAGCAAACACCTGATGCGGTCACGTGACTTCCAGCTGCGCCAGGCAGTCAGTCTCTGGTCAGGCAGGACAATTCGAGACCCTGATGGCAAAACCATGATCCCGTCCACAAGCGTCCTGGACATAAATGTTTGTGAGACGGGCGAGCAATCCAGCGGCTGCAGAGGAACATCCGTAGTCACGTCCTGGATGGGAACCCACAGCAGACACCGGGTGTGTTCACGGTGATCAAACCAGAAACCCTCAGTCTGGAGGACTTGTCTCCTCTTAGCTTGACAGCCAGCTCTGCAACCCCGTCTCCTGGGCTTCTTCCCAGGCTTACCAGGACGCCAGCTCGCGAAGAGAAGCCGGTACTCAGGTGAGGAGGGAGAACCAACAAACGGGGGCTGAAAAGTTTGTCTGTAGCCCTCCCAAGAGTCAATTGATCTTTCCATAGACAGTTTAATCTGGTACGATTGTCGATCATATCTCAGTGTAGCAAAGACACATTCATTTAGTGATAGGGTTGATATAACAACATAAATGACAAACAACGATAGACAACACAGACGAAGAGAGGCAGTAGCCAGGCCAAACACAGGCGCCATCTTGCCTTCAAAGACCTGCAGGTCTTACTGGGATACTTTGCCGCCAAGTGTGAAGTGGCTTGGATGAGAATCAGCACCTCCGAGTCCATGGTCCTCAGCCGGAAAAAGGTGGATTGTCCTCTCTGGGTTGGGGACAAGCTCCTGCCCCAAGTGGAGGAGTTTAAGTATCTCGGGGTCTTATTCACAAGTGAGGGGAGAATGGAGCAAGAGATTGACAGACTGATCAGACCAGCATCTGCAGTAATGCAGACATTGTACCGATTTGTTGTGGTGAAGAGGGAGCTAAGCTCTAAGGCAAAGCTGTCGATTTACCGTTCAATCTACGTTCCTACCCTCACCTATGGCCATGAGCTTTGGGTAATGACTGAAAGAATGAGATCATGGATACAAGCGGCTGAAATGAGCTTTCTTCGTATGATTGCTGGACTAACCCTTAGAGATGGGATGAGGAGCTCAGTCATCTGGGAGAGGCTCAGAGTAGAACCGCTGCTCCTCCTCATTGAAAGGAGCCAGTTGAGATGGTTTGGGCAGCTGATCAGGATGCCTCCCACTTGAGGCGTTTTGGGCACGTCCCATTGGGAGGAGACCCCGGGGCAGACCCAGGACCCGCTGGAGAAACTGTTTCCCAGTTGGTCTGGGAACACCTTGGCATCCTCTCTGAAGAGCTGGAGCAGGTGGCTGGGGAGAGGGAAGTCTGGGCTTCTCTGCTTGAACTGCTGTCTCCATGACCCAGACCTTCGGAAAAGCCGTAGAAGATGGATGGATGGAATCTGAGCTATGCTGGTGGTAAACAAGTGGGGCTTAAATGAGGTGGGGCTTCTTTATAAGCCATCAACCTAGAATAGAATAGAAGAATAGAATAGGCTTTGTTGTCATTGTACAGTTGTGAAGTACAATGAAATTGTGGGTGCTTCACCCAGCTACTGTACAGTAAAGTATGAGGGGAAAAAAGGAAATGTACAAAAATAGATATAAAACACACATTTGAATAAAATGGCATACATTAAGTAGAATGGTAAGAAGTATTAAAAAAAATACACGCATTGGTAGTGGCTTCACAGATGGATTAATGTACTGAAGAGTGCAGAGTGCAAAAACGGGTGATTTTTTTTTTTTTAATGATAATTTAAAGGTCCTCATTTTTTGAATGTGAGCATTGTGGGGGGAGGGGGATGGACTTCTGGCTGTTTGCAGTCTGGATGGCCCAGGGGAAGAAACTGTCAGTCTGGAGATGTGGGACCTGATTTTATTGATCTTAATGTGAGACAAATTACTGCTAAACAGAAATGATTATTTTACCTTTAAGATCACTAAATGTAAAAATTTCACAGCAGTTACCAGCAATGGCTCTGTACAAAATTTCTCAATAGAAAAAAAAAAATCAGAGATTTGGAGATTAAAAATCTGCATGTAAAGATAGTGGGAAAATGACGTTTGTTCAGGAAATAAAGAAGGCGTGTTAAAAACAAATTAGTGATGGTATGTTTTATTAAAGGTGATTTTAAGTGACAAGTTATCTGATTCTCTGCATTCACACTTCTGTTTGTGGATGTGGTTCCTCTTAAATTTAAATATTCTGAAGATACCTCGAACATAACCTACCCAGGAGCAGGTTACGTTCACATCCCTTGTTACCATAGTTACATAGTCTGACTTTTTCTAACTGAAAGCTCAGAGTTACCACAAATTCTGAGTTAACTTACCCAGGTAAAGGCTGGTTTATGCTGCCGCATCACGTCGACACCATTGTCGGCGGCTGTTGCCTACGCAGTCGTCAGCAAAATTTACTTCTGTGCCGGTTTGTCAGCGTCGGTCTGCAATTCACTGCCCAAACGGTAGGTGGTTGCGGGGTCTCACTGGATGTGTAGAGTGCTTCCTGTCTTCTCCTGTATTTCCTGTTTTTGCCAGCGCAAGCAATCGCGACTGCACAAAAACAAATGTTGATGCAGTTGGCCCTTATACCCATTGAACAACAGCTCGTTCTACTACAAGCGATGCAATGCAGAAAGCAGAGAAGGCGGAGGAGATGGTCTGTGCGAGCGCTGAACCGACAAAGATGGATGCGGGGTGAATTTCCCATGCTAATCCAGCCACTGAGATGCATACTGTAGATGAAGAAATGGGGAAATCTTCAGAGAGAGCCAGTTTGGACTGATGCTGTTGGAAAACAAACTGAATCTACCCCCACCTGCCAGTCTTCCTGGGACAACAGTCACAGTTCCCCATGTGATCGTTGGCGATGCTGCCTTTCCCCTACACAGCAATCTGATGTGACCGTTTCCAGGTATGTCACTGACAGTGGTATACAGTGTGGCTATAGAGGGGATGCATTGGAAAGGAATTCTTGGCAGTTGCAGGGCAGTTACCATAGTTACCCAGCACTGAATGGCAAATGCATGTGGCAGCTTTAGTTTGTATGCTGCAAAGCATAAAATCACACAAAATATTTAGTCACAGTAGTACAGAGTTCCTTTTTCAACTTTAGATGTTAATATGACACTGTTTACTTGATTGTAATGTTGTATGGGCAAGAGCACACAAGTGAAGAACTGGTTCTGAGCCTTTAAATATTTAGCTATTTTTTGTCAATTAATAAGATGGAATGGTAACATTAGCTCTCTACAATGCAAACAGGTACTCTGTGTACTACTGTGACTGAATACTGTGTATTTTTTGTGTTTTACTGCATGCACCCTAATGCTGTCACTCATTTTTGCCACTGTTTTGTAACTGCAATCAGTTCTGTTTGGTGACATCATATGCATACCCTCTTTTTATCTGCAGAAGTTAATACACGCTGTTTACTTGACTGGCTTTTTTTTTTTTTTTTTTTTTTTTTAAACTGCCATGACTTCTGTTGGGACATAATGAATCAGCCATCTGTTTTGTGATTTGTCTGCCTTGCATGTGTCTATACAAAAGTATAAACATACTGTATGTGTGTGTATCTGATTATTGATGTTTTCTCTGTGTGCTTTCCTTTTTGGCTTAACAGGGGTGAACCTGCCATTTGACAAAAGCATCTAAAACTACTGCCACTCCAGAGCCAGACGTGTCATTGTTACTAATCAGCCCAGGGGATCGTGCCATGGCAGAACACCATCGTATGCCATGGACATACGATAGGAACTCATAATAGCACCATTTTTGTGTTTATTCATGTCAGTGTGTACGTCCCCCAAAAATTGAAAAATAAGGCCAATGACTTTAACATTTCATTTGTTGTTGTCATTGTTCAGCTGATGCACATACACATTGAAATCAAAAATTGCAATAAAGGTAAATGGGAGAGAAAGTGTTTGGAATTTCACAGCTACATTCTAGGAAAATAATTGACATGGGAATAAAAAAAGGACTGCTAATCAGAGGGCCGAAACAGCTTTCCCACAGAATAAGGGGATCTTCTGGCCTATAGAGGTGATGCATTGGAACAGAATTCTTGCCAGTTACAGGATAGTTACCATAGCAACACAACACTGACATGTGACAGGTTTATTTTGTATAGAGCAACACATAAAAAAAATCATACAAACTAGAAAAGCACTCGGAGAGCACAGCCCTCCGCCAAGCGCCACATTTCCCCCCCATACAGTATTTGTGTGTACGTTTTCAGATTCCTTGACCATGAAAACATATGACTAGCAATTGGATTCACAATGATAGGATTAGTGGTTCAGTAGTTATTGACGAAAATGGCATTTTCCGTAATGGCGGTTTTCTTCTGGACGGTGATCCGGATCACCACCAAAATCTAGTCATCTGTAGGATACCCCATTTCTGACAATCTGTGAAAATTTCATGAAAATCCGTCCATAACTTTTTGAGTTATCTTGCTAACAAACAAACAGACAGACAAACCAACGCCGATGAAAACATAACCTCCTTGGCGGAGGTAAATATGTAGTCATAGCAGTGCACAGACTACCCGCTTTACTTTTGATGTTAATACCAGACCATATACTTGACTGTAGTGATGTGAGTAAAGACAAAGGAGCACATGGGAAGTGAAGAACTGATTCACAGCCTTTATGTATGGATTTATTTATTTGCCAATTAATACAAGATGGAATGATAGGATTAGCTTTCCACAATGTAAGCAGGTACTCTGTATACTACTGTGATTGAATACTGTGTATTTTTTGTGTTTTAGTGCATACTACCTAATGCTGCCACTCATTTTTGCCACTCGGTGTTTAACAGCCATGAGTTCTGTTCAGTGACAGCATATGCAGTGACTGCAATCACGATAATGATAACTATCACTCACATGGATGCCACATCAGCTTAATAGGGAGTGTGGTGATGTGGGCTTGTTATGCAGCAATATGCAATGTGATTTAGGTTTGGAAAAACACAATACAGGTAATTTTGAGAAAATGTTTCCTTGCAAGAACACACTACTTCGTCATGTTTTGGTTTATGAAATGGCGACAGATGAGCAGATTGTCATGAAGTTGGAGCTAAAACATGTTAAGAAAAACAACTTTGAATACGATCGAGAAAAAGAGAAGTCGGAGAAAACGGTGCGTGCGACCACCACCGTTGCTATTTTGACAATCTGTGTAATTACTGGGGTTATGACGAGCCACAAAATGTTCTGTATGCGCTTACTAGCTACATATTCTTCAGAATTTGGACTGCTGTTTAACAGACTTGTCTTGGATGTTTTGCTGCCGTAAACAGGCAGAGCGAAGCAGCGGCGAGAACCAGGAAATATGAAGGAGACAAAGCGAACAATCTGTGTAATTACTGGAGTTACGACGAGCCACAAAATGCTCTGTTTGTGCTTACTTTGTCAATATTATTTTCAATTTGGACTGCTGTTATCCGACTCGCCTTCGAAGTTGTGCCGTGGTGAACAGGCAGAGCGAACAGCGGCGAGAACCAGGAAATGTGAAGGAGGAGACAAAGTGGACCAGTCACAGCTCTTGCGGCCTGCATTGCCGATGTGCACCTCTGCTTCTCTGGAGAGGTGCACATCGGGCTACGCAATAGGAGCGCACGTTGTTGCTGTGTAGACACTGCGTTGACGACGTCAAACCTGTGTAGTGTCAACGCAGAAGTGTAATTCAGCCTTAAGCCACCAAACCTGCTTTCTGGACTACCCCCCCAGAACTTGGCTGTGGCTCTTCTCGCCCTCTGTCCTCTCAATCCCCCCCCCCCCCCCCCCACCTTGTTTTGGTGGCTTCTCCTTGCTGCTCTTTCCTTTGAGTCCCATATCTCAAATAGGCCCAGTAAATATACTATATCATATTTCCGGCACCACACAAGTCGGCTGCCTTTTTGCAACAGTGGCTCAATTTCTTCCTATTTCTTATTTACTATCTGGCTTCTCTTCTAAACTTTCTGATCCGGTGACACCTTATCCATCACAGACGCGTAGATCGCCCAAATGTCTCCTGAGCCAGAGGACGGAGCCACTGCTTATAGCGGGAGGAAGTATAAGAGGGACCAGCTGTTAGCACTGTGGGCCGGTTAAGTGCTAACGCAAAAACTTGACATACTGGGAGAAATAAGACAAAAACAGCATGGATGTTGAGCTGGAGTAAGACGGCAGGCGAGGAATATAAGGTACAGACCCGTCCTTCCATCCGTTATTATGGGGAACGTCTGATCGCTACTCGATAAGACTGACGAGCTAGCGGCTATCTCCCGCTACGAAAGCGTCTTCAGAGAGATTAGCATGATGATGTTTACTGAGATGTGGCTGACAGAATTAGCAACAGATGCTAACATCAAGCTGGAGGGTTTCCACGCAATACGGGAAGACCGGAGACCAGACAGTGGAAAGGCAAGGGGCAGAGGAGTGATAATGTATGTCAATAACAACTGGTGTAAACCGGGACATATCACTGTTAAAGAGCAACACTGCAGCAAAGACATTGAGTTGCTAGCTGTTAGCATGCGGCCTACTTATCTCCTGAGGGAATACTCACACGTGATCTGCATTATTTATGCAAATCCAACGGCAAATGCTGGTGATGCCATTCATTCAGTAACTGGCAGGCTGCTGACACAACACTCAGATGCTCTCCTCCTCATCTCCGGTGATGTCAACCATATTTCACTGTCCCCCATTCTGCCCACGTTCACTCAGTATGTCACATGCCACACTAGAGACAATAAAACACTGGACTTATTCTATGCAAATACTAAGGAGGCGTACACCTCATCACCCCCCCCCCCCCCCAACTCGGGAGATCAGATCACAACTTGGTTCATCTCCGGCCGGTGTACAAAACCCTAGTACACAGACAACTTCCGGTTATGTGCATGGTGAAGATATGGTCTGAGGCGGCAATGGACGCGCTAAAGGACTGTTTTGAAATCACTGCCTGGGAGCAGCTCTGCGATCCACATGGTGAGGACATCGATGGCCTCACTCACACCATCACGGACTACATCAACTTCTGTGTGGACAACACCGTACCCACCAAGATCGTACGGTGTTGCTTGAACAACAAACCCTGAGAAAAAAACACTTCTGAGAGAGAAGAAGAGGATCTTCAGGTCGGGGAACAGGGAGATGCTGAAGTCCGTACAGAGGGAGCTAAGGAGGAAGGTAAGAGAAGGCAAGGACAGCTTCAGGAAGAAGATGGAGGACAAGCTGCAACGGAGCGACATCGGCGGGGTCTGGAGAAACCTCAAAACCATCTCTGGGCTCCAGAATACCTCCTCCCAGGCCACGGGGGGCAGAGAGTGGGTGAACAATCTGAACCTGTTTTTAATAGGTTCGACCAACTGCCCTCCCCCCCGCCTACACACCAACCACTGCTGCTTCTATAGTCATCGAGACCTGCTGTCCACACCCCCCTCCACCAACACCCTCCCACTCCCAGCACACAGCCCCCCAACATGACCCTCACTAAGACCCAGGTGAGGACGGAGCTGAGGATGATCAAGGCGAGGAAGGCCTTAGGACCGGATGGCATCAGTGCAAAGCTCCTCAAGTCCTGCGGAGACCAACTGTGTGGGATTGTGGAGCACATCTTCAACCTGAGCCTGAAGCTGGGGAGGGTACCACAGTTATGGAAAACATCTTGTGTGGTACCCGTACCAAAGACTTCCCACCCCAGAGGCCTGAACAGCTACAGGCCAGTGGCCCTGACGTCTCACCTGATGAAGACCCTGGAGAGACTGCTCCTTGCTCACCTCTGCCCCCTGGTGGGACCAGCGATGGATCCACTCCAGTTCGCCTACCAGCATGGCATCAGGGTGGAGGATGCAGTGATCTTCCTTCTTCACCGTTCCCTGTCCTACCTGGAGAAGCCTGGGAACATGGTGAGGATCATGTTCTTTGACTTCTACAGTGCTTTCAACACCATCCAACCGATGATCCTGAGGGACAAGCTGCTGTGTCGTAGGGTTGGACCAGCACCTGTCATCATGGATCCTGGACTACCTCACAAACCGGCCACAGTTTGTGAGATCCCGGGATTGTGTGTCGGATACGATCATCGGCAGCACGGGGGCCCCCCAGGGAACGGTTTTGGCTTCGTGTTCACCCTTTATACTGCGGACTTCTCACACAATACAACACACTGCCATCTACAGAAGTTTTCTGACGACTCTGTGATCGTCGGCCTTCTCTCCAACGGAGATGAAGCGGAGTATAGAGGACTTATCCAGGACTTCGAACTACCTCCAGATCAACGTGAGGAAATCTAAGGAGCTGGTGGTGGACTGCCGCAGGCAAGGACAACCCCTCACAGCACCAGTAAACATCCAGGGAACAGACATTGAGATGGTGACATCCTACAAGTTCCTGGGTGTTCATTTGAACAATAAACTAGACTGGTCACACAATACCGACGGACTCTACAAGAAGGGACAGCACAGACTGTTCCTACTGAGGAGGCTCAGGTCTTTTGCTGTACAAGGGGCGCTGCTGAAGACATTCTACGACACGGTGGTGGCATCAGCCATCACTTTTGGAATGGTCTGCTGGGGCAGTAGCATCACAGCAGCCGATAGGAAGAGACTGAACAAATTGATCAAGAAAGCTATCTCTGTCCTGGGGAAGCGCCTTGACCCAGCGGAGGAGATAGGAGAGAGAAGAATGATGGCTAAGCTGTCATCTCTGTTGGAGTCTGAGTCCAACCCTATGCAGGGCAGGACATACTGAACGCACTGAGGAGCTCATTTAGCAGTTGGCTACATCATCCTAGGTGCGCGACTGAGAGATTTCGCAGGTCCTTCCTACCTACAGCTGTCAGACTTTATAACCTAAGCAGGGCTGCGTGCAGAGATAGCAAAAAAAACGTGACGACCTAATAGTATTGAATGCAAAAGACACAACAGACTTACACAAAATGGTCCCCTCCAGTATACAACTAGGACAATATCAATCGCTACGGAGGGTGACAATGTGTATGGGTACATAGTCATACTATGTGGGGTAACTAGACGGTTATGCTGTTTATTCCATCTAGCTACAATGCTCTGTACTGTGTATATATATTTACATATTTGTGTGTACATGTGTATATTCACTGCTCTTATTTTCTTATCTTCTACATTATTGCTCTGAGTGTTGCTGTCCCTGTGCTGTTGCAATCCTGGAATTTCCCCATTGTGGGACTAATAAAGGCTTATTATACCCTAAAAGTGTGATTGATGTCTTAAAACCGAAATATGAAATTTTGCAGCTATTTTCTCAAACCTTGCGCTGAATGAAGATTTGTATGGCGTGCTTGTGGCTTACCCCGAAGAATGCCACAAATATCGCATGAGTGACATACTTCCGCCTTATGAGTGCCTCACTGCTGCCTTACACATGCTGTATGAATCTCCTTACGAATGGGGATTCATACAGCTGCTGTAAGGGGCCCTCAAGAACAACTTATGGTGTTCTTGCAACATACTTACGGTCACCGTAGGAATTTGGGGTTCTGGAATGGTCTCCTGACCCTCAATAATCCACAGACATCTTGCGTTGTTCCTATGGTGTTTGTACAGCTGCCCTGTGATGAGAGATTTTCGTGGGGTGTTCGTAGAAGATCTTGGACAAGACCATCGACCTGGCCACAAGCTTACAAAACGGTCTACGAATGCTATAGCCACCTTGAAAAGGCCATACGAAATGGTCCAAAAATTGTTCATACAGTGTTCTCAGTAAGGGTATTTGTGACTGTAGCACATGCGGTGGAAGATGGATGGAAGGTTTGATCAAACAAAGATGAATCCACATGTTTCTGATTACTAAAGTGCCAGGATATATATATATATATATACTGTATATATATACTGTATATATACATGTGTATATATATATATATATATATATATATTTTTTTTTAAATAACTTACAAAAAATAAAGGGTTCTTCTATCATGTTAAAGCTAGATAACAGTTAAAAATCCATCTTGTTACTTATTGTACAATAGATGAAAATCACTCACTGATACCTTGCCATTGTTACTGCAGGTGGGGTTTGTGTCAGAAATGGGATGAGGGAGGGGTTTGGAGTCGGAGGCTGCAGGATTTACTCAAGTGAAAGAGATTAATTGATTTCACAATTTTCATTTCTAGTCATTGTTCAAATTTAATTTAAAA
Source organism: Pholidichthys leucotaenia (assembly GCA_020510985.1). Lineage (NCBI taxonomy): Eukaryota > Metazoa > Chordata > Actinopteri > Cichliformes > Pholidichthyidae > Pholidichthys > Pholidichthys leucotaenia. The sequence goes on from CM035839.1 coordinate 217,859,525, forward strand.
TTGTTTTTTTGCCCCCCCCCCCTTTAAAAAAAAAAAAAAAAATTGAGAAAATTTGAGCTGATAATAGTTTTTTCCTTGTGTAAATTCGCATCTATTTCCATGGAGTCCCTCCTTCTGCTCCTTCCTATACATTAAAGAATCTAAGCTATGCTAGTGGTAAACAAGTGGGTCTTAAGTGAGGTGGGGCTTCTTTATAAGTCGTCAACCAAGAATAGAATAGGCTTTGTTGTCATTGTACAGTTGTGAAATACAACGAAATTGTGGGTGCTCCACCCAGCTACTGTGCAGTAAAGTATGGAGAAAAAAAATGTATAAAAACAGATATAAAACACACATTTGAATAAAATGGCATACATTAAGTAGAATAGTAAGAAGTATTAAAAAAAAATACACACATTGGTAGTGGCTTCACGGCTGGATCAATGTACTGAAAAGTGCAGAGTGCAAAAATGGGTGTTTTTTTTTTTTTTTAAATGATAATTAAAAGGTCCTCAGTTTTATGAATGTGAGCATTGGAGGGGGAGGGGATGGACTTCTGGCTGTTGGCAGTCTGGATGGCCCAGGGAAAGAAACTGTCAGTCTGGAGGTATGGGACCTGATTGATCTGAACCATCGTCCGGAGGGAAGCAGGTCAAACAGGTGGTGGGTGGGATGTGAGGGGTCTCTTGCGATGGCCTTGGTCTTCCTGAGACAGGAGGATCTGGAAATGTCCTCCAGGAGGGCAGAGGGCCGCTGATGATTTTTTTTTCTTTTTTTTTTGGGGGGGGGGGGGTGTTGGCAACCCTCTGCACAGCCTTCCTGTTCTCAGCTGTGGAGCCGGTGTACCACACACCCAGACAGTAGGTGAGCACGCTCTCCACTGAGCAGTGATAGAAGGCCAGCAGCAGCTTCTGGTCCAGGTTGTTTTTCCTCAGGACACGGAGGAAGTGCTGCTACTGCTGGGCTTTCTTCACCTGGGCCTTAGTGTTGACACTCCAGGTGAGGTCAGAGGTGATGCTGGTGCCCATGAACCTGAAGGTGGTGACAGTTTCCAAATGGTCTCCATTTTTTTGGGGGGGGGGGGGCGGTCCTGTCTGTGCTTCCTGAAGTTCATAATGAGTTTTTTGGTTTTGCGGATATTCTGTTTCAGGTTGTTAGCTGAGCACCACATCAGATTTTCTACCTCTGCCCTGTATCCCTTCTCATCATCGTCGGAGATGAGCCCAGCCAAGGTGGTGTCGTCTGCATTTTTCACGATGAAGTTATACGTCGATGTGTCATTTAGTGTAGCACTTGTGGTCTATATGACCTTCAGGTGCAACCTTCTTCCGGTCACGCTACCTAAACAAAACACAGATTTGTTTAATGGCGTCATGTCAGAGCGGCATAGTGACAGGCAAAGATAAAGAAATTTTTTTTAAAAATGACAAAAGTATCTCAAGTCTGGGATCATTTCAAGCTCAAATTGAAGGAAAACATTGTGCAGTATGTACAGTGGCTATAAAAAGTCTACACACCCCTGTTCAAATGCCAGATTTTTGTGATGTTAAAAATGAGACCAAGATAAATCATTTCAAAACCTTTCCCCCATTAATGTGACCTATAACCTGTACAACCCAATTGAAAAACAAACTGAAATCTTTTAAGGGGAAAAATAAAAAAAACTTAAGATGACCTGGTTTCATAAATATGCACGCCCTGTTATAACTGGGAATGTAGCTGTGTTCAGAATTAACCAGTCACATTCAAACTCATGTTAAATGGGAGTCAGCACACACCTGCCACCATTTAAAGTGTCTCTGATTAACTTCAAATAAAGTCCAGTTGTTCTAATAGGCTTTTCCTGACATTTTTGTAGTCACATCTTGCAGCACAAGCCATGGTCCACTGAGAGCTTCCAAAGCATCAGAGGGATCTCATTGTTCAAAGGTTTCAGTCAGGAGAAGGGCACAGAAGAATTTTCAAGGCATTAAATACACCATGGAACACAGTGAAAACAGTAATCATCAAGTGGAGAAAATATGGCACAACAGTGACAATACCAAGAAATGGCTGTCCCTTCAAAATTGATGAAAAGATGAGAAGAAAACTGGTCAGGGAGGCTGCCAAGAGGCCGATAGGAACATTGAATGAGCTGCAGGAATTTCTGGCAAGTACTGGCTGTTTAGTACATGTGACCACAATCTTCCGTCTAAGGTTGCAAGACGGAAGCCTTATGAAGAAAAACATCCAAACTCGGTTACATTTTTCAAAAACACATTTGAAATCTCCCAAACGCATGTGGGAAAATGTGTTATGGTCCGATGAAACCAAGGTTGAACTTTTTGGCCATAATTCCAAAAGTATATTTGGTGCAGACACAACACTGCTCATCACCAAAAGAACACCATACCTACAGTAAAGCATGGTGGTGGCAGCATCATGCTTTGGGGCTGTTTTTCTTCAGCTGGAGCTTTAGCCTTGGCCAAGGTGGAGGGAATTATGAACAATTCTATATACCAGTCAGTGTTGGCACAAAACCTTCAGGCTTCTGCTAGAAAGCTGAAGATGAAGAGGAACTTCATCTTTCAGCACAGCAGTGACCCAAAGCACACATCCAAATCAACAAAAGAATGGCTTCACCAGAAGACGATTCAGGTTTTGGAATGGCCCAGCCAGAGTCCAGACCTGAATCCGATGGAACATCTGTGGGGTGATCTGAAGAGGACTGTGCAATGGAGATGCCTTTGCAGTCTGACAGATTTGGAGCGTTTTTGCAAAGGAGAGTGGGCAAATATTGCCACATCAAGATGTGCCACGCTGATAGACTCCTACCCAAAAAGACTGAGTGCTGTAATAAAAGCCAAAGGTGCTGCAACAAAGTATTAGTTTAAGGGTGTGCATATTCATGTAAGCAGGTTATTTTAAGTTTTTTATTTTTTATCTTTCCCCTTAAAAGTTTTCAGTTTGTTTCTCAATTGGGTTGTATAGGTTATAGGTCACGTTAATGTGGAAAAAGTTTTGAAATGATTTATCTTGGTCTCATTTTTTTTTTACATCACAGAAACCTGGCATTTGAACAGGGGTGTGTAGACTTGTTATATCCACTGTATATGGTAAAGTTGAGCGGCGAGCTAGCATGCTACAGCGTTGGATGTTACGGTGTCTCGGCAGAAAGCTTCCCACATCATGCACAGTCAGCGCACCCGAGACAAGGTACAGGATTGAGATTTAAAATTAAGATGAATAGAATGTAGTCAACTATGCTAATTATGCTTATTTGACCAAAGAACATATAGCCACCACTGTTGGCATCCGGATGCTAATGGCATCTGCTAGTAGATGCTCATGGATGCCAACAGCTAGTGAAAGGAACTTTATGGTGTGATGTACCATTTAAAGTTACGTTCTATGCAATAAACATATATTTTATATACTGTATATGCAATAAATGTGTACCAGTTAGAGATGCTAATGATTAATTGATTTTTGATTAATTGTCTAAGAATTTAGTCGAGTAAATTAAATTAGTTGTCAATTAATTGATAACTCAGTAGTCCTTTTCAATGGGAGCTTATTCTATGCAATGTAGTGGCTTCGCTGTCCAGGCGGGGGTGCATGTGATCACCCACTGCTACATTTCAACTGAAAAAGTAGAAGACGACGCTAAGCCCCCAGAGTGCACATGCGCTGTGCAGAGCAAAAAAAACTTGCCCTTGCGAGTTAACGTCAGAGAGCCACAACAAGTTCCAATGGCATGTTCTAATATCCACCCGTCAAATCAACAGGGCAGAGAAACGGACTGCAGCAGGCTACATGAGTGCAAAAACCTATCTCCTGCTGCCCTTCAACCTGCCGCTAGATGGGAAGGTAGACCTGACTCAAGTTGCCATTGAGGTACCAGACAACAGAGGGAGCCCAGACCGTACTGGGTTTGCTGGGATTGCCGGGGTACTGTGATGATGTTTAACGTGCAACAGATGAAGCAGCTCAGTTTATTTTGCTGTTAAAACAGTCTATCAGTGCATCTCAGTAAATTAGGGTGTGAAAGTTTTTAATATAACTAAAAAAGATAAATTTTATATTGGTAGTAGTTTTTAAAATGAATAAAAAAAATCATGACATTTGTAATTTACTAAGATGTACCAACACATAGTTCACACTATACAGTGCAAAATTTGTTAAACTGCAAAAAAATGCCATTGTCTGTAGTAAAATAAATGCAAATTGTACAATAAATCATTGAGGAATATAATGTTCATGTTTTATTCAGTATATGAAAAACAGCAACTTTTTATACATTAAAGATAGACCTATTGTACCGAGGGAAATTCAAATTCTCAGGAAAAATGCCGCTTATCAATTAATTGTTAATCAATCGGTAAGTTGAATCAATTATCAATGAATGAATTAATTGATAACTTGCATCCCTAGTACCTGTGTTATTGAGTGTTTGGTACAATTACTACTGCTCTTTTGGAAAGAAAGTTCTGCAATTGTTGGTCAATGCATGTTACTTTTTTAAAAAAAGAATCAGATTACTCGAGTAATCTTTGATTGGAATGGGTGTTTACCAGAGCCGTAAAATAGTCGTTAGCTGCAGCCCTAGTTGGAATACAGTCAAAAGTGTATAAGGCGTACACCTTAACATGCAGCCCTAGGGGGAGCCAGTGCTGAGTGACGTTGTGGGGGAGTGATGGGGGCCAAGTGTGACTGTTTGTGGGTGGTTTGTGAGAAAGGTTTTTGTCCAGGAGCAGATGGGGAGGGGGATCTGGAGGTGATGCAGTTTGTTGATCAGGATATCCAGGATGATGGTGTTGAATGCTGAGCTATAGTCCACATTGAGCATCCTCACATAGCTCTTTGTGTTCTCTAGGAGGCTCAGTGCTCTGAAGTGTGGTGGCGATGGCGTCTTCTGTGGACCTGTTCGTCCCGTAGGTGAACTGGTGGGGGTCGAACGGAGGTGGAGAGACAGTCCCTGATGTGCTGGGATACCAGTCGCACAAAACACTTCATGACTACAGACGTGAGTGCTAGGAGTTTGTAGTCATTGAGGCTGTCTATTTCGGTCTTTGGGGATGGGGATGATGGTGGAGGCCTTGAGACGTGGGGACAGTGGACAGTTCCCTGGAAGAGGAGGGGGGCAGTGTGTGCGGCAGTGTGGTGATTTCAAACCGGGCAAAGAAGCTGCTAAGCTCCTGCCAGAGTGAGGCTGCTGTCTGATGTTGGGGGGGGGGGGGGGGGGCTCTGGCCTCTGTAGTTGGTGAGGGCTTGAATGCCTCTCCACATCTGTCGGGGGTTGTTGTCTGTGAGGAAGACCTCCACCTTCCTCCTGTAGGCCTCCTTGGTCTGTTTGATGCCTCTCATTAGGTTGGCTCTGGCAGTGCTGTACAGAGAGCTGTCCCTCTGCCCGAAGGCTAAAGCCCCTTTTCCACTAGTATCCACTCAGCCCGACTCGCCTCAACTCTACTTGGCTCAACACGGTGTGGTTGGTTTTCCATTTCAACTGAGTACCACCTCAAGTGGGTGGGGTTGGGTTCATTACAGGAATGGGCCTGTTAACCCATTATGTTCTTTACATGGTGACATTTTCACTGATAAATACCATAAAAGATGCTTAAAATCACAAAACACTCACCATCTTCCCCTTGAGCAGCCATCAGCTTGGAGACCTCCTAGTATATTTTTTCATTTCAGGTCGCTCTGCCACAGCAGGGCTGACAGGGCTGAAAAGTTCATAGCTGTCAAATTTGACCAAATGTAGTTTATTTTTCAAACACAGGGAGCCAAGCGCTGCAACACCAATGGAAGAACTGTGCGCACCGACAGGGAGACTGTTGAAAAATAACCACATTTGATCACATTTGACCACTATATGAACTTTTCAGCCTATGAAATCTTCAGCTGTGGCACCGACAGAGCGTTCTGAAATGAAATACCAGGAGGTCTTTGAGCTGATGGCTGCTCACGGGGAAGATGGTGAGTGTTTTGTGACAATGTTGATTTGTGTGTAGCCATTTATTTTGTTGATCACAGAAATAATGAAACTCATGACCGAATTTACAAATAGCGATTTTGAATCTTGTGAAGACGTCGCTCCCATCCACTGACGTTAGGCCCTGGCCAATCAGTGGCCTGCAATCCGTCACATTTTCAGCTCGACTCAGCACGGTTGGAACCTCACTGAAGTAGGTCCCCAAAAAATGGAAAACCCTACAAACCGAGTAGAATTGAAGCAAGTAGGGCTGAGTAGGTACTAGTGGAAAAGGGGCTATTTTCAGCTCGACTCAGCACGGTTGGAACCTCACTGAAGTAGGTCCCAAAAAAGTACCAGGTACTAATGGAAAACCCTACAAAAGGAGTAGAGTCGAGGCAAGTAGGGCTGAGTAGGTACTAGTGGAAAAAGGGCTTATGTTGCGAGCTCTGAACAGAGCATGGACTTCACTGGACTTTCAGGGTTTTCAGGTTGGAAAGACCAGGATGTGTTTGGTGACTGTCACATTTTCTACACAGCACTTAATAGAGAAAAGGACAGACTCTGTGTAGGAGTCCAGGTCCTGCTGTTCGAAGATGTTCAACTCTGAACAGGCAAATCAGTCCTGGAGCTGGAGGAGAGCATTTTCAGGTCAGGTTTTAATTGTCTGTTTGGTTAGGGGAGGGGGGTATAAGCAGGTGATCTGATTGTCCAAGGTGGGAGAGGGGCATGGCTCTGTAGGCGTGCTTGATGTTGCTATAAACATGGTCCAGTGTTCTTTTCCCCCCTTGTGGTACACTTTACATATTGGTGGAATTTGGGGAGAACAGTCTTTAAACATGCTTTGTTTAAAATCCCCTGCAATTATGTGGACTCCATCAGGGTGGTCTCTCTGGTGCTTGCTAACAGTAAGCTGAAGGTGGCTAAGTGCTAAGCTAACGTTGGCATCGGGAGCAATGTAGGCGGCTGTGACAATTACTGCCATTAGCTTGCGAGGAAGAAAGAAAGGCCTACTCAGACAGGATATGGCCTTTAAGTCAGGTGAACAGTGGCTGTGTATTATTCTGCTGTTATTACACCAGGCTTGCAGCACAAAAGCACAGAGCCCTCCGCCCCTCACCTTACTGGAGTCTCCATTGCTGTCCTGGCAGTGTGTTGTCTGGCCTGGTAGCTCTGCTATGTAGCATCTGGGACTTGCGGGTGCAGCTAGGATTCTGTCACAATCAGAATACCGCAGTCCCAATTGAAGTGGTTGTAGGCGATCTCCGATCGTAGCTCATCCATTTTGTTACTGAGGGATCCGGCACTGGTGAAGAAGATTAATGGTAGCGGAGGTTTGTCACGTTGTTTACATAGCTGAGCTCGGAGGCCTGGGGCCTCATGTATAAATGGTGTGCACGCACAAAAACACGATGTACGCTGATTTTCACGGGCACAATGGGCTGTATAAAAACAAACGTGATGTGAGAATCTGCGGGCAGAGCTGCAAAGTTTTCACCTGCCGTGAGAAGTTGCGGGCTCTCCTCAAAATTCTGTTTGACTCTTATCGGGTGGTTCTGTTAAACTACAAAAAAGTTGAAACTCACGGAATGTGTTAATATAACGTTTCTACTTCAGTTAAAATGATTTGTCTAAGAATTAGTAGTTGGAAAAACATGATTATTATTATTACGTGATTTATCCCCATAACTTGGCTGATTGAGGGCAGTGAAACCCTAATGAATAATAACTAATTTCCCTCAGATATAACCCGCCTCATTCATGGTCCAAAATCAGCGCCACTGTTAACTGGATCCCATTTCTGTAAATGTGACATAGGGACAGTGTTGGGCAAGTTACTAAAGAAATTGTAACTAGTTAGTTACTAGTTACTTCTTTTCAAAAGTAACTTTACTGCATGATTAAAGTAACTAGTTACTTGGAAAAGTAACTTTCATGTTACTTTTAAATGTATGCTTAAATCATCTTGCACGCTTAGCAAGATCAAGGGCCCCTTGTTCTCATCAGAAAAAAGAAGAAAAAGAAAACTGATGAGAAAAAAATAATCTTACAGAGAAAAACTGTCTCGGATTTACATACACTATTGTAATCAGTAGAAAGTCAGAAATTTACTAGAAATAAGGCTGTAAATTCACAAAAAAATTTGGACCCCCTGGTGGGCCGTTTTTGGCCCACGAGCTATATGTTTGACACCCCTGGACCAGCCCATTAAAAATGCATATTTGGAGGATTTACTTCCCTGAAATAGTTGCCTATCACAACAGCATGTAAATGAATAAGATAAAATAAAACAGAAAACACAGATAAATGAAACTTCACCACTTGGAAGAAGCTGTTCTTTACTGCAACAAATCAGTCACTTTTTCTTTGTGTGAAGAAAACTCACAATTACTTAAACAACTTACACATTTACACAACTGCAGACATTAAATGCAAGCTTCTTGCTCAAAAAATACTCATGTTTAACCACAGAGGTAGGAGCTGTTGGGGGGCTACTCACCGCTCAGACAACAGATGATCAGGACTTGATATGAGAAATTGCCACTAGGTTGCGGCATGAACTGGGGCAGGACAGGAAACTGACTCGTGGAGGAGACTGTCAGCTGTGCCAGCTATGGTAGGGTCAGTTTATTTGCGCTAAAAATATCTATCCATATTATAAGATAAGATGAGCCTTTATTAGTCCCACAATGGGGAAATTCCAGGATTGCAACAGCACAGGGACAGCCACACTCAGAGCAACAATCAAAAAGACAAGAAAAACAAGAGCAGCGAATATACATATGCACACATAAATATATAAATATATATATACACACAGTGTGGAGCATTGTAGCTAGATGGAATAAACAGCATAACTGTCTACTTAGTTGTCCTACATAGTATGAATATGTACCCATACATATTGGCACCCTCCGTAGCGACTGATATTGTCCTAGTTGTATACTGGAGGGGACCATTGTGTTAGTCTGTTGTGTCTTTTGCATGCAATACTACTAGGTTGTCACGTTTTTTTGCTATCTCTGCGAGCAGCCCTGCTTAGGTTATACAGTCTGACAGCCGTAGGTAGGAAGGACCTGCGAAACCTCTCGGTTGTGCACCTAGGATAATGTAGTCTGCTGCTAAATGAGCTCCTCAGTGCGTTCAGTATGTCCTGCATAGGGTGGGACTCGGACTCCAGCAGAGATGACAGTTTAGCCACCATCCTTCTCTCTCCCATCTCCTCCACTGGGTCAAGGTGCTGCCCCAGGACAGAGCTAGCTTTCTTGTTCAGTTTGTTCAGTCTCTTCCTGTCGGCTGCTGTGATGCCACTGCCCCAGCAGACCACTCCAAAAGTGATGGCTGATGCCACCACTGTGTCGTAGAATGTCTTCAGCAGCGCCCCTTGTACACCAAAAGACCTGAGTCTCCTCAGTAGGAACAGCCTGCGCTGTCCCTTCTTGTAGAGTGCATCGGTATTGTGTGACCAGTCTAGTTTATTGTTCAGATGAACACCCAGGTACTTGTAGGATGTCACCATCTCAATGTCTGTTCCCTGTATGTTTACTGGTACTGTGAGGGGTTGTCCTTGCCTGCGGCAGTCCACCACCAGCTCCTTAGTTTTCTTCGCATTGATCTGGAGGTAGTTCCGATGGCACCAGTCCATGAAGTCCTGGATAAGTCGTCTGTACTCAGCTTCATCTCCGTTGGAGAGAAAGCCGACGATCGCAGAGTCGTCAGAGAACTTCTGTAGATGGCAGTGTGTTGTGTTGTGTGAGAAGACCTTAGTATAAAGGGTGAACAGGAAGGGAGCCAAAACCGTTCCCTGGGGGGCCCCCGTGCTACCGATGATCGTGTCCGACACACAATCCCGGGTTCTCACAAACTGTGGCCGGTTTGTGAGGTAGTCCAGGATCCATGATGACAGGTGCTGGTCCATCCCTGCGTACAGCAGCTTGTCCCTCAGGATCATCGGTTGGATGGTGTTGAAAGCACTGGAGAAGTCAAAGAACATGATCCTTACCACATTCCCAGGCTTCTCCAGGTGGGACAGAGAACGGTGAAGGAGGAAGATCACTGCATCCTCCACCCCAATGCCATGCTGGTAGGCGAACTGGAGTGGATCCATCGCTGGTCCCACCAGGGGGCGGAGGTGAGCAAGGAGCAGTCTCTCCAGGGTCTTCATTAGGTGAGACGTCAGGGCCACTGATCTGTAGCTGTTCAGTTCTTTGGGGTGGGAAGTCTTTGGTACAGGTACCACACAAGATGTTTTCCACAACTGTGGTACCCTCCCCAGCTTCAGGCTCAGGAAGAAGATGTGCTCCACAATCCCACATAGCTGGTCTGCACAGGACTTGAGGAGCTTCGCGCTGAAGCCGTCCGGTCCCGATGCCTTCCTCGCCTTGATCTTCCTCAGCTCCGTCCTCACCTGGGTCTTAGTGAGGGTCATGTTGGGGGGCTGTGTGCTGGGAGTGGGGGGTGGACAGCAGGACTCAATGTCTTTAGAGGCAGCAGTGGTTGTTGTGCAGTTGGGAGGGAGAGGGCGGTTGGTCAAACCTATTAAAAAACGGGTTCAGATTGTTCGCCCACTCCCTGCCCCCCATGGCCTGGGGGGAGGTATTCTGGAGCCCAGAGATGGTTTTAAGGTTTCTCCAGACCCCGCCGATGTTGCTCTGTTGCAGCTTGTCCTCCATCTTCTTCCTGAAGCTGTCCTTGCCTTCTCTGATCTTCCTCCTCAGCTCCCTCTGTACGAACTTCAGCATCTCCCTGTTCCCCGACCTGAAGATCCTCTTCTTCTCTCTCAGAAGTGTTTTTTTCTCAGGGTTGATCCAGGGTTTGTTGTCCGAGCAACACCGTATGATCTTGGTGGGTACGGTGTTGTCCACACAGAAGTTGATGTAGTCCGTGATGGTGTGAGTGAGGCCATCGATGTCCTCACCATGTGGATCGCAGAGCTGCTCCCAGGCAGTGGTTTCAAAACAGTCCTTTAGAGCGTCCATTGCCTCCTCAGACCATAACTTCACTGTGCGCATGACCGAAGGTCGTCTGTGTACTAGGGGTTTGTACATTGACAGGAGATGAACCAAGTTGTGATCCGATCTCCCGAGTGGGGGGAGTGGTGATGAGGTGTACGCTTCCTTAGTACTTGCATAGAATAAGTCCAGTGTTTTATTGTCTCTAGTGTGGCATGTGACATACTGGGTGAACGTGGGCAGAATGGGGGACAGGGAAATATGGTTGAAATCACCTGAGATGAGGAGAAGAGCATCTGGGTGTTCTGTCAGCAGCCTGCCAGTTACTGAGTGAATGACGTCATGCGCTGTCCCAGCGTTTGCCGTCGGATTTGTATAAATAACAGTGCAGATCACGTGTGAGTATTCCCTCGGGCGATATGTAGGCCGCATGCTAACAGCTAGCAACTCCATGTCTTTGTTGCAGTGTTGTTGTTTAACCGTGATATGTCCCGGTCTACACCAGTTGTTATTGACATACATTATCACTCCTCCGCCCCTTGCTTTTCCACTGTCTGGTGTTCGGTCTGCCCGTATTGCGTGGAAACCCTCCAGTTCAATGTTAGCATCTGTTGCTAGTTCTGTTAGCCACGTCTCCGTAAACGGCATCAAACTTCTCTCTCTGTACACGCTCTCGTAGCGGGAGATAGCCACTAGCTCATCTGTTTTATTGAGTAGCGATCATATATTCCCCACAATAACGGATGGGAGGGCGGGTTTGTACCTTATATTCCTCGCCCGCCGTCTTACTCCAGCTCGACATCCATGCCGTTTCCGTCTTATTTCTCCCGGTATGTTGAGTTTTTGCGTTAGCATCGTGGGCCGGTTAAGTGCTAACAGCTGGTCTCTATTGTACTGCCTCCTGCAAGAAACAGTGGCTCTGTCCGCTGGCTCAGGAGACATTTGGGTGATCTACGTGTCTGTGATGGATAAAGGTGTTGCCGAATCAGAAAGATTAGCAAGAGAGCCAGATAGTAAATAGAAATAGGAAGAAACTGATCCGCTGTTGCAAAAAGGCAGCCTACTCGTGTGGCGCCGGAAGTGGATCAATAAAATGAGTAACGCAAGTAACGCATCTGATCAAATTTCAGTAACTGTAACGCATTACTGAATTTTTAAACAGTATTTTTGTTACACAGCACGTTACTGCAAAAGTTAGTGGTGTTACAGTAATGCGTTACAACACTGCATAGGGATAAAAAATTTTTTACCAGAAACTGTACAGTTGACTCACGAAGCAACGTGCACAAATCCATCTCTCCTGGGAGAAATTCTGTTTGGCAAAATGCACTCTAATCGAGTCCCAGCTCCAGCACAATACGTGCCGAGGCAGCTGGATTCCAGATCCCTGCAGGTGAACCCTGGTAGTTGCAGCAGTGACATTTTCAGCTGTATCAGAGTGAAGAGATGTTTCCATAGTCTAAAATATCTCTGTCTGGAGATTACAATCTGGAAATAAAAGGCTTCTTCCTGGCTGTCGTGCGTAATTTGGATTCTGTCACAGATGCAGCCTTCAGGGCGAAGGACAGGATCACCCTCCGCTCAGCCAGGTCTGCACTCTCAAAGGGAATTAAGATGGCGAAACACACCTATGCGGAGAAAATCTAGGGACACCTCTGTGACACAGGGAACACCAAACGGATGTGGCAGGGAGTTCGGGCGCTGACGGATTATAAGTTCAGCAGGGGGTCGATGATGATGACGCTTCGCTTCCAGACAGGCTCAACAACTTCTTTGCACGTTTTGAAGCATGAAACCCGACCATCAGAGGGAGGGCTGGCCCATCTCCACCATTTGTTGGGCCAGCTATCATCATCAACGCAGCGGACACACAGAGGACCCTAATTAGGGTCAACCCACGTAAAGCTGCAGGTCCGGACAACATCCCAGGACGTGTGCTCCGAGTCTGTGCGAGCGAGTTGGCAGATGTCCTGACTGACATTTATAACATCTCCCTGAGTCAGGCCATCATTCCCAGATGCTTTAAGACCTCTACCATAGTACCGGTGGCAAAGAAACCAGTTGTGTCCTGTCTGAATGACTATCATCCTGTCGTATTGACACCAATTGTGATGAAGTGTTTTGAACGGCTTGTCAAACCACACATCACAGCTTGCCTCCCTGCATCTCATGACCCGCTCCAGTTTATGTATCATTGAAATCGCTCCATGGAGGATGCTATAGTCACCACCCTGCACTCTGTCATCACCCACCTGGATCAGAAAGACACCTACGCCAGACTCCTGTACATTGATTTCAATTCAGCATTCAACACCATTATTCCCCAGAGACTGATGGAGAAATTACTCCTTCTCGGTCTGAGCACTGCCACATGTCTCTGGATCCTTGACTTCCTGACCGAGAGACCTCAGTCTGTCCGTGTTGGAAACAACATCTCCAACTCTATCATGCTGAGCACTGGATCCCCTCAAGGCTTAGTCCACTGTTGTTTACACTTCTAACACATGACTGTGTATCCAGACACGAGGGAAACCAGATTGTTAAGTTTGCGGACGACACCACAGTGGTGGGACTTATTCAGAGGGATGACGAATCAATGTACAGGGAAGAAGTGAGAGACCTGGAGGGCTGGTGCATGGAGAACAATCTGGTGCTCAACATGGACAAAACGAAGGAGATGATAATCGACTTCTGGCGGTCACGGCCTGAACACGTCCCTCTCAGCATCAGTGGCCGTTTGGTGGAGAGAGTGGAGAACATCAAGTTCCTTGGAGTGCAGATCTCGCAGGACCTGACCTAGAGCAAGAATTTCTTGGGGATCAGGAAGCGGGCCCAGCAGAGACTGCACTTCTTGAGGAAACTCAAACAGGCCTCTCTCCCCATCTGCATCCTCAGGACCTTCTACAGAGGTGTGGTGGAGAGTATTCTGACGTACTGCATTGCAACATGGTACTCCAGCTGCAGCATGTCAGACAAAAAAGCCCTGCAGAGGATAGTTAAGGGAGCTGAGAGGGTAATTGGAGTTTCCCTCCCCTCAGTCCAAGAACTTTTTCAGAGCCGTTGTAGGAGCAGGGCACTGAACATTGTCAAGGATCACTCTCACCCTCTGCATAAACACTTTGAACTGCTGCCATCTGGCAAATGATTCCGGAGCATCAGAGGCAGAACCACCAGACTGATTAACAGCTTCCTTCCACAAGCTGTTAGGATGCTGAACAGCTGATCCGGAAGCTTTCATACATACTACTGCACCTTATGGACATTATGTATATTATATGTATATAGTTCTAGTTAGTTTCAAGTATGTCTCAGGGATGGCTGAATAGCTGTGTTGGGGTGGGGGGGGGGTGAGTGTGTGTGTGAGTGTGTCTTAAATTATGTTCTTTTTACTTATATGGATGCCTAGAGAAACATAATTTCATCTTGCCTGCACTACAGTTGTATGTACAGCAACATGACAATAAAGATTGATTTGATTTTGAGATTTGGTTGTGGACAACCCCCCTACAGCACCGATAAACATCCAGGGAGCAGACATTGAGATGGTGACATCTTACAAGTACCTGGGTGTTTGCCAGAACAATAAACTGGACTGGTCACACAGCACCAACACACTCTACAAGAAGGGGCAGCGCAGGCTGTTCCTCCTGAGGAGACTCTGGTCCTTTGGAGTGCGGGGGGCACTCGACCCAGTGGAGGAGAGAGGAGGATGGTAGCTAAGCTGTCATCTCTGCTGGAGTCCCAAGTCCCACCCCATTTGGGACACGCTGAATGTACTGAGGAGCTCATTTAGCGGTAGAATGTGCCATCCTAAGTGCTCGAGGGAGAGGTTCCGCATGTTCTTCCTACCTAGGGCTGTCAGATTTTACAATCTAACTGGTGCATTCATAGAGGCCGTATTAAACGTCACAGCTTTGCACAATAGAAAACGCCTCCTCCAGTACACAACTTATACAATTACAATTATTATTGAGGGTGACAACAACACTGTTCATTCAAATGTAAAATATACTGTCTGGGTCCGTATTTATATATTGCCGGTAATGTCATTAACTGTAATGCTCTTAATACCATCTAACTGCAATGCTCCTGCACTGTGTATATAATTGTGTATGTGGGGAGCGTGAAATAATGAGGCTGAATTATTTCTTAATTCAGGTTTTATTCCTTCGATCACATCCCCAGCTTTCTCTGAAGAACAGACGAGAAAGAGCTGGGTCAAACCTTCTCTTTTATATACACAAGGACAAAGGAAGAATCACACATCACCGTCAAAACCCCCTATTGACAATAACTCTTCCCCCGCACCCTTCAGTCCTCCGCCTGGGCTCCAGGAGGTCAGGAAGTCCTTTCAGCCCCTTATCGCCGTACCTCCGTCTTCATGTTGTTCTCCACAGGTGGTCCAGACATATTGTCTCATCTAAGACGTGAGGTCAATCCACACATGCAATCTCAAGCATCCCATAGTGCTTATACATATGAAGGTAAAAATACATGAGCTACATACCCCCCCCCCCCCCAAACGTCGAAGAATGGACAATATATCAGAGTTAATAAAACATGATAACCTCAATAGCATAGTCTATACCACATGATCATATCAAAAATCAGTGATAACATCCATAGCATAGCCTATACCACATGATCACATTAAAATTCAGTCTGTACGCCGTCTGGGCTTCAAACGTCGTCCGAATCTGCTGTAAGCAGGGCTCGCCGTCCCTGCGGCGCCGTCCTGCAAAGAATCTGCAGACTGAGGAAGAGAGTGGTTATTTGATCCCTGCGGGGGCTCAGGGACGTGTTCCCTGGGGGGTCTGCCACGTCGAGGTGCCCTCGCCACCCGTACAGACTCGTCGTTCATCACAAAAGCAGGCTTTAGTCTGTCAATACTAACTGTCTCTTTTCTGTCTCCCAAATCTAGCACAAAATGCTTATCACCTGCCTCCAGCACTCTATACGGACCATCATATGGCGGGCGGAGGGTCGGTCTCGGAGCCTTGTGCCTGACAAAAACGAACTCGTCATTTTTCAAAGCTTTGGGAACAAAAACGCGCGGAAAAGTGTGATGAACGGGGCCCGGGAGCGTGTCTGCTCCCGTGCCGATCAGTGGCCCAAGAGCCGGGGGGTGCCCGGGCTCCGGATGCTCTGGTAGGAATTCACCGGGCAGCCTGAGAGGTTGTGCAAAAACTAACTCGGCTGGGGAGGCATTTAAATCCTCTTTGGGTGCAGAACGCAACCCCAATAAAAACCCATGGTAGTTTGTTTACCCAATCTGCATCCGTAAGCGACGCTCTGAGGGCTGCCTTCAAAGACCTATGAAAACGCTCGCATAAACCATTAGCCTGGGGATGATGAGCGGTAGTGCGATGAATTTTCGCTCCTAAGCCGCTGGCCATCGCTGACCAGAGTTCAGAGACGAATTGAGGCCCTCTGTCGGACGTAATAGCCGACGGAACCCCGAAACGTGCTACCCAGGCCGTCAAAAAAACGCGAGCCACCTCTGCAGCTGTGGTCGATGCCAGGGGGACTACCTCCGGCCAACGAGTGGTTCGGTCCACCATTGTCAAAAGGTGTGTGATCCCCTGCGACGACGGTAGGGGGCCCACGAGGTTGACATGCACATGATTGAATCTCTTGGCCGGAATGTGGAACGGTTCTAAGGGAGCTTTTGTGTGTCTGTGGAATTTTGCCCGCTGGCAAGCCATGCAGGTTCGTGCCCACTCTTTCACGTGCTTGCGCAGGCTCGGCCAAACAAACTTCTCCGCCACCATTTTCACCGAAGCGCGCACTCCAGGGTGCGCCAGGGAGTGAACCAAGTCAAAAACGCGGCGGCGCCACGCGGCCGGGACTACCGGGCGAGGTCGCCCAGTCGATACATCGCAGATTAGGGGGGGCATACCGGTTTGCAAACACCTGCTGTCCAGCCTTAACCCTGTTGGTCCAGACAGGAGCGCGCGCACGTCCGCATCGCTACCCTGTTCCGCTGCCATGGCTGTGTAATCTATTCCCACGTGAACTGGGGCCGCGTGCGCTTCCGCGCTGTTATTTTGCCCTGCGGCTGCGGTAGTATAATCTGCCTCCGCACGCACCGGTGCTGTGACCGCGCGAGAGAGGCAGTCTGCCACTACATTGAGTTTACCCGCTACATGCTGAATATCAGTGGTAAACTCCGAAATTGCGGCCAGTTGCCTCTGTTGCTGGCCCGACCAAGGTTCTGAAATTTTGGACATCGCAAAAGTGAGCGGCTTATGGTCGACAAAAGCAGTGAAACGCCGACCTTCCAGCCAAAACTGGAAATGGCGGATGGCCAAATGGAGCGCTAACAGCTCTCTGTCAAACGTGCTGTATTTCCGCTCGGCTGCGTTCAAGGATCTGCTGAAAAATGCCAGCGGCTGCCAAACCCCGGCAACACGCTGTTCCACGACCGCCCCAATGGCCAAATCTGACCCGTCGGTGGTGAGCGCTATTCGGGCCGATGGATCCGGATGGGCTAGAAGTGCGGTGTCAGCCAGGGCTTTTTTTACCTCCGCGAATGCGCGCTCCCGCTCCGGGGACCGCTCGATAGGGTTGGAGGGTTTTTGTTTTTTAAGCGCGGCGTATAATGGTTGCATGAGCTGCGCTGCGTGGGGTAGGAAACGGTTATAAAAATTTACCATCCCTAAAAACTCCTGCAAAGATTTGACCATTTGTGGTCGGGGAAAATCTGCCACTGCACGCACCTTATCCGGTAGCGGGACTGCCCCTTCTGGGGAGACGCGATGCACCAAAAAATCGATCTGCGCCACGGCAAACTGGCACTTGGCTGGATTAATTATAAACCCATGCTCTCCCAACCTCCGAAAAACCGCAGTGAGGTGTTTTTCGTGTTCCTCTTCTGAAGTACTGGCGACTAAAATGTCGTCGAGGTAGACGAACACAAAAGGGAGATCGCGTAACACGGCATCCATCATACGTTGGAATGTTTGTGCGGCGCCTTTAAGACCAAACGGTATACACAAAAACTCAAAGTCCAAAAGGGGTTATTACCGCTGTTTTAGGAATGTCCTCCGGACGGACTGGAACCTGATGGTAGCCGCGAACCAGGTCTATTTTAGAAAAAATGCGCGCCCCCGCCAGGTGCACTGAGAAATCCTGAATGTGTGGGATTGGGTAGCGGTCATGCGCTGTGGCGTTGTTTAGTCTGCGATAATCGCCGCAAGGTCTCCAGGAGCCGTCAGCTTTAGGGACCATATGCAGCGGCGAAGCCCAGGGGCTCTTGGAACGGCGAATAATGCCCAGCCTTTCCAGGCTGGCGAACTCCTCGCGTGCGATGGCGAGCTTAGCAGCGTCCAAACGCCGAGCTTTCGCGAAGACGGGAGGGCCCGCTGTAGTGATAAAATGCTCCACCCCGTGTTTCGCAACTGTTGCCAAAAAAGTAGGAACCGTGAGCGCTGAAAATTGGGTGAGGAGTGTGTTAAACTTACCGCCTGCTGTGGCGACGTTGGTCTGCACCAGTGGTGGGGACACTCGAGCTGCACAAGGAATAGAATAAAAAGAGAGTGCATTTACTAAGCGCCTGTTGGCAAGATCAACTAACAAACCATGTGAGCACAGAAAATCAGCACCTAACATGTTGAAGCTCACCGCTGCTATAATAAAAGTCCATTCATACGTGCGGCCATGCAAGGACAAAAGCAAAGTCCTTTCTCCGTAGGTGTTGTGGTCGAGCCGTTCGCCGCCGTTGCCCCGTCACCACGGGGGCCAGCCAACCGGTCAGCATAGGTCGGGGTGATGAAACTCACTTGGGCTCCGGTGTCTACGAGGAAGTGCCGCCCGGAGCTCGCATCTGTGATGTACAGCAGCTTATTTCATTCACCGAGAGCCGAAGCTGCTAACGAATCCCGGTTCTGGAGTTTCCCGAGCTCTTGTAGCTGCACGGCGGCACACACCTGTGTGCCTTCTCTGCGAAACGCCGGTGGTAATAACAGAGGCCATCTCCTCCGCTGCGCCGGGGCCGCGTCGCTGCCATCGATGGTGGGGCTGGCTCCGCTGTCTCTGGCACCTCGTCGCCTCGGGTCGCTGCCGCTGTGGCCGTCTGCTCGCCGCAGGAGTCGAGGAGCCGCTGCGCCTCTCGGGCCAGCGCACGGAAGTCCCGCTGGGTCACACAAGGCATGGCGGAGAGGGTCCCTCTCATGTGTGTCGGGAGGTTGCTTAAGAAGATGTGCTGAAATAGGAAGTTATCGTTGTCCGATTCCCTCAGCTGCAGCATGTCTTCCATCAGGGCGACTGGCCTGCGCCCTCCCTGGCCGTGCATAGCCAGGAGCCTCCTAGCCCTCTCTTTGGCTGAGGACGTGAAACACTCGGTGAGGGCAGCCTTCAACTCGCCTTATTTGTTGTCGGCGGGTGGCTGCTGTACCAGGCTCCGCACGCATCGAGCTGTGCGGTTGTCGAGTCTGGCGATGACGTGGTAAAACTTAGTGTCATCCGCCGTTATTCCTGCGAGCGTGAACTGCGCCTCAGCGTGGAGGAACCACGAGTCCGGGTTGTCCTGCCAGAATTCTGGCAGTTTAATGGAGACGGCGCTCGCTTGGGCAGACTCCGACGAGTCTGCATCAGGAGAATCCCTTCTATGCATTCTCTCACGTCTCTTGGTCACCAATGTGGGGAGCGTGAAATAATGAGGCTGAATTATTTCTTAATTCAGGTTTTATTCCTTCGATCACATCCCCAGCTTTCTCTGAAGAACAGAAGAGAAAGAGCTGGGTCAAACCTTCTCTTTTATATACACAAGGACAAAGGAAGAATCACACATCACCGTCAAAACCCCCTATTGACAATAACTCTTCCCCCGCGCCCTTCAGTCCTCCACCTGGGCTCCAGGAGGTCAGGAAGTCCTTTCAGCTCCTTATCGCCGTACCTACTTCATGTTGTTCTCCACAGGCGGTCTAGACATATTGTCTCATCTAAGATGTGAGGTCAATCCACACATGCAATCTCAAGCATCCCATAGTGCTTATACATATGTAGGTAAAAATACATGAGCTACAGTGTACATCTATCTATAAATGTACAAAATCTGTGTGTGTGTGCGCGCACGTGCGTGTGTCGCTTGCTATATAAGTGCAGGTTAGTTAGTTGTTCCACTGAAAAATGTGAGTAAACGTCAAAATTCTTCAAATAAATTGCATTTTAATGAACACAAAGGCATTGGGGACACTGCACATTCTATTTCAAAGCAAGAAAATTGGAAAAAGTAATTGAATTTGATAATATTTTACAGAAAGTCAAGAAATATAATGTTCAAAAAATAGCAGTGTTGACATGTCTTTACAAACTCAAAAATGTACTGTATAAACTAAGAAATACTTGAAGATTCAACTTTCCTGAGAATCATAAACTAATATTTAGTTGCATAACCACAGTTTCTGATAACTGCTTCACATCTGTGGTGCATGGAGTCGACCAACTTCTGGCACCGGTCAACAGGTATTGCAGCCCAGGACAATTGTACTACGTTCCACAATTTCTCTGCATTTCTTGGTTTTGCCTCATGAACAGCATTTTTTATGTCAGCCCACAAGTTTTCTATGGGATTAAGGTCCGGGGATTGTGCTGGCTACTCCATTACTTGAATGCTGTTTGTCTGGAACCATGATTTTGCTCGCTTGCTGGTGTGTTTGGGGTCATTGTCTTGTTGAAACACCCATTTCAAAGGCATTTCCTCTTCAGCATACGGCAACATGACTTCTTCCAGTATTCTGATGTACTCAAACTTATCCATGATCCCTGGTATGCGATAAATAGGACCAACACCATAGTACGAGAAACATCCCCATATCATGATGCTTGCACCACCATGCTTCACCGTCTTCACTGTGTACTGTGGCTTGAATTCAGTGTTTGCAGGACGTCTGACAATCTGTCTGTGGCCCTTAGACCCAAAAAGAACAATCTTACTCTCATCAATCCACAAAATATTACGCCATTTCTTTTTAGGCCAGTCAATGTGTTCTTTGGCAAATTGTAACCGCTTCAGCACATGTTTTTTTTATTACCTCCGCCAAGGAGGTTGTTTTCATCAGCGTTGGTCTGTCTGTCTGTCTGTTTTTTAGCAAGATAACTCAAAAAGTTATGGACAGATTTTCATGAAATTTTCAGAGATTGTCAGAAATGGGGTATCCTACAGATGATTACATTTTGGTGGTGATCCGGATCACCGGCGGAACTGTGCCACTTGGCGGAGGTCTGCGCTCTCCGAGTGCTTTTCTAGTTAACAATGGGACTTTGCGGGGGCTTCTTGCTGGTAGCTTGGCTTCACATAGACGTCGTCTGATTGTTACAGTACTCACAGGCAACCTTAGATCTTCTTTGATCCTCCTGGAGCTGATCATTGGCTGAGCCTTTGCCAGTTTGGTTATTCTCCAATCCATTCGAATAGTCGTTTTTCTTTTTCTTCCTCGCCTTTCTGGTTTTGGCTGCCATTTTAAAGCGTTTGATATCATTTTAACTGAACAGCCTATCGTTTTCTGCACTTCTTTATAGGTTTCCCCCTCTTTTATTAATTTCTTAATCAAAGAACACTCTTCTTCTGAACAGTGTCTTGAACAACCCATTTTACTCTGTTTTTCAAGGACAAATGCACAGCCAGCATATGCAACGTCAGTTGCCTTGATCCTTAAATAAGGGCCACCTGTTTAACACCTATTTTTTTCACAGAATCAATGACCTCACTAAGTGAACTCAGCACTGCTATTTTTTTGAACATGCCCCTTTCAGTTAATGATTCAGTTTCACAGAATCAGCAGCATGCACGTCATGCCTATTGGGTCTGTTGGTTTTCTATACCTTTACTAAACCTTCTAGAAACTTACTTGCAGTGTAGAAGTTGAAATTCTAACAAAAACAGTGATTTATCTTTCTAGTGATGTGGGACTCCTATTATTTTGAACACAACTTGTATGTGCTTTGAGGTTACGAGGGTGTGCATCCCCGAGTATGGAGTTGCTCAGTCAAAATATGTAATTTTTATCAAAAGTTTAGCCACTGCTCTGTCACCGCCCTTTCTCTTCATGTCCTGGCTTCAGGAAGTGTGGGCAAAGTTTTGGATTGACTCCGTGCTGATTGGATAATAGGCGACATCACTGCCATGCTGATTGGATAATACGTGACATCACTGCCATGCTGATTGGATAATACACGGCATCACAACCATGCTGACTGGATAATACACGGCATCACAACCATGCTGACTGGATAATACACGGCATCACAACCATGCTGACTGGATAATACACGGCATCACAACCATGCTGACTGGATAATACACGGCATCACAACCATGCTGACTGGATAATACACAGCATCATGACCATGCTGATGGGATAATACGCGGCATGAACAAAACAAGGAAGTAAAAAAATGACAAATTTGACTAGATAAATATAATACTGAAGATTTAGTGCTTAAAAAATTATACCATACAGTTGCTGTGATTGCGTAGGTCTGAAGGATAGTTCGGCATATATGTAAAACAGGAGGTGTGCGAGCAGACTGAGCGGAGCATCGGCGGGGACCCGGTTGTGACAAAGAACACCCGCATATCCAACACAGAGTATGCCGGGAGAAGCAGCGGCCTGACATAACCTGGCTCAAAGGCACGCTAACTGAAGGCGATAAAAAAGTTTATTTTCAATAAAGTGAAAAAAAAACCCAACAAAACAAGATAATACATGGAGTGTGCTTTTGCCAGGAGGCGCAGCCAACAGCATAGTGTGATTTATCATGGAAAACAGTTGAGCTCTGTGCTTCGAGTGATCGGCTAATTGGATCCACCTCCTCCAGTGTTCAGACATTTTGGCATATCTATCAGAACGGCACTGGACTGCAGTCAAAGGTAAAAAAAAGTTATGGGGGGAGGCTAAACAGTGATTTGAATCTTTATCGTGTAGCTTGAAAGTGCTCAGACACATCTCCGACTTTCTTTGACTTTCAGATCATGACCAGTCTGAAATATTTTTACTAAGAAGCAAACAGGTTAAATCAGGCCAGAATGGCAGTCATCAGGCTGTGGCTCTACACTTAAATTTTCACTGATTTCAACTAACAGCTAATTTATATCTGCAGATGGCAGCAATGGGTAATTTTCTCATTTTCAGACATTTTTATTGTAATTTTTTTTTTTTGCTATTCTCTGGCTCAGGAAATATTTAACTTATTGATGTTTACTTTTTATTCATATATGATTTAGAAGAAAAGCCTGAAATTTATAAGAATCAAATCTCAAATGCACATTAAAAACATTTTACACTACAAAATTATGAGGGAAAAGGGTACGTTTAAAAAAAAAAAAAGTCCTTTTTATGTGATTATCTAAACTAGAATTTACAGAAAATGTATATCAGGATATATATCGTTATCGTGATATAAGATGACTTATATCGTGATATGAAATTTTTGCCATATCGTGCAGCCCTAGATTGTATCATGACCCAAGTATCACGATCCGAATGGAATGATCCCCATCCCTACCACACAGGGACCATGAATCTCTGACCTGGTTCTTAAATACAGCTGGACAGCAGTCATTGGCCAACAGGACCCAGCCTCGGCGCACTGAAGCCAGCCTCCCAGCAACCTGCTTGCACACTACATTTCCTTTTGGTACAAGCCATTTTAAAGCGGTGTTCTGCTGCTTCTGAACAGTGGTTCTGGATTGCAGAGTCACTCGGGAAATGTCTTAAAGGGACATCAAATGAAAGCACTCATATACACACGCACACAACAGGAAGAACTGAAAAAAATGGACACGAGCAAGATTATGTTGGTTTTATGTCCCAATGGTCGGTTTTGGTTTCATTTCCGTTAATTGCATAGCCCTAATACATTAGATTTTCATATTGTGACTTTGAGCTTTAGCTTAAATTCCATGCACATATGGCACAACATGTGGTTTTGTTTGTGTGACTGTGGTTCACTTGATTCAACATACAGTGGGGCAAAAAAGTATTTAGTCAGCCACCAATTGTGCAAGTTCTCCCACTTAAAAGATGAGAGAGGTCTCCAATTTTCATCATAGGTATACCTCAACTATGAGAGAACAAATGAGGAAAAAAAAAATCCAGAAAATCACATTGTCTGATTTTTAAAGAATTTATTTGCAAATTATGGTGGAAAATAAGTATTTGGTCACCTACAAACAAGTAAGATTTCTGGCTCTCACAGACCTGTAACTTCTTTAAGAGGCTCCTCTGTCCTCCACTCTTTACCTGTATTAATGGCACCTGTTTGAACTTGTTATCAGTATAAAAGACACCTGTCCACAACCTCAAACAGTCCGACTCCAAACTCCACTATGGCCAAGACCAAAGAGCCTGGATTTTTTTTTCTCATTTTGTCTCTCATAGTTGAGGTATACCTATGATGAAAATTGGAGACCTCTCTTATCTTTTAAGTGGGAGAACATGCACAATTGGTGGTTGACTAAATACTTTTTTGCCCCACTGTAACCCTTGTAGAAAATATTGAGAGTAAGCTTATTTAGGCAGCAAACATTCATTGGCCCTCCTGTTTGATGGTTTAATTTGGAGTGCGGAGTGCCACATTCTCAGCTGTCATATGCTAACAGACAGAGGAGGGCAGGAGCTGGACTATCTTTACTAACACATACTCTCTAACAGGCAAACTTCATCTCCACACACATTTCACTGATATAAAGCAAAATAAATCTTGCTAGCGACATTCAGCTTATTTAAGCAGGGCAGTCTCTGTACAGGACCCTGCGTGGCTCGTGTCTCCATAATTTTTGCCATTGTGATTTTTGCTGCTGTCCGAAAAATCACGTTCAAACAAGCTTTGGCTGTTGGAGCTCATACACGGGAGCATACACAGTCAGGATCATACACACCTCCACTCAGAAGGAAATAACATGCTTTGTGCCCTTTCAGTGCTCACTGTCACGGCTGTCTTTAGCAAGGAGTCCAAACACGTTCACCACTAACTACTTGCTGGAGTCCATCTGGAGAGAGAGTGCCCCAAACAGTGCTGCCGCCGTCAGCACCAGGTGCTGTGGAAGCTTCCTGAGTACCAGGTACAAACATGCTGTTGGCAATAAAAATACACTTTATTTAACAATTTATTTAATAATCAATAGGGGCACATAAGTGAACGAGATACAGCCCCACACACAAAAAAATGAACACCGCGGTGGTTGTTGTTGTTGCTCGTTTTCCTCCGCGGTAGGCGTGTCCATAGTGCAGTATTCCATAATTGTGGTTATCGCGACAGCCCTAACCACTGTTTTAATGTAAAAATGAGGGTTGGGCTGGCTTTTTAACTATAGATTTTAACTATAAATATCCAACTTTCAGTCACCATCAAGTACAAGTTGGCAACACTTATGGGCGCAGTGGCTAGTCACTCCAGACTACTGTTAGACGGTGAGACGAGTGACTCTATCTGCTTTAGTTTTTGAATTGATCTTTCCCTATCCAGGGAGTAGTTGATTTTCACAGATATGCTAACGCATATTTTTCAAAGCATGAAATTGTTGGCAGGCTAAGAATGTGCATATTTTTATGAAGGTTAAACTTTAGTTATGAAACCCAATAAGGCAGCTCTGAGGCATCACTAAGGACCACTATATGCTTAACCAATCAAAAAAGTGCTCCATGGTCACCAGACTTGAATTCTACCAATGAGCTGCGTCACTGTCTGAAGTAAATATAGATGGATGGATGGATGTACTTTATTGATCCCAAACTGGGGAATTACAGTGTAACAGCAGCATGACAGCAGATGACCAAAACGACAGAAACACACACAGCATAATAGACACAGGGATTACCCATGGAAAGTAAAACTGCCTAAATAGCTTATATACAGCATAGATGAATAGATGCTGACCCTTATAGATACAGGAATCGTACCCACTGTACAATGCAGGACTATCAGGTGCAGGGTGCAATGTAAGGTACCAATTGAATCGGTGAATTCAAAAAGGGCCCAAGTCCACACTTTTTCAAAGGAGACTTGGGCCCCTTTTGAATTCACCGATTCAATTAGACTGCAAGGTGCAGTATGGCAGCACAATTATGACCAGAAATCAACATTAGAGGGAGTTATTGTACAGTGAATTGGCATGTGGCAGGAAAGGTTTCCTGTACCTAACTGTTGAGCAGCAAAGCTGTAGTAGTCTGCTGGAGAAAGTGCTTCGCTTTCTGTCCAGTGTGTGGTGGAGGGGGTGATCATGATTGTCCATGATGGATTGCAGTTTTAGTGTCCTCCTCTCCACCACAGTCTCAAAGGTCTCCGGCCTGAGACCAATTACAGAGCCAGCCCTCTTGATAATCTTGTCAAGTCTGTTGGTGTCACTGGCTCTACCCCAACAGACAGCAGCAAAGAAGATGGCGCTGGTGACAACTGTCTGGTAGAAAAGCTCCTGCATCCTGTTGCACATGTTGAAGGATCTGAGCTTCCTCAGGAAGTAGTCTGCTCATCCCCAGTGTTGAGCAAGTTACTAAAAAATAGTAACTAGTTACAATTACTAGTTACTTTTAAAAAAAAAAAGTAACTGAGTTACAATTACTGCATGATTAAAGTAACTAGTTACTTGGAAAAGTAACTTTAATGTTACTTTTAAATGCATACTTAAATCATCTTGCACACAGCAAGATCTTTTAATTAATGGATTACATTACGGGCTTATTAATGTCAGACTGAAAACAGACCGTTCCAGACAGAGCTTTTAAAACATGTTCAGTCTGCTTTACCCTGCCTTGAGAGCTTTCTGTGAGAAAAATCTGAAGAAAATCAACACAAAATTGCCAGTAATTTCCTCATTTTGGAGTGAGAAATAGGGTTTGTGGAGTGAGAGAGAGGGCAAAAGAGTGAGTTGGCAACACTGCATAAAAACTTAGTTTCTTACCTTTAATGTCATAGATTTAATCCGATGTGCAGTGATCGAAAGAAAATGTCCATTATCCACAGTCCAAATGTGTGCTGTGATAGAGACCTGATCCAGTCCTTTTGGAGATCAAATCCATTTTTGGATAATCTTTATCCAGGTAGCAAGTAAATGTGTTTCAACTTCAGTGGATCACAGTCTCAGCTGTCTGATGGAAAATGACTGTTATCACACAGTGTTTCCTCTGGCGTAAAGACCTTGGCGCGGTGGCAACATATTTTTCGGGGGGGGGGCAGAAAACACAAGACATGACTGTAGCCGGAGTATGTTAATTTTACACTTTTTTTTTGCGTGTGTGTGTGTAATTTTGCACAGCAATATTGCATAACGGAACTTACCATTTGAAGTATTGTGCAACCAAGGCTGGAATGTTGGCATATTGGGCCAGTTGGGGTCCTACCCAGATGTGCTGTGTTTGGACTTTTTACTGGTGTCATCCTTCTCTCCTCCTTCTGCTCTCACCTCTCCTGGACCCTCTGCCTGAACACTTTCCTCTCCTTGGCTCCTCTCTTCTGTCTCATCTTTCCCTGTCTGAGCATTGTCTAATTCAGGTTCTCTCTCTGTCTATGTTGGTATACAAACAGGTTAGAAAATACCAAGTGTCATGTTTTGTCCTGCAAGATTTTTTTTTTTTCAGTTTTCATAAATAACAAAAATGTGTATTTTTTTTGTATTTTTATTCTAGTGTTTCTTTTTTACATTGACAAAGAGTAGGAAAGGGAAGGGGGAAAAAACATTCATAATCGTAATTTACTCATGCATACCGTATTTTCCGGACTATAAGTCGCTCCGGAGTATAAGTCGCACAAGCCAAAAAATGCATAATGAAGAAGAAAAAAACGTATATAAGTTGCACTGGACTATAAGTCGCATTTTTTGGGGGGAAATTTATTTTTCAAAATCCGACACCAAGAACAGACATTTCATCTTGAAAGGCAAGTTATAGTAATAATAGAATAGAGAACAACAGGCTGAATAGGTGTGCGGTATGCTAACGTAACACATTGATGGTTATTCAGCTACATGAAGCATAAACAACGAACTGAATAGGTGTCTTGTATGTTAACGTAATTTATTAAGTTATTCACATAACTATAGCATAAAGAACATAATATAACAAGTTCACCAAACTCACGATCTCACTCCTAATTGCTAAGTCCTTTAAATTCTTCATCCTCGGTGTTGCTTCTGAACAACTCTGCCAACTCCGGAGGTAGACGAAGCACCACTCCTTCCTCTGCGTGGCTGTCGTCAGACTC
Source organism: Pholidichthys leucotaenia (assembly GCA_020510985.1). NCBI lineage: Eukaryota > Metazoa > Chordata > Actinopteri > Cichliformes > Pholidichthyidae > Pholidichthys > Pholidichthys leucotaenia. The sequence goes on from CM035839.1 coordinate 217,887,608, forward strand.
AGCATCAGTTCCATTTCCAATTATTCTGGCCTTTCTGAATCCTGACAGGATGGTTTCGTTTGTCACTGAAGTCCATGCCTTGTCGATCCAGCTGATGACTTGCAGGAAAGTTGCATGGCGCATCCTCCCGGTTGCCGTGAAGCTGTGCTCTTCATCCATCATCCACTGCTCCCACGGGTGACGCAAAACTGCCTTAAAGCTCTGGTTCACCGACATGTCAAGTGGCTGGAGTACTTTGGTTAAGCCTCCAGGGATGATGGCAGGTATGGTGTTGACAGCTTTTAATTTAGCTTTGAACTGTGGCGTGATGTGCGCTCGCATACTGTCCATCACAAGCAGGGCTTCGCTCACTCCAAACTTTCTTTCTGCTGCTCGATTACCGTTTTCAGCTGCATATTTCACTATTTGCAGCTTGTAATCTGCAGAATATGATTTTCTTTTGGGGGGCATTTGTGTTCGGTCTTTCTCAGTTGTCTTTATAGCCTAAGTTGTTACCGGTAATGTTTACATTTTAAATTGTCAATGGTACAGGTGCAGCAGATGCTGGTACACAAGCCTAGAGTGCCCTCTCACGGCTGTCAGTGTGAAAATAACGAACATATGAAATGTTTTAATATATAAGTCGCACCGGAGTATACGTTGCACCCCTAGCCAGACTATGAAAAAAAGTGCGACTAATAGTCCGGAAAATACAGTACTTAAATTATATGATCAGAGGTGGGTATAGTAGCCTGAAATTCTACTTGTGTAAAAGCAGTGCTATGAAATTAATAATTAAAAGCAGACAACCAAAAATTTCTAGTTGAGTTAAAGGTCTGATGACACGATTTTGACTTAATCTAATTTTGCAACACATAATTTCAATATGACGAAATAGGTTGGTCTGTGCAGTTCTAAGTCACAGGCTTTTTTTTCATGCAAATATCCAACGTTTTCATGAGCGCCATGTCACAATTTGAGTCAGTGGCTGGAAACCCCCGCGGCCATGTTGTGATGTCAGTGACAGAACACAGTGCTTGTCTGCCCATTGTACATGCAGGTTGGAAGCGGTAGAAAACATAGATGGTTCCAGCACATGTAGTCTGGAATTGGTTTGTGTTGTTGAATCTTCAGGCAATTATAGTTCAGAAGAATGGGATGATAATGAAGAATCTGGAGGCATCAGACCTTATAGGTTTGAGCCGTGCCAAGCGGGCGTCGTGCCTAGCAAGTCAGAATCAGAGAATGACGGTGGAGAGGCACACATGCCCGCTGCAGCAGCAGCAACAAACACATGGCAGGGGAACACCGAGTGGTGTGCTTTTGTTACAGATATTTTAACAAATTATTTGTTCATAAATATAATTTATTTAAACCCAATTTTTTTCAATAAAATCATGGCAGTGTATTCTCTGTGGCTCAGGCATCGGGTTTATTATGTATTATCTTTTGAGTTCTTGTTGTTTTTATGTTTTGTACATGTGGTTTATGTGTCGTTTTGACCCACTTTCAGGTGGGCACTGTCCAAGATTTGCTGGTCCGACCACGCCCCCTCTCTCTTTGACAGTCAGCTGTTCATGTTTTGTGTGCATCATCTGCCGTGTTGTCAGCCAGCCAATATTGCCAACACTGTCACGACGTGTTAGCCACTCCACACAGCCATGGTTCTGTTGCGCCCCTTGAAGCGATGTCGGCCCTGGGGTGCAACCATGGTTAACACGTCTCCTGTCCATGTTTGCTGGGCAATGTCAGCCCCGAACGCCAACTGTAAGTGCTTCTGTTTATTTTTGTAAGTCTTCACCTTTTTGGAAACTGTTGTCATCAGTCTTACGTTCAATACATGTGCTGTGGTGAATCCTGCGCATAAATCCATTCATCCTTCCCCTCCTCGTGCCCTCCTTGTCATGACCCTCTGTGCGCTCTTACGCAGCGCATGGAGAGGGAGGATGAAATAACGAGGATTTACATGCAGGGTTCACCACAGCACATTTAATACAGAAAGGCAATTCCCAAAAAGGTGAAGACGTACAAAAAACACAGACACACTTACTGATGGCATTCGGGGGCCGGCATCGCCCAGCGAACGAATGAGAGGAGACATGTTGGCCACAGGTGTGCCCCAGAGCCGACATCGCTTCAAGGACGCACGAGAGCCACGGCGAGCATGGAGTGACTAACATGTCGTGAGAGTGCTGAAAATACTGGCAGACTAACAGCACAGATGACAATACTATGGACCAGCAGTGCGTGACTGGCAAACGGCCGCTAAGTACACGCACTGCTGGTGATGGTGTGATGAGAAGCACCTGGGTGAGGACCGGGAAAGATGATCAGCGGGAGTGGGAATCAGCTGGTGATAATGAGAGAGGGGACGTGGCCGGACTGGCAAGCTGTCAGCATGCACTCACAGAAAGTAGGTCAAAGTGACCGTCGTAACAGCTGCCGGCCAGACAGTGGCTAAGGAGAGGAAAGCGCACTGAAATACATACTATACATACATAAACAACGGCATCTAAACCCACAGAGAGATCTGGACCGAGCCGGGGGAAACCAAGGCGGCTCGGCTCCTGACACTCCTCCTTCGTAGGAGCGCACAAGGAGGCGTATGACAGTTGGAGCTGAAGCGTGTGATTTGGTCTTTCACGGCCTGCTGTTTTTCTAAGCCTGTGACACAACACGAAGGCATAGCTGTAAAATTAAAACAAGAAACCAGAGAAACTGTGAGCTACAAAGCTGCTGGCATTCCAGTCAACAACACCAGCGTCCGTTCTGTCGTTTACGTCATTGCTGACTCCGCCTTCATTCGGTGGGCGGCCCCACAGTCCAGTCAGCGGCTGCGGTTTTTTGATAACTAGTTTATGCACGCGTGGTTGTAAATATTATATTGATCATTGACAGTGACTTTTGGGTTTACACAACATGCTAAAAAATGTCAAAATCGTGTCATCAGACCTTTAAGGGTACAAAGAGCACCCACTTGAGTAATGACTTCAGTCTTGAAGGTTTTGAAGTTTTTCTCCGAAATTTATAACAGCTTTCTTAGTTTTCTACTTTTCTCTGTGAATTTATTTAATTTACATCATTATAGTGCTACTATAAGAAAAGTCTGCCTTGCAGAGTCTGCATTTTACTTGTTTCATTTATTTTTAGTGAAATGTTCCCATACTTTAGAACGTTTGGGTCTCCATTTTTTTTTTTTTTTTTTTTAAGCTCCGCTTCTACGTGTTTTTCCCTTCCGCTTTGCCATGCTGTGCTCCTCTTCTTCACAGGAAATTGATCACGCATGCCGGACAACAGAAGCGCTGCTGCTCGCAGCGGTTCTGGTCGGACATTGCAGTTACAACTGAACATTTCCGTTTCATGTCCATAAACTTCAAAATTAAACGACACGTCTACAATGAAATTTTGCGTCAACAAATTTTTATGATCGATGTTGTCGACATCGTTGTCTAATCGTTTCAGCCCTAATTGGTTGAGTACCCAAGAGAGTCTGCAACATTTGTATGAATATATATAATTAATAAAAAAATCGATCCATGCTTTTAGGTATTGGTGCATCGTTGTTGGTGTCAGATATTGTAATCCATCACTGAATCGAACTTTTGTCCCATCTCTACTGTGTGGTGATGGTATGGTTGTGACTGCGTGAAGGGCTCATTGCAGCAGCTGCTGGCTGGCGTGAGTTATGTGGCCCATGGGCACTCAAGGTATGTGTGGACACTGACTTCTGCACTGGACAGTATTTAGTGTTGTTGTTGTGTGTGTGTGGGGGGGGGGGAGTGACAATGGTCCTATTCTTCATTATATTATGCTCATTTACGATCGAATCACCGCAGTGGTATATTTATTGATTCGACACTCTTGTGGCTTAATTACGAGGCTTGTCAGTCAACTATAAGGGAGAAGAAAGGAGTGAGAACAGAAACAAAACTGACTTGAAAGCTTCAAATAACCATGATGCTGATTTAAGGTCGAATTGCCCAGCCCTCTATAGTATAAGACTAAAGTTTTTAGCTTTAGAAGACAAATGTTACTTGTGTTTACTTTTTATTTTATATTTGTTATGGGTCAGACCGTCCGTCTGTCCCAAATCAACTCCTCCTACTGTTTTGGTCCAATTGTTTTGAAACTTGGTACCATGGTTTGATATACAGTGAGGATGCACATTTTGCAATTTGGTTGTGATTGGATGATTTTTGCGGGAATTGTAGCCCCTGACCCTATGACGTCCTGTTTCACCTCACTTCATAGACAGTAAAAGAGTTGTGAAATCAACTCCTCCTACAGTTTTGTTCCGATTGTTTTCAAACGTGGTGCCATGGTTTGATATACTCTGATAATGTGCATATTGCAATTTCACTCTCGTCGGATGACCTTGAGATCAAAGGTCAGGTCAGATTTTTCCCTAAATCTTCTAAACACAGTAACTGCTGAAAGAGATGATGTAGGCTTTTCAAATTGATGCAGTAGTTGTATCTAATACACATCTTGGATGACTTACACCCTGCCCTAACTATGGGTTTAGGGTAGGGCTGAAACGATTAATTGACGTTGTCGATAACGTTGATCATAAAAATTTGTCAACACAGATTTTTGTCGACAAATCATTTCATTTTTAAGTTTATATGCATGCTGCGGAAATGTTCAGTTTAAATGTTCCAGCAAAGAAGAGGAACGCATCATGGCGACATGGAGAGAAAATCACGGAGAAGGCCAGAAGTTTCGAAAGTATGGGAGGATTTTACCGAAAATTAATAAATGAAACAAGTTAAATGTAGACTGTAAAGCAGTGTTGTCATATCACAGCTGCACTACAGCGATGCTTCCCTCCCCTCCTCCTATCCGTTCCTCCGTCCCCAGCTACCTGTCAGTGGACTGCATCGGTAATGTTAGTGCTTCTTATTTTCAATGAGCAACTCTCTCTGCTTTAGAAAATTGACCACACTATTAGTACATGCTGTTTAAATAGTTTACCTGCTGTCGGACAATAATCTGTCTTTGACGATGGTTGCTGACAGCTGAGCTGCTTCCATTATGCTGCCTAATATGTTAACTGCAGTAAATGGGTGAATTACAGGAGCAACTTATTCTTTTTCGTATATCAGCCTTCATTCTGAGCATTAGTGCGTCTTGGTAAATAAGAATATCATGATTTGTAATTTAATTTAAAAAAATAACCATAATCATCACAAATAAATTTGAAACAGCTTAAATATTTCACTGTATGTGTAGTGAAGGCTCACAGTCCTGCACTGATATTTAGAGTGTTTTTTTTTTTATTTATTTTGGACTGGAAGAAGTTTTTAATTTTCATCTGAAGCCTAATTAAACTTTTAAACTTTCAGATCCAGCAAGTCTTCAAACAGGATGGACTAACTCATTTTCTTTTTTGCTTTAATGGAGTTGAATATTACTCTAGTTTGTTTTAACACACAGTTACAGCTTTTGAGTTTTTACACTTTAACATCTATTATTTGTGTTGCTACAAACACTTCTGATTAAGCTGTCAAGTTCAAGTTTCCAACTCATGTTTGATGAGTCATTATTTTATTTAGCTATGGGAATATTTTATAATAGGCTACATTATATTAAGGCAGAGACTGACAACAAAGTGATTTTCACAGGTGTACAGGCTTAATTAACAGGTGAGGTAAAAACATGACCTAGAGCCTTGGAACAGGAGCTGTGCCAGCAGGAAACTGAACTGGTGGACTTGAGAGAAATAATCGCTATTAATCGACTAATTGGAAAAATAGTCATTTGATTAGTCGATTTCCAAAATAAGCATTAGTTGCAGCCCTAGTTTTGGGCTCAAGGGGTCAAAGGTCCTAAGTTAACATTGCAGTTGCACTATGGTAAATGCTACATTGACTATTACTATGAAACGAGTAAAGCTAGGGCCACCAAACCTGGTACACAGGTTCACCTTGGAATCCTTATCTCTGACTATAGATTTGGGGGTCAAAAGGTCAGAGTTCAAGGTTAATAATAATAATAATAATAATACATTTTATTTGAGGCGCCTTTCAAGACACTCAAGGACGCCGTACAATAAAAACAAAGAATAAAACATTTAAAAACACATCACAAGTACAAAAAAATCACACAGAATAAGCCTTAGTGAACAAAAAAGTCTTGAGATGGGATTTGAAGGTGGAGAGTGAATTTAAATTCCTGAGGTCCGGTGGGAGGGAGTTCCAGAGGCGGGGGGCGGTGCAGCTGAATGATCGAAGGCCCATGGTGGTCATACGTGCAGAAGGGACAATGAGATTGATGGTATTTGATGATCTAAGAGTTCTGGATGGTATATGAACGGAGAGGAGTGCAGCCAAGTATGGGGGGGGGGCGAGGCCATGGAGGGCTTTGTAAGTGAGAAGGATGATTTTATAGTCAATGCGGTGTTTGATGGGGAGCCAATGGAGGTGCTGCAGAACCGGGGTGATATGATGGGTGAATGGAGTTCTAGTAATGATCCAGGCGGCAGCGTTCTGAACCAGTTGAAGTTTTTTAAGCGTTTTGAGGGGGAGACCAGAAAGAAGAGAGTTACAATAATCCAGATGGGAGGTAACAAGAGAATGGACCAGGATAGCGGTGCTGGCAGGGGTGAGGGAGGGACGGAGACGGTTGATGTTACGTAAATGAAAAAATGCTGACCGGGTGACATTATTAATATGGGATTTGTAGGAGAGGGTGGTGTCCAGGATTACCCCAAGGTTTTTGACTTGAGGGGAAGGGGAAACAGTAGTATTATCAATAGTGATGGTGATATTGTTTGACTTTGAAATGGTGGATTTTGAACCGACTAAAAGGACTTCTGTTTTATCACTGTTAAGTTTAAGAAAGTTGGAAGAAAACCAGGAAGTGAGTTCATGGAGGCAGTCACAGAGGGAGGTGGAAGGGAGGTTGGAAATAGGTCTGGAGGAAAGATATAGCTGGGTGTCATCAGCGTAACAATGGAATTGAATATTAAATTTACGAAAAATATGACCAATAGGAAGAAGATAAATGATGAAAAGAATTGGACCAAGGACTGAACCTTGGGGGACACCAGAAGAGATGGACGATGGCTGGGATGTGTATGATTTTAACTGGATGAATTGGGAGCGATCAGAAAGGTAGGTTGTGAACCAGTTTAAAACAGTACCAGAAAAACCAAGAGATGCCAGTCTATGGAGGAGGATGGGGTGAGAAATGGTATCAAAGGCTGCAGTCAGGTCAAGAAGGATAAGGATGGAGAGGAGCCCAGAGTCTGCTGACATTAACAAATCATTTGTGATTTTAAGAAGGGCCGTTTCTGTGCTGTGGTGGGGACGGAAACCGGACTGGAACTCTTCATAAATGTTATTAGAGGAAAGGTAGGAGTGGACTTGGGCTGCTACAGATTTTTCCAAACTCTTAGACAAAAATGGCAGGTTGGAGATGGGACGAAGGTTGTTTAGATTGTTGGGATCCAGACCAGGTTTCTTGAGTATAGGGGTAATGGCAGCTGTTTTTAGGGGTGAGGGGACTAGACCAGTAGTGAGGGAGGAGTGGATGATATGAGTAATAAGAGGTGCAAGTGAGGACAGAGATGCTTTGACGAGAATGGTTGGAAGGGGATCTAGACGACAGGTAGATGATTTGGATTTGCTTATCAGTTCAGAAATAGCAGTGATGGAGGGAAGAGTAAATGCAGAAAAGGAGAAGGTAGGAGACACAAGAGGAAATGTTGATAAAGGATTGTGAGAGATCATTGGGACAAGCTGTTGATGAATATTCTGAATTTTGGAGGTAAAAAATGAAATCAAATTATCACAAAACGCAGGGGAGACCATGTGCGGGGGAAGGGAGTCCGGCGGTTGAGTGATGGTTTTCAGTAAGGAGAATAGGGCCTTAGTGTCATCTTCATATGAACTAATCAAACTGGTGTAGTAAGTGGATTTGGCGTGTTTGCAGCAGTCCTTGTAATGAGTGATATGATTTTGGTACATTTCTTGATGAGCAGTTAAACCAGTTTTCCTAAAGAGACGTTCCAACTGGCGTCCCTTGGCTTTAAGTTGTCTGAGAGCAGGAGTGAACCAGGGTGAAGAACGGGTAAATGTGACTGATCTGGTTTTCAGGGGGGCCAAGTTATTGAGAAGACTCTGAAGACTGTTATTATAGTATGAGACAAGTTCATCAGGACTGGAGAGACTGTCAGGGTCAGGTTAACATTCCCTATGCCTTATCACTCTATGATGTCTGTGTTCGTAGGACCGTTTGCGTGATGTCTATATGACATCACATAAACTGAACTCTATATGACGTCAGATAAACTGTAAGCCTGCTGTTCCTATGATCTCAGAAGGATGTCTATATGACGTCATACAGAGCGCAGGAATCGCTAAAAGACATACACATAGACACAGGTAAGCAACATCACACAGAATAGTAACAAGCAGGGGCAAACAGAGACGGCAGGGCATGGTTACAGAAAATGGCATGGCCGGGGCTGCACAGATAATCACACACAGGGGACCAGAGGGCAGACAAGGCAGTAATGGTAAGAAAACGGCATGGCCAGGGCTGCACAGATGATCAAACACAGGGGACCAGAGGGCAGACAAGACCAAGGCAATAATGAAAATGATGACGACGATAATAATATGGGCTGGGACCCATGCCCTGGAGACGAGGAATATCATCACTCTATATATAATTCAAGAAATCATGATGTCATGGGGAGACAAGACCAAGGCAATAATGAGAATGATAATGACAATAACAATAATAATATGCTGATACACTTAAACGAAGAGGAAGACCAATGAAGAAATAAATATGCAAGACAGAATCACTCAGTAAATTAAAAAAATCTCTGTGTGTCTGTCTGTGTGTCACGGTCATAGGACAACATAGGACGGCCTATGGTGCCTGGAACTGACTTCTATGATGATCCTTCACTCTATAAAATTCAAGAATTCAAGGGGTGGCAGTGGCTCAGGAGGTGGAGCAGGTCGTCTAATAACCCGATGGTTGGCGGTTCGAATCCCACTCTCCCCAGATATCTTGCTGTTGTGTCCCTGGGCAAGACACTTCACCCGCATTGCCTCCAGTGCCCATAACACTGGGTATGAATGTGTAAAAATGTTTAAATGTTCGGTGGTGGCCGGAGAGGCCGTTGGCGCGGATTGGCAGCCACGTTTCCGTCAGCCTGCCCCAGGGCAGCTGTGGCTACAGTAGTAGCTTGCCACTACCATTGTCTGTCTGGAGTGAATGAATAATGTATCTACTTGTAAAGCGTCTGAGTGTCTATGATAAAGCGCTATATAAATCTGATGCATTATTATTATTATTAAGAAATCTGTCAGTTTGTGTGTAAATCTGGAAATCTTATCACCCGATTAACAATAGGGCACACTAAACCACACCCATTCGAAGCAGTGCGTCATTCTGTGTGTCACGATCATAGGACGGCCTGTGATGACTGCATGATGTCCTATGATGATCCTAAGATATCAGGCAACATAGGACTCGTGATGCCATCATATAGACAATAGGACTGGCTACCTGTGATGTAGGCATGATGTCCTATGATGCCTGCCTTGGTGTCTTTATGATGTCATATAGACCATCACTCACGATGCCTTCCTTCATGTCTTTATATCATATAGACTATCACTCCCCCAAGAAGAGATACTCATCACCTGATTACCAATAGGACACAGCCCTTGAAACCGAATGGGAGTTGCCAGAAACAGGAAAGAAGAGATACTCATCACCCGATTAAGAATAGGACACGCGAATTTAAACCAGGATCAAATGCAGGCATCATAGGACTTGCTATGCCATCATCACAGATCATAGGATATCTTCAAAGATCAAATGCAGGCATGACTCACGATCATAGGACTCACTGTGACACCATCAAAGATCAAAGGCAGGCATCACTGAATGAGTGCTGACGTGCTTGCTTACACCCTTGCTTACACCTGCTTTCTACGGGCATGCAGAATACTTGCTTGTACTTGGTTTCTGTGGGTATGCACGGGTATGTACTAGTTAATGTACAAATAGTAAAGTTAGGGTCACTAAACTTGGTACACAGGTTCACCCTGTGACCCTGAAGTGTGACTATGGTTTTTGGATCACATGGGCAAAGGGCAACATCAAATGGCTTATAAACTACAGTGGTGTGAAAAAGTGTTTACCCCCTTCCTGATTTCTCATTTTTTGTATGTTTGTCACACTTGAATGTTTCAGATCATCAAACAAATTTAAATATTAGACAAAGATAACACAAGTAAACACAAAATGAAGGTGTTTATTATTAAGGGTAAAAGAAAAATCCAAACCTACATGGCCTTATGTGAAAAAGTGATTGCCCCCCTGTTAAAACTTAAATTAACTGTGGTTTATCACGTCTTTGGAAAGCAGAGTTCAATTTCTCTAACCACACCCAGGCCTGATTACCGCCACACCTGTTCTCAATCAAGAAATAACTTAAGTAGGACCTGCCTGACAAAGTGAAGTAGACCAAAAGATCCTCAAAAGCTAGATATAATGCTGCGATCCAACGATCCAAAGAAATTCAAGAACAAATGAGAAACAAAGTAATTGAGATCTATCAGTCTGGAAAAGGTTATAAAGCCATTTCTAAAGCTTGGGACTCCAGCGAACCACAGTGAGAGTCATTATCCATAAATGGCGAAAACATGGAACAGTGGTGAACCTTCCCAGGAGTGGCCGGCCAACCAAAATTACCCCAAAAGCGCAGCGATGACTCATCCAAGAGGTCACAAAAGACCCCACAACAACATTCAAAGAAATGCAGGCCTCACTTGCCTGAGTTAAGGTCATTGTTCATGACTCCACCATAAGAAAGAGACTGGGCAAAAATGGCCTATATGGCAGAGTTCCAAGACGAAAACCACTGCTGAGCAAAAAGACAATAAAGGCTCGCCTCAAGTTTTGCCAGAAGACATCTTGATGATCCCCAAGACTTTTGGGAAAATACTCTGTGGACTGATGAGACAAAAGTTGAATTTTCTGGAAGGTGTGTGTCCCATTACATCCGACGTAAAAGTAACACAGCATTTCAGTAAAGGAACATCATACCAACAGTAAAATATGGTGGTGGTAGTGTGATGGTCTGGGGTTGTTTTGCTGCTTCAGGACCTGGAAGACTTGCTGTGGTAAATGGAACCATGAATTCTGCTGTCTACCAGAAAATCTTGAAGGAGAATGTCCGGCCAACTGTTCGTGACCCCAAGATGAAGCGCACTTGGGTTCTGCTGCAGGAGAATGATCCAAAACACACCAGCAAGTCCACCTCTGAATGGCTTAAGATAAACAAAATGAAGACTTTGGAGTGGCCTAGTCAAAGTTCTGACCTGAATCCGATTGAGATGTTGTGGCATGACCTTAAAAAGGCGGTTCATGCTGGAAAACCCTCCAATGTGGCTGAATTGCAACAATTCTGCAAAGATGAGTGGGCCAAAATTCCTCCACAGCGCTGTAAAAGACTCATTGCCAGTTATCGCAAATGCTTGAATGCAGTTGTTGCTGCTAAGGGTGGCCCAACCAATTAGGTTTAAGGGCAATCATTTTTTCCACACATGGCCATGTAGGTTTGGATTTTTTTTTAACTCTTAATAATAGACACCTTCATTTAAAAACTGCATTTTGTGTTTACTTATCTTTGGCTAATATTTAAATTTGTTTGATAATCTGAAACATTTAAATGTGACAAACATACAAAAAATGAGAAATCAGGAAGAGGGCAAACACTTTTCACACCACTGTATATCTCAACAAAGAAAGCTAGGGTCACCAAACTTGGTGCACAGGTTCACTCTGAGACCATAACCTCTAACTACAGGTTTGGGTTCAAAAGATCAAAGGTCAAGGTTGGCACTCCCTATGATCTCTTCCTATAGAACGTTTAAAGCTCTCTAGGGTCACCATACTTGCTTATCATAATTAGATTCTGCCACAGTAATTATACTGAAAAGTTGAAAACTGCTTTCTGTCAGTAAGTATTGGGATCTTCAAAGAAAATGGAGGTGGGGGATATTGTACTTGCCTCAGTGCGCTCTTGTTTTGAGAGAGAGAGAGAGAGAGACTATTTTTTTCCTCAAACTTAGCTGCACTTGATCCTACATGTTAAAAAGAAAAGTTTTACACATAAAAGTAGATTACCTGGTCATTTTGACAGTTCTGTGGGTTGAAATAAAGCTAAAAGTTCTAAGTATATGCCATGTGTTTATGTACACACACACCCCTTGTGTGTGTTGTTTTTGTCCAAGAAACTGATTGATTGGTAGATGGATAGATAAATACTTTCATTAATCCCCATGGGGAAATTCTGATATCTCATGGCTCACAATACAAACAACAAAACCATTCAAAACATATCAACTAAAATATCTCAATAAATAAAATAATGCGTAACACCAATGTATTACATTTAGTTCATTCCAGACAACCTGGCAGGCATTCTATATGCACGCACATAAAAGCATGTGTATCCACATGCATGTGTGCACATGCTGATAGTGGTGGTGATGGGGAGGGGGCGGGGCGTCAAAGATCTCTGCCTTCCATGATACTGTTAAGCATCCTGATGGCTGTTGAAACAATGGATCTCCTGTACTGCTCAGTCCGCGAGCACAGTGAGATCAACCGCTCACTACGGCCGCTTCTCTGTCCTACCAAGATGTAATGAAGGGGGTGGTTGGCATTGTTCAATATAACCTGCAACTTGTCCCTCATCCGCCTATCCACCACAGCCCCCAGTGGATCGAATTTCCTCCCCACCACTGAGCCAGCCTTCTTGACCAGCCTATCCAGTCGTCTGGTGTCCCTTGCTGTTATGTTGCCTCCCCAACAAACAGCCGCATAAAAGATGACACTCGCCACCACAGTCTGATGAAACATAGTCAGCATCTCCATGCAGACATCAAAAGATCTGAGTCTCCGCAGAAAAAACAGTCTTCTCTGTCCCTTCCTGTAGAGCACCTCTGTGTTAACAGATCACTCCAAGTTACTGTCCAGGTACACGCCCAGATATTAATAGGTGTGTACTATCTCAGTTGGTTCATCCTGAATAGTGACAGGCTGCAGGGGAGGCTTGGACCTACAAAAATCCACGACCATCTCCTTGGTCTTAGTGGTGTTCAAAAGCAGGCCATTCCTCTCACTCCAAACACCGAAGGCGTCAACCAGTTTCTCTGTGCTCCATTTCCTGTCCCCCCTGCACTCATGCCACAATGACTGTATCATCAGAATACTTCTGAATGTGGCATGACTCTGTGTTTTGACTCTGTCTGAGATAGTTTTAGCTAATGGCCGTTATATAAGTGATCCTAATTATGGCACTTATACATTTAGCTTCTTTGAGCACTGGATTGTAACCATGTGACGTCTATTTCCTTTGTGTTGCTCCAAAGGTGGCTGCTGTGGCTCTGATCACAAGACGTATGTCGTGGGGGGCTGGGCTTGGGCCTGGTGGCTCATTTCTGACATCCAGAGGTAAGGCCTGTCTACGATGATTTTACCTGAAGGAAAAAGCTTTCATTTGATCAAATGCTATCTGCTTTAGGGGATGAACATCAAAATTAATTTGGGACAAGAAAAACTGTTGAACTGTTGTGCAGCCTTTTACCAACCCTGATGAACCCCCAAAAATCGCAGCATTTGTCATAATTCACCGCTCTGTGAGACACATGCTTTAGTGTGCACATTCTGTATATTTGTTACACAATGGCATCAAATGTCTGGTTTAACTGTTTAAGATACCATATACTGTAACTGCAATTAGTTAGAGGGAACTCAGAGAGTGCATATCTCTCCCAAGGCTCTGTTGGTCCCTCCTTCCCTTGATCTGTCCGTCCATCCATACATCTGTTTGTCTCTTTGTACATTGTGAGAGGGCCTTGGCAGAGGCATACACTCATGGATTACTGCCAAAATCTACAGGTGCATCTCAATAAATTGGAATATCATAAAAAAGTTAATTCATTTCAGAAAGTGAAACTCATAGGTTCATAACACACAGAGTGATATATTTCAAGTGTTTCTTTCTTTTAATTTTGATGATTGTGGCTTACAGCTAATGAAAACTCAAAATTCAGTTTCTCAGAAAAATTGAATATTACATAATCATTTTTTTTTTTTTTATAGAAATGTTAGCCGACTGAAAAATATGTCCATGTACACACTCAATACGTGGTCAGGGTTCCCTTTGCATGAATTACTGCATCATAGTGATGGGGCATGGAGGAGATCAGTCTGTGGTACTGCTGAGGTGTTATGGAAGCCCAGGTTGCTCTGATAGCAGCCTTCAGCTCGTCTGCATTGTTGGGTCTAGGGCTGCAGCGATTACTCAAATAATTTGAGTAATCAAGTTCAAAAATCTGATTCGAAGCATTGTTTAATGTAACACTTCCGGTCTATATGACCTTCTTCCAGCATGACCTTCTTTTGGTCATGCAGTGTAAACAAGACGCGGGTTTTTTTAATGGTGTGATGGCAGAGTGACAGCAAAAGGGAAGAAAGAAGGAAAAACAAGGAAACAAAAAGTATCTCAAGTCTGGGATCATTTCAATCTCAAATTGAAGGAAAACATTGTGCAGTGTATACATTGTAAAGCTGAGCGGCATGCTAGCATACCATAATGTTGTTAGTGTCTTGGCAGATGGTATCTAGCCACATCATGCACAACCAGCGCACCCAAGACAAGGTACGTGATTGAGATTTTAAATTAAGATAAATAGAATGTAGTCAGCTACGCTAATTATGCTTATATTGCCAAAGAACATATAGCAGCTAGCAGTAGCTGCTATATGTTAGTTATGTTGCGAGTTGAAACCAGCGCTACAAAGCGGAACTTTATGGCGTAACGTAATTTTGGCCGTGTGGGTAGGTTCCAAGGCATGAAGTGCTCTAAAATTTCCTGCTAGACGGTTGCACCGACTTTAGACTTGATGAAACACAGTGGCTCAACACCAACAGGTGACATGGGTTCCCATATTAGGTGCGAAGTCCTTGCATTTGGAAATCACGGTCCCAGTATCTGGAGGAAGAGTGGAGAGACAAAGAATCCAAATTGCTTGAGGTCCAGTGTGAAGTGTCCACAGTCAGTGATGATTTGGGGAGCCATGTCATCTGCTGGTGTTGGTCCACTGTGTTTTATAAAGCCCAAAATCAGCACTGCAGTCTATCAGGAAATTTTCGTGCACTTCATGCTTCCCTCTGCTGACAAACTTTATGGAGGTGCTGATTTCATTTTCCAGCAGGACTTGGCACCCCCACGCACTGCCAGAAGTACCAATACTTGGTTTAATGACTATGGTATAACTGTGCTTGATTGGCCAGCAAACTCTCCTTTGCCAAGAGGAAGATGAGACACCAGACCCAACAATGCAGATGAGCTGAAGGCTGCTATCAAAGCAACCTGGGCCTCCATAACACCTCAGCAGTTCCACAGGCTGATCACCTCCATGCCGCACCACACTTACGCAGCAATTCATGCAAAAGGAGCCTCGACCAAGTATTGAGTGTGTACATGGACATACTTTTAGTTGGCTATTATTTCTATTAAAAATCTTTTTTTAATTATCTTACGTAATAATCTGATTTTTTGAGAAAGTGAATTTGGTTTTCATTAGCTGTAAACCATAATCATCAAAATTGAAAGAAATGAATACTTGAAATTTATCAGTTTGTGTGTAATGAGTCAATATAAGAAATGATCCCCCCTCATGGATCGTCACCTTATCGTGGTGGGGGGGTTTGCGTGCCCCAGTGATCCCAGGAGCTATGTTGTCCGGGGCAATTTGCCTCTGATAGGGTCTCCCAAGACAAACTGGTCCTGGGTGAAGGGCCAGACGAAGAACGATCCAACAGACTCTCATGATAAATTGTATATCAAGGATTCAGTGTACCCCGCCCGGTATGGGGTTACCGGGGCCCCACCCTGGAGCCAGGCCTGGGGGAGGGGCTCGAAGGCTAGCGTCTGGTGGCCGGGTTTCCACCCATGGGACCCGGCCGGGCTCAGCCCGAAGGAGTTACATGGGTCCGCCCTCCAGTAGGTTCACCACCTGCAGGAGGGATCATGGAAGTCCGGTGCTATGTGGATTAGGTGGCAGTCAAAGGCGGAGACCTTGGCGGACTGATCCCAAGAAATGAGCTTCACTTTTTGAATTGAATTACTGAAATAAATTCACTTTTCAATGACACTCTAATTTACTGAGATGCACCTGTAATGGGCTCATCCACAGCCCAAGGGCCATCTTTGGTGAAAAGTTCATCAAAATTTGTCCAGTACTTCTTGCGTCGTCCAGCTAATAATCAGACAAACAGACCACATTGATCACATTCCCTCCTTGGCAGAAGAAAGCATAACGTGATTCAAAGTGTAATATCATGTCAACTAATTAGGTTTATAGTGTTTTCAGTCTTAAGTAATTCAAATTAATAAAATATAGAGCCATTTAGTGAAAAATAAGGTTAAAATAACAGTGAACCATTTGGACACAACTCTTACTTCTCTCAACCACTCGTAAATCTCTTAAGTATCTGTACAAAATTTCAATCTACTAAAAGGATGGTGAATACTACAAGTCCACTTCAAGTGATCATACGTCACGTTTACTAACAAACATGGTTCTTGCATGAGGCCCATGCATTCAGTAAGGATATGAAAGCCAAGTTTAGTTTTCAGTAACTGAATTAATTTAATGTAGGGCTGGAGAATAAATCGATTTTAAATTGAAATTTGAATTATTTGGTTTGGGCAGTGGGTGGGGGAAAAAGGAATATCATGAAAATTAATTTTTCTCCATTCTCAAGAGTAAATATGGTAGCTTCCAGCTCTAACCCCATCCTCAACCTTCAACTTAAATTTTTATCTCATTCCAGCGAAGCTGAAAGGAGCTAATGTGGCGTCTATCCATCTGGCCATCCGTCCACATTTCACGGGAATCGCTACTCTTCCTAGGCAATTGCCCTGATGCTCACCAATCTCACAACAATCCTCTTGTGGGTTTGCATCTAAGCTGTGCTCAAATTCAAAGGTCAGGACATCTGGGCAGTTAGGTGATTTCATGAAAATTGCGACTCTTTCTAGGCAATTGCCCCACTGGTGACCAAACTCACTTGCAGTAAGCCTCAGGAGGGTCTGCATCCAGATTGTGCTCAAGGTCAAAGGACAGGATACCCGGGCACTTAGATGATTTTAGAAAAATCACGCACTCACAATGATCCTCAGGCAGGTCTGCATCCAGGTCGAGGTCATAGTCAAAGGTCAAGAGATCTGGGCATTTTATGATTTCACAAAAAAATGTTACTCCTCCTATCTGACTTTAAGTACATCCTAGATGGGTCTGTATCTATGCTGTGCTTAAGGTCAAGGTCAACGGTCAGGAGATCTGAGCGCTCCCGGGGTGATTTCATCAAGCCAGAACGAGCTGCTCCATCACTGACGGTCTGGTTAAAAAAAAAAAAAAAAAAAAGTTAAGTTGGGACTTTGTTAATCGGAAATGTGTGGATTCATCTTTGTTTGAGTAAACCTGTATTTTTAAAAAAGATTTGGTATGGTTAAAGCCCTGTTTGTGCTTGATACCCAATAGGGAATCTTTTTTTTTTTTTTTTTTTTTTTTTTGAAAAAAAATATTTAAAATAATTCTGTCTTCAATTCCAAAATACTGCTTAAAATCAAATAGGGGGGTGAGGGGGAATAAAAAGAAATTAATAAATCAGGATTTTACTTTAAGGCCATATCGCCCAGTTAAGATGATACTGATAATTCCCAAGGGATCTTGCAAATGTTAAGTGCACACTACATAGCTCTGAAAAATGGTGATAAATCACTGATTAAAAGAGTTCCCATCAATTGTACACTTAAATTTATTTGAAGTGATAGTTCATTTTGAGTTACTTTTTAAAAACTTATTTACATTGACTTTATTTTAACTATTTATAAGTTTAGTAGAAACAAAGAACTACAATTGGGTGTCTTTTGTTTAGGCAGGAAAATGAATGTACCTCTTTCGGCCCTTTTCCAATAGTACCTACTCAGCCCTACTCACCTCAACTCTACTTGGTTTGTAAGGTTTTCCATTAGTACCTGATACCAGGTACTTTTTTTGGGCCCTTCTTCAGTGAGGTTCCAACTATGCTGAGTTGAGCTGAAAATGTGATATCAACGGATTGCAGGCCACTGATTGGCCAGGGCGTAACATCAGTGGATGAGAGCGACGTCTTCACAAGATTCAAAACCGCCATTTGTAAATTCGGCCATGTGTTTTTATTTCTGTGACAGTCAACGAAATAAATGGCTACACACAAATCAATACAGTCACAAAACACTCACCATCTTCCCCGTGAGCAGCCATCAGCTCAGAGACCTGGTATTTCATTTTGGAACGTTCCACCGGCACCAGGGCTGTAAACTTCATAGGCTGAAAAGTTCATATAGTGGTCAAATTTGATTAAATGTGGTTATTTTTCAACAGTCTTCCTGTCGGTACGCACAGTTCTTCCATTGGTGTTGCAGAGGTTGGATCCCTGTGCTTGAAAAATAAACTACATTTGGTCAAATTTGACAGCTATGAGCTTTTCAGCCCCGTCGGCCCTGCTTCAGCGGAGTGACCCGAAATGTATACCAGGAGGTCTCCGAGCTGATGGCTGCTCACGGGGAAGATGGTGAGTGTTTTGTGATTTTAAAGATCTTTTACATTATTTATCAGTGAAAACGTCAGCATGTAAAGAACATAACGGGATGACGGGCCGCCTTCCTGTAATAAACCCAACCCCACCCACTTGAGGTGGTACTTGGTTGAAATGGAAAAACCACACCATGTCGAGCCGAGTAGGTACTAGTGGAAAAGGGGCTTTATAGTTCATATGTAATTTTCAGTTATTACTGACAGTAATGCATAGCTTTTACCTAAGATTCAGAAAAAACCCACTGGTGTTACTCTTAACATTTATTTGATAATAATTTCCTTTTTAAAAAAAATAAATACACAAATATTAATGTTACATTGCTTGCACCCAGCAACAGCACATTTTTGATCTAGACAACACAAGATGAATATTGGACACTAACTAAAGAGCTCATTTTAAACTAGGGGCATCTGCAGCACTGCGTGCTCCTTTTAAAAGCAGCCCTTGTGAAACCGCTGTGGTATAACACTGGAAAGATAAACATACGGCACATGACAGTGACGAAAAGGTGGAAGCACAAACTCAATATTTACAAAACTACTGCAATGCTCAAAAGTGGGCTGAAGTTCAGATTCTGACCACTGAAACAAGATATTAGGAAAGAAAACAATTTGGATATGTCTTTTGTTAAATAAGATAGCAACAGGGTGTGGAATATGCCTTTAATTTATTGTCTTCCTTCCAGATCTTTAAACCAAACCAACAATTGATTGTTTTGGCTTTTGTTATTGTGATACTCTGTTTAAAAAAAAAAAATCAACATATTATGAAGCATTATGATTTGGTTTGAGTGACCATAGTAATGCTTATTTTAAAATCCCTGAATGCATACCAAGATCAGCTGTTTTGTAGACTGTTTTCAGCGAGACTGGAACACAGATCCCCCCCCCCTAAAAAAAAGCAGAATACCAATATAAAAATAATAAATGCACAAAAAAACCCAAACAAATCAGGCTGCCTAAGTGCTAAATTTTCTAACTAAATATACCATTTTCTAAACACCACCGTTTTCACAACCAGAGCATAGATGCATTATCAAGGTGTAATTAATCAATGCTTAATAAAAGCGAGCAGGAATTCCTCCATCTAGTGTCAGCCCCGCGAACCAACACCAGAACACCTACTTCAACACTTAGTAGCTTGTGGGATTTACTGTAACTGTACACGGAAACAGGCAAACACACGTGTATTTTTTGTGCAACAAGTAAAGACCGATAACACAGAAAACATTAATGGAACCAAACATATTGACATATTTTCATAGTGAAACAAGAGGTGGGGGATCCCACTCGAGATTCCGGTCCCAACGGGGGAGGCGCCATATCTTGTTCTGGCAGGATTTGGCACAAATTAAGCCCTGCCTCCAGCCTTTTGACCATTTATCTGCTACAGTTTTTCTGTATGCCATAAAATAACACTGAGGAATGCCTCTGTACTTCCTGATTGTGTATTAAATTATTTGTTTGCCTGCATCTTTGTTTCTACTTTGCTGTCTTGCTTTTCTTTGTCTCATATCGATCTTGCCCTCTCTCAGCACCACTGTGTCTCCTTCAGGTTAGTCATTTTTAAAATAACATGCTTCTTATTGGTCATGTAGTTGCTAGGAAGCAACAATTTATTAATTGTTAATTTATTAATTTACTGTTAACAGCAAATGCAAAATATTTGGAGGCAAACTGACTATTCTTATGTTTTATTTTGGTCATGTGCATCAGTTTGGTGACATTTCTGATGTTGGAAGAAAGAGGCTCTTGTGCCTCTCTGGAGCCATGACCATATCTGCTAAAAGCCTTGTGTGCATACGCCAGTACAGCTTGCCAGCAGCATAAATGTGGGGGGTGGTGAGGCTTCCCGGTTGTGATGCAGTAATCATGTTAATGTCCAGGCCCGTGACTCATTGATCGAGTTCTTCTGGAAGGAAAGGGAGGTGGAGCGTTTTACCACGGAGACCCTTAGTCCCACTGTTGCTGCTGTCAGCCTCTAATGGCTGACTCTGCAGCTGACTTCAACAAGAAAGCCATGTCATTGTTTGGTATAAAAGAACATCTTTTTCTGTTTTATGAGCTACAAAACATAATCTCAAATAGTCTTGTGTTGAAGCAGAGGAAATGGTTGTTATTAAAGGACATTCCTCTGTAATCTCCAAATAAATACAATGCTGGAGAGAGACACTGGGTTCAAGGATCTTTTTAACACTAACATGAATTTTATCTATGAGTGTAGTGTTTTGTCTGGGTTTGTTTAGAGTAGTAGATTAGCTGTGACACATTACATTAATTGTAGTTTTAAAGGCGTTTTTCCCAGCAGCCAATCTGATGCAAAAACTGGAGGCTAGGTTCTATCCTTTGACACCCCGCACCCCCTCCCCTTTCTCTTGACCTTGGTTACTGACATCCCTAACCACTGTTTGTCCAACTTAATGTTTTGCTTCTGCTATTCCCGCTGCCTGCCTGCCTGCCTGCGTAGAATGTCTCTGGAGGTTATGACCATCCTCTGTCGCTGTGAGAATATCGAAACATCGGAGGGTGTACCCCTGGATGTGACAGGGGTGGCTCAGGTAATTCTTTTAAAAAAGACCCCCACCCCAAACAAAGCAGCGGCTGAAAGGAAGCCAAAGGAGGACATTTCAACTAACCGGCTAACGTTTTCTCTGTGTTCTCATCTTCATTGCTTTTTTTTCTTCTTCTTACAGTCAAAGGGAGACACTCAGCTGGCACTATCTTGGCTTGAGCTCTGAATCACCTTTGGCAACGGGGTCATTAAATGAATATTTAAGACATTTTTGAAAAGGATCATAAGAATCCAAGGAAAAATCAAATTTTGATCAAATTTGATTTTAAAAGACATGAAAGTGATCATTTTTAAAACAGCTTCTCACTTTGCTCCGTTGTTAGTGATCTGGAGTCCTTGGGTGAATGGTTTCACTTTGTCCTGTTTTTTTTCCTTTTCCTGTGTTCTGTTCCTTCCCCTCATTTGCTTTCCCTGCGAACATATCAATTTTTATTTTTTATTTTTCCACATTCTTCACAGGATAACGCTTGAGATTATGACCCTGCAGCCCAAGTGTGAGGATGTAGAGACAGCGGAGGGTGTAGCTATTACTGTCACTGGGGTGGCTCAGGTAAATCACCACACTTTCCTGGGAATGCCAGTTCAGACTCCACTAACCCTCCCTCCCCCCTCCTTTTCTCTTGTACCTGCCCATAATTACAGCAGCGGTGCTGTTTCATACAGAGGGCTCAAGTTCATATGTAAGGCTATATATCTTTATTTGGACATTAAGGTGACGTACACAGGGATATTGACTTCATGACTGACCCTCATCTTGGCCCAGTACACCCAGGTGAACTTAAATACAGTCAGACTGAAGGTAGCATAGGGTCAAAAGATCTAACATGCCTTTTCATTTCAATAAGACCATGAATATTCAGAATTTATTTGGCATTCCTGCAGCTGATGACACTTAAGCCAGATCTGTCCCTGATTCAACATGTGACTGGTACTGGTAGTAGTCACTGACTGTAAATAAAGATGAATGACATGACGGCTCTCTAAAAAGGAAGCATGCACATCTGGAACATCCTCTGGTGGCTGGTTTAAGTTGAACGACAAGTCCTGACTTACCTCATTAGTGTGTGTTGCATTTTGCCAAACCAAAAATATTCCCCCGAGTAAATTTTCCATAGATTGTTTCTCTTTGCAAGTAATTCTCATCCTGCTGCTACATGTTCTAATATTCGTTTTCCTTTTAGGTTTTAATAAGTTATTGGATACTACAGTGTTTCCCCTAGGTTTACAGCTTTTGGGGGAATGGGGGGGGCACAGTAGCGCACTAACACTTAAAGCAGGGATGTCCAACCTTTTTATGGTCAAAAAAGTATCAAACAAATACAAGAAAAGGTTTCAAAATTAAGATGCAAGAGGTAGTAATTTTACAAATGTAATAAGTTAATGAGAAAAAGTTACAATTTTATAAGAAAAGCTGCAAAATTTAAAAAAAAAAATTAGTTGACATTGGTTCTTCAAATGCATTTTGTTAATTTGTGTAGCATGATTTTGAGATGGACAACTGTTTTTTTATTTTTTTTTTTTGTCTCTCCCCCCCCCCCCCCCCCCCCCCAGGTTTGGGGACATGCCCCCCTCCCTTTTTTTCTGCATATAGTATGCTGACAGGGAACCAGATCACCAAACTGTGTGTGCCATGGGAGAATGAGTTAATAAAACAACTTTTTATGGAGCCCATGCTCTCAAATCAGTGGCAAATACTCTGGGCTTATGACTCAAACTTCCATATATTCAGCCTCATTCAGCCGTGGCACAGCATGGTGGTTTGGGTTGGTGGGAGAAACGGCACGGTTTGTTTGTAGTCAGTGCATTGGACCTGTGTATGGGGGTGTGAGGAGATGTGTTCTTGACCTCACCTTAGTGTTCTGTGGATGGTTTTGTTCGGGATTGCCATGCTTGGTCTTGTGGTGACATTTTGCATTGGCAGAAAGCAGCGGAAACTGAGAAGAAACGGCTGAGCGAGGTGAGCTTGGTACGACAGTGGTCAGCTGGCTGTGTGCGACTACCGTTCACAATCCACCCCTGCTTCTCTTTTTATTTTTCCGTGACAGCTCCCAACCCCTCCAAAAAATCTTCATACACGCTGTGTCTCTTCTTGTAAATATAAAGCTATTGAGTGCTGATGTGAAAAAATATGGTAACTATGTGAAAATGTCGGGTGCATTTTGCAATCCAATCTGTTAAATCAGAGGACAAGAGAAGCAACCATTGAACTAGATCAGTGTATTCCAGTCAACCACTGAGTTGCACTGAGTTTGACACGGGGTGACAAAATTAAAAGGCTTGCAAAAATGCCAATGACTCAAAATGATACAGTAGTGACCAGCAACAAAGGATTAGTTATTGGTGTTCATGTATTTACTGTACTTATTTGGACCCAGAGCAGGAGAGCTACTCTGGCCGCTACTCGCAGGAGAGTGAGTGTTGCCATCTTCACCACCCTTGGGGGGCGTTTTAAAAACTGATATTTTTGTCTGCCTTTCAGGGGGATGTCGCGCGTGTATGTTTGCACGCGCATCAGGGCGGAGACAGAAATGACATGTCATTGGTAAAATGGTAAATATACAGTCGTGAAAAAATTAGGACACCCTGTATAAGCCTGTGTTTTTTTGTTTGTTTTTTTGTTTTTGTTTTTTTTTAACATTCTGCCATATGGATATTTAATATCAATGTTAAAAATACTGGGAGATTCAGGTAATACAACTAAACAATTAAAAATGAATTAAAGACTTTGCAAATTTTCTGTAAAATGTAGTTCTAAACAAATAGTGAGGAATAAATTAGGATACCTCCCCATCTTTTTTAGGACACCCCCACATTCATTTCCACTTACAGTGGCTAAAATAAATTTTAAAAAATGCAAATAAAAACAAAAAGAAGGTTAGACATACAGTGGCGTGAAAAAGTGTTTGCCCCCTTCCTGATTTCTCTTTTTTTTTGTACATTTGTCATACTTAAATGTTTCAGATCATTGAACAAATTTAAATATTAGACAAAAATAACACAAGTAAACACAAAATGCAGTTTTTAATTGAAGGTGTTTATTATTATTAAGGGAAAAAAAATCCAAACCTACATGGCCCTGTGTGAAAAAGTGATGAAAGCAGAGTTCAGTTTTCTAGCCATTTCTCAAGCTTTGGGACTTCAGCGAACCAGAGTGAGAGCCATTATCCACAAATGGCAAAAACATGGAACAGTGGTGAACCTTCCCAGGAGTGGCTGGCTGACCAAAATTACCCCAAGAGCGCAGCGATGACTCATCCAAGAGGTCACAAAAGACCCCACAACATCCAAAGAACTGCAGGCCTCACTTGGCTCAGTTAAGGTCAGTGTTAATGACTCCACCATTAGAAAGAGACTGGGCAAAAATGGCCTGCATGGCAGAGTTCCAAGACGAAAACAACTGCTGAGCAAAAAGACAATAAAGGCTCGTCTCAGTTTTGCCAGAAAACATCTTGATGATCCCCAAGACTTGATAAAATACTCTGTGGACTGGCGAGACAAAAGTTGAACTCTCTGGAAGGTGTGTGTCCCATTACATCCGGCCTAAAAGTAATACAGCATTTCAGAAAAGGAACATCATACCAACAGTAAAATATGGTGGTGGTAGTGTGATGGTCTGGGGTTGTTTTGCTGCTTCAGGATAAGATAAGCCTTTATTAGTCCCACAATGGGGAAATTCCAGGATTGCAACAGCACAGGGATAGCAACACTCAGAGCAACAATCAGAAGGCAAGAAAAAACAAGAGCAGCTAGTATACATATGTACATATTAATATAAATATACTGTATATATACAGTATAGACACACAGTGCGGAGCATTGTGGTTGGTGGATGTGCAGCAGAAAGTCTAAGCTCTCTCTCCGCGGATGCGGCGGGCCAGCTGGATGTCTTTGGGCATGATGGTGACCCTCTTGGTGTGGATGGCGCACAGGTTGGTGTCCTCGAAGAGACCCACCAGGTAGGCCTCGCTGGCCTCCTGCAGAGCCATGACGGCAGAGCTCTGGAAGCGCAGGTCGGTCTTGAAGTCCTGAGCGATCTCCCTCACCAGGCGCTGGAAGGGCAGCTTAAGGATGAGCAGCTCCGTGGATTTCTGGTAGTGACGGATCTCTCTCAGAGCCACGGTACCGGGCCTGTAACGGTGAGGCTTCTTCACTCTGCCGGTGGCTGGAGCGCTTTTTCGAGCAGCCTTGGTGGCCAGCTGCTTCCTGGGGGGCTTTTCCTCCAGTAGATTTACGGGCGGTCTGCTTGGTTCTTGCCATCGCTCTTTATTATTCTGTTTTATATTTCTTGCACGCCGCCTAAACTCCAGCCCGGCACCCGCGTCGTTTTTGCTTCAGTTCCCCGGTATGTCGAGTTTCTCTGTTAGCACCGGGTGGCGGTTGAGTGCTAGCTAGCTCTTCCCTGCTGTATCGTCTCCTGCTGTAAACAGTGGCTCCGTCCGCCGACTCGGGAGACCTTTGGGGCGATCTGTGTGTCCGTGATATATATAGAGTGAAAGGTGTGCCGGATCAGAAAGTTATCACCGGATCAGAAAGAAGAAGGAAGATAAAAAGACTCAGAATTGAGCCGCTGTTGCAAAAGGCAGCCAACTCGTGTGGCGCCGGAACCGGAAGAGGATCTGGAAGACTGTGGTAAATGGAACCATGAATCCTGCTGTCTACCAAAAAATCCTGAAGGAGAATGTCCGGCCATTTGTTCGTGACCTCAAGCTGAAGCGCACTTGGGTTCTGCAGCAGGACAATGATCCAAAACACACCAGCAAGTCCACCTCTGAATGGCTTAAGAAAAACAAAATGAAGACTTTGAAGTGGCCTAGTCAAAGTCCTGACCTGAATCCAATTAAGATGCTGTGGCATGACCTTAAAAAGGCGGTTCATGCTGGAAAACCCTCCAATGTGGCTGAATTACAGCAATTCTGCAAAGATGAGTGGGCCAAAATTCCTCCACAGAGCTGTAAAAGACTCATTGCCAGTTATTGCAAATGCTTGATTGCAGTTGTTGCTGCTAAGGGTGGCCCAACCAGTTATTAGGTTTAGGGGGCAATCACTTTTTCACACAGGGCCATGTAGGGTTGGCTTTTTTTTTTCCTCTTAATAATAAACACCTTCATTTAAAAACTGCATTTTGTGTTTACTTGTGTTATCTTTGTCTAATATTTAAATTTGTTTGATAATCTGAAACATTTAAGTGTGACAAACATACAAAAAAAATGAGAAATCAGGAAGGGGGCAAACACTTTTTCACACCACTGTAGATACGTCAACATTTCTTAATAAATAACTGAATATTTAAAGGGGTGTCCAAATTTTTTCACATGACTGTATATAGTGCTTTTTTACTCATCTCTGGATAACCAAAGCGCTTTACAGATCCTGCTATCCACCCATTCAAACACTGATTACAGCGTCGCTGCCATGCACAGGCGCTGGCCTGACCCACCCGGAGCAACTGGGGTTCAGTGTCTTGCTTGAGGATACTTCGACATACAGAGGGAGCAGGAATTGAACCACCGATCCTCTGATCAGTAGTCGGCCACATTACACCTGCACCACAGCTTCCTCCCATTGTGTAAATATCATAGGGCTATTTAGTTTGTTAAATTAAAGGCCAAGGTAAGGCAACCTTAAGGGATTTATGTTGTGATCTGGTGCTATATAGAAAATAAAATTAAATAAAAATTAACTTGACCTTCAAGGGGGCAGGGAGAAACACTGTAGGGGAAACACTGTACTATAAAAATGGGAGTGCGGTCAAGATTGAGCTTGGTTTTGATTGATCATGTTTGGCTGAGCAGACTGCGTGCTGCTGTTTACATGCTCATCAAGTCCCTTCACATACACCCATAACAGGCAAATGTATGGCCAGGAATTTGATACCGTGGCTCAGTTTCATGATCACTACTGCCCATACTGTGACTGCAAATGACTTCACCTGAGTAAGATGGCAGTGTCATAAATCCAGGAGGTAGAGCTTCACTTTTTCTACAATGGAAGTGGCAACACTGTCCATATTTATATGCAGTCTATAGAAGCATCATAATGGAAAAATGGCTACATCTCCTGAATCTATTGAATGTAATAGGTGTTAAGGCTTAAAAATTCAAAAAACTAAATTTTTACCATTGTAATTATTTGGCATGAAGTCATCAAACATGTAGTAGCACACAAAGTCTGTGGTCCTTGCATGACTTTGACTTAGTGTCCTGGCATGATAAGAAAAACAACTTGTCAGCTTGATGTTTTGGTTTTTTTTTTGGTTCAGTATCTGTGCATTTTTATTAAATGTGTGTGTATTGGTCGTGTGCGTGTGTCTCAACCATTTATTTGTTCAGTCTAGCTCTAGGGCTGTCATGTTTGAATTTAAATTTGGAACAAATGGATATTCAGATCTGTAGAATTTTAAGTTCTTTATCATCTCTGTAAGAATATGCTCTGATCCGACGCATCGCCCAAATAAAGCAACAAATACAGCAGAAAATGTTTTTATGGATTTTCTTGTCAAATCAGTGCCGAAATTTACATTTATTTTTTTTTTAAAGTTTGTGATGTCAAAGAGAAAGTCCATTATTAAAACTGCTGACTGATTTCAGTGAAATTTGAATAGAAAAGTACCTTGCCGCTCGCCCAAAGATGCTGGGATAGGCTCCAGCCCCCCCACAACCCGAAAAGGATTAAATGGAAGAAGATGGATGGATGGAAGTAGAGCTTGGGCCATGGAAGAAGAATAAAATTTTGGAGCAAATGAGAATAAAGGATAGTTTTTTCTACTTTCTTTAATATTGCAAGGTTAGCTTTTCCTGAGAATTATACATGGAACTTGATGAAAAACTATTGGTGTTTTGGAAGGTGGTATCTATGAATGTGTGAAATACTGGTATTGTGGAAGGGTTTGGTTTGAGCACTTGGGTCTTGGCAGAAGTATAAGTCCTCTACATAGTTTCTATTTGTGTTTTTTAAGACGTAAACTTAACATTAAATGAATCCTTTCATCTCAATATCTTCTTTATATTTATCTCTCTTTACAGCTTTTCTGCAAAACCATAAGTACATTGTTGAATTTGTAAATTCCAGAGTGTGCATCTGTAAGAGCATGCTGGAGATAATTTTTTTTTTCTTTTATTTAAAAAAACAATAAAAATCCAAAACTGCAAGTAAGATTTTTTTTTTTTTTTTTTTTTAATTTAGCCCACACAGAACTCACCTCTTCCTGAATAGTTATACCAAACATACACCCTTTGATTGATAGGATTGTGGATGTAGTGATGTACATTTCATAACAGCAAGCTCTGGCGCTGCTCTAGTGCTACGAGTTATAAAATTTAGGTGCACGTGTTCCATAAATGCTTCCAAAATTGAATTAAATGTTTTCCATCTTGATCCTTGCCAACCACATTATACTGTATATAATTCATGTATTGAATTTCTTCTGTCATTTGTTAGGGTGATTCCCAAGCCACTGATTTTATAAAACCAAACCTGTATGTCTAATTGCAACACTGGTGTTCTGGTGTTAAATATAAAACAGTATTGTGTTTTTGAAAAACAAATTAACCATAGATATTGTCTCAGTACTAGACTGTGAGTCTTGTTTTGCCTTGTGAAAGTTAGTGGCTTGCAAAGATATTCAACCCCTCAACAGTTTTCCTATTTTGTTACGTTGCAGTGTCTTGCTACAGTCATTTAAATTCATTTTTTCTTATTAATCTACACTTAATACCCCATAATAACAAAGTGAAAACAGAAGTTTAGATTTTTTTTTGTAAATTTATTAAAAGAAAAAAAACTTAAACATCACATGTGCATAAGTATTCAGACACTGCTAAGAACCTTGAAATTTAACTTGAGTGTCTCCATTTTCTCTTGATTTTTGGTGAGATGTTTCTGCACATTGGGCCATATTACAAGGATGCGGTCAATCATCAGTTGTCACTGATACAGAACGTGTTTATGGGTGTTTCAAAGTTCATTTCCTTATCACAGCAGCGCAGAATCGAATTTTCCGCCTGGCCCAAGGTGAGAAGAGGCCAGTCTAATTATTCAGATGTGCGTTTTGGATAATCAGTCCAAAGCACTCCTGCTCATTCCTTTAATGCAAAGAGGCTCATTATCTAAAGTGAACTCTGATCATGATGACTTGTTTAAAACGGGTTTTGCGCTGTCCAGAGCCCGTGTGTGTGAGTAAAAATGGTACTGCTGCTTAGTAACAATGAAAACATCAATCACAGTTGATGCCCAGTAAGTTATTTTAAAGAGAACAAACGGGAAGAATGTTGAGCTGAAAAATCGGCTGAATAGTGTAATGTAGTGCACACGAATGCAACACACAGACATGAATGGGTTTGAAACTTCAGGAAAAGAGGGTGATGCCTGTGCAAATTTTCATAAACTTTCATTGATGATTGCGCGGAAGATGCTCCCAGCCTGTGGGGCGATGGAGGGCTCCCTCTCCTGTTGCTTTCGCCAACCGAGAGTCTCCCCCATTTTGTGTGGGGGTCTGCCGCTTCCCATCCGCCGCCAGCTGACGGGTGGCAGTCAGGACGCTTGCTCGGGGAGAATGGGCGCGGTACAGGCAGGCAGGCTCAGCCCGCCTGGAAACCCAGGGGCACGTGGCTGAGGCAGATGTAGACACATCTCCTGTCTCTCTGGGAAGTTCCAGTGAAAGTAAAACACTGCACACTCCTTGTTCATTCATTTATTCCCCTAAAATTAACCACATTAATGCCTAGTAAGTCCGTGATGAAAACAGAAGCGTAGATGGAGTAAAAATCTTCAAACTGGCACGCCTCCTCCTGTGCGCCGCAGCCTCACCAGAACAGACACATTCCCCTAAATCATATATTAATGCCTAATCTATAGACTCCAAAGGTAAGTCAGCAATTAAAAATGAATGTGGATGGAATAAAAAAAATAGTGTGATCATATTATAATTAAAACGATGGGCGATTATATTGTGACTGTTACAACTCTCTCCGTTAAAATAACAGAAACTCCCAGCATGTGCTGTTTCCTCATGAGCTCTGCAGCTGCACAATTTCAAAACACGCCACTGAAATGGCATTAAAGAACGCGCTTCTGACGACAGATCTCCTTAGCCTGATCAAAAGTGGATTGTCATGAAATGCATCATAATAGTAATGTCTCATGTGCGGCACGCACATGAGACTGCGTGCCGCCATGTCTCTTTGAAATAAGCTTCCACCTCTCAGCGCATAGCGGGCACAGCGTCTACTCGTAATTAGATGGTGTGACACAAGATGTAAAAAAAAAAAAAAAATGGACAATGCGCTGACAGAAACTAACACAAACACTGGCGTAAAGTGGGAAGTCTGGCCCAAGACCATCAAAATAGGGCCCATTGTTTGGAGTCCTCCTGTGGTAAACTGATTAGACATGATTTGGAAAGAGACACACCTCTCTAGAGATGGTCTCACAGCTGACAATACATGCAAAAACCAAGCCATGAGCTTGAAGAAACTGCCTATAGAGTTCAGAGACAGGGTTGTTGTAATGCACAGATCTGGGGAAGGCTGCAGAAAAATTTCTGCTACACTGAAGTTTCCCAAGAGCACAGTGGCCTCCATGATACTCAAATGAAAGAAGTTTGTCACAACCAGGACTCTTCTAAGAGCTGGTCACCTAGCCAAACTGAGAAAGTGAGGGAGAAGGGCCTTAGTGAGAGAGGTGACCACAAAACCCTCCGACTGAGGTCCAGAGGTCCTGTGTGAAGATAGGATTAAAAGTTCCAGAAAGACGACCATTGCTACAGCCTACAGCAGATCTGACACGTGAAAGCCTGCTTCAGTCCTTCATGTGCTTTTTTTCAAAACTCCAGAGCTCTGTAGGCACTTCCTCTGACCCCATGGCTCGGATTTTGCTCTGATTTGCATTGTCAGCAGCAGTGTTGGGCAAGTTACTAAAAAATAGTAGCCAATTACAGTTACTAGTTACTTCTTTTCAAAAGTAATTGAGTTACTTTACCAATTACTGCATGGTTAAAGTAACTACTTTCTTGGAAAAGTAACTTTCACATTACTTTTAAATGCATACTTAAATCATCTTGCACACATGGCAAGATAATTAATGGATTACATTACGGACTTATTAATGTCAGGCTGAAAAACAGACTGTTTCAGACAGAGCTTTTAGAACGTGTTCAGTCTGCTTTGTCCTGCCTTGAGAGCTCTTATTGTGGGAAAAATCTGAAGAAAATCAGCACGATATTGCCAGTAATTTCCTCATTTTGGAGTGAGAGTTGGTAACACTGCATAAAGCTGTCCATGTTTATCTTACCTTTATGATATGGATTTAATCCGATGTGCAGTGATCCAAAGAAAATGCCCATTATGCACAGTCCAAATGTCTGCTGTGACAGAGACATGATCCAGTCCCTCAAATTCCTTTTGGAGATCAAAATCTGCCTGATGATTATTGTTGTTATTCAAAAAATCCATTTTTGAATAATCTTTATCCAGGTAGCAAGTTAAGTTTTTTTTTTTAACTTCAGTGGCTCACAGTCTCAGCTGTCTGATGGAAAGTCACTGTTTATAACACATCTTCAGTTTGTAACGACATATCTGGTAATCAGTTGGTTTAATTCTTGCTGGGTCACAAACTGTCCAGATGCATACCTGTGCTTGAAATCCAGCCGTAGCTGTTGAGCCGAGTATTTACACTTTACATTCAGCCGTGGCTGTTCAGAATACAGTAGATCCACTAACACAGTGTTAATTCTTTGCATAGCTAGCCGTTACTTAGCACTAGCTTTGTTGGAGCTTTGTTGCTGTTTTCAAGTGCTTCTCAAGATTGCAGTAGGTCTCAACCAGCACTTTAGCTTGCAACCCACCAATATGCTTTTGTCCTTAACCACGACAAAGGAAAAATAATCTATTTCCATAAAAACAAAGTAGCTTCATCTCTTCCTCCACTCAGTAATGAAAACTCAGCTCTCTGCAACAGGTCATGTTGACTGACTGCTCATCTCAGCTACGATAGGGTCAGTTTGTATATTCATTTATTTGCGCTAAAAATATCTATCCATATTAATAAAATGAGTAACAAGTAATGCAGCTGATCATACTTTAGTAACTGTAATGCATTACTGAATTTTTAAACAGTAATTTCGTTACACAGCACATCACTGCAAAAGTAGTGGCATTACATTAACACATTACTCCCAACACTGGTCACCAGTGAGACCTTCTGTAGAGAGGTGCATGTCTTTCCAAATCATTTCAATTTGGTTTACCACAGAATGACTCCAGACAATGTGTAGAAACATCCATCCATCCATCTTCTACCACTTAATCCTTTTCGGGTCGCAGAGGGGCTGGAGCCTGTCCCAGCATCTTTGGGCGAGAGGCAGGGTACACCCTGGACAGATCACCAATCCATTGCAGCTGTAGAAACATTTCAGCAATAATCAGCAGACACGGGAGACACCGGAGCTAATTTTTAAGTGCTTTAGCAAAGTGCCTGAATACTTAAGCACGTGATATTTTTTTTTCCTTTTTAATAAATTTACAAAAAAATCCCCAATTTTTTTTTTCACTTTGTCATTATAGGGTATTGAGTGTAGATTGAGAAAAAATAATTTAAACAACTGTAGCATGAGGCTGCAACATAACAGAATAGGAAAAATTCTGAGGGCTATGAATACACCTTGTTCCAAATAACAGGCCGTTACATGTTAACATAGGACGTCTTCTTTGATATAACCTTCACAGTTCTTGCATCCATTGAACTTGTGAGTTTTGGGAGAGTTTCTGCTTGAATTTCTTTGCAAGATGTCAGAATAGCCTCCCACAGCTGCTGTTTTGATGTGAACTGCCTCTAAACCTCAGATCTTTTGCTTGAGGATGCTCCAAAGGCTCTCAATAGGGTTGAGGTCAGGGTAGGATGGGGGCCACACCATGAGTTTCTGTCTTTTCTATGCCCTTAACAGCCAGTGACAGAGGTATTCTTTGCAGCATGAGATGGTGCATTGTCATGCATGAAGATAATTTTACTACAGAAGGCACGGTTCTTCTTTTTGTAGCATGGAAGAAAGTGGTCAGTCAGAAACTCTATATACTTTGCCGAGGTCATTTTCACACCTTCAGGAACTGTAAAGGGGCCTACCAGCTCTCTCCCCATGATTCCGGCCCAAAACATGACTCCACTACCTTCTTGCTGACGTTGCAGCCTTGTTGAGAAATAGTGGCCATCCGCCAACCATCCACTACTCCATCCATCTGGACTGTCCAGGGTTGCCTGGCGCTCATCGGTAAACAAGACTGTTTGAAAATTAGTCTTCATGTATTTCTGGGCCCACTGCAACCGTTTCTGCTTGTGAGCATTGATTAGGGGTGGCCAAATAGTAGGTTTATGCACAACTGCAAGCCTCTGGAGGATCCTACACCTTGAGGTTTGTGGGACGCCAGAGGCACCAGCAGCTTTAAATACCTGCTTGCTGCTTTGTAATGGCATTTTAGCAGCTGCTCTCTTAATCTGATGAATTTGTCTGGCAGAAACCATCCTCATTATGCCTTTATGTGCACAAACCCATCTGTGCTCTGAATCAGCCACAAATTTCTTCACAGTACAATGATCACGCTTTTCGTGAAATGTTTTCATACCTTGTCCAAGGCATGGCACTATTTGATGCTTTTCGACAGCAGAGAGATCCTTTTTCGTTCTCATATTGCTTGAAACCAGTGGCATGCTTAATAATGTGGAACATCCTTAAGTAGTTTGCCTTTAATTGACAGGTGTCTGAGATTGATATCAGTGATCCAAAGAGTCCTGAGACACAATACCATCCATGAGTTTAATTGAAAAACAAAAAATTGAATGTTTATGACACTAAAATCCCATTTGCATAATAATTTGGAACGTGGTGTACTTTTGCAAGCTGCTGTTTTTTCTTGTAAATGTAGTTGCTTGCATTTAAAGGAGTGTACGAAAATGATGGATTTTCTCTTTGATAAAGTGCTTCCTAATATATCACTGTTTGCTGCATTTCTATGATATGCTCCTGTTCATTTTTTGTCTGCATGTCAGTATTTGTTTTGGTGTATGAAAGGTGATGCCTCACTGTTGGTTCTGTATTTTAGCCACTGTTTGGCCAGTGTTCCTCTTCTGTGTTTTTCCTACATGTATGCTGACAATGAGCCCACTGTTTGGAGCAGGACAACCCCCCCGCTTTCACATAGTTTATAGAGAAGCTCATCATGGTCACAGTTTGATTAAGCCAAAGCCATTATGTAGCATGTCCATGCCAACAGGAGTATGTTCCTCCTCAGTTTAAAGAGACATGGAGGAAGGTGTTTGATTTAAATATTTTAGAGAACAAGAGCAGCATAATAATCTGGGATACTCATTTCTGTTCTTCATTCATCTTCTTCCGCTTAATCCTTTTTGGGTCGCGGGGGTGCTGGAGCCTATCCCCGCATCTTTGGGCGAAAGGCAGGGTACACCCTGGACAGATGGCCAGTCCATCGCAGGGCCAACACAGAGAGACAGACAACCATTCACTCTCACAGTCATACCTAAGGACAATTTAGAATCCCCAGTTTGATGCCAATTAACCTAACTTGCATGTTTTTGGCATGTGGGAGGAAACCGGAGAAATCCCGGAGTAAACCCACGCAGACACGGGGAGAACATGAAAACACCACACAGATCACTGTTGCTCAGGGGCTGGGATCGAACCAGGGATCCCATGGCCAAGGGTGAGTTGCTGTGCTGCCGCAGTGCTAACCACTGCGCCACCGCTCTTCGTCAGGATTAAATCTTTTAAATTATATTTTGCCCTGTGACATTCACAATCACTGTTTTTATCCTTTTTAAAAAGATTAACAGCTGGTTGTCACAAAAATTAGACCCATGGAAGGACCAAAAAATGAATCAGAAAAGATAAGATAAACCTTTATTAGTCCCACAGTGGGGAAATGACACCCAAAAATATAAATTTGGTCTGAACATAAGCGCTTCACTCTGTCAGGTTATACAGTGGGGCAAAAAAAGTATTTAGTCAGCCACCAATTGTGCAAGTTCTCCCACTTAAAAGATGAGAGAGGTCTCCAATTTTCATCATAGGTATACCTCAACTATGAGAGACAAAATGAGGAGGAAAAAAAAATCCAGAAAATCACATTGAAGGATTTTTAATGAATTAATTGGTAAATTCCTTGGTAAAATAAGTATTTGGTCAATAACAAAAGTTCATCTCAGTACTTTGTTATATACTCTTTGTTGGCAATGACAGAGGTCAAACGTTTTCTGTAAGTCTTCACAAGGTTTTCACACACTGTTGCTGGTATTTTGGCCCATTCCTCCATGCAGATCTCTAGAGCAGTGATGTTTTGGGGCTGTCGCTGGGCAACATGGACTTTCAACTCCCTCCAAAGATTTTCTATGCGGTTGAGATCTGGAGACTGGCTAGGCCACTCCAGGACCTTGAAATGCTTCTTACGAAGCCACTCCTCCATTGCCCAGGCAGTGTGTTTGGGATCATTGTCATGCTGAAAGACCCAGCCATGTTTCATCTTCAGTGCCCTTGCTGGTGGAAGGAGGTTTTCACTCAAAATCTCACGATACATGGCCCCATTCATTCTTTCCTTTACACGGATCAGTCGTCCTGGTCCCTTTGCAGAAAGACAGCCCCAAAGTATGATGTTTCCACCCCCATGCTTCACAGTAGGTATGGTGTTCTTTCTCCTCCAAACACGACAAGTTGAGTTTTTACCAAAAAGTTCTATTTTGGTTTCATCTGACCATATGACATTCTCCCAATCCTCTTCTGGATCATCCAGATGCTCTTTAGCAAACTTCAGACGGGCCTGGACATGTACTGGCTTAAGCAGTGGGACACGTCTGGCACTGCAGGATTTGAGTCCCTGGCGGTGTAGTGTGTTACTGATGTAGCCTTTGTTACTTTGGTTCCAGCTCTCTGCAGGTCATTCACTAAGTCCCCCCATGTGGTTCTGGGATTTTTGCTCACCATTCTCGTAATCATTTTGACCTCACGGGGTGAGATCTTGCGTGGAGCCCCAGATCGAGGGAGATTATCACTGGTCTTGTATGTCTTCCATTTTCTAATAATTGCTCCCACAGTTGATGTCTTCACGCTAAGCTGCTTACCTATTGCAGATTCAGTCTTCTCAGCCTGGTGCAGGTCTGCAATTTTGTTTCTGGTGTCCTTTGACAGCTTTTTGGTCTTGGCCATAGTGGAGTTTGGAGTCTGACTGTTTGAGGTTGTGGACAGGTGTCTTTTATACTGATAACGAGTTCAAACGGGTGCCATTAATACAGGTAACGAGTGGAGGACAGAGGAGCCTCTTAAAGAAGAAGTTACAGGTCTGTGAGAGCCAGAAATCTTGCTTGTTTGTAGGTGACCAAATACTTATTTTACCAAGGAATTTACCAATTACTTCATTAAAAATCCTTCAATGTGATTTTCTAGATTTTTTTTTTTCTCATTTTGTCTCTCATAGTTGAGGTATACCTATGATGAAAATTGGAGACCTCTCTCATCTTTTAAGTGGGAGAACTTGCACGATTGGTGGCTGACTAAATACTTTTTTTCCCCGCTGTATCTCTAAAAGGGCTGGAGGTGTGGCAGAGGAAAGGTGGCGTCATTAGGTGGATCAGAGGGAGGGGAAGCAGATCATAAGTTAAGGGAAAAAAAGATTGCTGGTGTTTCGCACACATCCTTATTCCAGCCTCAGCCATGGCTCTGCTCCCCCTGCTGTCTGTGTGAGCTGGCCTTTGTGTGTTTGTGTGGCCTTCTTGCAGCCTTTTATTTTCAGATGCGTTTCCCTGGAATGACGACCGTCTCTCCTGACTTTGTGTTACCCTCATTTCTGGTATGAGTGCATGATGCTAAACAAAACTATATGTACACCTCTCGCCTAAGGACCCAGCTCACTCTCTTTTTTCTTACAGCACCAGTGGACCACAGTGTTGCCCAAATCCTTTAAAATCCTATTTTAATTTGACAGCCTAGATGAGCTCTCCCCCACTGACTTCCCCTTATATATTTGTTTTAAACCTCCAAAGGTCATTGTTTATGGTTTTTCTGTGATTTTATTTAAATGTCCTCCTTGCTGTTTATCTCACTTAATCTTTTTGAATTATTCTGGTTGATGTTTGATGGCTTGGGATGGGAATGCACTACAGAATAATAGATGCTGAATAATACAGTATCTCACAAAAGTGAGTGCACCCCTCACATTTTTGTAAATATTTTATTATATCTTTTCATGGGACAACACTGAAGATATGACACTTTGATACAATGTAGTCAGTGTACAGCTTGTATAACTGTGAATTTGCTGTCCCCTCAAAATAACACAGCCATTAATGTCTAAACCGCTGGCAACAAAAGTGAGTACACCCCTAAATGGAAAAAGTCCAAACTGTACCCAATTAGCCATTTTCCCTCCCCGGTGTCATGTGACTTGTTAGTGTTACAAGGTCTCAGGTGTGAATGGGGAGTAGGTGTGTTAAATTTGGTGTTATTGCTCTCACACTCTCTCATACTGGTCACTGGAAGTTGAATATGGCACCTATGGCAAAGAACTCTGAGGATGTGAAAAAAAGAATTGTTGCTCTACGTAAAGATGGCCTAGGCTATAAGAAGATTGCCAACACCCTGAAACTGAGCTGCAGCACGGTGGCCAAGACCATACAGCGGTTTAACAGGACAGTTTCCACTCAGAACAGGCCTTGCCATGGTTGACCAAAGAAGTTGAGTGCATGTGCTAAGCGTCATATCCAGAGAGTGTCTTTTGAAAATAGATGTAAGAGTGCCGCCAGCATTGCTGCAGAGGTTGAAGGGGTGGGGGGTCAGCTCAGGGGTCAGCTCAGACCATATGCCACACACTACATCAAATTGGTCTGCATTGCTGTCATCCCAGAAGGAAGCCCCTTTTAAAGATGATGCACAAGAAAGCCCGCAACCAGTTTGCTGAAGACAAGCAGACTAAGGACATGGATCACTGTAACCAGGTCCTGTGGTCTGATGAGACCAAGATAAACTTATTTGATTCAGATGGTGTCAAGCGTGTGTGGCGGCAACCAGGTGAGAGTACAAAGACAAGTGTGTCTTGCCTACAGTCAAGCATGGTAGTGGGAGTGTCATAGTTTGAGGCTGCATGAGTGCTGCCGGCACTGGGGAGCAACAGTTCATTGAGGGAACCATGAATGCCAACATGTACTGTGACATGCTGAAGCAGAGCATGATCCCCTCCCTTCAGAAACCGGGCCGCAGGGCAGTATTCCAACATAACACAACATAACAAAAATAATTTTTTTTGTAAGTTGTCTGTGTTTTTTCAACTGATTTAAGACAATTTTGCACTGCTGAATCCGAAAATGACATCTGTTTCTCTCGATCAGGTCAGGTTTTTATGCTAAGTTGTAAGCAGCTGTACAGCAGTTGTACTGTAAATTGAATAGTAGACATTGATAAAGGTGAGTACATGTAAATTGAATGTTACATCATCATTGTTCAAAATTCAGAGAATTTCAAGAAATAAAGAATTTTGCATCATATAAAGCGAAAATACTCGTACATGTAAACAAAAACGTAAGAAAACATGTGGCCATAGTTATAAAAAATTGACCTGATGGAGCAAAACCAATGTGATTTTTTTTTTTTTTTGATTCAGCACATCAAAATTGTCCTAAATCAGCTAAAAAAAAAATTTAGACAATAAATTTGGTGTTGACCAGTGTAACCACCCCAAACACATCTCCAAGACAACCACTGCCTTGCTGAAGAAACTGAGGGTAAAGGTGATGGACTGGTCAAGCATCTCTCCAAACCTAGACCCTATTGAGCATCTGTGGGACATCCTCAATCGGAAGGTGGAGGGGCGCAAGGTCTCTAACATCCACCAGCTCCGTGATGTCTTCATGGAGGAGTGGAAGAGGATTCCAGTGGCAACCTGTAAAGCTCTAGTGAACTCCGTGCCCAAGAGAGTTAAGGCAGTGCTGGAAATTAATGGTGGCCATTAGGGTATGCCATATCGTATTATTCACGATAATACTGGTATAAATTTTGATACCGGTGTAAAAATGAATATCGCGATATTTGGGGTCTGCTGTGTGATGACGTCACACTGCATAAAAACGGAAAACAAACACTGCAGGAAGCTGCTGCTCCAAAGTCAAGACAGTCTCCAGTTGAGTGGAAATGTTTCACTTTGTTTGACTGCTGTCATGTTAGGGAAAAAAAACCCAAAGAAATGGTGCAGCAGGGTGGATAATCTGCCTGCATTTTTTCCTCATGTCAACACCGCTCCAGCGGCGTTAACGTTGAACAAAGTGCAGCTCAAAGTGCCTGTACATCTTTGCTTCCATTTTGGCTGCTTCATCTTGATTTTATTCAACCACCTGAAGAGAGAGGAAAAAAAACATCTGTTCAGTGCAACAACAAGAGCCAAAAGCCCTAGGACAGGTCCATGCAACGGTAGTAATGCAGGTAAAGTGATTCAGCATAAAACCCAACCTCTGTGTACAGTTAAGATGTAACTGTTTATATTATTTTCTTGTAATATTTGATACAGAATTAAACTAGAAAAGCACTCAGAGAGCGCAGACCTCTGCCAAGTACCCGAGTTCCCCCTAATATTGGGATTTTCCCCAAATATAATAGTCCTACATTTATTTTATCTATATTTTCAGATTCCTTGACCATCAAAACATACCTTTAGCAATTGGATTCACATTGATCTTTATTAGTTCAGTAGTTATTGACAAAAATCAGTTTTTTGGTAGTGGCGGTTTTCTTCAGGATATAGCTCCATTGCTTTTGAAGATACAACAAATCCATTGGCACGCTACTGATTCCTCAGTGTCTTGGCTATATTTTGGTGTTTGTTGTATGTTTATATCTTAATTTGTTACCTTACAGTGATAAAAATTCCAAAGATCCCCTATAATTTCCTGTTCTGGATCACAGTATCCGGATCAGTCTTTGATATTTCCTAGAACCTATTGGGATCTTATCCTGTATTTTTTTTTGGGCAAGCGTCCTGACCATTTATTGTGGAATTGTATACACATATGCTAAAAATGGCCCTATCTCGCAATGATAAAGAATCATTTAAAAAATTCCTGGATCCAGACGGTGATCCAGATCACTCCCAAAATGTAATAATTTCTTCCTTGTCCCATTTCGGACTTGTCCTGAAAATTTTGTCAAAATCCGTTCATAACTTTTTGAGTTATGTTGGTAACAGACAGACAGACAGACAGACAAACCCTGGTAAAAACATAACGTCCTTGGCGGAGGTAAAAATATTTTAAACTAAATCCGAGCTGCTGTTTATAAAATGGAGAAAGAAGAGTTTTTGTTTTGTTTTTCCTGAATATGTTGAAGGTAAATAACACTGGCTGGTGAAACTGCCCTTTTTGCATAAATTTAAAAGAAAAAAACTGTTTTTTGCAATATTGTGTAAAATATTATCGTGAAAATTCACAGAAATATCATGATATCATTTTTTGGCCATATTGCCCACCCCTAGTGGCCACACAAAATATTGACCCTTGGGCACAATTTACACAAAATATTGACACTTGGGCACAATTTGGACACTTTCACTTAGGGGTGTACTCACTTTTGCTGTCAGCGGTTTAGACATTAATGGCTGTGTGTTGTTATTTTGAGGGGACAGCAAATTTACACTGTTAAATAAGCTGTACACTGACTACATTGTATCAAAGTGTCACATCTTAAGTGTTGTCCCATGAGAAGACATAATAAACTAGAAAAGCACTCGGAGAGCGCAGACCACCGCCAAGCGCCACAGTTCCCCCCCATACAGTGTTTGTGTGTACGTTTTCAGATTCCTTGACCATGAAAACCTATGACTAGCAATTGGATTGGCAATGATAGGATTAGTGGTTCAGTAGTTATTCACGAAAATGGCATTTTCCGTAATGGCGGTTTTCTTCTGGACGGTGATCCAGATCACCACCAAAATTTAATCAGTTCTTCCTTGTACCATTTCCAACAACGCCTGAAAGTTTCATCGAAATCCGTCCAAAACTTTTTGAGTTATCTTGCTAACCAACAGACAGACAGACAGACAAACCCCGGGCAAAAACATAACCTCTTTGGCGGAGGTAAATATTTACAAAAATGTGAGGGGTGTACTCACTTTTGTGAGATACTGTATTTTGTGTAAGTATTCAGTGCAGCGCTGTTAGTTTTATTTAAAAGAAGCATTTTCATTTACAAGTACGTATGTGTTTACAGCACATATGTCTTGTGATCATAAACCTTAAAGTGAGTGACTAAGAAATATGTCTGCATGTAGACGTAAAGAGGTTTATTATTGACCAAAATGTTACATTAAGTGCCTCATTTAATCTAAATTGACAAAAAACAGCTCTGTATTTGGTTTTTATTACTCATACATTGCAGATTAATAAGATTCTGTGTTTCTATGTCCAATTTTAAAAATTATGCTTTTTATTGTTTTTTTAAGTTGATCTGTACATATCTGTAATTACTACCATTGGGATTGTTAAACAGGAAATGAAAACATGATATCTGATTAGATAGAGATTCTATTTTTGAATGATATTCAAAATATTTCATGTTTTCATTTGTGCCACACCTGCGCTTTCTTATTTGTACTTGTGCTGTGCCTGTATTTGTGCTCTTGCTGTTCTGTGTGTGAATATGTGTTCGGCTGCTGATCTTTGTCCATGTTGGCACCAGGTAAAGGTTATGACAGAGAGTGAACTGCTGGGTTACGCTTGTGAGCAGTTCCTGGGAAAGTCGGTCATGGAGATCAAGAGTGTCATCCTGCAGACTCTTGAAGGTCACCTGCGTGCCATCCTTGGTGTGTAACTCCCCAGAACTGTATGTTCACTGTTCTTTTGGTTGTATGTTGTTTTGTAATTTTTGATTGATCTTGATACTTTGACACCATTGCCTGCCTTTAATAATGTGTCTAAGGCTAGCCACACACTGAATGATTTTCTGACTGATTGATCCCCCATCCCCAATGATTGAGGGGTATAAAAGTGTAAAAGCCACACCTACAGACGTGGACAAAATTGTTGGTACCCCTCTGTTAATGAAAGAAAAACCCACAATGGTGACAGAAATAACTTGAATCTGACAAAAGTGGTAATAAATAAAAATTCTATGAAAATTAACCAATGAAAATCAGACAGTGCTTTTGAATTGTGGTTCAACAGAATTACTTTAAAAAACAAACTCATGAAACAGGCCTGGACAAAAATGATGGTACCCCTAGAAAAGATTGAAAATAATGTGACCATAGGGACATGTTCAACCAAGATGTGTCCTCTAATTAACATCACAGGTGTCTACAAACTTGTAATCAGTCAGTCGGCCTATTTAAAGGGTGACAAGTAGTTACTGTGCTGTTTGGTGACATGGTGTGTACCACACTAAACATGGACCAGAGGAAGCAAAGGAGAGAGTCGTCTCAGGAGATTAGAAAGAAAATTATAGACAAGCATGTTAATGGTAAAGGCTATAAGATCATCTCCAAGCAGCTTGATGTTCCTGTGACTACAGTTGCACATATTATTCAGAAATTTAAGATCCACGGGACTGTAGCCAACCTCCCTGGACGTGGCTGCAGGAGGAGACGGATAATACGAATGATAACAAAAGAGCCCAGAACAACCTCTAAACACATCCATGGTGAACTCCAAGGTCAAGGTACATCAGTGTCAGATCGCACCATCCGTCGTTTGAGCCAAAGTGGACTTCATGGGAGATGACCAAGGAGGACACCACTGTTGAAAACAAATCATAAAAAAGCCAGACTGGAATTTGCCAAACTGCATGTTGACAAGTCACAAAGCTTCTGGGAGAATGTCCTATGGACAGACGAGACAAAACTGGAACGTTCTGGCAAGGCACATCAGCTCTATGTTCACAGACGCAAAAATGAAGCATACCAAGAAAAGAACACTGTCCCTACTGTGAAACATGGAGGAGGTTCTGTTATGTTCTGGGGCTGCTTTGCTGCATCTGGCACAGGGTGTCTTGAATCTGTGCAGGGTACAATGAAATCTCAAGACTATCAAGGTATTCTAGAGAGAAATGTGCTACCCAGTGTCAGACAGCTTGGTCTCAGTCGCAGGTCATGGGTCTCGCAACAGGATAATGATCCAAAACACACAGCTAAAAACACCCAAGAATGTCTAAGAGCGAAACATTGGACTATTCTAAAGTGGCCTTCTATGAGCCCTGATCTAAATCCTATTGAACATCTGTGGAAGGAGCTGAAACATGCCGTCTAGAGAAGGCACCCTTCAAACCTGAGACAACTGGAGCAGTTTGCTCATGAGAAGTGGGCCAAAATATCTGCTGAGAGGTGCAGAAGTCTCATTGACAGTTATAGAAATCATTTGATTGCCTCAAAAGGTTGTGCAACAAAATATTAAGTTAAGGGTACCATCATTTTTGTCCAGGCCTGTTTCATGAGTTTGTTTTTTAAAATAATTCTATTGAACCACAATTCAAAAGCATTGTCTGATTTTCATTGGTTAATTTTCATAGAATTTTTATTTATTACCACTTTTGTCAGATTCAGGTTATTTCTGTGACCATTGTGGGTTTTTCTTTCATTAACAGAGGGGTACCAACAACCGAGACCAAGACTTTAAAGTTGTATTCATGCTGCATTTCCTCTCTGGTCCGCATCTGCTCTTGATGAGGCCAGTGTGCACATGGTTCTGTATATACTTCACTTTTTTCGTCTACCAGGCCAAGTGGTTGACGCATGCACTCAACTGTTATTTCTAGTTTCACCCCAACCCTATGGGTAGTGCAAATGTGGTGACATGCCAGTTTGTTCACCGGCTATAAACACGAGAGCGACACACATTTTTCTGTGGCAACGACAATAGCATCATTTCAAGGAAAAGGAGGAATTACCATTTTTCAGTGCTGTTCTCCTCTCAAGCAGCTGCTGCGAAACAATTCATGTATGTTTATTCTCATCTTCCTCTTTGTCTTCTTTGACTTTGACTTTGTATGCTGTGTTGGTAGCGCCACCTTCTGAATGAGAGGCTCGATCTTGCACATGCGCAGTCATCGCGGTCAGGCCGTACGGTCAGAAAATTTGGGCTGCACGCGGATGTTCGCGGAGGGACTCTGCGGATGTCCACGGACTGGAGACGTTGACGTAATTTTTGTCACACAGGCCTCGCGGTCGAGTGGACACTGATAGCAGAGGTGCAGCATGAATCCAGCTTAAGGGTTTGAGACCAAGTCAGAATCAAGACCATGTATACATACTTTTTTTTTTCTTCTTCTTCTTTTTTGTATTTGTACACTTTATTAATCCCAGAGGGAAATTCAGGGCATCCACCTGGATGCGGCAGCCATGGTACGGTGCCAATCCCTTCACCATTCTCACACACACACACATTCACACCTAGGGCCACTTTAGTCTGCAATTAACCTAACTCGCATGTTTTTTTGGCCTGAGGGAGGAAACCCATGCAGACACAGGGAGAACATTCAGACTCCACACAGAAGGGTCACCGATGGTCAGGGGTGGAATCAATCCTGTGACTTTCTAGCGGTGCTGTCACAGTTCTAACCACTGCACCACCAAGTTGCACAACTGTTATTTGTAGTTTCGCCTCAGCCCTATAGGGTTTTGGTTTCTCCCTT
Source organism: Pholidichthys leucotaenia (assembly GCA_020510985.1). Taxonomy (NCBI): domain Eukaryota; kingdom Metazoa; phylum Chordata; class Actinopteri; order Cichliformes; family Pholidichthyidae; genus Pholidichthys; species Pholidichthys leucotaenia. The sequence continues at coordinate 217,932,504 of CM035839.1, forward strand.
TAAGGGATCACCACAGCAGATCATCTCACCCTATCTCTTGCATCTTCTCTCACAACAGCCCTCCATGTCCTCCTTCACTACATCCATGAATCTTTTCTGTGGTCTTCCTTTTATGAAGAAGAGAATGCAGGGAGGGTGGAGTGGATAGAGATGAGTTGCAGGGGTGATCTGTGACAAAAGGATAGCAGCTAGAGTGAAAGGGAAGATTTACAAGATGGTAGTCAGACCTGCTATGATGTATGGTTTGGAGATTGTGGCGCTGACAAAAGGACAGGAGGCAGAGCTCAAGAAGCTAAGATTCTCACTGGGAATGACTAGCAGGGACAGAGTTAGAAATGAGTATATCAGAGGAACGGCTCAGGATGAGCAGTTTGGAGACAAAAGTAATAGACAAGGTTGAGATGGTTTGGACATGTGCAGAGGAGGGACAGTGGATCTATTGGACAAAGGATGTTGAAGATGGAGCTGCTACGCAGGAGGAAGAGAGGAAAACCACAGAAGATTCTTGGATGTAGTGAAGGAGGACATGGAAAGGGTTGGTGTTCCAGAGGAAGATGCAAGGGATAGCGTGAGGTGGAGGCAGATGATCCATCGTGGAGACCCCTAAACAGGACAGCCGAAAGAAGATGGCCGATAGTTGTATAAATAGTCAATTGGGGGAAAAAAATCATGAAAATACAGACATTAGATTTTTTCGGAGAGGATGTGACAGAGTTAAAGAAAAAAAAAAATTAGACAAGTACTGCCACCTGAAAATAATCGCATCTGATGAGAAGGACAAATGTCCTTTTTAATGAAGACCCTGATGATATTCTAGTCTCGCTAAACAAATTCACCTCTTAATATGATGGAGCCCTCCCCTGTTTCAGTTTAAAGTGCATTTACCACTGTGCCCAGAGCTGCAGAAAACATCCTAGAGGGTGAGTAGCATGCATACCAACTACCGTTCTGTGCTAGTAAAACAAGCATCATCATGCCATTAAGACGTACACTACCGTTCAAAAGTTTGGGGTCACCCAGACAATTTTTGTGTTTTCCATGAAAAGTCACACTTTTATTTACCGCCATGAGTTGTAAAATGAATAGAAAATATAGTCAAGACATTGACAAGGTTAGAAATAATAATTTGTATTTGAAATAATAATTTTTTCCTTCAAACTTTGCTTTTGTCAAAGAATCCTCCATTTGCAGCAATTACAGCATTGCAGACCTAACATGATTGCACAAGGGTTTTCTAATCATCCATTAGCCTTCTGACGCAATGAGCAAACACATTGTACCATTAGATCACTGGAGTGATAGTTGCTGTAAATGGGCCTCTGTACACCTATGTAGATATTGCACCAAAATCCAGACATTTGCAGCTAGAATAGTCAGTTACCACATTAGCAATGTATAGAGTGTATTTTTGATTAGTTTAAAATTATCTTCATTGAAAAAAAGTGCTTTTCTTTCAAAAATAAGAAAATTTCTAAGTGACCCCAAACTTTTGAACAGTAGTGTAGCTGACGTAAAGTTATTTAGTTTGCTTGGATATGGAGCAGTGTGAAAACAAACCTAACCAGACAAATGTAAACAATGGAACAAAAATAATCTTTGGTCCAGATCTTGGTGCAGACTTTCAGGTGTGAAAACGCACTTAGTTGTACAGTTTGAGCTACTTTTGATTTGAATTGGATGTGTCCATGTGAGGGGAAAAAATGCAGAGAAAACTGGTTACATAACTGCTTTTTTTAATCCCCCGCCAGTCGAAGGCCAAACGGTTCTTTGATCCCTTTGGATGATGACTGAAGGGGGATTATGTTACGGGTCAGTCCGTCCGACTTTTGTGAAATCAGCTCCTACAATTTTGGTCCGATTGTTTTGAAACTTGGTTTGATAGACTCTGATGATGCACATATTGTAGTTTCACTCTTCATCGGATGACCTTGAGGTCAGAGGTCAGATTTTTCCCTAAATCTTCTAAACACAATAACTACTGAAATAAATGATGTAGGTTTTTCATATCAACACAGTAGTTGTATCTAATACACATCTTGGGCTACTTGCACCCTCACCCAACTATGGATTTGGAGTCAAGGGGTCAAAGCTAACATTGCAGTTGCACTATGGTAAATGGTAAATACTACATTTACTATTACTATAAAATGAGTAAGGCTAGGGCCACCAAACCTGGTATAAGATAAGATAAGCCTTTATTAGTCCCACAATGGCGAAATTCCAGGATTGCAACAGCACAGGGATAGCAACACTCAGACCAACAATCAAGAAGACAAGAAAACAAGAGCAGCGAATATACATATGTACATATAAATATATAAACACATAGTGCGGAGCATTGTAGCTAGATGGAACAAATATATAAATATACATATATACACACAGTGCGGAGCATCGTAGCTAGATGGAATAGACAGCATAACCGTCTGCTTAGTTATCCTACCTAGTATGAATATGTATCCATACATATTGTCACCCTCCGTAGCGACCGATATTGTCCTAGTTGTATACTGGAGGGGACCATTGTGTAAGTCTGTTGCATCTTTTGCATTCAATACTATTAGGTCATCACGTTTTTTTTTGCTATCTCTGCGAGCAGCCCTGCTTAAGTTATACAGTCTGACAGCCGTAGGTAGGAAGGACCTGCGAAACCTCTCAGTTGCGCACCTAGGATGATGTAGTCTGCTGCTAAATGAGCTCCTCAGTGCGTTCAGTATGTCCTGCATAGGGTGGGACTCAGACTCCAGCAGAGATGACAGTTTAGCCACCATCCTTCTCTCTCCTATCTCCTCCACTGGGTCAAGGTGCTGCCCCACGACAGAGCTAGCTTTCTTGATCAGTTTGTTCAGTCTCTTCCTATCGGCTGCTGTAATGCCACTGCCCCAGCAGACCACTCCAAAAGTGATGGCTGATGCCACCACCGTGTCATAGAATGTCTTCAGCAGCACCCCTTGTACACCAGAAGACCTGAGTCTCCTCAGTAGGAACAGCCTGCGCTGTCCCTTCTTGTAGAGTGCGTTGGTATTGTGTGACCAGTCTAGTTTATTGTTCAGATGAACACCCAGGTGCTTGTAGGATGTCACCATCTCAATGTCTGTTCCCTGTATGTTTACTGGTGCTGTGAGGGGTTGTCCTTGCCTGCAGCAGTCCACCACCAGCTCCTTAGTTTTTCTCGCGTTGATCTGGAGGCAGTTCCGATGGCACCAGTCCACGAAGTCCTGGATAAGTCCTCTGTACTCAGCTTCATCTCCGTTGGAGATGAGGCCGACGATCACAGAGTCGTCAGAGAACTTCTGTAGATGGCAGTGTGTTGTGTTGTGTGAGAAGTCCACACTATAAAGGGTGAACAGGAAGGGAGCCAAAACCATTCCCTGGGGGGGCCCCCGTGCTACCGATGATCGTGTCGGACACACAGTCCCTTGTTCTCACAAACTGTGGCCAGTTAGTGAGGTAGTCCAGGATCCATGATGACAGGTGCTGGTCCACCCCTGTGCACAGCAGCTTGTTCTTCAGGATCATCGGTTGGATGGTGTTGAAAGCACTGGAGAAGTCAAAGAACATGATCCTCACCGCATTCCCGGGCTTCTCCAGGTGGGACGGAGAACGGTGAAGAAGGAAGATCACTGCATCCTCCACCCCAATGCCAAGCTGGTAGGCGAACTGGAGTGGATCCATCGCTGGTCCCACCAGGGGGTGGAGGTGAGCAAGGAGCAGTCTCTCCAAGGTCTTTATCATGTGGGGCGTCAGGGCCACTGATTTGCAGCTGTTCAGGTCTTTGGGGTGGGAAGTCTTTGGTACAGGTACCACACAAGATGTTTTCCACAACTGTGGTACCCTCCCCAGGTTCAGACTCAGGTTGAAGATGAGCTCCACAATCCCACACAGCTGGTCTGCACAGGACTTGAGGAGCTTTGCGCTGATGCCGTCCGGTCCCGACGCCTTCCTCGCCTTGATCTTCCTCAGCTCTGTCCTCACCTGGGTCTTAGTGAGGGTCATGTTGGGGGGCTGTGTGTTGGGAGTGGGGGGTGGGCAGCAGGACTCGATGTCTTTAGAGGCAGCAGTGGTTGTGCAGTTGGGGGGGGAGGGCGGTTGGTCAAACCTATTAAAAAACAGGTTCAGATTGTTTGCCCACTCCCTGCCCCCCGTGGCCTGGGGGAAGGTATTCTGGAGCCCAGAGATGGTTTTAAGGTTTCTCCAGACCCCACCGATGTCGCTCTGTTGCAGCTTGTCCTCCATCTTCTTCCTGAAGCTGTCCTTGCCTTCTCTGATCTTCCTCCTCAGCTCCCTCTGTACGGACTTCAGCATCTCCCTGTTCCCCGACCTGAAGATCCTCTTCTTCTCTCTCAGAAGTGTTTTTATCTCGGGGTTGATCCAGGGTTTGTTGTTTGAGCAACACCGTATGGTCTTGGTGGGTACGGTGTTGTCCACACAGAAGCTGATGTAGTCCGTGATGGTGTGAGTGAGGCCATCGATGTCCTCACCATGTGGATCGCAGAGCTGCTCCCAGGCAGTGGTATACAGGTTCACCTTGGGATCCTGACCTCAGACTATGGGTTTGGGGTCAAAAGGTCAAAGGTCAAGATTGGCACTCCCTATGATCTCTTACTATAGAATGTGTAAAGCTCTCTAGGGTTACCAAACTTGCTACACAGGCCTACCTTGGGATCCTGACCTACAACTATGGGTTGTTTACTTTGGTGTATATTCGTGGATAATGGACTTATCATAATTTGGTTCTGCCACAGTAATTATATTGAAGAGTTGAAAACTGCTCTCTGTCAGTAAGTATTGAGATCTTCAAAGGAAATGGAGTTGAGAGATGTGGCACTTTCCTTAAAGTGCTCTTGTTAACTTCAGCCTATAACTCATGCTTCACAGAAGTAACTGAATTGGTTAAAATTAGTGGATTACATCAGCATTAAAACAAAGTGTGTTTGATTTAAAAACAAACAAACAAAAAAAAAACCAATTCATCTTAATGCAGAATCACTGGGAGCCTTGAGCTTGTTTCCCTACAATGAGACGGTTCAGTCTGCTGTGTCATCATTGGGTCTTTCCCCTTTTCTAAACAAACTCTTTAAAGACTACTATTTTTAACTCATTTTAGTGAGCTAGCTTGTGAGTTTAATTTTTGAGTGCTGCCACCAATTACTGAGACAGGTGTGTCAAGATGCACAGATACGAAAGGTAGGAAGTCCAGCATGGGAAGTAATGTGGAACAAAATAAATAATATTTTTTTTTTTTTCCTGTGTGGGATGGTACCAAGTGGTACTGGTCCATGGCCCAGTGTTTGGGGACCACTGCTCTAGTGTGTGGCTGCTCTAAGTAAAAAAAAAAAAAAAAAAGTATTATATAGCACAGACCACAGAAGTACTGTTTAAATTAGAAAGCATGCTTCCCATCCTGCAGGTACCCTGACTGTTGAGCAGATTTACCAGGACAGGGACAAGTTTGCCACCCTTGTGCGAGAAGTGGCTGCTCCTGATGTTGGCCGTATGGGCATTGAGATCCTCAGCTTCACCATTAAGGTATGGGACACAACACAGTTTTTAGAATATAACATTTTGTTCCTAATTTAAATGACTTTATTGGCTGGCATGTTGTTAAGGCTCGTTTCCCCCTGACAGGATGTGTATGATAAAGTGGACTACCTGAGCTCACTGGGCAAAACGCAGACAGCTGCTGTTCAGCGAGATGCAGACATTGGAGTGGCAGAGGCAGAGAGAGATGCAGGCATCAGGGTAAGCAGAGCTTTAAAACAAAAGTCAAAACTACAGAGAAGGGCATATAAATATCCGTTGTTTGGTAGCTGATGGTGCAATTCCATTAGGAAACCACACACTGGTAATAACCCATCTTCCTGTCATTAGCTTTTGCTTTGTGTCTTTCACAGGAAGCTGAGTGTAAGAAGGAAATGATGGATGTCAAGTTCGTCGCTGACACTAAAATGGCTGACTCCAAAAGAGAGCTTGAAATGCAAAAAGCTTCCTTCAACCAGGAAGTGAACACAAAGGTATCAAGTTATTATATTTGATTTTACTCAACAACAAACATGAAAGTCAAATACTAAAAATAAAAAGTGTCTTTTCAGAAAGCTGAGTCTCAGTTGGCATATGAGCTGCAGGCCGCCAAAGAGCAGCAAAAAATCCGTTTGGAGGAAATTGAAATTGAGGTAGTACAGAGGAAGAAGCAGATTACGATTGAGGAAAAGGAGATCGAGCGTACTGAAAAGGAGCTCATCGCCACTGTGAAGAGACCTGCAGAGGCTGAAGCTTACAAGATGCAGCAGCTGGCTGAAGGGCAGAAGTAAGTGTTTCCCACACAGAGCTCCTCACAAACCTCTGAAAATCACCCTCACTGTATCACCACACTCGATTAAAGTGGCCACTGATTGCACTTTTTCACCATATTTTAACATTTCATGCATGTCTTAATGCAATGTTTGTGACATATTTTGTTCAAACTTTCTTTAAAGTTTAGGGGCCCCTCGGCCATTTTTTGTCTATTTTTGTCATTTAAAAAAAATTTGGTGATCACTATTGCTGTGTTACAGCTTATGGCATAAATTTCTGCAAGAATTGTTCTTTTTTTTTTTTTTTTTTTACTTTTTAAAAAAAAAAAATCTAATGTCAGTTACTCTTACAAGTCTATTTATACACTACAGACACTTCTTGCATCCTTTGGGGACCCTCGGGTCTAAAATGGACATGTAAAAAAACTGCTACAAAATCATTGTATTGTTATTTTTTTTTTCTGCATAAATCAGAGTATTATCTCAGCAAACAACCCCACATGAGTTAGCTGGAGCTCAGTTACATGCCTCGAGCATACTGGCAGTCAACAATGGCTTCGCTGCCAGCGGATTGGTAAAACACTTCAACCATAGCACTCCAGCAACAAAAACCCTGGAAACAAAACAAAAACAAATGCATCTACCACCTAATCGGCTCATTCAGTCCTGTAAAACCAGGTGAAATTCTCTCTGTGATATGTTTGGGAAACTTGTGGAACAGCGGAGGGTCGTATCTGCTTTACTGTCCGACCTCTCAGTGACCAAACTTATTGATGTGAGGACGCTGGAGTTGATAGACGAGCATTGGCAGCTGATGGAGAACTTTGTGCCGGTTCTGGAAGAGCTCGAGTGTGCAACTACAGTCATGTCTGCTGACACTGAAGTATCTATATCCAGCATGTAGCCCATCACCTTCAGTCTGATCAACATGCATCTCAAGATAGCAGCTGGAGACAGCATAAAAGTGCCAGAATTCAAATCTAAAGTGCAGACTTTGTTTGGTGAACGGATGAAGGTAGGTTATGCCCATTTCTCAAATTGAACTCCTATTTATTATAAAACTTACCGACAATTGCGATTTCAAAAATCACATTTCTGCTCTACAATAGCTTTTCCTTAGTATTATATAATAGAATGTGTTGAACAGATGACTGTCATGTCTATTTGTGGTGCACGAACTGTGAAATTTTAGACTGATACTAATGTTTATTATAAAAGATTGGCTGATGGGTGATAATTGCTGTTTTATTTTTATCTGTTTAATGATAGGAAAAATAGAAATATGCACTATAACCAAAATCTTAGTTTAAAGCAACAGTATGATTTTCAAGATTTTCAGTACATATTATTTGTGTGAAACGGGTTGAGTCTGATAAGATAAGCCTTTATTAGTGCCACAATGGGGAAATTTCAGGATTGCAGCAGCACAGGGATAGCAGCACTCAGAGCAATAATTAATAAGATAGAACAAATGAATATACATACGTACACAGATATATACACAGTGCAGGAGCATTGCATCTACATGGTATAGACAGCATTATGGTCTGTTAAGGTACCCTGCAGAACAAGAATATGTACCTATACAGTATATTTCGTATTTGAATCAGCCGTGTTGTCACCCTCGGTAATGATCGATATTGTCCTAGTTGTATAATGGAGGGGACCATTTATTGTACAAGGTTGTTACGTTTTGTACAGTCAATATGATGACCTCATGCCAACACCACCGATGCTAGCAACAATGCTGGACCCTTGGCATAAGTATCTGGGATTTCTGTCCCCAGTGGTGAATATTTCTGCTAATTCAAAATTGCTTGAAGTGGCTGTAGCAGAACATGCTGACTCCACTTCAACAGATGGAGGGATGAAAGGAGTACTGATGAGTTGGTCCAGGGAGCTGCTTTTCCAGGACGCACTTCTGCTGTCATTCAACTCCTGGGTGGAAACTGTTTCACTACCAGTAGCAATGACATTAAAAAAAATGAAGTATCCCCCACCATTCCTTGATTCTAGTCCTACAGAAAGGTGAAAAGTTAATAAAGGAAGATTTCTGAGACTGGCAAAGCTGGCGCGACAATACTTGTGCATACTAGGCACATTAGTCTCATCTGAACATGTAAATCATCCATAACCATTTGCACTCAGTTGTCTCAAAGGTGAATTTCCCGGTTGCTCACATGTTTCCAAAAGGAGGAACAAGTCATGTGCTCCCAGGTTTTTTGTGCCATGTGCCAAGAAAACCAGGAGGAATTCTTCCACAGACTATCAGAATATTAGGAGCCATATCATCTACTGGTCTTGGTCCACTGTGTTTTATGAAGTCCAAAGTCATCATAGCCGTCTACCAGGAAATTTTAGAGCACTTCATGCTTCCCTTTGCTGAAGAGCTTTATGGAGATGCTGATTTCATTTTCCACCAGGACTTGGCACCTGCTCACACTGCCAAAAGTACCAAAACCTGGTTTAATGACTGTGCTTGACTGATCAGCAAACAGTCCTGACCTAAACCCCATTGAGAATCAATGGAGTATTGTCGAGAGGAAGATGAGACACCAGACCCAACAATGCAGACGAGCTGAAGGCTGCTACAAAGCAACCTGGGCCTCCATGTCACCTCAGCAGTAACACAGGCTGATCGCCTTCATGCTACACTACATTGATGCAGTAATTCATGCAAAAGGAGCCCCGACCAAGTATTGAGTGTGTACATGGACATTCTTTTCAGTTGACTAACATTTCTATCAAGGAATTCATTTTTTAAATTGATTTTATGCAATATTCTAATTTTTTGAGAAACTGAATGGGGGGGTTTCATGAGCTATAAGCCATAACCATCAAAATTAAAAGAAATAAACACCTGAAATACAGTGGTGTGAAAAAGTGTTTGCCCCCTTCCTGATTTCTCTTTTTTTTTGTATGTTTGTCACACTTTAATGTTTCAGATCATCAAACAAATTTACATATTAGACAAAGATAACACAAGTAAACACAAAATGCAGTTTTTAAGTGAAGGTGTTTATTATTAAGGGTAAAAAAAAAAATCCAAACCTACATGGCCCCATGTCAAAAAGTGACGCCCCCCCCCCTCCCCCCGTTAAAACATTAATTAACTGTGGTTTATCACATCTTTGGAAAGCTGAGTTCAATTTCTCTAGCCACACCCAGGCCTGATTACTACCACACCTGTTCTCAATGAAGAAATCACTTAAATAGGACCTGCCTGACAGTGAAGTAGACCAAAAGATCCTCAAAAGCTAGACATCATGCTGCGATCCAAAGAAATTCAGGACCAAATGAGAAACAAAGTAATTGAAATCTATCATTCTGGAAAAGGTTATAAATCCATTTCTAAAGCTTTGGGACTCCAGCAAACCACAGTGAGAGCCATTATTCACAAATGGCGAAAACATAGAACAGTGTTGAACCTTCCCAGGAGTGGCCGGCTGACTAAAATTACCCCAAAAGCGCAGCAACGACTCATCCAAGAGGTCACAAAAGACCCCACAACAACATCCAAAGAACTGCAGGCCTCATTCCAGATTCCACCATAAGAAAGAGAATGGGCAAAAATGGCCTGCATGGCAGAGTTCCTAGACAAAAACCACTGCTGAGCAAAAAGAACATAAAGCCTTGTCTCAGTTTTGCCAGAAAACATCTTGATGATCCCCAAGACTTTTGGGAAAATATTCTGTGGACTGATGAGATAAAAGTTGAACTTTTTGGAAGGTGTGTGTCCCATTACATCTGGCATAAAAGTAACACAGCATTTCAGAAAAGGAACATCACATCATCAGCAAAATATGGTGGTGGTAGTGTGATGGTCTGGGGCTGTTTTGCTGCTTCAGGACCTGGAAGACTTGCTGTGGTAAATGGAACCATGAATTCTGCTGTCTACCAAAAAGTCTTGAAGGAGAATGTCCGGCCATCTGTTCGTGACCTCAAGCTGAAGCGCACTTGGGTTCTGCAGCAGGACATTGATCCAAAACACACCAGCAAGTCCACCTCTGAGTGGCTTAACTCTTTGTGTGTTTGTCGCCGAATTGCGACATAACCCCAGTGGTCAAGAGTGGTAAATATTTTTTGTCAATAAAATAGTTCAGATTTCCAAGGCTATAACTTGAAAGTGGGAAGAGATAATGGCTTTCTGTCAATTAGAAAGATGTAAAATATGATCCAAAGTTTCAGATAGGACTAAATATATGCATCTAATTTGCATAATGTCACGGCACCTCTTTAAATTACATAACTCCGTCAAAATTGGACTTTGGACATATTTACACAAAAAATGGTTCAGTCTTTTGACACCGTTTTTTGTACAGAGGTACCTCATCATCTTATCTTCAAAGTATATGAACAAGAAATCAGTACAATATATAAAAAAAAACAAAACACAAAAAAACACACACAAAAAACAAAACAAAACACAAAACCCCCCCAGAAAATTCTCACTTACTTTTGACAAAGGGGGCTGGCTGGCTGGCTGGCGTGGTCACTGTGTTTTCACCCATCATGGTTGTTATTTTGCGTTATGTCAGTCATTTAAAGTCTCTATCACATCTACAGTCTTATGATTATCCCACATAAATTTCACTTGTATCCCGTGACTATTTTCTGCGTACAAAACCGATAAAAGTGACGATGACTGATCACAGACATATTAGCTTTCTAGGCTAAAATGGTAAAAACAGGAAAAGGAAATGAGGAGTTCTTCTTCTGTGGTGTATTATGTGCCATCCACTGAATCCTCCAATGGATGTCTGCCACCTTTTGAAACTGGCAAATCAGTACAAATAGTACAAATCCTCAATGCAGGCGATCATGTGAGAGTGAGACAACAGGTGCAGTGCCGCGCTCTGCCACTAGGGGCATGTAAATTCACACACTCAGAGGGTTAAGAAAAAACAAAATGAAGACTTTGGAGTGGCCTAGTCAGAGTTCTGACCTGAATCCGATTGAGATGCTATGGCATGACCTTAAAAAGGCGGTTCATGCTTGAAAACCCTCCAATGTGGCTGAATTACAACAATTCTGTAAAGATGAGTGGGTCAAAATTCCTCCACAGCGCTGTAAAAGACTCATTGCCAGTTATCACAAATGCTTGAGTGCAGTTGTTGCTGCTAAGGGTGGCCCAACCAGTTATTAGGTTCAGGTTACTTTATTTGTACCCGTAGGTAGATTTGTTTTGCAGTCTGGTGACATCCATATTTACAAACCACAATTACATTCAACATGAACACAAACACAGGCACACATGTAGCTGGCTATAAACATGATAAAAGCACTCGAGGCTCCACCAATCAGGACATAGGACAAAGAGATAAGAGAAAAAACAAAGAGATAAGAGAGAAGGGTCATATTAAAAAGTTAAAGACCTAGTCAAAGAGGTTAAAAGCGGACTTCCGGTTATGGCTGCCACGTAGGACGGACGTGTCTCGCTCTGCTCTGCTCCTGGGGAAAAAAAATCGGCAAATAACTCTCTCATTTGGGACAGAACGTATCCCAGCATTTGGGCGAGGATATGTCGGCGAAGCCTAAGGCTGGAAAACCAGGAAAAGGAAAAAGCGAGCCGCCGAAACAGTCCAAATTAACGGACTTTCAGGTCTGTGACGCAGCAAACAAAACTCCATATATGGCGGAGGAGGCTGGCGGCGGTGCGATGTTTGCGGGGAATGGCGCAGATGCGCTGATGGCTGCCATGAGTTCAATGAGAGCGGACTTTTCCTCTAGATTTGATGGGATTATGACAGCGTTGGAAGGAATAAGAAAGGAATTGGGTGACTGTGTAGAACGAACGGCGCAGATGGAGCTCCGTCTCGCTAGTGCTGAAGATGACGTCACCCGTCTTCAATTAAAGGTGCGCACTTTGGAAAAAATAAATAAATCTCTGGAAGATAATATTTTGGATTTGGAATCTCGGTCGAGACAGAATAATTTGAGGCTGGTGGGTCTTCCAGAGGAATCAGAAGGTCGGGACGTATGTTCCTTTCTGGAAAAGTGGATTCCGGAGGTGCTGGGCAGCGAGGAGTTGCAATCAGCAGTGGTTCTGGAAAAAGCACATCGTATTGGCCCACGGAGAGATAAGGGACCGCCGAGGACCTTAATTATGAAGTTTCTTAGCAACAGAGACAGGATGAAGATCTTCAACGCTGCACGTGCTAAAGGAGAGATTAAACACCAGGACCAGCAGGTGCGGTTCTACCCAGATTTGGCCACAGGAATCCAGCAATTGAGGAAGCAGTTTGATCCCATACGTAAGGAGCTGCGCAACCTTGGGATTCGTCATGGTGTAATCTATCCTGCGAGACTGCTGACCACGTATGAGGGCAGAACCCACATCTTCAAGACCCCAGAGGAGGCGCAGGAGTTCATCAAGAAGATCAAAGAAGAAGAAGAGACTGGTGGGAGCTAAGCATGAACAAAATATAAGGTAGAATAATTAAGCATTTGCACAGGCATCTGACTGACTTGAAGTAAATAGTAAGTTTACAAAATATAGATTGTATTATATATTAAAAAAACAAAACAAAAACAAAACAAACAAAAAAAAAAAACCTATGATGTACAAAGTTGTTAAAAATTTTGGAGTTAAGTTGGAAAACTACAGAGGAGAGTTAATGTTACGTCATTAAAAGCAGTAGAGTTAGGGTGATTGGGAGGATGAAGAAGGAGTGGCTTAGGCTGTTCCCCGTGGGTGTGGAACGGTCGATGGCTATATCGGGAGACAGAATTTTTCTTTTGATTTTGGGGGGTTTGCCACAAGTGTGGGAAGGGGAAATTTGTTTGTGTGTAGTTTGTAGGATGAATGTTCAACCACTCATGTTTTTGCTTCTCTGTATGAGCATGTTTACACTGCAAGGTAATCCTAAACTCTCTATTGATCATGGACCAAAGTGTTAATCTTAATTTAACTTCATGGAATTGCAGAGGTCTACAAAATTTAAAAAAACTTAAACAAGTTATGAATAAAATAAAGGACATGGGTTCAAGAATTGTGTTTTTACAAGAAACTCATCTGATAGAGGAGGATGTTAAAAGAATTAGGAGTAGATGGCAGGGAAGTGTATTCACCTCTTCATTTTCATCCCGAGACAGGGGAGTTATGACTCTCATACATAAATCAGTTCCTTTTCAGGTGAAAAATGTAATTGGAGACAAATTTGGAAGATATGTAATCATTCAAGGTTCTTTGCTATTAGAAAATATAAATCTTGTGAACTTATATGGTCCCAATATAGATGATCAGAAGTTCTTTGCTAATTTATTTCTCATCTTATCATCACTTACAGGGCAACATATAATAGCAGGGGATTTTAATTGTACATTGAATCCAGGTGTGGATAGATCAACAGGACTGGATTGTACGCACATTGGATGTAGGATGACTATTAATCATTTTATGAAAGAGTTGAGATTGTTAGATATATGGAGAGAAATGAAACCACAAGTTAAAGCCTATTCTTGTTATTCCAGTACCTACAAGACATTCTCACGTATTGATTATTTTTTGATTTCCACAGAATTAAGGTCCAAGATTCAAAACTGCTTTTATGATAACATCGTGATTTCTGATCATGCACCCTGTTGTCTAATATATGTAGATAAAAAATTGACAAAGGAATCAGGTAGATGGCAATTTCAGCATAAATGGCTTCAGGATGAGGAATTTGTCAAGTATATAGAAAAACAGATAGACGAGTTCTTTGACATCAATACTACACAAACATCAGCATGTGTAAAGTGGGAGGCTTTCAAAGCTTTTATTAGGGGACATATTATTAGTTATACAGGATCAAAATCTAAGAAGACTCGAGAGGAGAGAGCTAAATTGGAACATAAAATAAAAAGTCTTCAGGAAAAAGTGTATGCAGGAAGTGACCCAAGGTTGGAGAATGAATTACTGATTTTGAGAGCTGAATACGACAAAAAATCAGCGAATAGAGCTGCCTCGAGTCTTCTAAGATTGAAACAATCTTTTTATGAACAAGGTGAAAAATCAGGAAAATTATTAGCATGGCAGATTAAACAATTGGAAATTAAAACACCAATTACCAGTATTATAAGTAACGGACAGGTAGTTATAGATCCTTTAGAAATTAATAGAGCCTTTAGAGATTACTATGAAAAATTATATGATACCAAAAATGTACCTGATTTAACAAAACTAAATGGGTTTTTGAACGAACTATCTATACCGTGTATTCCAAATGAAAACAGGGAGATATTGGAGTCTAAAATTAGTCAAGAAGAAGTTGGGCTAGCCATTGATAATATGAAATCAGGAAAAAGTGCAGGACCAGATGGTCTTCCAGTTGACCTTTATAAAAAATTTAAGAATAAATTAATAAAACCTTTTTTGGAAATGGTTTTAGAAGCATTTCAAAATAATAATTTACCATCATACATAAATAATGCCTTAATTATACTGCTGCCAAAACCAGATAAGCCCTCTAATAAATGTGAAAATATGAGACCAATAAGCCTATTAAACGCCGACCTTAAGATAATCTGTAAAATTTTAGCAAGACGAATACAAGAAATTTTACCAAATATTATTAATCGAGATCAGAATGGCTTTATAAAGGGTAGACAAGGCTTCCATAATGTAAGAAGACTATTTAATATTATTTATTTTAATAAAGAAGCACACCACTTCCGGTTATGGCTGCCACGTAGGACGGACGTGTCTCGCTCTGCTCTGCTCCTGGAGAAAAAAATCGGCAAATAACTCTCTCATTTGGGACAGAACGTATCCCAGCATTTGGGCGAGGATATGTCGGCGAAGCCTAAGGCTGGAAAACCAGGAAAAGGAAAAAGCGAGCCGCCGAAACAGTCCAAATTAACGGACTTTCAGGTCTGTGACGCAGCAAACAAGGCTCCATATATGGCGGAGGAGGCTGGCGGCGGTGCGATTTCTGCGGGGAATGGCGCAGATGCGCTGATGGCTGCCATGAGTTCAATGAGAGCGGACTTTTCCTCTAGATTTGATGGGATTATGACAGCGCTGGAAGGAATAAGAAAGGAATTGGGTGACTGTGTAGAACGAACGGCGCAGATGGAGCTCCGTCTCGCTAGTGCTGAAGATGACGTCACCCGTCTTCAATTAAAGGTGCGCACTTTGGAAAAAAAAAATAAATCTCTGGAAGATAATATTTTGGATTTGGAATCTCGGTCGAGACAGAATAATTTGAGGCTGGTGGGTCTTCCAGAGGAATCAGAAGGTCGGGACGTATGTTCCTTTCTGGAAAAGTGGATTCCGGAGGTGCTGGGCAGCGAGGAGTTGCAATCAGCAGTGGTTCTGGAAAAAGCACATCGTATTGGCCCACGGAGAGATAAGGGACCGCCGAGGACCTTAATTATGAAGTTTCTTAGCAACAGAGACAGGATGAAGATCTTCAACGCTGCACGTGCTAAAGGAGAGATTAAACACCAGGACCAGCAGGTGCGGTTCTACCCAGATTTGGCCACAGGAATCCAGCAATTGAGGAAGCAGTTTGATCCCGTACGTAAGGAGCTGCGCAACCTTGGGATTCGTCATGGTGTAATCTATCCTGCGAGACTGCTGACCACGTATGAGGGCAGAACCCACATCTTCAAGACCCCAGAGGAGGCGCAGGAGTTCATCAAGAAGATCAAAAAAGAAGAAGAGACTGGTGGGAGCTAAGCATGAACAAAATATAAGGTAGAATAATTAAGCATTTGCACAGGCATCTGACTGACTTGAAGTAAATAGTAAGTTTACAAAATATAGATTGTATTATATATTAAAAAAACAAAACAAAAACAAAACAAACAAAAAAAAAAAACTATGATGTATAAAGTTGTTAAAAATTTTGGAGTTAAGTTGGAAAACTACAGAGGAGAGTTAATGTTACGTCATTAAAAGCAGTAGAGTTAGGGTGATTGGGAGGATGAAGAAGGAGTGGCTTAGGCTGTTCCCCGTGGGTGTGGAACGGTCGATGGCTATATCGGGAGACAGAATTTTTCTTTTGATTTTGGGGGGTTTGCCACAAGTGTGGGAAGGGGAAATTTGTTTGTGTGTAGTTTGTAGGATGAATGTTCAACCACTCATGTTTTTGCTTCTCTGTATGAGCATGTTTACACTGCAAGGTAATCCCAAACTCTCTATTGATCATGGACCAAAGTGTTAACCTTAATTTAACTTCATGGAATTGCAGAGGTCTACAAAATTTAAAAAAACTTAAACAAGTTATGAATAAAATAAAGGACATGGGTTCAAGAATTGTGTTTTTACAAGAAACTCATCTGATAGAGGAGGATGTTAAAAGAATTAGGAGTAGATGGCAGGGAAGTGTATTCACCTCTTCATTTTCATCCCGAGCCAGGGGAGTTATGACTCTCATACATAAATCAGTTCCTTTTCAAGTGAAAAATGTAATTGGAGACAAATTTGGAAGATATGTAATCATTCAAGGTTCTTTGCTATTAGAAAATATAAATCTTGTGAACTTATATGGTCCCAATATAGATGATCAGAAGTTCTTTGCTAATTTATTTCTCATCTTATCATCACTTACAGGGCAACATATAATAGCAGGGGATTTTAATTGTACATTGAATCCAGGTGTGGATAGATCAACAGGACTGGATTGTACGCACATTGGATGTAGGATGACTATTAATCATTTTATGAAAGAATTGAGATTGTTAGATATATGGAGAGAAATGAAACCACAAGTTAAAGCCTATTCTTGTTATTCCAGTACCTACAAGACATTCTCACGTATTGATTATTTTTTGATTTCCACAGAATTAAGGTCCAAGATTCAAAACTGCTTTTATGATAACATCGTGATCTCTGATCATGCACCCTGTTGTCTAATATATGTAGATAAAAAATTGACAAAGGAATCAGGTAGATGGCAATTTCAGCATAAATGGCTTCAGGATGAGGAATTTGTCAAGTATATAGAAAAACAGATAGACGAGTTCTTTGACATCAATACTACACAAACATCAGCATGTGTAAAGTGGGAGGCTTTCAAAGCTTTTATTAGGGGACATATTATTAGTTATACAGGATCAAAATCTAAGAAGACTCGAGAGGAGAGAGCTAAATTGGAACATAAAATAAAAAATCTTCAGGAAAAAGTGTATGCAGGAAGTGACCCAAGGTTGGAGAATGAATTACTGATTTTGAGAGCTGAATACGACAAAAAATCAGCGAATAGAGCCGCCTCGAGTCTTCTAAGATTGAAACAATCTTTTTATGAACAAGGTGAAAAATCAGGAAAATTATTAGCATGGCAGATTAAACAATTGGAAATTAAAACACCAATTACCAGTATTATAAGTAACGGACAGGTAGTTATAGATCCTTTAGAAATTAATAGAGCCTTTAGAGATTACTATGAAAAATTATATGATACCAAAAATGAACCTGATTTAACAAAACTAAATGGGTTTTTGAACAAACTATCTATACCGTGTATTCCAAATGAAAACAGGGAGATATTGGAGTCTAAAATTAGTCAAGAAGAAGTTGGGCTAGCCATTGATAATATGAAATCAGGAAAAAGTGCAGGACCAGATGGTCTTCCAGTTGACCTTTATAAAAAATTTAAGAATAAATTAATAAAACCTTTTTTGGAAATGGTTTTAGAAGCATTTCAAAATAATAATTTACCATCATACATAAATAATGCCTTAATTATACTGCTGCCAAAACCAGGTAAGCCCTCTAATAAATGTGAAAATATGAGACCAATAAGCCTATTAAACGCCGACCTTAAGATAATCTGTAAAATTTTAGCAAGACGAATACAAGAAATTTTACCAAATATTATTAATCGAGATCAGAATGGCTTTATAAAGGGTAGACAAGGCTTCCATAATGTAAGAAGACTATTTAATATTATTTATTCTAATAAAGAAGCACCGGATACAGCTCTCCTATCATTGGACGCCGAAAAGGCCTTTGATAGAGTTGAATGGCCCTTTCTTTTTGAAGTCCTACAAAGGTTTGGACTTGGAAATAATTTCATAAAATGGGTTCAAATAATATACAATAATGCTACAGCAGAAATCCTAACAAATAACAATATTTCAAAACCAATAAAAATCAATAGAGGATGTCGACAAGGCTGTCCACTTTCACCTTTACTGTTTACTATGGCAATTGAACCTTTAGCGATAGCGATACGTTTACATTCACAAATATATGGAATTAAAGTTGGACCAACAGAACATAAAATCTCCCTGTACGCCGATGACATAATTTTGTTTATGTCGAATCTAAAAAAATCAATTCCAACCTTGTTGAATTTAATAAAGAATTTTGGGGAAATATCAGGATATAAAATAAATAAAACTAAATCTTCAATATTAATGCTAAATGAGACCCAGAGAAATTACCCAGCCCCTGAGGTAAATCAATTCAATGTTGTAAATCAGTTTAAATATTTAGGAATCCAAATTATGCCTAAGCTAGAATCAGTCGCCAGTGTCAACTATGAAGCCTTAATGTCAGATATCAATGAGTTAACTCAGAGATGGATGTCACTACCAATGTCGATGATCGGGAGAATCAATATACTTAAAAGTAATATTTTACCTAAAATACTTTATTTATTTCAATACATTCCCTTATCACCACCTTTAGATCTATTCTCAAGAATAAAAAAAAAGTTAGTGGAATTTATATGGAACAACAGGAGGGCTAGATTACGTTTGTCTTTATTATATTTACCATTTGATCGTGGAGGTCTGAAATGTCCAAATTTTATGTTGTATTATTGGTCGGCACAACTGAGGTCTATGACATATTATTTTTCATCAAATGATCTCCCTCACTGGACTGAAATGGAATCATACAATTTACCTTTACCTCTTCCCATATTCATATACTCAGATTCGGCAAAAAAATTACAAAAACAAGTTAAAAATCCATTTGTAAAGCATATGATCAAAATATGGTGTGAAGCTAAAAACTATTTAAAAGAACCACAGTTATTGTCACAATTTAGTCCAATATGGGGTAATCAATATTTTAAACCAGGGAGAGCGGACGCTGTATTTAAAGTATGGAATTTAAAAGGGATACAAAAGATTCAGGATTTATATTTGCCATGTGCAGACAACATAATGTCTTTTGAAGAGCTGAGGATCAAATTTAATCTCAATAGAACACATTTTTTTAAATATCTTCAACTTAGAAACTTTATTCGATCAAATCAAAATAAAGCTCTCACTCGACCTATTTATTCATCCTTGGAAAAAATGATGATGAAAGATAGTAAAAGAAAGGGTATTATTTCAGAGTTTTATAACTCATTGACACTATCTTCAAGTGAAAATTCACTGAAAAGATTAAACTACTGGAAAGAAGATCTGCAAACTGAAATTTCAGAGGAACAATGGGAATTGGCTTGTACAGAAGCTCAAACCAAATCAATAAATGCACGCCTTAAATTGATACATTTCAAATGGTTAATGCGGATGTATGTTACACCGGAGGAGTTAAATAGATATAACAAAAATATACCAGATACATGCACAAACTGCATGGAAAGTAAAGGAACCCTATTTCATTGTTTATGGGAATGTAGATTAATAAGAATGTTTTGGGAGGAGGTGAGGGTAACAACTGAAAAAATAATCTCAAAACAAATCATATTGAATCCTAAACTGTTTTTGTTGGGTCTGTACCCAGAAAAGCATAATTTCAATAAAAGTGAAAGAACATTCATAGACCTCAGTTTGCTTAATGCCAAAAAATGTATTGCACTATTATGGAAAAAGACTCATAGACCAGATGTGATTCAGTGGTTAAGACAGATGTTAACAAACCTTCCATTAGAAAGAATAACATATATACTGAAATCAAAGGAAATTGTGTTTGAGAATATATGGAGACCTTTTATTGATTATGTAAAAAATTTAAACATAACTCTTGAAGAAGAAGGTGAATGATGTGTGTGGACCTTGTAAATTCCAAACTGGTGAACATAATATGTATACTAATGTATTGGATTGTCTAGACTAAACAGAGGAGCATTGTTGAAGACTTGATTTTGTTGGTGGTTGTTGGTGTTTTTAGGGTATTTTTTTTTTTTGTAGTACTTTAGTGTTAGTGTTTGATTGTTTGTATCATGTTTGTTAAAAAAAAAAAAAAGGTTCAATAAAGATATTGTGGAAAAAAAAAAAAAGAGGTTAAAAGCTCAGAAGTCTAAACCCCAATAAAAGATTTAGAACCCAAATAAAAAAACCTACAAAAATAAGTAAATATAAAATAAAATTAATAAATAGGTAACTAAGTTATGTGCAATATATTGTTACATCTTGTTCAACTCTTTAACAGCAGCAGGAACAAAGCTGCTTTTGTAGCGCTGGGTTTTACTTTTTGGGACAGCAAACCTCCGTCTGGAGGGAAGAAGCTGAAAGTGGCAGTGCAAAGGGTGGGAGTCATCATTTAAAATGGAGGTAGCAATCCTCTGTACCTGTCTGGTGTACAGGGATGTCAGGCTCAGCTGTGACTCACCAAGCAAACGACTGGACCATCTAACTACCTGATCCAAGGATTTCCTCTGTTTCAGTTTTATCTGACCAAACCATGACACTAAAGAAAAGGATAAAACAGATTCAATAAAAGCCCGATAAAACATTGTCATTATGGTTCGGTCAAGTTGGAAGCATGCAAGTTTCCTTAAACAATGCAAATGTTGCTGACCCTTTTTGCACACCCTTTCACAGTTCTCTTCAAAGTTTAAATTACTATCAATAATCGTCCCAAGATATTTGTAGGATTGTACACATTCAGTGGTCTGGCCTTTTAGTACAGTGACTTCATGCCTGGGAGTTTTCCTCCTAAAGTCAATAATCATATCTTTAGTTTTTGTCGTATTCAGCTGCAGGTAGGAATCCTCACACCAGTGAACAAAATCATCAACTACTGGGCCGTGGCCACTCTCACCATCCTGGAGGAGACTGACAACAACTGAATCATCAGCATACTTTATAATGTGTCTGTTGTCATGTCTGCTCCGACACATGTTTGTGTACAGGATGAAGAGTAGTGGTGACAACACACGCCCCTGCAGAGAGCCAGTAGAAGAACACTTTTGGTCAGACAATGTACCATTGACCCTTATTCTCTGTGTCCTGTTGGTTAAAAAAATCCAGAATCCAATCCACCAGATTATTACTCAAATCAAATTGTAGGAGCCTTTCAACTAAAATATGAGGTTGGATTGTATTAAAGGCGGAAGAGAAGTCCACACATAAAAGCCTGGTGTGTGTCCCATTAAAATCCAGATGTTCAAAAAGCATGTTAAGACTTCCGGTCTGGACGCCATGGTGATAGCAACCTAACGGTGAAACTCCCAGACTCAATCCAAGGAAAACCTCCTCAAAATCAGACCTAACGGATTTTTGGAAGATTAAAATTCAAAAGACAATAACACCATGCCTAATCAAAAGCAGAGGAAACTGACATTCCCCAGATCAGGACGCACAGCGGCCGCGGAATCGGAACCAGAGGACCTCCGTTCAGAAGACGAGTGCCTGGGCCTAGCTAACAAAAGGATTAGCTTGAAATCGCTATTTGACGAATTACGACGATTTCGGGCCGAATTTCTTGAATTCAGAGAGGATCTAAAAAGGGCGAACAGCAGAATGGACCAGGCCGAAAACCGAATCTTGGAAGCTGAAGACAGAATAAAAGTGCTTGAAGATTCTGTACTGGATTTACACAGAAAACAGTCAAGGCTGGAGGCTAAGCTAGCCGACCAAGAAGGAAAACAGAGACGAGACAACATCAGAATTCACGGTCTGAAAGAAGGAGCTGAAGATGGTTTCAACACAGTGGCAGAATGCGTGGAATCCTTATTGAGAGAGAAGTTGGATATTCCACAATCCACCGATTTGAAGATAGAAAAGGCACATCGCACATTAGCCGCAAAGCCAGCCCCGGAAGCGCCCCCACGTTCAGTGTTGGTAAGATTCTCCGACTTCAAAATAAAACAAGAAGTTGTAAGACGGGCTTGGCAGAAGAAAGGATTTATGCATCAAGAAAGAAAAGTCTTCGTGGAGCACGATTACGCCCCTGAGGTTCTTAAAAAGCGACGGGAATATAACGACGCCAAAAAGGTTTTACGGGAAAAGAATCTACGCTTTCAGACGCCATTTCCGGCGAAGCTAAGGGTCTTTTACGGGGAAGAGTCATGTCTCTACAATTCAGCGGAAGAAGCATCAACTGACATGGCAAGAAGAGGACTCCCGGTAACGGTGTTTAAACCCGCAGCGGATCTGAGCGAGAAAATCAGAGCTCAAACGTGGTCCACTCAGAGACCTTCAAAATCCACGGGCCAGCAGCGGGAACACCCAGCCCCAGAGCTACAAAGATGAGCTTTCCAGTTCCAGAAAGGAATGGTGACCTTTTTGGGTTTTTTTTTTTTTTTCTTTCTCTCTTCAGTCACTCTGCACTTCCATCCCCCCTCCTACAAGGTAACAAACATTAAAGAAGATGCAGAATCAGCATGTGGTAAAACCTTTCATGGAGCAGTTTTAGCATTAGAAACAAATGTCTTCTTAATTTAAAGGGGGGGGAAAAAAAATCATGTTAATATAGAAATGTAACAATGACCCACATGTTCTCCCCACACTAACAAATACTGTATTAGAGTGAATGTTTGCTGTGATGGGGGTGGGAGGGTGCACACAAGCTCATAGGGTATAGGCATAAAAAAAAAAAAAAAAAAAAAATCATTACAAATTCGGATTGGGATCTGAAATTCACGTTAAAAACATGGGACAACTTACAGGGGTAAGAGAGGGCCCTCAACACGTAACAGAGTTTGAGGAATTTCCCTCAGAGCCCACACTCCATCAGGGCTCTTACAGGGTCTTTAAAGAGACCCCAGCTCAGGAAGTTTTTTTTGACAGTTTTTTGTTTTAAAGTTTCGTACATTATGTACTTAATGTTTTTTATGTTCTTAATGTTCTTTCAGTTTCTGAGTAGCAAAAAAGAGGGCCACCACACTGTTATACTAAATAAGAAAATACAATGGAGAAACAGGGTGTAACCAAAATAGCCTCATATAATGTAAAAGGGATCCTGAATCCAGTTAAAAGATCCAGGATTCTACGCAAAATGAAAAAAGACAAAGCAGAAATAGTATTTTTACAAGAAACCCACCTAACAGACGTGGAACACACTAAAACTCAGTAGACGAGGGTTTAAAATGATCTCTTCTTCATATAAATCAGGGAGGAGGAGGGGAGTAGCGACATTGATATCAACCAAAATTACATTTGAAAAAAAATCAGAACACAAAGATAAAGAAGGGAGGTACAGTTTGGTAACTGGGCGGCTAGAGGGAGAAGATATCACCCTGCTGAATGTATATGCACCACCAGGGGCTAAATGGAAATTTTATAAAAATGTATTCGACCTAATGATAACTAAAGCCCAAGGTTTAGTGATATGTGGTGGAGACTTCAATCTAAGACTGAATCCATACTGGGATGCAACAGGTAATTCTTCACATCAAAATAACACCCAAAATAGGAATACTCGGATGCTACTAAAAGAAATGGGAATCTGTGACGTATGGAGGGAATTCAACCCCAATGTAAAAGATTATACTTTTTATTCAACGCCACATTCATCTTACTCAAGGATTGATTACTTTTTTATGTTTAATAGAGACATTGGAAGAGTAAAAACATGTAAAATAGGACTGATGGATCTCTCCGACCACAGTCCGATCTATATGGATTTAAACATCCAAAAATACACAAATAATACATTTTCCTGGAGGTTGAATTCAAGTGTCCTGAAAGGGCCACTGAAAGATGAATTGGAATCAGATATTCTCAGATATTTGGAAGAAAACGATAATGGAGAAGTATCCCCTTTAATACTGTGGGATGTGTGCAAAGCTGTAATAAGGGGAAAAATTATTGCAAAACTGGCAACCCAAAAGAAACTGAGACAAGAAAAACTAATCACACTAGAGTCAGAGCTCAAGAACCTAGAAAAAGAACACAAAGGCAACACTCATTCTAATGGCTCGCTCAAGATCAAAGAAATTAAAAATCAAATAAATGAGATCTACACAATAGAAATCCAGAAGAAACTTACATTTCTGAAACAAAAACACTATGAAGCAGGCAGTAAATCGGCAAAATTACTAGCCTATAAATTGAGGAAACAACAAACGGAAAGAGCAATCTACAAAATCAGAGACCCAGTATCAAAGGAAATAAAATTCAGAATTCAGGATATTCTTAAAAGCTTCGAGAATTACTACAAGAACTTATACTCCCACAAAAAACATAAAAACGCATCCGAGACATTCCTAAACACATTAAACCTTCCCCAACTTACGGAATCACAAAATAAAACCCTACTGTCAGAAATACAACCTAAAGAATTGGAAAAAGCAATTATGAAACTTAAAGCTAACAAATCCCCAGGAGCAGATGGCTATACAGCAGAATGGTACAAAACCTTTAAACAGCAACTATCTCCTCTCCTCCTGAAAACATTTAACTACGTCCTCCACACAGGGGAAATCCCCCCCTCCTGGAGAGAAGGGGTCATTGCAGTTATACCTAAACCTGAAAAGGATAAACTAGAATGCTCCAACTACAGACCAATCAGTGTATTAAATCAGGACTATAAGCTTTTTACCACTATCCTTGCCAAAAGGTTAGAAAACATACTGACAGACTTAATTCACTTAGACCAAACAGGTTTTATAAGACAAAGACAGACACAAGACAACATTCGACGCACTTTACACATAATTCATCATATAAAAAAATATAACTTAAATGCAGTCATATTGGGATTAGATGCTGAAAAAGCATTCGATTCGGTTGACTGGTCTTTCCTCTATAAAATCTTATCCAGTTTCAATTTTCATAACAACTTCATTAGAACTATACAGGCATTATATAAAAAACCAACAGCTAAAATAAGGATTAACGGTAATTTATCATCATCTTTTGAGCTGGAAAGAGGATGTCGTCTTATCCAATGGATAAGACAAAATCAAGAAATTCAAGGTATTACACTTGGTCAGAAAGAACATAAAATAGCACTCTTTGCTGATGACATTTTAATATACCTAGGGCAGCCAGACACTTCTCTACCAGAACTAATCTCAGTTTTTTCAGACTATGGAGATTTATCAGGGTACAAATTAAACATGCATAAAACCCAAGTTTTAACATTCAACTATGACCCAAATCATTTTTCACTAAATGAACTCAAAACTAACTGGGAGTTGGAATCTATGAAATATCTGGGGGTCAATATCCCGAAACAACTCGACAAAATTATAACACTAAACTATGATCCACTGGTGACAAAAATAAAATCTGACCTAGCAAGATGGAATATGATACCATTCTTAGGTACCGCACAAAGAATTGAAGCAGTCAAAATGAATATACTTCCACGTCTTCTATACCTTTTCCAAACAATACCGGTAGAACCTCCCAAAAAAACATGGCAGGAACTGGACAGAAGGATCTCAAGATTCATATGGCAGGGTAAGAGACCTAGAATCAGATATAGAACCCTACAGCTAAACAAAGACAAAGGTGGGCTCGCACTGCCAAATATCAGGGACTATTTTATAGCTGCACAAATTAAAACTTTAGTAGAGATATGTAACCCAGTCTACACTGCACAATGGAAGGAGATGGAATGCCAAATAACAAGTGACATCCCCCTACAGGCGATAATAGGGAACAATGCCTTAACTAAACTCCTGAATAACACTAACCTGTGGATAGAGACCCCGCTAAAAATTTGGTTTAAGATAGTCAGAGAGAATCAAGCTAAAGAGCCCTATCGACTTCTGCAGTGGATTGCCTATGATCAAGACTTTACCCCCAATAAAACAGACACTAGATTTAAAGAGTGGAAAGAGAAAGGGCTGATAAAATATTACGGTTTTTTTAAGGGGCAAACTTTAAGAAGTTTTGAAGATTTGAAAAAACAAGGTCTAATAAATCAAGATCTTTACAGGTTCTTTCAGCTTAGACACCACATAAACAATATACTTAAAAAGGAGGATTTGGAAAGGGCCCAGTCAGGTGTTCTGAAGGTCTTCTTAATGGCATATAAAGGGATCCCAGGGATCAGATACATTTCTAAAATATACCAAGGTCTTCAAGACTTAAAAGGAGACAACACATCGTATATAAAAGAGAGATGGGAAAAAGAGGGGAATTTCACTTTACAATTGGAAATATGGGAAAAGCTAAATAAACAGCAATGGAAAAGTACCTCATCCCTGCAGTGGAGAGAATTTGGATGGAAAAACTTGGTAAGATTTTTCAGAACACCTGCACAAAACAAATTTACCCATAAGGGGTTGAACTGTTGGCGCTTGTGTGGTGAAAAGACTGCAAATCATTTTCATGTGTTTTGGTCATGCCCAGTTATCCACCAATATTGGTCCAACGTACAGACAATATTGGGGAAAATATTCAAAATAACAGTTCCCTTTTCTTTTGTAACTTTGTATTTGGGTTTATTACCGGACTCACTGGAAAGACGAGGAGATAAATACTTATTCAGTGTTTTAATATTGGCAAGTAAAAAAGCCCTAACTAAAAAATGGATGCTGAAGGACTGTCCTACACCTGAAGATTGGATTAACGTGATTCAAGACATTTACTCGATGGAAAAGTTGACATTCGCACTGAGACAGGACATGGATGGGTTCATAAACTTTTGGCAACCCTGGATCGCATATGTGTCTTCCATTAGAACTAATCTTTGACAAATACCATTTCAATAATGGTCCCGCTCTTTGTTCCAACGCTACTCAGTTGCTCTTTTACTTTTAATTACTTAATTTTCTGTTTGTTTTTTGCTGTTCTGTTTGTTTGTTTATTCGTTTGTTTGTTTGTTTTTTATTTAATTCTCCTTAACTTCACTTTTTCTTTCACTTTTAAAAAAAAGGGGGTTGTTGTAATAACTATCCTACCAATGTTGTCAAATAGCAAAAAATAAGGGAACATGTGATGAAAATTAAACAATGCAATGCTGTAATGACCTGTATACCCTTTACAAAAACTTAAATAAAAAAAAAAAAAAAAAAGCATGTTAAACAGAGTGACGGTGGCATCCTGTACTCCTCTGTGAGGCCTATAGGCAAACTGCAAAGGATCCAATGCATGCTCAGTCTGCTTTAGGTCCTCAAATCTGACCAGTTTTTCAAAAATTTTCATTAAAATTAAAGTCAAAGCAACTGGTCTAAAATCATTTACCATTTTAGGACAGCTGGATTTTGGAACGGGAACAACCACGGCATCTTTCCAGATCTTAGGTTGTGTCTGTAAGGACTTGTTGAAAATGTAGTGATACAGGACTCAGTTCATGTGCACAGGACTTTACCAAGCGCCCACATATATTATAAGGGCCCTGACTTTTGTTCACTTTTACAGCACAGAACGCCCTTTTAACATCCTGCACCTCAATATTAAAGTGCTGATTGTCTTTGAGTTTCTGTTTCAAACCTTGGGTTTCAGTGCTAAAATCAAAGGAGTCAAAACGACCATAAGAGCATTAGCCAGCTCTGTATCTGAACTAAAACCATCTAAAAACACATGATTACTGCGCTCTGTGCTCTGAAGGCCTGCAATAGTTTTCATACTGGCCCAGGCTGAACCAAACTTGTTTGTTGCCATCTTACTTTCCAATTCTGATTTATAATTCTGTTTTGCTCTTAAAATTCCGGCCTTCAGCTCTTTTGTGGCAACCTGCAGCTCAGAAACAGACCCCTGTTTAAAGGCAAGTGCTTTCCTCTGTAAGCAGTATTTAACTGATTTTGTAACCCATGGCTTGTTGTTGGGATATATTTTGACACATTTATGTGGAACGATCATTTCTCTACAGAAAGCCATGTATGAGCATGTCATGTCCACTGAAGAGTCCAAGTCATCTCCGCAGGACAGTGTGAACACTTCCCAGTCCGTACAGTTAAAGCATTCCTGGAGGCAGTGCACTGAATCCTCTGTCCACACGTTTATGTCTCTGGTCTTCACCTTGTCTCTTCTGAGAGCAGTTTTATATGTGGGCAGCAAATGTACACAGTTGTGATCTGAGGATCCTAAAGGAGGAAGGGGAAGTGATTTATAGGCCCTCTCAATGGATCCATAGCACAGGTCCAATGTCTTTTTTTTGCCTGGTTGGGCAGGAGACATACTGATAAAAGTTTTTAAGTGTCTTCTTTAAAGAAACATGGTTAAAATCCCCAAGTATGAAATTTGGAGCCTCTGGGGAAATAGACTGCAACTGCTGTACCACATCAAAGACGGTGCTGGAGGCGGAGTCAGCATCTGCCCTCGGGTGAATGTACACAGTCATTATGAAAAGTTGGGGGAACTCGCAGGGCAGATAAAAGGGCCGTAGTGACACGAACAGAAGCTCCACATCTGATGTACAGATGCGCTCTCTGACCGTGACAGATGTACAGTACTGTTTATTAATATATAAACATACGCCGCCCCCTGATGTTTCCCCGTTACCTCTTCCTGCCGATCCAAGCGAAGTGGGGCTCCAAAGCTGTCAATCCACAGGTCCGCATCCCGGTCATGCGCCGTAAGCCACGTCTCCGTGTAAGCCATGACACAGCAGTTCTTGAAATCCTTCTGATATCGTACATTCCCTTGAATTTCATCCACTTTATTTCTCAGGGATTGTACGTTCCCCATAATAATGGAAGGATGATGAATGCAGTTAAGCTGACGCCTCCTCAGGCTTAATCTTACGCCTCCACGCTTTCCGCGTTTCCTCCTCTTGTTTCTCTTTTCATCGCTGTGTCCATGACAATCTCTTAAAATAAAGTCCGGCAGTTGCAACATGGACTCAAACACAGATGCTGCATTATCCATGTTTAAATGCAGTAACATGTCTCTGGAATACTGTATTCTCCCTGGCGTGACCGGGATTGCGCTTACCTCCAAGACAAAGAGCCGGTAGGAAAGAAACGCCAGTGCAAAAACGAGAAGGAAATCCAATTCTGATGGAACCAGGGAGCTCTTCGTTATATAGTCTACAAGCATTCAAGGACAAAAACGACAGAGAATTACGTTGAAACACATTAAAGTGCATAAAAACAAAGACACAGACGTCAAACTTTTTTCACCCACTGCCGGTCGCTGCGTGCGCATGCGCCCAAGAGGTTTAGGAGGCAATCACTTTTTCACACAGGGCCATGTAGGTTTGGATTTTTTACCCTTACTAATAAACACCTTCACTTAAAAACTGCATTTTGGGTTTACTTGTGTTATCTTTGTCTAATGTTTAAATTTGTTTGATGATCTGAAACATTTAAGTGTGACAAACATACAAAAAAATGAGAAATCAGGAAGAGGGAAAACACTTTTTCACACCACTGTATATCGCTCTGTGTGTAATGACTACTGTATATAACATGAGTTTATTTTTTTTTTTTTACTGAATTGCTGAAATAAACCAACATTTTGATGACATTCCAATTTATTGAGAACACCTGTATATGGAGATGAAAGCTCTTTTTGACCTCGGGGTGGTTCTGTCAGGCTGGAATGAGTTAAGACTGTCTTTAAATAGCAAAATGACTTGAAAATGTCCACGACATGCATGCAGAACAAAGTGTAAAGTGTAGAGTGCTATTCTCTCTCTCAGGATGAAGAAGGTGCTGACGGCACAGGCAGAGGCTGAGAAAATCCGTTGTATCGGTGAGGCAGAAGCCGCCTCCATTGAAGCGGTGGGAAAGGCAGAAGCTGAAAAGATGAGGCTGAAGGCCGAAGCCTACCAGCAGTACGGCGAGGCTGCCAAGACCGCTCTGGTTCTGGAGGCTCTGCCCAAGGTCTGTAGTACACATTTATAAAGGAGGCACAGAACTGTTTGGTTTTCAGTGTCATCACAAGACTGTTTGCACCAAAGTCACAATTTATGCCTCTGTCCATATGATTGCTAAAACAAGGGTCCTCATTTATCAAGTGTGTAGAAATTGCCGCACATTTGGGTGTATGATATGATCGTACGAAAAGGTCCACGTTGTATTGGATGTATCTGGTCAAGCTCATCATACCCTGTTCACTCACTGATAAATCTCAAGGATGGAAATGATTGTAATTCATATCCCTCGCCTCGCCTTCAGTATTTATGACACAATGGAACATAAGATGGCAAGAAGAGAAACTTTTCCAAAGTGGAAATTGACATTACTCTAAGAAGTGAAAAACAATAAGGTAGTGTTTTGTTACAACCTCATAAATCTCTGTAATTGCAAAAGAACCATGTTTTGGAGGAGATTAGTGATGTTTAACACCCTTGGTTTGACCAGCTGATCTCAGATGAGGATTATCATCTCATTCTGTATTGTTTGACTTGCATGATTGTTTGATTAAATGTTGTCCATTTTGTCATTTTTAAATCATATTTGTCAAACAGATGCATTTATTACTATTTAAGAAGTGCAGAAAGAGTCCCCCTCTCCAGCACAGCGGTGTGATGTGCCCTATGTACACTGGCTCAGATTGGTACAGCTCTTTGTCACCTGGCAGTATTCCACAGAAATGCACATGGCAAAATAAAATAATTTCCCCACACCACCTCTGGTGTGTACAGCAGAATTTTTCTGCTTATCCCCAGTAGTTTTTTTAAACCACGATGCAGTGCATCGCCTCTGCAACAGATAATTTGTTATACTCCCTTTACACAGAGGTGGAGAATTTTGATCTTATCAGTCTTCTTCAGTGATCTGCACAGTTGCCATGGTCTCCTCAAAGTTTTGGTTCAGCCCAAAACACACAAGGTTCTTCCAGATGATCCCAAAGATCAAAAATTGGCCCAATCTCTGTGATCTCCATGCTGTGTAAAGGGGCCCTAAGGGATAACTATTTTCCGATACTGCATAACACAAAACTTGGTCAAAGAAATACTTTTTGGAATATTATTTAAACACAATACTTACTTACACAGGAGACTCCCTATAATACAAATATATAAATACAGTAATAAAATGACAAATGGAAAAACCCTAATCTCATCTGCAACCGTAAAAATAAATTTCAGAAACTAAAAATTGAATTCCATTTTCTCCATTCCATCAAACAACTAGTTTCTGCCTAAATCTGTTTTAATATTTACTGCAGTCACATAAATCTGAATAGAAAGTTTATTCAGGGCGGCAGTGGCTCAGGAGGTAGAGAGGGTCGTCTAATAACCAGAGGGTTGGCAGTTCGAATCCTGCTCTCCCCAGCCATCCTGCCATTGTGTCCCTGGGTAAGACTTTACCCACCTTGCCTCCAGTGTCCATGACACTGGGCATGAATGTGTGGTCGGAGAGGCCGTTGGCGCAGCTTGGCAGCCACATTTCTGTCAGTCTGCCCCAGGGCAGCTGTGGTTAAAGTAGTAGCTTACCACTATCAATGTCTGCCTGGAGTGAATGAATGATGTATCCATTGTAAAGCATCTTTGAGTGTCTATGAGAAGTGCTATATAAATATGATGCATTATTATAATTACTAAAAGCAGCCTCTTTAAAGAGTCTTTAAATCGTCAAAATTCTCATCTAAATACAGTGGGGTAAAAAAAGTATTTAGTCAGCCACCAATTGTGCAAGTTCTCCCACTTAAAAGATGAGAGAGGTCTCCAATTTTCATCATAGGTATACCTCAACTATGAGAGACAAAATAAGAAAAAAAAAATCCAGAAAATCACATTGAAGGATTTTTAATGAATTAATTGGTAAATTCCTCGGTAAAATAAGCATTTGGTCAATAACAAAAGTTCATCTCAATACTTTGTTATATACCCTTTGTTGGCAATGACAGAGGTCAAACGTTTTCTGTAAGTTTTCACAAGGTTTTCACACACTGTTGCTGGTATTTTGGCCCATTTCTCCATGCAGATCTCCTCTAGAGCAGTGATGTTTTGGGGCTGTCGCTGGGCAACACAGACTTTCAATTCCCTCCAAAGATTTTCAATGGGGTTGAGATCTGGAGACTGGCTAGGCCACTCCAGGACCTTGAAATGCTTCTTACGAAGCCACTCCTTCGTTGCCCGAGTGGTGTGTTTGGGATCATTGTCATGCTGAAAGACCCAGCCACGTTTCATCTTCAATGCCCTTGCTGGTGGAAGGAGGTTTTCACTCAAAATCTCACGATACATGGCCCCATTCATTCTTTCCTTTACACGGATCAGTCGTCCTGGTCCCTTTGCAGAAAAACAGCCCCAAAGTATAATGTTTCCACTCCCATGCTTCACAGTAGGTATGGTGTTCTTTCTCCTCCAAACACGACAAGTTGAGTTTTTACCAAAAAGTTCTATTTTGGTTTCATCTGACCATATGACATTCTCCCAGTCCTCTTCTGGATCATCCAACTGCTCTCTAGCAAACTTCAGACGGGCCTGGACATGTACTGGCTTAAGCAGGGGGACACGTCTGGCACTGCAGGATTTGAGTCCCTGGCGGCGTAGTGTGTTTCTGATGTAGCCTTTGTTACTTTGGTCCCAGCTCTCTGCAGGTCATTCACTAGGTCCCCCCATGTGGTTCTGGGATTTTTGCTCACCGTTCTCGTGATAATTTTGACCCCACGGGGTGAGATCTTGCGTGGAGCCCCAGATCGTGGTCTTGTATGTCTTCCATTTTCTAATAATTGCTCCCACAGTTGATTTCGTCACACCAAGCTGCTTACCTATTGCAGATTCAGTCTTCCCAGCCTGGTGCAGGTCTACAATTTTGTTTCTGGTGTCCTTTGACAGCTCTTTGGTCTTGGCCATAGTGGAGTTTGGAGTCTGACTGTTTGAGGTTTTGGACAGGTGTCTTTTATACTGATAATGAATTCAAACAGGTGCCATTAATACAGGTAATGAGTGGAGGACAGAGGAGCCTCTTAAAGAAGTTGTTACAGGTCTGTGAGAGCCAGAAATCTTGCTTGTTTGTAGGTGACCAAATACTTACTTTACTGAGGAATTTACCAATTACTTCATTAAAAATCCTTCAATGTGATTTTCTGAATTTTTTTTTTTCTCATTTTGTCTCTCATAGTTGAGGTATACCTATGATGAAAATTGGAGACCTCTCTCATCTTTTAAGTGGGAGAACTTGCACAATTGGTGGCTGACTAAATACTTTTTTGCCTCACTGTATAACACAAGGCAAATGAGCTATTGTGGGATTTGAGTGTGCCACCATACCATCATGTTCAGATCGATAAATACCAAACTTTGTGTTGAAATGATTGCACGACCACTTTTCTGTCTTACACATTTGATAAATAAATGAGGACCATTATGCATTGCAAAGCATATTTTGAAATGTATATATTTTTTATCCTCAAACATCAAGAACTGTGAATCCAACCATAGAATCAGCCATGGTAAAAATAACTATTATTTCCTCTGTAAGTGTAGTGAATTTGTTTATCGGAGGATAAGCTGTAGCGCTTCAGAGATAGAATAGAATAGACTTTGTCATTATAACAAGTACAACGAAATTAAAATGCAAACCAATCAGTGAATGAGGAGTAAAAAGAAGCTTAAAAAAATTATACAAATTACTAATTTTAAATATCACACACACTCAATTTCACAGTTTCAAACCTCATGTTCTACTAGAATTCAGACAGGTAATTGCGGTCGGATAAAAACTGTTTTTGAATCTGTTTGTCCTTGTTTTGATTGCTCTAAACCACCTTCCTGATGGTAGTAGTTGGAAGAGAGAGTGACCGGGATGGAAGGGGTCCTTCAGGATTTTTTTGTGCCTTTTTAAGGCAACGGGCGTGGTGCAGTTCTTCAAGGCTGAGGAGAGGGCAACCAATAATTTTTTGGGCTGTGTTGATGACAGTCTGAAGAGCTTTCTTCTGAGCTACCGTGCAGCTGCTGAACCAAATACAATAAGTTAAAATGCTCTCAATAGAGCAACGATAAAAAGACAACAGCAGTCTGACAGATGTTATTTCCTCTCAGCGAGGATGGGTCACCCATCTCATGGTTCCATTTACCAATAGTCACCCATCTCAGATGGGTGACTATTGGTGCCCCTGGTCAAAGTGAAAATATTTCCATCATGTTAATGAGTCCTCAGGTATAGATGGGTGTACAGAGAGGAGTGTTTTGTCTCTAAAGTATATTCTCATGGATTTTTTTTTCTCCCTCAGATTGCAGGTAAGGTGGCTGCACCTCTGGCCAAGACCAATGAGATTGTCATCCTGAGTGGAGAAGGCAGCCGTGTGACTGGAGAAGTGAACCGTTTACTGGCTGAACTCCCCGTCTCTGTCAACGCCCTCACTGGGGTGGATCTGACTAAGGTGAGTGCTCTCCACTACATTTACACTTTCAACAAATCTCTGTAGTGAGTCTTCGGCAGACAGAGAAGACACTTTGTCGCCCTCATCTGGAAGTGAGGAAAAATTACACAAAAGCTTTTTGCACCCTGCTTATCAACGCTCATGTAACAAAAAGTTACAAATGATAATTGTTGTCCTCACAGAGAATTTA
The DNA here is from genome assembly GCA_020510985.1 of Pholidichthys leucotaenia. Lineage (NCBI taxonomy): Eukaryota > Metazoa > Chordata > Actinopteri > Cichliformes > Pholidichthyidae > Pholidichthys > Pholidichthys leucotaenia. Next base: position 217,967,274 of record CM035839.1, read on the forward strand.
TTTATTAAGTTTTTTCCCAACTTTTCCATTGAAACACATATTGGATAGTATTTAGCTGTTAAAGCAACACTATGCAACTTTTGTGTTATGCAACTGTCCTGATTCTGTTGGAACTGAGGTCATAGTTGCCATATTTGTAGTCCTTTCAGTGTTCCCACCAAGAACAGCTGCTGCAGGCAATGCGGGCCCACTTACAAACATTTTATTACTAAATTGGGTCAAATTATGTATGTCTGGTGGCTTTAATTCCATCTTTGGCATGCAAATGAAATAATAGAAAACCACAGGTAAATTGATGGCTCCATTTGTTCTTCAAGAATATGTAACTGATCACAGTGCAATAACTTTTTTTCTATTGCTTAACAAATCTTTCATACAAAGACATTGCAAACAATAAGAGTAATCAGTTTTATTCATAGCAGTACAGACCATACTTGTGTGGGCCGCCCATCTATTAACAGCTGCTGCAAGTGTAATTTGTTGCTTATTTTTTGTGAAATAATTTTGTTTCTGTGCACAAAGTAAAATAATTTATGCTTTCCAAAGACAGCTAGGATGTTTGGAAAAGCTGCATTAAATTCTCTGTGCTATTTAACTGCATTTGGGTAATATGTTTAAAAAAATGAAATTTTCAGGGGGAAGGGGGGCTCAAAATTCTGTCCTCAACTATGTATCTTAAATAGAAATTATGTTGATATACCCTCAGAAAGTGATACATTGCCCAGCCCTAGTTTTAATTATGGCACGCATTCACTATGACATTATTTTGTTTTGACAAGAGTCTTGATAAGGCACAACATTTATTTCTGTAGTTGCATTAATTTTTCTCCAAGCTCTTGTATTGATTATGGGAGAGTTGATGATGATGATGGTGGTGGTGGTTCACCACTATCCTTCCAGGCATGAATGTGCTGGACAGTTCTTGACTCAATTTTAGTAGTTTGTTTCCCAAAGGTCAAATTCTTGGCCTACATTAACAAAACAACTATAGAGATTAGTCAGAGGAGCATCTTTTCCTCGAGCAGGGGATATGTCTTCTGTCATGGCTGTTTAAGAAATCACAATCTACTCACTGTAACAGCTGCTGTTAAATAACTTGTTGCCAGATACAGTGAAGCTCACATTTCTGTGGACACCTCTGGATAATGCCAGGCCCAGTCATGACTATGGTGTGCTTGGATGTAAGCCCACAACTCCTACTCCACCCCACTCTCCTAAGGACATCTGAGTAGTATTTCTGAATGTGCCATAAGCAGTGTATTTTCTAGACACACAGATATTTATTTAGAAGTAAAATACAGTAACATATTTGGTGTGCTTTTACAAGAGTCCATGTTTGGTAGCAGCCATCTGTGTCCTCTTCAGAAACTAGTTTGAGTTTTGTGATTGTATTATAGCCGTCATGTGTATTACCTGCTGCTCCCTCAAGCTAACCGTTGTGTCCTCTGATTCCACAGATCCCTCTGCTCCAGAAGATGACCTCCCCACAGCCCCAAACAGCTTTCTAAAGAATCAGGCCTGACACTCGTTACTCTCAATCTTTTGCTGTGTATCTGCCTCAAGCATGAAAACAGTTTGTTCAGTCTGTGACCCCTTATGCAACTGCCTTTAACCAGAAACACTTGACACCAAGAGGTTTTTATATTTTTAAAAGGTTTTTAGTTTTCTAAAAGAAAAAAAAAATGGGGCCTTAATTCTGAAGGACCAGACTTTATGCATCCTCTGTTGTTTTCCTGTTTGATTTTGTTTAACCCAACATTTATTGTACTGCACTAGTTAGCGAGTTTCTGTGCTGTGATCTTTTTCACTTCTACAAGTCGTCCAAAGCAGAGTTATAGTTGAGGGATATAATCCATAGATATGGAGTCTAAATACTATAGAGCTGTCTAAATGTCTACCTGGAGTTTCCATTTGTCCACACTTGGAAATGTAGAGAAGTGTGCCAGCTCCTTCCTGTTCATTCTATTCTACTAATACTCAGAGCCCAGTTAGTGACACAGCTTGCAGTAGATTTTGAGCACAGTGTTAGACTGTGCAGGCTTTATTACCTTTTAAACACTCTTAATAATAAGATATGTTTCTAATGTACCACACGTGTAGAGCCACACCACATCTTCACCCACCATAATGCCACATTATCAGTGGTATCTGCTTCACGTGTAATAGCCCTTGCCTCACCACACATTAAGTTGTCCATCCTCTTGTTTGTATGTGCAGTGCCTGTTCATCACTCAAGTGCCCAAAACTTAGGATAGTGGATTGGCTTCAGTTGGATTTATGCCAGAGTATATCACTGTGTTATAAATAAATAATGTTTAATGTTTCCTGTTTTCATGAAATATCCTCGTAGAAAGTAGTAGTGTTTGTTGTTTATTGTTAAGCAAACTCATAACACAAAGCCATACCAGAATCGATTAGCTTTAAAAGTGACCCTGCGTGGCCTCCAGGGCTCCTGAACTTTTGCATGTTACCTCATAGCACATGGAGGATATTCAGGATCTGAAGTTTAAAGCGGTCTGTTCCTCCACCTCTGATAGACTGTTCTCAGAGTAAAGCTGCTTCTCTGCCCTCTGAGCGTGAACCACAAGCAGGAATGTAGTGTTGCCTTCAGCTAGAAGATAAAGCATGTGGTCAGGTTGTAAACGGTGTTAATGGTCTTTATGATGGGACCCTCTCTAGTTTGACAGAAAGGTGAACTGCATGTCAGGTGTTCGTACAGATGGACCAGTAAATTTCTGCTGAATCATCCAACCCGTTTCTATGAGAGAAAAGATTTCATGTGCTTGCTTTAAATTTACATTCTCTCTCTCCCCCCTCTTTTCGGCTGCTCCCTTTTTGGGGTTGCCACAGCGTACCATCACCTGAGGATCCACATATTAATTTGGCAAGAATTTTTATGCTGAATGCCCTTGAAGCAGCCCTCCACATTTATCTAGGTTTGGCACCAGCACAGGGAGTTCACCAGCTTGTGCTCCCCCTGTGGCTGGTTAACCAAATTTCCTTCCCCCATTTTATTATGCCGAGCACCAAGCTAGATGGCAGAAAGTACCTTTTTTTTTTTTTTTAATTTGATCATTGGTATGGCCTGGCCAGGGCTTGAAACCGCGATCTCGTGGTTGTTGGGGTGGATGCTGTACCTCTGGGCCACCATGTGACAAGTCCTACTGTTATAATCAGCTTTACAATGGCCAAGGAAACAATTAAATTTCGAACTTATTACCTATGTGATTTTTTTTCTTTTTCCTTTGTGATACTAGTAGTGATTGATATTCTTACAGTCCTCCAGGTTTCTGCTCACCAGTCTCACCATCACTGTTCAAATGTCTACATGCCACAACCTCAACAGGATCTCACTCTTAAATGGAATTGTTACATGTTCAATCATCTTTTTTTCTATCATTTTTTTCGTTGTTTTGCTATAGTTCTCTGGATACTAAATGTGCTGTTCTTGAAACTGATGTTGTCTATGATAATTTTTCACTCTGTGACCATAAAGTTGTTTTATTTTGCCAACTACCAGTGATGTAAAAACTACAGTTATGTAGTTTTTTTTTCTGTGAAATAAAGGCAGGTTTGGTCATCCTATTTCTCTTTTTGATGTGACAACTTTTAATATGTCTGCAGCATTTAAGCAGAAATCTTATAAACCCATAAAGGCCAATGTTTTCTTCCTGTAACATTCTTGATCTGGTATTATCAAGAGAATAGCAGCAGCTGTTAGCAGGCAGTCAGCCATTCAGAGATGTGAATGACTAACGGTAATTTTCACTGCAGTGTGGTCCTGGATCAGTCAGACTCGTCTTATCAGCTGAACACCAGGAAACTGGCTGCTGACAACAACAGAACTTATATTCTCCTCCAAAATTTTCACCAGTTATTTAAAATGGGCACAAAAAACAACAGATGCAAATAATTAAGAATTTGAAGATGATCTTCATGTTTGTACAGATTTGAAGACTGACACTGAAGGAGCTCCATTGACTGAACATTCATCGATTGGTCCCTAACAGATTAATCTGGAGGTCTAGAAGTATCTGAACAAATTGGTTTCTCTCTTCTACTTTGTAATGTTCATTTCATTTAGAGAAATAAGTGTAGTACACAGTGCCTTTGTTCATTAATTAATCCAGTGGCCTGTCATGTTATCAGTGTGCTGATAGTTGACTGTTAATCATATATTTGGGTTTACTGATAAGATGCTATGAAATACTTGTGGGATAAATACCGACTTCTAGATTGTGTAAGCTCTTTCTACTTTATCTGTTTAATGTATGTAGTATTGATATTCTATCCTACAGTTGTTTAAGGGAACATAAACGGTAAATATATATACTCAAATGATAATGAAGGGTTTTACAAAACCTTTAGAATCTGGACCTTTTTATGAATATTTAATGATTCTACACTGTCATTGGCTGTGTTTATGTGGACACTAAAACTGATTATAATCAGATTGTTTGGAGTCATCTGAATAGTCAGCCATGTAAACAGAATCAGATTTTATTTTAGTGCAGGGTAACATGTTAAATCTGAATATTACCATTCTCTGGCTATTTCCAGTTATTGGATTTTTGTGCCCATGTAAATGGGCTCATTGTATTCCTACAGAAGAACAGTGGCAACTTTTTTCACTCTGAGTAGCATTTGACGAGACCAAACAATTCAGACCTTCGCCTTAACTCTTGTCTTCACATATAACGTGTCTGTTGTCTAACAAATGATATTGTGAATTTATCTTGTGGCTTCTCATCTAACACTGGCCTTTGATAATGGGATCCAGCACGGCATTTTAAGCATGTGTTCATGTTATTCTGTGTATTGCGCCACTAATAAATGATATACCACTTCCTGTTGGCCTCACTGTTTGAAGTTCAGTTTAAAAGTCTCATCAGATGGTTTGCTTTTTAGCTTATTCTGGGAAAGGTGAATGCAATGGTGGTGCTGCATCTGGTATTTTAAAATTAAAATGGCAGGTTTGTGAAATGTTAAAGTGAACACAATAAATAACTTTTAAAACAATTTTTACACTCATGCTTGCACCGTTTTATCAGTAAAATCACAGACCTGCCAGTTAACAGTGTTTGTTCTGTATTTTAATAGTAACATAAGGTGAGTCGTATCATAAAGGTCCCCCCAAAAAGTCTGATTACAGTAATATCGCTGTCTGCTGTCATACACTGCATTTACACCACATGGTTCTAGTCAGTAATCATATGGCACAAATCAGAACTATCATGCACATGTAAGCATAAAAAGCGATTATATATACTATATTCTCAGAACTGTTTGAGGCCTCATTCATACAGTTAAGTCCATATACACTACTCCCAAAAAGTTAGGGATATTTGGCTTTTGGATGAAATTTATGGAAAATGTCAAAAGTTCACACTACAGTGATCTATCATGAAAGTAGGGCATTTAAGTAGAAGCATGCAGTGGTGATTTCCTCATCTCAATTTATTGAAACAAAAGCCTACAACAGTGGTGGGTATACTACAACAAAAAATGTCAATGTCTCAATAACTTGTCATGTGCCCTTGAGCATCAATTACAGCTTGACAGTGATGTCTCATGCTGTTCACAAGTCAACTTGTCTGCTGAGGCATGGCATTCCGCTCTTCTTGAAGGGCAGTCCTCAGGTCACTGAGGTTCTGGGGTGCAGAGTTATGAGCCTCTACACGGCAGCTCAGCTGATCCCATAGGTTTTCTATGGGATTCAGGTCTGGAGAAAGTGCAGGCCACTCCATTTGAGGTACACCGGCCTTCAACAGCCGTTCCCTAATGATGCGATGTTATCACCCACTTCCTGGGCCAAGGCCAGAATTGCTTACTTAGGCCTGGGATCACAAGTCACAAAGTCCGTTTCAACCCTCAGTCAAGGCGGACAGACCTAAGTCATTTTCACCCCACAGGCAAGGAAGACTAGCACCTTAAAAGGCTTTTCCACACTTATGCAAGGTAGACTTGGCACCTACAAATATCCCAGGCTGAGTCTTGAACCTATGACACCATGGTCTGAAAACTTCTACCACTGAGCCAAAGAGGGAATTCCTCACTAGCTCTTGGTGAGTAACGGAGGTGTATTCTTAAGGTGTCAGGGACTGCACCATTGACTAATTCCCTATGGAGGGGTGCGTAACAAGCAACCTCAATGAACTGGAACATTGTCGTCCATGAAGATGAAATTAGGCCTGTGTTGTTCATGCAGGGGCACAATGACTGGATTAATGATGTCATTCAGGTAGTATCAACTTGTCATAGTACCATTCACAAGTTCTGTATTGACTAGACACACCTGCCCAGACTAACGCCACCACTAAAGGCTTGTCTGATGACAACAGTAGCTGATACATAGCACTCTCCTTGACATCTCCAACATCGTTGGCAGCCATCATTTCTACTCAACATGAATCAACTTTCATCAGAGAACAGCACTGAGGCCCACTGGTCCCTTGTCCAGAGAAAATGCTACCTGGCTTACTCAAGACGATGATGCCAGAGCCTGGTGGTTTTGTCAGGTACCCTTGCAGGTCATTTAGCACGCAGACCACACTGATGTAAACGGTTTTGAATGATTTGATGTGACACTTGGGTATCTCTCACCTCCCTTAAATGTGCCTGGAGTTAATTGGAGTTCATCATCCAGTTCCGCAGGGCACTGTTCACAATGAAGTGGTCATCAGCGTGGGATGTGGCCAAAGGATGTCCATTTCCATGCCTTTCTGTGACTCTTCCAGTCTCACTATCTCTGTTGCAACCTGCTGATGACACTCTTAGGTCTTTTCCACCAAACTGGTTCCAGTGCTTAACTGGAGCCAGAGCCTGATTAGCACCAGTTCTTTGGTTTTCTACCGACTAAAGCACCATTCCCAGGCTCTCAAAAGTGGGGCTATCGTGGCCCCAACTCCTAGCTGGGCCACCGCCAGTACCAGTTTGTTGGTTCCATCCACAGCCATGGACGTGGACAAAATTGTTGGTACCCCTCTGTTAAAGAAAGAAAAACCCACAGTGGTCACAGAAATAACTTGAATCTGACAAAAGTGGTAATAAATAAAAATTCTATGAAAATTAACCATTGAAAATCAGACAATGCTTTTGAATTGTGGTTCAACAGAATTATTTTAAAAAACTCATGAAACAGGCCTGGACAAAAATGATGGTACCCTTAACTTAATATTTTGTTGCACAACCTTTTGAGGCAATCACTGTAATCAAACGATTTCTGTAACTGTCAATGAGACTTCTGCACCTCTCAGCAGGTATTTTGGCCCACTTCTCATGAGCAAATTGCTCCAGTTGTCTCAGGTTTGAAGGGTGCCTTCTCCAGATGGCATGTTTCAGCTCCTTCCACAGATGTTCAATAGGATTTAGATCAGGGCTCATAGAAGGCCACTTTAGAATAGTCCAATGTTTCGCTCTTAGCCATTCTTGGGTGTTTTTAGCTGTGTGTTTTGGGTCATTATCCTGTTGCAAGACCCATGACCTGCCACTGAGACCAAACTGTCTGACACTGGGCAGCACATTTCTCTCTAGAATACCTTGATAGTCTTGAGATTTCATTGTACCCTGCACAGATTCAAGACAAGAGGATTGATCCAACTAAAGGCTATGGATGGTGAAATGGTTTTGCAGGAGAAAGACAAGATCCTGGACAGATTTGCAGACCACTTTGACCAACTACTAAACAACCCTGGAGATCTCACTGAAGAGGCTAAAGAAGCTCTAGTGCAGCGACCAGCTGTATCAAGTCTGGATGAACCACCAAATTTTGATGAACTAATGGCAGCTATCAGGACAACACAGGATGGTAAAGCTCCAGGAAGGGATGGAATTCCAGCAGAAGCGTGGAAATTTGGTGGTGTTCAGCTGACCAACTGCCTGCACAAGCTCATCCAAGAGATATGGGATGCCCAGAAAGTACCTCAAGACTGGAAGGATGCAAGTATTGTGCCTTTGTTCAAGAAAGGTGACAGGAAGGATTGTGGAAATTACCGAAGTATGTCACTACTAGCCACTGTTGGTAAGATTCTCTCACGTGTACTACTTAACAGACTCAGTGAACACATCTCGCAGAATGTACTACCGGAAACCCAGTGCGGCTTTAGAAGTGGAAGAAGCACAATGGACATGATTTTCTGCTTGAAACGGGTTCAAGAAAAGTGTATCGAACAGAACATTCCGCTTTATGTAGTCTTCATAGACTTCAATAAAGCCTTCGATACTGTTTCACGACAAGGACTTTGGTAGGTGCTCAAGAAATATGGTTGTACAGAGAAGTTTGTCAGCCTGATTGAGGCACTCCATACAGGTATGCAAGCAAATGTGGCAATGAGTGGTTCAGTATCTAAAGACTTTTCAGTAAGCAACGGGGTGAAACAAGGGTGTGTGCTGGCACCTACACTCTTCTCGCTATATCTGGCAGCCATGCTTGAGGTGGCCTTCAAAGACACTTCAGAAGGAGTATACATTCAAACAAGGAAAGAAGCAGACTTGTTCAATGTGGCACAGTTTAAAGCCAAGAGTAAGACATCAATAAAGATAGTAAGAGAAATGCTCTTTGCCGACGACAGTGCTCTAGTTGCACACAGCGTGGAAGATATGCAATCTTTAGTGGAGAAATTTGCAAGAGCAGCTAGCCAATTCAGCCTCCAAATCAACATCAAGAAGACAGAGTGCCTTTATCAACCACCAAAATTCCAATTATCAACATCACTACCAGAAGAGATCAGCATTGGTACAGAGCCACTAGTCAAGTGCAAGACTTTCAAGTACCTAGGGAGTACTGTTTCAGAGAATGCTAGGCTGGAGGATGAACTATCTCTCAGAATGGGAAGAGCGAGCACTGTGTTTGGAAACTTGAGCGAGAGACTGTGGAACAATCGGCATGTGTCTATCCATGTGAAGTGCAAAGTGTACAGAGCGACAGTACTGGCTACTCTATTGTATGGTGCTGAAACTTGGACTGTCTACAGAGTGCAGGTGAAGAAACTCCACGCGTACATGATGAGACACCTTCGAGCCGTAATGAACATGTCATGGAAAGACGAGATAACCAACATAGAAGTGTTGAAACGAGCTGGTCTACCATCAGTGGAGAACATGCTAATACAGATGAACCTGAGATGGCTTGGACATGTTGAGAGGATGGACCACCATCGTCTCCCTCGGCAGTTACTCTACTAAATAGATAGTTTATTTCGAACACAAAAATATAACAAATACAAGCAAATGGCAAATGCAATAAAGTAACATTATACACTGTTCGAAAGGGAGAAGGAAGAAGTGAACACTTATTAATTCCATCTCCTCTTTTCCATAGATACACCCATGTGAATTTTATACAAATTACCACCTTTAAGACCCCAAGTAAACAATTTACTGTATTTTTTACAAATCAACATTAACACCCATCCATTCTAACATACAATGATGTCCATACAACAAAACCAGCCTCAAACAACACAGATATACACAGGGCTGTCCTACCCACCATTCCATAGTGTCCCATAATATCCCAGAGTGAACATAATGAATCGTACATATAACTACTACCCTTCTAACATATACCCTTTCAGCAAATGATGCTTATACCTCTTTTTGAATTGATTTCTGTTTGTACATAGTTTCAGTTCCGGCTCTAGACTGTTCCACAAATCCACCCCACAGACAGATATGCACATACTTTTCTTGGTAGTACGTATCTTGGGTTTTGTAAAGTTTAAGTCTCCCCTCAAATTATGATCATTGTCTCTTTTTTTAAATATTTTTTGTATATTAGTTGGTAGTTGATTATTAATTGCCCTGTACATTACTTGTGCTGTCTTAAATTTAACTAAATCGATGAACTTTATGACATGTGACTTTAAGAACAACGAATTGGTATGGTCTCTATATCCTGCATTGTTTATTATCCTTATAGCTCTTTTTTGTAATGTGCATATTGACTGTAGGTTGGTTTTGTAGGTGTTTCCCCAGACTTCTACACAGTAGTTAAGATAAGGTAAAAACAGTGAACTGTACAATAAGACCAATGATTTATAGTCCAAGAAGTGTCTTGTCTTCCCCAGTATGCCTATACATTTTGCTAATTTGGCCCGGATGTGACTGATGTGAGGTTTCCAGCAGATTTTATTGTCAAGCGTCACCCCCAGGAACTACTCACAGTTATGCGAGGGCAAACGCAATCAGGGTAGACGAAGGCTCAGATTTAAAGACACTGTAAAAAGAAACTTGGAGAAGATGGACATAGACAGGAGTTCCTGGCAGCAGAAGGCTAAGGACAGAGCTGTGTGGAGGAATCTGATCAGACCTAAATGAAACAGTCATTGTCGCCCACGACAGACTGCTATGATGATGATGATGATGATGATGTTCCAGATGCAGCAAAGCAGCCCCAGAACATAACAGAACCTCCTCCATGTTTCACAGTAGGGACAGTGTTCTTTTCTTGGTATGCTGTGGAGAGCGTGAAAAGATGAGGCTGAGTTTTATTTCTCAAATCAGATTTATTCACTTGTCTACAACATCCTCCAAACAGAAAGAGACACATCCTCCCACATCTGTCCTTTTTATACCCAGGACATCAAAGTACAGAGTCACATTGTCTTTAAATCCCAAGACACAATACACCATCTCCCAGGTCTTCTCCCCTCCACCTAAAACCACTGGTGGTCAGGAAATCCCTCAAGGCCATCTCTAAAGATCACATTTCGCATGCTTCTGTTATCCCCAGGAGACCCAGACCTATTGTTCATTCTGAGACGTGAAGCAAGAGTAATATACATATGCAGCCTATGCAACTCACATATGTGTCCCACATGACCCCCCCCCCCCCAAACGTCTAAGATGAAACAATACAACACAGTCTGCATATCATGATAAAATCACAAACATCAGTCCACGTGCTGTTTGGGCTTCAATCTTCTTCCGAACTTGCTGTAAGCGGGCTTTACCACTCCCGCGGCGCCATCCTGCTGTGGAGCTGCTATCTGAGGATGAGAACTGTTAGTCAATCCCTGTGGGAGCTCTGGGGAACGCTCCCTAGGAGGTCTGCCGTGTCGAGGAGCCCTCGCCAACTGCACAGCTTCGTCAGCCATCACAAAAGCGGGTTTGAGCCTGTCTATGCCAATCATTTCCTTTCTGCCCCCCAAATCTAGCAAAAAGTGCTTATCACCTGTTTCCAGCACTCTAAATGGGCCATCATAAGGCGGTCACAAGGTTGGGCGATGGGCATCGTGTCTGACAAAAACAAACTCCGCATTTTTTAAAGCCTTAGGCACAAAAACGCACGGAAAACTGTGATGAACGGGGCCAGGAAGCGTGCTCGCTCCCGTGTCGCTCTGCAACCGCTGAGCAGGGGAGCACTCCGGCGCAGGGTTATCTGGGAGAAACTCCCCGGGCAGCCGGAGTGGCTGCGCAAAAACTAATTCCGCTGGGGAGGCTTTTAAATCCTCTTTAGGTGCAGAACGCAGCCCCAATAAAACCCATGGTAGCCTGTCCACCCAATCTGCATCCGTAAGCGATGCTCTCAGGGCTGCTTTCAATGACCTATGGAAACGTTCGCATAAACCATTAGCCTGCGGGTTGTACGCGGTAGTGCGGTGGATCGTTACCCCCAGGCTGCGGGCCATCACTGGCCAAAGCTCGCAAACAAATTGAGGACCTCTGTCAGACGTAATATCCGATGGAACTCCAAAACGCACTACCCAAGCCGTTAAAAATGCGCGCGCCACCTCTTCAGCTGTGGTTGATGCCAGTGGGACCACTTCGGGCCAACGCGTGGTGCGGTCCACCATTGTCAAAAGGTGTGTGCACCCTTGCGACGGCGGGAGGGGGCCTACAAAGTCGACATGCACATGATCGAACCTCTTAGCCGGGATGTAAAACGGCTCCAAGGGGGCTTTAGTGTGTCTGTGTATTTTGGCTCGCTGGCAAGCCATGCAGGCTGCTGCCCACTCCTTAACGTGCTTGCGCAGGCTCGGCCATACAAATTTCTCTCCTACCATTTTGACCGACGTGCGCACCCCCGGGTGCACCAGAGAATGAATCGAGTCAAAAACACGGCGGCGCCACGCGGCCGGCACCACGGGACGTGGTTGACCCGTGGAGACATCGCAGATTAAGGGGGGCATACCACCTTGCAGCACCCTGCTCTCCAGCTTTAACCATGTTGGTCCAGACTGGAGCGCGCACACGTCCGCGTCGCTAACCTGATCTGCGGCCATGGCTGCATAATCTATCCCCATGCGGACTGGGGCCGCGCGCACCTCCGCGCCGCTAGCCTGCTCCGCGGCCATGGCTGCATAATCTACCCCTACGCGGACTGGAGTAGTTACGGCGCGCGAGAGACAATCTGCCACTACATTTAGTTTACCCGCTACGTGTTGAATATCGGTAGTAAACTCGGAGATTGCAGCCAGCTGCCTCTGCTGCTGGCCTGACCATGGCTCTGAAACCTTGGCCATCGCAAAAGTCAGCGGCTTGTGGTCGACGAACGCAGTGAAATGATGTCCTTCCAGCCAGAACTGGAAGTGGCGAATAGCCAAGTGGAGCGCTAACAACTCCCTGTCGAACGCGCTGCATTTTCGCTCGGTATCGCGCAAAGTCCTGCTGAAAAAAGCGAGCGGCTGCCAAGCCCCGGCAACCCGCTGCTCCACAATCGCCCCTATGGCCACATCTGACGCGTCAGTAGTAAGCGCTATGCGGGCCGTTGGGTCTGGGTGTGCTAACAACTTTTTTTTTTTTTTTTTTTTTTTTTTTTTTTTTTTTTGTTACTTATTTGTACCCGTAGGTAGACTTGGTTTGCAGTCTGGTGACAAGCCACCGGCTGCTGGTCGCTGCGTGCGCGAGCGCCCTAAACCTACATGTTTTTGGTGTGCGGGAGGAAACCGGAGAAATCCCGGAGTAAACCCGCGCAACACGGGGAGAACATGCAAACTCCACACAGCTCACTGTTGGTCGGGGGCTGGGATCGAACCCACGATCTCATGATCCCCGCGATCCCCCGGCCGAGGGTAAAACTGTGCTGCCACAGTGCTAAACCACTGCGCCACCGTGCAGCCAACGCAGCGTTTGCCAAGGCGGTTTTAACCTCCGAGAATGCCCACTCCGGAGACTAGTGATGGGTCGGTCGCGAATGAAACGGCTCTTAGAGCCGGCTCTTTGAAGTGAACGACGGGAGCCGGCTCCTTATTGGGAGCCGTGTTTTGTTTTTTTTTCCTTTCTCTCACCCTCTCTCTCTCACTTTTTCTCTTCAAGCCGCATGTGATTGGTCAATATGTGTTTGTGCCTTGTGTTTGCGCTGAGGGGGGAGGGGCGGTAGTTACGCTCACAGCAGCAGTAGCACACGAACAGAGCAGGAGGGAGAGAGAGAAAGAGAGCCGGGGAAACAAGAAGAGACAACATCGACACATTAGAAAGGTATAGTAAAGAAAATGAGTGACACCAGGAAAAGAAGCAAAATCTGGAACCATTTCAATTTTATTGACAATACAAAGGCAGAGTGTAGAGTCTGCCAGAAAATCCCTCAGCAGATGCAATCCTGGAAGTGAGATCCTACATCTTGGTCTATAAATCATTGGTCTTACTGTACAATTCACTGTTTCTACCTTATCTTAACTACTGTGTAGAAGTCTGGGGAAACACCTACAAGACCAACCTACAGTCAATATGCACATTACAAAAAAAGAGCTATAAGGATAATAAATAATGTAGGATATAGAGACCATACCAATTCGTTGTTTTAAAGTCACATGTCATAAAGTTCATCGATTTAGTTAAATTTAAGACAGCACAAGTAATGTACAGGGCAATTAATAATCAACTCCCAGCTAATATACAAAAAATATTTAAAAAAAGAGACAATGATCATAATTTGAGAGGAGACTTAAACTTTACAAAACCCAAGCAAGATACGAATAACCAAGAAAAGTATGTGCATATCTGTCTGTGGGGTGGATTTGTGGAACAGTCTGGAGCCGGAACTGAAACTATGTACAAACAGAAATCAATTCAAAAAGAGGTATAAACATTATTTGCTGAAAGGATATATGCTAGAAGGGTAGTATTTATATGTACGATTCACTATGTTCACTATGGGACACTATGGAATGGTGGGTGGGACAGCACTGTGTATATCTGTGTTGTTTGAGGCTGGTTTTGATATATGGACATCAATGTATGTTCGGATGGATGGGTGTTAATGTTGATATGTACAAAATACAGTTAATTGTTTACTTGGGGTCTTAAATGTGGTAATTTGTATATAATTCACATGGGTGTATTTATGGAAAAGAGGAGATGGAATTAATAAGTGTTCACTTCTTCCTTCTCCCTTTCAAACACTGTATACTGTTACTTTATTGCATTTGTCATTTGTTTTGTTTTTGTTATACTTTTTTGTTCGAAATAAAGTATCTATCTAGCTATCTATCTTGATGAGCCCCTTTGCCAGAGAAGTGCAGACCCACTGAGCTGGTGGGAGACCAAGGCTTCAATTTATCCGCATTTTACCCAGGTGATGACACGGAGACTGTGCATTGTGGCAACATCAGTCCCCTCTGAGAGAATCTTCTCCAAAACAGGGCAGATAATTACTGAAAGAAGAAACCGGATCAGCTCCTCAAAGCTGAGGCACTTGGTATTTCTAAATGCCAACTTTTACCTTAATTGAAGATCTGGGTGTTCATTTTTTTTCTTTTTGTTTTGCATATTTTAATTTATATTTTATTGTGTTGTGGTTTGAAGTGTTTTGTGTTGTTTCACTTTAAATTTGTTTAAAAGAAAAAAGCTGAAAATTTAAAGAGCTAAAAGTTGAATTGTAAATGGTTGGTTTTTGTATTTTATAATTTACTTTTTACATTTTTTGTGGAGTGAATAAATAAAAGCATATTTATATAATAAACATATATAAATAAAAAACATTTTTTACATTATAAATTTATGCACAAAATGAATTACTATTGTTGTTGATAATAAATTAAATTAATAAATTAAAGCAACAAAACAACCTGAAGAGCCGCTTGGGAGCCGAAAGAGCCGGCTCTTTTTAGTGAGCCGAGCCGAAAGAGCCGGTTCTCTAAAAAGAGCCGGAATTCCCATCACTACCGGAGACCATTCGATTTTATTTGTGGGTTTTTGTTTTTTAAGCGCGGCATACAGTGGTTGCATGAGCTGCGCTGCGCGAGGGAGGAAACGGTTATAAAAATTCACCATTCCCAAAAACTCCTGTAATGCTTTGACCGTTTGTGGCTGGGGAAAATTTGTTACTGCACGCACTTTGTCTGGCAGCGGAACCGCTCCTTCTGGAGAGACGCGGTGCCCCAAAAAAATCAATCTGCGTCACCCCGAACTGACACTTCGCTGGGTTGATTATTAACCCGTGCTCTCCCAACCTCCGTAAAACTGCCGTGAGGCGGTTTTCGTGTTCCTCTTCGGACGCGCTGGTTAACAAAATGTCGTCCAGGTAGACGAACACAAAGGGGAGATCGCGCAACACCGCGTCCATCATGCGTTGGAACGTCTGCGCAGCGCCTTTAAGCCCGAACGGCATGCGCAAAAACTCGAAAAGGCCAAACGGAGTTATTACCGCTGTTTTGGGTATGTCCTCAGTGCGTACTGGGACTTGATGGTACCCGCGGACCAAGTCTATTTTAGAAAAAATGCGCGCCCCCGCCAGATGAACGGAAAAATCTTGGATATGCGGGGTTGGGTAGCGGTCGTGCGCTGTAGCGTTGTTCAACCTGCGGAAATCACCGCAAGGTCGCCACGAGCCGTCAGCTTTAGGGACCATGTGAAGTGGGGAAGCCGATGGGCTGTTCGAACGACGAATGATGCCCAACTTTTCGAGGTTGGCGAACTCCTCACGCGCTATGGTCAGTTTAGCTGCATCCAAGCGCCGAGCTTTTGCAAAAACGGGGGGACCGGCGGTAGTAATAAAATGTTCCACTCCGTGTTTAGCGACGGCTGCTGAAAATGTGGGAACCGTGAGTGCTGGAAACTGAGTGAGGAGTGTGTGGAACTTACCGCTTGCCGTAGCGACGTTGGCTTGTGCTGTGGGCGGGGTCACTCGGGCTGCACAGGGAATAGAGTAAAAAGAGAGTGCATTAACCAAGCGTCTATTGGGAAAATCACCCAACAACCCATGTGAGCACAGAAAATCAGCCCCTAACATGTTGAAGCTCACCGCAGCTATAATAAAAGTCCACTCAAATGTACGGCCTTGCAGGGACAGAAGCAGAGTCTTCTCACTGAAGGTCTTAATGCTCGAGCCGTTCGCTGCCGATGCTCCGTGACTCCCGGGGCCTGCCAGCCGGTCAGCATAGGTTGGCATGATGAAACTCACTTGGGAGCCTGTGTCCACGAGGAATTGCCTCCCCGAACGCGCATCCGTCAAGTAGAGCAGCTTGTTCTGTTCACCGAGGGCCGCAGCTGCTACCGACCCCCGGCTCTGGCGTTTCCCGA
Organism: Pholidichthys leucotaenia; assembly: GCA_020510985.1. NCBI lineage: Eukaryota > Metazoa > Chordata > Actinopteri > Cichliformes > Pholidichthyidae > Pholidichthys > Pholidichthys leucotaenia. Next base: position 217,983,735 of record CM035839.1, read on the forward strand.
GCTCTTGAACTGACACAGTGGTATACACTTGCGTGCCCTCTCTGCAAAGCGGCAATGGTAGAAACAGAGGTCATCTCCTCCACGATGTTCGGCCTTCACCGCCGCCGTTGCCGGTGGGTCTGCTGTCGCCGCCTCTGGCCCCCTGCCATCTCCAGCCATCGCGTCGAGTCCTGTCGCTGCTGCAGTGGCCGCGCGCTGTCTGCTGGCATTGAGAATCCACTGTGCCTCCTGGGCCAGCGCGCGGAAGTCCCGCTGGGCCAACAACGGTGAACCAGCCAGGGTCGCTCTCGTGGCCGACGGTAGGGTTCTCAGGAAAATGTGGGTGAAGAGAAAGTCGTCGCCGTCTGAGCCCCTCAGCCTCAGCATGTCTTCCTTCAGGTCGACGGGTGTGCTGTCTCCCAAGTCGTTCAGGGCCAGGAGTCTCTCCGCTCTTTCCTGGACCGAGGGAGTGAAGCGCTGGATGAGCGCTGCCTTCAGCCCGCCGTATTTGTCTTCGGCCGGTGGGCGCTGCACCAGGCTCTGCACATGTCGAGCCGTGCGGTTGTCGAGCTTGGCAATAACGTGGTAGAATTTCGTGTCATCTGCCGTTATTCCCCAGAGAGCGAACTGAGCTTCGGCCAAGAGGAACCAGGAGCATGGGTTATCCTGCCAGAAATCTGGTAGCTTGACTGAGACTGCGTTCGCCTGGCTGGTTCCTGGCGAGTCCGGCTCGGGGGAATTTCTTTGGTCCATGATACGTCTTAAGGTCACCAGTGTGGAGAGCGTGAAAAGATGAGGCTGAGTTTATTTCTCAAATCAGATTTATTCACTTGTCTCCAACATCCTCCAAACAGAAAAAGAGACACATCCTCCCACATCTGTCCTTTTTATACCCAGGACATCAAAGTACAGAGTCACATTGTCTTTAAATCCCAAGACACAATACATCATCCCCCAGGTCTTCTCCCCTCCACCTAAAACCACTGGTGGTCAGGAAATCCCTCAAGGCCATCTCTAAAGATCACATTTCGCATGCTCCTGTTATCCCCAGGAGACCCAGACCTATTGTTCATTCTGAGACGTGAAGCAAGAGTAATATACATATGCAGCCTATGCAACTCACATATGTGTCCCACAATGCTTCATTTTTGCGTCTGTGAACATAGAGCTGATGTGCCTTGCCAGAAAGTTCCAGTTTTGTCTCGTCTGTCCATAAGACATTCTCCCAGAAGCTTTGTAGCTTGTCAACATGCAGTTTGGCAAATTCCAGTCTGGCTTTTTTATGATTTGTTTTCAACAGTGGTGTCCTGCTTGGTCGTCTCCCATGAAGTCCACTTTGGCTCAAACAACGACGGATGGTGCGATCTGACACTGATGTACCTTGACCTTGGAGTTCACCATGAATGTGATTAAAGGTTGTTCTGGGCTCTTTTGTTACCATTCGTATTATCCGTCTCCTCCTGCGGCCATGTCCAGGGAGGTTGGCTACAGTCCCGTGGATCTTAAATTTCTGAATAATATGTGCAACTGTAGTCACAGGAACATCAAGCTGCTTGGAGATGGTCTTATAGCCTTTACCATTAACATGCTTGTCTATAATTTTCTTTCTAATCTCCTGAGACGACTCTCTCCTTTGCTTCCTCTGGTCCATGTTTAGTGTGGTACACACAATGTCACCAAACAGCACAGTGACTACTTGTCACCCTATAAATAGGCCGACTGACTGATTACAAGTTTGTAGACACCTGTGATGTTAATTAGAGGACACATCTTGGTTGAACATGTCCCTATGGTCACATTATTTTCAATCTTTTCTAGGGGTACCATCATTTTTGTCCAGGCCTGTTTCATGAGTTTGTTTTTTAAAGTAATTCTGTTGAACCACAATTCAAAAGCATTGTCTGATTTTCATTGGTTAATTTTCATAGAATTTTTATTTATTACTGTGGAGAAGTGTGGGAAGGACGAGGCTGAGTTTATTTCTCAAGTCCAGTTTTATTCACATTCACATTCTCCAACATCCAAAAACAGAAAGAGGAATGAATCCCCCAACATCTGTCCCTTTAATACCCCAGGACATCAAAGCACACAGTCACATTGTCTTTTAATCCCAAATCACAATGCATCCCCCTCCAGGTCTTCTCGTCTCCACCTAAAGTCCTGGTGGTAAGGAAATCCTTCAAGGCCATCTCTTTGCATACAAAAGGCCAGACTTCACATCCTCCTGTTACCCCTAGGAGGTTCAGACCTTTTGTTCCTCTGAGACGTGAAGCACACAATAAGCATACAGTAATACACCTGTGAAGCATATGGAACCCACATATGTGCACCACATGACCCCCCCCAAACGTCTAAGATGGAACAACATAACCACAGATTGCATGTCATAATAAAATCACTACATATCAGTCCATGTGCCGCTTGGGCCTTAGCCTTCTCCCATATTTGCTGTAAGCAGGCTGTACCACTTCCGCGGCGTCTTCCTGCTGTGGAGCTGCTGCCTTGGGATGAGAACTGTTAGTCAACCTCTGTGGGTGTTCTGGGGAATGCTCTCTAGGGGGTCTGCTGCGCCGAGGAGCCTTAGCCAACTGCACAACTTCGTCAGCTACCACAAAAGCGGGTTTGAGCCTGTTAATGCCAATCATTTCTTTTCTGCCCCCCAAATCTAGCAAAAAATGCTTATCCCCTGTTTCCAGCACTCTATATGGTCCGTCATAAGGTGGGCGTAAAGGCGGACAATGGGCATCATGTCTGACAAAAACAAACTCCGCATTTTTTAAAGCCTTAGGCACAAAAACACGCGGAAAACTGTGATGAACGGGGCCAGGTAGCGTGCTCGGGCCCGTGCTATTCTGTAACTGCTGAGCCCGGGAGCACTCTGGCACTGGATTATCTGGGAGAAATTCCCTGGGCAGCCGAAATGGCTGTGCGAAAACTAGCTCAGCTGGGGAGGCTTCTAAATCCTTTTTAGGTGCAGAACGCACCCCCAATAAAAACCCATGGTAGCTTGTCCACCCAATTTGCATCCGTAAGCGACGCTCTGAGAGCCGCCTTCAGTAACCTGTGAAAACGTTCACATAACCCGTTAGCCTGCGGGTTGTACGCGGTCGTGCGGTGGATCGTTGCCCCCAGGCTGCGGGCCATCGCTGACCAAAGTTCGGAAACAAATTGAGGGCCTCTGTCGGACGTAATGTCTGACGGGACTCCAAAACACGCTACCCATGCCGTTAAAAACGCACGCGCAATCTCCTCGGCTGTGGTTGACGACAGCGGAACCACTTCTGGCCAGCGCGTGGTGCGGTCAACCATTGTCAGAAGATGAGTGCACCCTTGTGAGGGCGGGAGGGGGCCTACGAGGTCCACGTGGACATGATCAAACCTTTTAGCTGGGATGTGAAATGGCTCCAAGGGAGCTCTCGTGTGTCTATGAACCTTGGCCCGTTGACAAGCCATGCAGGCTGCCGCCCACTCTCTAACTTGTTTGCGCAGGCTCGGCCATACAAATTTCTCTCCTACCATTTTGACCGACGCGCGCACTCCCGGGTGCGCCAGAGAATGGATCGAGTCAAAAACACGGCGGCGCCACACGGTTGGAACCACAGGACGCGGCCGCCCAGTGGAGACATCGCAGATTAGGGGGGGCATACCGTCTTGCAGCACCCTGTTCTCCAGCCTTAACGCGCACATCCGCGTCGCCAACCTGCTCCGCGGCCATGGCTGCATAATCTATCCCCACGCGGACCGGGGCCGCGTCGCTAACCTGCTCCGCGGCCATGGCTGCAGAATCTACCTCCATGCGGGCTGGAGCCGCCACGGCGCACGAGAGGCAGTCCGCCACTACATTAAGTTTACCTGCCACATGCTGGATATCGGTAGTAAACTCCGATATCGCGACCAGCTGTCTCTGCTGCCGGCCCGACCAAGGTTCTGAAATCTTGGCCATTGCGAAAGTCAGCGGCTTGTGGTCAACGAACGCGGTGAAACGGCGTCCTTCCAGCCAGAACTGGAAGTGGCGAATGGCCAAGTGGAGAGCTAACAACTCCCTGTCAAATGCGCTGTATTTTCATTCGCTGTCGCGCAGGGTCTTACTGAAAAAGGCGAGCGGTTGCCAGGCTCCGGCTACATACTGTTCCACGACCGCCCCTATGGCCACATCTGACGCGTCAGTAGTGAGCGCCATGCGGGCCGCTGGGACTGGATGTGCCAACAACGCAGCATTTGCCAGGGCTGTTTTGACTTCAGAGAATGCGCGCTCTCGCTCCGGAGACATTCGACTTTATTTGTGGGTTTTTGTTTTTTTAGTGCAGCATACAATGGTTGCATGAGCTGCGCTGCGCGGGGGAGGAAACGGTTATAAAAATTCACCATTCCCAAAAACTCCTGTAACGCTTTGACCGTTTGTGGTTGGGGAAAATTTGTTACTGCGCGCACTTTGTCAGACAGAGGGACCGCTCCTTCTGGGGAGACGCGATGCCCCAAAAAATCAATCTGCGTCACCCCGAACTGACACTTCGCTAGGTTAATTTATTTTTTTTTTCCACAATATCTTTATTGAACCATTTTTTTTTTTTTTAACAAACATGACACAAACAATCAAACACTAACACTAAAGTACTACAAAAAAAATGCACTAAAAACACCCACAACCACCAACAAAATCAAGTCTTCAACAATGCTCCTCTGTTTAGTCTAGACAATCCATTACATAAGTATACATATTATGTTCACCAGTTTGGAATTTACAAGGTCCACACACATCATTCACCTTCTTCTTCAAGAGTTATGTTTAAATTTTTTACATAATCAATAAAAGGTCTCCATATATTCTCAAACACACTTTCCTTTGATTTCAGTATGTATGTTATTCTTTCTAATGGAAGGTTTGTTAACATCTGTCTTAACCACTGAATCACATCTGGTCTATGAGTCTTTTTCCACAGTAGTGCAATACATTTTTTGGCATTAAGCAAACTGAGGTCTATGAATGTTCTTTCACTTTTATTAAAGTTATGCTTTTTTGGGTACAGACCCAACAGAAACAGTTTAGGATTCAATATGATTTGTTTTGAAATTATTTTTTCAATTGTTACCCTCACCTCTTCCCAAAACATTCTAATTATTCTACATTCCCATACACAATGAAATAGGGTTCCTTTACTTTCCATGCATTTTGTGCATGTATCTGGTATGTTTTTGTTATATCTATTTAACTCCACCGGTGTAACATACATCCGCATTAACCATTTAAAATGTATCAATTTAAGACGTACATTTATTGATTTAGTTTGAGCTTCTGTACAAGCCAATTCCCATTGTTCCTCTGAAATTTCAGTTTGCAGATCTTCTTTCCAGTAGTTTAATCTTTTCTGTGAGTTTTCACTTGAGGATAGTGTCAATGAGTTATAAAACTCTGAAATAATACCCTTTCTTTTACTATCTTTCATCAACATTTTTTCCAAGGATGAATAAATAGGTCGAGTGAGAGCATTATTTTGGTTTGATCGAATAAAGTTCCTAAGTTGAAGATATTTTAAAAAATGTGTTCTATTAAGATTAAATTTGATCCTCAGCTCTTCAAAAGACATTATGTTATCTGAACATGACAAATATAAATCTTGAATTTTTTGGATCCCTTTTAAACTCCATACTTTGAACACAGCATCCGCTCTCCCTGGTTTAAAATATTGATTACCCCATATTGGACTAAATTGTGACAGTAAGTGTGGTTCTTTTAAATATTTTTTAGTTTCACACCATATTTTAATCATATGTTTTACAAATGGGTTTTTAACTTGTTTCTGTAATTTTTTTGCCGAGTCTGAATATATGAATATGGGAAGAGGTAAAGGCAAATTGTATGATTCCGCTAGGTTAATTATTAACCTGTGCTCTGCCAACCTCTGGAAAGCTGCCGTGAGGTGGTTTTCGTGTTCGTCTTCGGACGCGCTGGCTACCAATATGTTGTCCAGGTAGACGAACATGAAAGGGAGATCGCGCAAAACCGCATCCATCATGCGTTGGAACGTCTGCGCCGTGCCTTTAAGCCCAAACGGCATGCGCAAAAACTCGAAAAGCCCAAAAGGAGTTATTACCGCTGTTTTGGGTATGTCCTCAGTGCGCACTGGGACCTGGTGGTAACCGCGTACCAAGTCTATTTTAGAAAAAACGCGCACCCCTGCCAAATGAACTGAAAAATCTTGGATGTGCGGGATGGGGTAGCGGTCGTGCGCTGTAACGTGGTTCAGCCTGCGGAAATCACCGCAAGGTTGCCACGAGCCATCAGCTTTCGGGACCATGTGAAGTGGTGAAGCCCATGGGCTCTTCGAGCGCCTGATGATGCCCAACCTTTCCAGGTTGGGAAACTCCTCGCGCGCTATGGTCAGTTTAGCTGAATCCAAGCGCCGAGCTTTTGCAAAAACGGGCGGTCCGGTGGTAGTAACAAAATGTTCCACCCCGTGTTTAGCCACGGTCGCCGAAAATGTTGGAACCGTGAGTGCTGGGAACTGAGTGAGGAGTGTGTGGAACTTACCACCTGCAGCTGTGACGTTGGCTTGTGCTGTTGGCGGGGCCACTCGAGCTGTACAGGGAATAGAATAAAAAGAGAGTGCATTAACCAGGCATCTGTTAGCAAGATCGACCAACAAACCATGTGAGCACAAAAAAATCAGCCCCTAACATGTTGAAATTGACTGCCGCTATGACGAAAGTCCACTCGAATGTACGGCCGTGTAAAGACAGAAGCAGAGTCCTCTCACCGAAGGTCTTAATCCCCGAGCCGTTCGCTGCTGACACCTGGGGACTACTGGAAGGCGCCAGCCGGTCAGCGTAGGAAGGTGTGATGAAACTCAGCTGGGAGCCCGTGTCCACAAGGAAATGCCTCCCCGAGTGCATATCCCTCAAGTAGAGCAGCTTGTTCTCCTCTCCGAGGGCCGCAGCTGCTACCGACCCCCAGTCTTGGCGTTTCCCGAGCGCTTGAAATGGCACGGTGGAATGCACTTGCGTGCCCTCTCTGCGAAGCGGCGATGGTAGAAGCAAAGGACATCGTCTGCTCCGTGTTTCCTGGCCCCTGCCGCCGCCGTCGTCGGTGAGTCTGGTGCTGCAGCCTCTGGTCCCCTGCCCTCTCTGGACGTTGCGCCTGGCTCCGCAGCCGTAGCCGCGCACCGTCTATTGGTGTTGACGAGTCGTTGCGCCTCCTGGCCCAGCTTGTGGTAGTCTCGTAGGGTCAACAGTGGTGAACTGGCCAGGGTCACTCTCACCGCTGACGGTAGGGTCCTGAGGAAAAGGTGGGTGAAGATGAAGTTATCATCTTCGAAGTCTCTCAAACTCAACATCTTCCCCATCAGGTCTGCAGGTCTGTCGCTCTCAAATTCAGTCAGCGCCTGGAGCCCCTCTGCTCGCTCCTCCACCGAGGGGGTGAAGTAACGGATGAGTGCAGCCTTCAACGTGCTGTACTTGTCGCTGTCTGGCGGGTGGTTGATCAGGCTCTCCACTCGCTGGGCTGTGTGGTTGTCCAGCTTTGCAACCACATGGTAGAACTTTGTGGCATCTACCGAAATCCTCCAGAGGTGGAACTGTGCCTCGACTGCGTTAAACCAGGAGCACGGATTGTTCGGCCAGAAGTCCGGTAGCTGAACTGAGGCTGCATTTGTTTGGCTGGCTCCTGACGAGTCTGGCTCGGGAGATTCGTCTCCGCTCATGATACGTCTTAGGGTCACCAGTGTGGAGAAGTGTGGGAAGGACGAGGCTGAGTTTATTTCTCCAGTCCAGTTTTATTCACATTCACATTCTCCAACATCCAAAAACAGAAAGAGGAAGGAATCCCCCAACATCTGTCCCTTTAATACCCCAGGACATCAAAGCACACAGTCACATTGTCTTTTAATCCCAAATCACAATGCATCCCCCTCCAGGTCTTCAGAATCAGAATCAGAATCAACTTTATTGCCAATTATGCATTACACATACAAGGAATTTCACTTATCACTAGGTGTGCTCGTGTTAAGCGCGACCTAATGACGCGGCAGCCATACAAGGCGCCTCATTCAGTGGGGGGTAAAGAGGAGGAGGGGGGAAGGGAGTGACACATTGGGCAGAGAGAAAAAACATAGTTTATCAAAATATGGCTTGAATGAGCCAGATTGTGATCACATAGAAAAAAACCCTCTAAGCACACTTAGCAGACAATACAAATCCACACATTAACAAAGCAAAGGAGAGAGACCAGTGTGTGTATGTCAGTCATGTGATATCAGTATGAGTGCAGTGTGAATGTATCAGTTACTGGTACACAGCAAAAAAAATCCTCTCCTAGGCAACGGCTAGATGTTATATTCATGTATTCTAAACATAGATAAGCATGTCCACAGAGTCCATCTCTCTTCACATCAGCAATTGTTTGGGTTGAGAGAAGCCAAAACTCCCTTCTGCTTTATCTCTTCTCCTGGAGGAATGAGATCACTCAAGGACGCTGAATCAAGGCCTAATAAACACAGTTCACTTAGAACATAAAAATTTCCTCTCTTATGCGATTCTGTGCATCACAATTTACATACATAGGCTTTAAAATCATTCCCTGGAGAGCACCCAGCGACTCCAAGATGTATCCCACCTTCCGATTCAGTTCGCCAAACATAGATAAACATGTCCATAGAGTCCATCTCTCTTCAGTGCATGCCAGATGGTAAATTCCATGTTAGTCACATATTTGCCGCTATCAGTGCTCTCCCCAGCTGGTCAAATTGTTGAAGAAGGAGCTTCGCCAGGTCTGCATTTTGATTAGCTCTTCCAACTTCTTTAATTTTCGATACACCAGGAAAACTCCAGAGCCAGTCAGCAGAAATCCTATGATCATGAAGCCAAAACAGGTAGATGTCTTCCACATCTTCAATCGAATCACGCAGACACAGGAGTTCCAGTTGTTCCATGAGTCTCTCCACTTGGGCTCCCCCTGGCCCGATTTTCTGTTAAAAAGTGGTGTCAATAGCATTAAAGCCCAGCTCACCATTTCCATAATTTCCGTTTGGGTCGAGATGCAGCAGAAGAAGAGCGAGACACAGACAGGACACAGCAAGTTGGGATCAGTAAGGGGAGGAGGAAAAGGGAGAGGAGAAGAAATGCGTCTGCTTTCTCTGAAAGCCGGAAGAAGAATTCTCCACCTAAAGTCCTGGTGGTCAGGAAATCCTTCAAGGCCATCTCTTTGCATACAAAAGGCCAGACTTCACATCCTCCTGTTACCCCTAGGAGGTTCAGACCTTTTGTTCCTCTGAGACGTGAAGCACACAATAAGCATACAGTAATACACCTGTGAAGCATATGAAACCCACATATGTGCACCACATTACCACTTTTGTCAGATTCAAGTTATTTCTGTGACCATTGTGGGCTTTTCTTTCATTAACAGAGGGGTACCAACAATTTTGTCCACGGCTGTAACTGACCAGCTTCAAAACATTACTGACTGCCATGTTGCTTTCTAAACAGTGGGGCAAGCAACGGATTCCAAAACCAAACAGATTTAGAGCGAAGAGGAGACACATTTCTTGGCTCTATGGAAATAAACGGTAGTACAAGATGAGCTGGAGGGGGCCACTCATGTGATGAACTGTTTTGGGGTATAGGCCAGCCAGCCGGACCATCGTCACTGCTGTGGATTAGTCCGGACAACAAACTGCTCAAAACACACTGGTAAGTGTATTGTCTTTAAAATGCTAAATGTTAACGAATATACTGTATGTATATATATATATCCGCTTGTATTGATATGTAACAGCCAAAGTGCGGATATTTTTTTACTCACTCTTGTGACTATAGTATTTTCGGTTAGCTATGCTAACGAGCTAACAGTGTTTTTACCACGAACGTTTCTCCTCGCCATAAAGAAATGCACATTTGAGAAACTAGAACAGAAATCTTAGTGTCTTACAGAATACTTTTTTTTTTTTTATAAAGACATTCAGCGCAAAATACGCTTTTTGTGGTATCAGTACTGTGTATGAATGGGTGCCTTGCGTTGTGTTATGGTGTGGTGACAGTAAACACAGCGGGAGGACATTCCTCTGGAACATTCTTCACACCCAGCAGCAGGGCTGGAAGAAGCAGAGGACAATTTACATGCGGACAGAGAACCACAGGAAGCAGTCAGACGGGACTGTATGCATGCGTCCTCGGGCCAACCAATGTCATGCTAATCGTGTATTGACCGATGTGTATTAGATGACAATTGATATGCTAATGTGCCATGCATTCTGTCTGTCTGTATCACGGTATAAAAGAGCTTGTTTCACTCTCAGCTCTCTCTCTCTATGCTCTACTCTCAAGACCATCCAAGAGGGCCCCAGCGGCAACGCTGGGGTCAACAGGCTGTATTCATGTTAGAGGGTCAATAAAGAATCTGTGCCGACCTACACTCGTGCCTCACCTCCACATCCTTTCTTTCGCACAATGGGAGATTTTTCTACCAGACACTAGTAACGTCGTCATTTTTACTATTTTGGCAATATTTCCATAATCTTGGGCCATTTTTTTAAAATTTCACTCGTTTAATTGTGTTGCGTAACCGTGTTTTATCTAATCCTCTTACTTTATTGCACAGTAGCCTGGTGGAGCACCTAAAATGTCAATGTACTGTACAACTGTACAGTGACAGTGAAGCCTATTCTATTCCTATTTTTCTATTCCATAATCAGATATGTAAGCTTTGCTAACATTGATATTGAATAAAATTGCCTTCTATGTCTGCACATTTAATGGAGGGCTTAAGTTGGACACTGCACAACCTAAAACACTATTTTTTTGTATTTACAGATTTATTATACCTGGATGATGAGGGAGAACCCCCCAGACCTGTGGTGTCCAGCTCACCTTCACCAGCACCAAGCTTGTCCTCCTCCTGCTCTTCCTCCTCTTCTCATCAGACCAGATTAGGTAATATATGTTCAGATCATGACCCATTCACACAAAGGAGGGAGTGAATTAAACCAGTTATACGCTTGAATGTTGTGATGCCACTAACAGTAAATGGATGTTGAATAGACACATTCAATCTTGGATTGACGATTCCTGCATTTTTTAGTGTGTGATTATTTTATATTGCTTATTTTTGTTCTTTAAAACAGGGAAACAGAAGCGGGACACAAACATGGACCTCCTTCTTGACTACCTGGAGAGGTCAGAGGAGCAGAGCAGGAGTGAGGAGCAGCTGACCTCCGCTTTGCTGCAAATCATCCAGAAGATGGAGGACAGGACCAATACCCTTGTTGGACTGATGGGACATGTTGTCTGTGCTTGAGGGACTGTAAAAAAGTAACTATCATAGCATTGATATTTTTGGCTGTGTGTACATAATATTATGTAGCAGTCTTAAGTTTTTGAACATTTTGTAAATAAAATCTTTGTTTCCTTAAGTGCTTTTCTGCTTCTGCATTAATTGTTATCCTCACACCAAACGTGCATGAAATGTAAAGCTATTTAGGACAAACAATGCAAATCACTACAACATTGTAGTGGTGGGAAGTGAAAGTACAAGTACTGAATTACTGCACTTAAGTTCATTTTTTCAGGTATTGGACAATATATCAGGTATTTGTGGACTTACTCATATTTTTGACAAGTTTTTCACATTTTCTAAAGAACAAGCAGCAACAAACTTTAAATCTATGCACCTTTTCTGTGGAAAATGTTCCAAGTTGCCAGCTTCAAAAATGATAATGAGTTTATATTCTTTTGACAACGTACCACATGGCATTCGATCAACTCTGGACAAGATCATTTCTGGGGAAAGTACTTTTAACTTTTACACTTTACAGTCTGTCTCTTGTTACCCCTACATGAATAAAAACTGGAATCAGTACTTTAACCAGAATAGAATACATATAAGTACAGAAGGTGCATACCTTTCACAACTCTGTAAATGTGCCTATAAAATAGATACTGTAAATACTTTAAAACAGAGTACACTGAGGACTGATTGTCAGCTGAATGTTTTATTCATTTTGAACTACTTCACATACGTTACATTTTGTAAATGATATGGCAGGCATTAAACAGGTTATTGTTCCCCACTGTTAAAGTACTCCATTAAAGCCGCCCTAATGTCATCAGAATCAGAATCAGAATAGCTTTATTGCCAAGCATGTTTACAGTGTAAACAAACAAGGAATTTGACTTGACATTGGGCGCGCTCGATAAGCGCCTCCAATGACGCGGCAGCCATGAAGGCACCTGTCATCAGTGGACGGTAAAGAGGGGAATGGGGGAGGGAATGACACAATGGGCAGAGAGAAAAAACATAGTTAATCAAAATAAAGCTCGTATGAGCAAAATTGTGATTACATAGAAAAAAACCCTCTAAGCACAATTAGCAGACCAATACAGATCACACAATACAAAGGAGCAAAGAGAGAGACCAGTGTGTGTAGTCAGCATATAATCAGTATGAGTGCGGTGTTGATGTATCAGTTGCTGGTGCACAACAAAGGGGCGCCTCCTGGCAACGGATGGGTGTTATGTTCATGTATTCAAAACACAGATAAGCATGTTCCAGAGTCTGTCTCTCTTCGTGCATGCCAGATGGCAAAGTTCTGTATTAGACACATGATAACGCTGTCCTTGAAGAGTCCGGTTTGCTGAACAACAGCAAATGTTGTTAATTGTTTGGGTTAAAGAGAAGCCAAAACACCTTCCTGCAAAATCTCTGCACCTGGAGGAATGAGTTCCCAAGGACGCTGAATCAAGGCCTGATGAGCACAGTCACTTGGAGCATAGTAATTTCCACTCTCTTGCGATTCTGTGCATCACAATTAATTCAATTCACAGGCTTAAAATCGCTGGTCGAATTGTTGAAGGAACTTCGCCGGGATCCGCATTTTGACCAGCTCTTCCAACCTTTTTAATTTACCGATACACTAGGAAACTCTGGAGCCAAACAGTAGAAATCCTGTGATCATATCCAAACAGATACATGTCTTCTGCATCTTCAATCGAATCACACAGACACATGAGTTCCAATTAACCCATGAGTCACACATTTGGGCTCCCCCGGGCCCGAGTTTCTGTTGAAAAGGTGGTGTCAATTGCATTTAAAGCCCGAAATTCCATTTTTTCCATTTTTCCGTTTGGATTGAGATCCGCGAGAAGGAGCGAGACACAGACACAGACGAAGCAAGATGGGATCAGTCAGGGAGGTGGGAGGAGGAGAGGAGTGAAAATGCGACTGCTGTCTCTGAAAGCCGGAAGAAGAGGCATGGTCAACATGGTCTACACTGGCATGGTCAGGTAGTGGATGAACTGGAGGCTGACTGTGATCATGTGTGTCTGGGAGTCCAAAGTTGTCACCATGTTCCTCACAAATAATATCAAGTATGCAGCAGGTGAACACCATTTTCTTGCTCAGCTCCAGTCTGCAGTCATTCCTTGTCAGGAGGGACCTCCATCGTCCTTTCAAGCAGCCAAAAGCCATTTCCACAACAACGTACACGGCTCATCAGCAGTTGCAGTTACGTTGTTCAAGTGTAAGTCTGCCTGTGTCCAAAAAGGGTTTCATCAGCCACTTCTGTGTGGGGTCGGCTGGGTGGTGAAATCTGGTGTCGTGCCAAAAAGTGATTGCTGTCTACAGGAGCCAGGAGCACCCTCTTGTTAACCACTTGCGCTCCGTTGTTCCGCGGGCGGGTAAGTCTCTGCGTCCTAGGGCGCACGAGAGCGCACTCGTGCGCGCTCGGACGCATGATGCATGATATACTGATGATGGTGAAGATGGAGATGGTGCTGGCCTCCAAGCACCACTGAAAAAAAGAAGCTGCAGACAGCCACGAACAGATTAGTTCATCTGATTGACCTCTCATTCGACTAATAAGAGCCTTGAATTGGGTTTCTGAAACCATGAAGAGCCAATGAATGAAAACCTAGGAAGGAGGACCCGCCTACTGTGAATGCAGGAGCCAATTGAAGCACAGAAATTCAGGCTGGGTGAAGAGATATTTACTGTTGCAGCAGATGAAAACAAAGGACGCTGGACGAATCTGCTACAGACCCAGGCTCACCCAGCAGCATGGAGAACACCCACAAGTGGGACCTGCACTCATTCCAGCAGAATAGGATTAGGATTCTCTTCCGTCATCATAGACCGACGGAGGCCGACGACAAAGGTCGTAAATCATTCACCAAAACCGCAAATTTGGAATTATGTTTTGATCGGGATCCACGAGCGGACCAGCGTCGCGTTCGTCTGACAATGGGGAAGAGAAGTTCGCCAGGACTCTGCTGCTGTGAAGAGGTAAGGTGTTATAAGCTAAATTATTATTTCTCCCTGAAAACTGTAATCCAAAAATGACTTTTGACCGATCGGTAAATTACAACTGTACCGCGCACGAAGTACGAAGTGCGTGCGCTGCGATAAACGGTTCATTTGCCGTGTTCGGACCGTGAAGCCCCCCCCCCCGCTGCAGAAGAGGAGCGGGGTGTGTGTGTGTGGGGGGGGGACAAACCCCCCACACACACACACACACAGACACAGCCCTGAATGTGACCTTTCATTAGAGCCCAAAATGAAGATTCTACATTGAATTATTCAAAAGTTGCAGACATTTTTCCAAACTGTGCCATTTGGCACAATTTGGCACAGTTCCAAAACGCCTGGGAACAGCCTGAGAACAAAGCTGTGTAAAATATTCATTTTTTGTGGTATTGTTACCAAATTTGGATCTCAGCTTGATAACACTTGGTTCTACATTTCTGTTGCATTTTCCAGCCGGATCGGACAGCTGTGTGTTATTTGCAAGCATTTGTATCCAAAAAAACACAGTGTCCAAATTTATTTTCTTCAAGTTCAGTATGTTTAGATGACTGTAACTCAGTGGCCGGAGCACGTAGAGAGATTATGTCTTTTTTGCCAAAAAATTCAAAGTGTTTTCTTTTAAATGAGACCAATCCCATGAAGGTGCTGCAAAGGGTTGAATAACAGCTTTCGATTTACTTTGGGCATGTTATTTTTTGGCATTTTTAGGAAAATTGCCCGGAGTGCAAGGAGTTAAAGGTGTACTGCCTGGTCTCAGTCCACCTACAATGCGTCTAAATGTTTTGAGGTTTTGTCACATCTGAAAAATTATAGTGTTGGCCAAAGTGTTGCAGTTTGGAAAACAACGTATAGAATTTATCTGATTGCAATATTTATATGGAAAAACATCATTGTTTGGAGGTACATAGAATATGTATTTATACAGTATCTTCATGTATATAAGATAAGCCTTTATTAGTCCCACAATGGGGAAATTCCAGGATTGCAACAGCACAGGGATAGCAACACTCAGAGCAACAATCAGAAGGCAAGAAAAAAAAAAAAAAAAAAAAAAAAAAGCAAGCAAGCAAGAGCAGCTAATATACATATGTACATATTACTATAAATATATATATATATACACACAGACACACAGTGTAGAGCATTGTAGCTGGATGGGATAAATATATGAGTATATAAACACACAGTACGGAGCATTGCAGCTAGATGTAATAAATATGTAAATATATAAACACAGTGCGGAGCAATGTAGCTTGATGGAATAATATGTAGATATATAAACACACAGTACGGAGCATTGCAGCTAGGTGGAAAAAATATGTAAATATGTAAACACACAGTGCGGAGCAATGTAGCTAGATGGAATAATATGTAGATATATAAACACAGTGCGGAGCATTGTAGCTAGATGGAATGAATATATAGATATATAAATATAAACATAAACACACCCAGTGCGGAGCATTGTAGCTAGATGGAATAAATATGTAAATGTATAAACACACACAGTGCAGAGCATTGTTGCTAGATGGGATGAAACAGCACAACCGTCTACTTAGTTATCCTACATGGTATGATTATGTGCCCATACATATTCTCACCTCCGTAGCTACCGGTATTTTCCTAGTTGTATGCCGGAGGGGACCATTGTGTAAGTCTATTGCATCTTTTGCATTCAAAAAACTATTAGGTTGTTACGTCTTTTTGCTATCTCTGCGAGCAGCCCTGCTTAGGTTGTACAGTCTGACAGCCGTTGGTAGGAAGGACCTGCGAAACCTCTTGGTTGTGCACCTGGGATGATGTAGTCTGCTGCTAAATGAGCTCCTCAGTGCATTCAGTATGTCCTGCATAGGGTGGAACTCGGACTCCAGCAGAGATGACAGTTTAGCCACGGTCCTTCTCTCTCCTATCTCCTCCACCGGATCAAGGCGCTGCCCCAGGACGGAGCTAGCTTTCTTGATCAGTTTGTTCAGTCTCTTCCTATCGGCTGCAGTAATGCCACTGCCCCAGCAGACCACTCCAAAAGTGATGGCTGATGCCACCACCGTGTCATAGAATGTCTTCAGCAGTGCCCCTTGTACACCAAAAGACCTGAGTCTCCTCAGTAGGAACAGCCTGCGCTGTCCCTTCTTGTAGAGTGCATCAGTATTGTGTGACCAGTCTAGTTTATTGTTCAGATGAACACCCAGGTACTTGTAGGATGTCACCATCTCAATGTCTGTTCCCTGTATATTTACTGGTGCTGTGAGGGGTTGTCCTTGCCTGCGGCAGTCCACCACCAGCTCCTTAGTTTTCCTCGCATTGATCTGGAGGCAGTTCCGATGGCACCAGTCTACGAAGTCCTGGATAAGCCCTCTGTACTCAGCTTCATCTCCATTGGAGATGAGGCCAACGATCGCAGAGTCATCAGAGAACTTCTGTAGATGGCAGTGTGTTGTGTTGTGTGAGAAGTCCGCAGTATAAAGAGTGAACAGGAAGGGAGCCAACACCGTTCCCTGGGGGGCCCCCGTGCTACTGATGATCGTGTCGGACACACAGTCCCGGGTTCTCACAAACTGAGGCCGGTTCGTGAGATAGTCCAGGATCCATTATGACAGGTGCTGGTCCACCCCTGCGCGCAGCAGCTTGTCCTTCAGGATCATCGGTTGGATGGTGTTGAAAGCACTGGAGAAGTCAAAGAACATGATCCTCACCACATTCCCGGGCTTCTCCAGGTGGGACAGAGAACGGTGAAGGAGGAAGATCACCGCATCCTCCACCCCAATGCCGTGCTGGTAGGCGAACTGGAGTGGATCCATCGCTGGTTCCACCAGGGGGCGGAGGTGAGCAAGGAGCAGTCTCTCCAGGGTCTTCATCAAGTGGGACATCAAGGCCACCGGTCTGTAGCTGTTCAGGTCTTTGGGGTGGGAAGTTTTTGGTACAGGTACCACACAAGATGTTTTCCACAGCTGTGGTACCTTCCCCAGCTTCAGGCTCAGGTTGAAGATGTACGTCACAATCCCACACAGCTGGTCTGCACAGGACTTGAGGAGCTTTGCGCTGATGCCATCCGGTCCCGACGCCTTCCTCGCCTTGATCTTCCTCAGCTCCGTCCTCACCTGGGTCCTGGTCAGGGTCAGGATGGGGGGCTGTGTGTTGGGAGTGGGGGGGTGTTGGTGGAGTGGGGAGTGGGCAGCAGGACTTGATGTCTTTACAGGCAGCAGTGGTTGTTGTGCAGTCAGGGGGGAGGGTGGTTGGTCAAACCTATTGAAAAACAAATTCAGATTGTTCGCCCACTCCCTGCCCCCCGTGGCCTGGGGGGAGGTATTCTGGAGCCCCGAGATGGTTTTGAGGTTTCTCCAGACCCCGCTGATGTCGCTCTGTTGTAGCTTGTCCTCCATCTTCCTCCTGAAGCTGTCCTTGCCTTCTCTGGTCTTTCTCCTCAGCTCCCTCTGTACGGACTTCAGCATCTCCCTGTTCCCCGACCTGAAGGTCTTCTTCTTCTCTCTCAGAAGTGTTTTAATCTCAGGGTTGATCCAGGGTTTGTTGTTTGAGCAACACCGTATGGTCTTGGTGGGAACGGATTTGTCCGCACAGAAGCTGAGGTAGCCCGTGAAGGTGTGAATGAGGCCATCGATGTCCTCACCATGTGGATCGCAGAGCTGCTTCCAGGCGGTGGCTTCAAAACAGCCCTTTAGAGTGTCCATTGCCTCCTCAGACCATAACATCACTGTGCGCATGGCCGGGGGTTGTCTGTGCACTAGGGGTTTGTACACCGGCCGGAGATGAACCAAGTTGTGATCCGATCTCCCGAGTTGGGGGAGTTGTGATGAGGTGTACGCCTCCTTAGTGTTTGCGTAGAATAAGTCCAGTGTTTTATTGTCTCTAGTGTGGCTTGTGACATACTGGGTAAACGTGGGTAGAATGGGAGACAGTGAAACATGGTTGAAATCGTCTGAGATGAGGAGAAGAGCATCTGGGTGTTCTGTCTGCAGCCTGCTGGTTACTTAATGGATGACGTCACGTGCTGTCCCAGCGTTCGCCGTCGGATTTGCATAAACAACAATGCAGATCACGTGTGAGTGTTCTCTCGGGAGATATGTAGGCCGCATGCTAACAGCTAACAACTCAATGTCTTTGCTGCAGTGACGTTGTTTAACAGTGATATGTCCCGGTCTGCACCAGTTGTTGTTAACATACATTATCACTCCACCGCCCCTTGCTTTGCCACTGTCTGGTGTTCGGTCTGCCCTTATCATGTGGAAACCCTCCAGCTCAATATATGCGGTAAATCTATGCATTTTCCATATAACCTTGTGACTGCATTATTTGAATTGCTTTTAATCCTAGATCAAGTTTGTTTAGGGTTCAAAATGCATCATAAGTGTTAAATATATCTACTTATACCTAACTCAATACTGTTTATCTGTTGAAATATATATTTAACAGCTAATATAAACCCATATCAATATGGCCCCTGGTGATCATTTTTTGGGCAGCTGATCACTGTTTGGCATGACATAACAGGTGACCTCCATCTCGTAATGCGCGTAACACCACCTATTACAGAACTGACATAAATATTATGTTTAAAAGTGTAGTCAATGCTCGCACTACAGACTTGATCCAACAATGGCTGATAACTGAAATATTGATAATTACCGGTCTCCTTAAACATAGCCGCCATTCTCTGCAATTAAGAATAAAACTGTTTTTGGATGGTAATACAGGTTTGGAATAATAAAAGCGGCACTCCCAAAAAGACAACAAAATCCTATATGTTGACAAGGTAGTGCTGCTACTTCTTCTTCTTCTCTTGGTTACAGGTGGATAGCAAACAACTGAAAGGTGCATACCGCCACCTACTGTACAAGAGTGTGTACTGTGGTGTTCTGCAGGGTTGCATAAAGGCACTTCATGCTACGTTATGACGTAGCCCTGACGTAATCCCCGACTTGCTCCATATCGGTGGAAAACCTTCTGGTTCTTATGACAGCACTGGTTAAGCACTGACACCAGCCCCAGAACCAAACTAGCACTGGCTCTTATTTTGGTGGAAATGAGCCCTCTGTGACATTCTAAGCTCAGTGGCCACTTCTCTCTGAGAACATCCTGTTTGAAGCCTCGCAATGGTAAGGTACTGTTGATCAATTGTTAGGTGTCGTCTTGGTCTCATGATGTCAAAATGTGAACAGCATGATGAAGAGGACTGTTTAAATACCAATTCTAATTGAACCAGAAAATTTATTGGTCGATTCATGGATCAAACACCTGTTGTGAATTTTGCCATTAAGCACCTTGTTAGAGAACAGCAAAAAGAACTGACACATTGAATAGTTGGACATGTGCATTCAAAAGGTCAAATTTAAGTTCACCTATAAAGGTTATAGTGCATCCTGAAATTTCACCCGAAAGCCGAATATCCCTAACTTTTTGTCAGTAGTGTATATTGGAGCTCATTCTTAAATATCAAGATATTTAATTTTTAAATTTTTTTTTTTTTTTTAGGATGGATTGTAGGAATTTTGCTTTATATTTTCCAACAACACAAAAACTTCACATATTCACTGAGAAAGGCAGCATTCATGTTACAGTATCATAAGGTATTTTCTGAAAATGGGATCAGTTTACTGAAAGGTTGAAAAACTAGGCTGTGGCAATGCATATTGTAGAGGAGTCAGCAGACAGCGTCTCAGTCAGGATGCAGTGGTAGACATAAGAGAATAATAGACAGGGACGTCATGGGGATTTGGCAGGAGGAGGGAGCTGGGGGTTTAAGGGAAATGTATTGTGGGGTTAGATATCATGCAGTGTGATGTGAAATGTCATGCAGATGTGAGATGATCTGTGGCGTTTATAAGGAGAAACCTGGTTTGGCTGATTCATTGCTTTTTGTGTATGACTGATGTGAGAGTGTTAATAAAACTTCGTCTGTTCGTAAACTGGCCTCCTGATTTCCCACACTCTCCACACTGGTGACCCTGGACGTATTATGGAACACGAGGCAAGAACCCTTATCCTACACTTTATTACATGTATAGTTTATTTCTCTTATCTTATCATGTTTAATGTTGCAGCATTGTACCGAGACAAATTCCTAGTTTGTGTACTACATGAACAATGGCAATAAACCTGATTCTGATTCTGATTCTGATTCTGAACCCCGGAGTCGGCCCGGACGGGAAGCCCCAGCAACGCGGCAAGCATCCCACAGACGGCCCGGACAGGAACCCCCAGCAACGCGTGCGCTGTTGCAGTCAAGCTACCGGACTTTTGGCAGCACAACCCGCGCTCCTGGTTCCACCACACCGAGGCCCAGTTCGCCCTCCGGGGAATAACGGCAGACGACACCAAGTTTTACCATGTGGTTGCAGCACTAGACGCTCGCACAGCTCAGCAGGTAGCGAGCCTGCTCGACCAGCCCTCAGCCCACGACAGATACGAGGCTCTCAAAGCTGCGCTGACCCGGCGCTACACGCTCTTGGACTGTGAGAGAGCAGAGAGGCTCCTGAGGCGTTCCAAGTTAGGAGATGGTTCGGCCGTCGATCTGATGGAGAAGATGTTGGCGTTAATGGGCACGGACGACGGGCATTTTCTGTTTGCCCACCTTTTCCTCCGGAACCTTCCAACAGAGGCGAGAGCGGTCCTGGCCAATTCGCCGTTGCTGGCCGGCCGTGACTACCGTGCACTAGCCCAGGAGGCAAACCGGATCATCCTCACCACCAGAGCGCTCACGGTGAATGTGGCGGCGTCGGAGCCCAACGAGACGACCAGAGGAGGCGAGGAGCCACCGACGGTAGCGGCAGCGGGGGCCAAGGAGCGCCAGAGAGACACCCTCTGCTTCTACCACCGCCGTTTTGGAGGGAATGCACGCAGATGTGCGCCACCGTGCCAATTCAAGCGCTCTGGAAATGCCAGGGCCGGCAGTCGGTAGCAGCTGCAACCGCCGGTGAAGAGAACAAGCTGCTCTACGTGACGGACTCACGCTCAGGGAGGCATTTCCTTGTAGACACCGGAGCCCAGAAGAGCATCATCCTGCCGACCTACGCTGACTGGCTGGCAGGACCTAGCGGCCCCGGGCTGGTAGCAGTAAACGGCTCGGACATTAAGACCTTTGGTGAGAGAACACTGGCTTTATCTCTACACGGCCGTACATACGAGTGGACTTTTGTCATAGCAGCACTGAGTTTCCTAATCCTGGGAGCTGATTTTCTGTGTGCGTATGGTTTATTACCTCCGCCAAGGAGGTTATGTGATCATCGGCGTTGGTTTGTCTGTTTGTTTGTTTGTTTGTTAGCAAGATAACTCAAAAACTTATGGACGGATTTTCATGAAATTTTCACAGATTGTCAGAAATGGGGTATCCTACAGATGATTACATTTTGGTGGTGATCCGGATCACCGTCCAGAAGAAAACCGCCATTACGGAAAATGCCATTTTCGTGAATAACTACTGAACCATTAATCCCATCATTGTCAATCCAGTTGCTAGTCATATGTTTTCATGGTCAAGGAATCTGAAAACGTACACACAAACACTGTATGGGGGGGGAACTGTGGCTGCCATTACGGAAAATGTCATTTTCGTGAATAACTACTGAACCACTAATCCTATCATTGTCAATCCAGTTGCTAGTCATATGTTTTCATGGTCAAGGAATCTGAAAACGTACACACAAACACTGTATGGGGGGAACTGTGGCGCTTGGCGGAGGTCTGCACTCTCCGAGTGCTTTTCTAGTTCTCTTATGTTTACCACTGCATCCTGACTGAGACGCTGTCTGCTGACTCCTCTACAATATGCACTGCCACCGCCCCCCCCCCCCCAGACAGAGTTTCAGTCGGCACGTCTTTTGGGCTTCAGTCTCCTCCCATATCTGCTGTAACGGGGGTCTCTGTGCCGGCGGGGGGCTGCTGGACGTGTGTCTGACTGCGGGTGGGCCAAGGCGAGGGGGGGGGGAACTTTGCTCTGCCCGTGTGGCTGTCCTGGTGAATCGTTTGCCTGGGGAGTTCTCAGTGGGGGTCTTCCAAGCCGAGGGGCCCGGGCCAGCAGCACTTGCTCGTCCGCCACTACAAAGGCGGGCTTAAGTCTGTCTATGCATATTTTCGCCCGACGCCCCCCCAAGTCTAGCAAAAAATGCTTGTCCCGTTTCCAGCATTCTGAACGGGCCATCGTAGGGTGGGCGCAATGGCGGGCGGTGGGCATCGTGTCTGACGAACACAAACTCAGCGTTCTTCAAAGTTTTTGGCACAAAAGCGCGTGGAAAACAGTGGTGCAGTGGGCAGCGTGCCTGTGTCTGCACTACGCTGCAAACGCTGAGATGGGCAGCTGTCCGGCGTGGGATTATCTGGCAAGAATTCCCCGGGCAGCCGCAGTGGCTGGGAAAAAACCAGCTCCGCTGGGGAAGCCTCCAAATCCTCTTTTGGTGCAGAATGCAACCCCAATAAAACCCACGGCAACCAGTCAACCCAATTTGCATCCGTCAACGAAGCCCTGAGTGCTGCCTTCAGTGACCTGTGAAAACGCTCGCATAACCCATTTGCCTGTGGGTTGTACGCGGTTGTGCGATGAATTGCAACACCCAGGCGGCGGGCCGTCGCAGACCAAAGTTCGGAAACAAACTGAGGGCCCCTATCGGACGTGATGTCCGATGGGATTCCAAAACGCGCCACCCATGTTGTCAAAAAAGTGTGCACCACGTTCGCGGACGTGGTTGCCGCCAGCGGGACTGCTTCTGGCCAGCGTGTGGTGCGGTCCACCACTGTCAGAAGGTGCGTGCACCCCTGCGACAGCGGGAGGGGGCCCACGAGGTCCACATGAACATGGTCGAATCTTTTAGCCGGTATACTAAATGGCTCCAAAGGAGCCTTCATGTGTCTGTGCACTTTGGCTCGTTGGCAGGCTACGCAGGCTGCCGCCCACGCTTTCACTTGTTTGCGCAGGCCTGGCCACACGAATTTCGCTCCCTCCATTTTGACTGACGCGCACAGTCCTGGGTGCGCCAAAGCGTGAACTGACTCAAACACGCGGTGACGCCACACAACCGGGACCACCCGGCACGGGCGTCCCGTGGAGACGTTGCAGATTGGGGGGGGGGGGGTTGCCGTCTTGCAGTACCCTGCTCTCCAGCCTTAACCCTGTTGGTCCAGACTGGAGCGCGCGCACGTCCGTATCACTAATTTGCTCTGCGGCCATGGCTGTATAATCTATCCCTACGCATACCGAGGCCACAACCGCACACGAGAGGCAGTCCGCCACCACATTCAGTTTACCCAACACATGCTGAATATCGGTCGTAAACTCCGAGATCGCGGCCAGCTGTCTCTGCTGCCGGCCCGACCATGGTTCCGAAACCTTGGCCATCGCGAACGTCAGCGGCTTGTGGTCCACAAACGCGGTGAAGCTGCGCCCTTCCAGCCAGAACTGGAAGTGGCGTATGGCCAGATGGAGAGCCAGTAACTCTCTGTCGAACACGCTGTATTTACGCTCACTGTCGCGCAAAGCCCTGCTGAAAAAAGCGAGCGGCTGCCAAGAACCGGCGACACGTTGCTCCACGACGGCCCCTATGGCCACGTCCGAGGCGTCAGTAGTGAGCGCTATCCAGGCCGCTGGGTCTGGGTGCGCCAACAGTGCGGTGTTTGCCAGGGCTGCTTTCACCTCAGAGAACGTCTGCTCTCGCTCCGGAGTCCATTCGACTCCATCCACGGGTTTCTGTCTCTTGAGCGCGGCGTACAATGACTGCATGAGCTGAGCTGCGCAGGGGAGGAAACGGTTATAAAAGTTAACCATTCCCAAAAATTCCTGCAGCGCCCTGACCGTCTGAGGCCGGGGAAAGTTCGCCACAGCACGCACTTTGTCGGGCAAGGGTATCGCTCCCTCCGGTGAGACGCGGTGCCCCAAAAAATCAATCCCCGTCACGCCGAACTGGCACTTCGCCAGGTTGATTATTAACCCGTGCTCCTCCAACCTCTGGAAAACCGTCCTGAGGTGGGTTACGTGTTCGTCTTCGGACGCACTGGCTACCAGGATATCATCCAGGTAGACAAACACAAACGGGAGATCGCCCAGCACCGCATCCATCATGCGCTGGAACGTCTGTGCCGCTCCTTTTACTCCGAAAGGCATGCGCAGAAACTCAAACAAGCCGAACGGAGTTATTACCACTGTTTTGGGTATGTCCTCCGCGCGCACCGGGACCTGGTGGTAACCGCGGACCAGGTCTATTTTAGAAAAAATGCGTGCTCCGGAGAGGTGAACGGAAAAATCCTGAATGTGGGGAATCGGGTAGCGGTCGTGTGCTGTGGCATTATTCAACCTGCGGAAATCGCCGCACGGTCGCCACGAGCCCTCAGCCTTAGGGACCATGTGTAGCAGGGATGCCCATGGGCTGTTCGATCACCTGATGATGCCCAACCTTTCCAGGTTGGCAAACTCCTCGCGCGCTATGGCCAGTTTATTTGCGTCCAAGTGCCGAGGTCGTGCAAAAACAGGCGGCCCGGTGGTGGTGATAAAGTGCTCCACCCCGTGTTTAGCGATGGCCGCTGAAAACGTCGGGACTGTGAGTGCTGGAAACTGAGTGAGCAGTGTGTGGAACTTACCGCCTGGAGCTGTGACGTTGGCTTGTGTTACTGGCCCGGCCCCTCGAGCTGTACAGGGGAGAGAGTCAAAGGACAGTGCATTAACCAGGCGCCTGTTAGCAACATCAACTAACTAGAAAAGCACTCGGAGAGCGCAGACCTCTGCCAAGCGCCACAGTTCCCCCCATACAGTGTTTGTGTGTACGTTTTCAGATTCCATGACCATGAAAACATATGACTAGCAACTGGATTGACAATGATAGGATTAGTGGTTCAGTAGTTATTCACAAAAATGACATTTTCCGTAATGGCGGCCACAGTTCCCCCCATACAGTGTTTGTGTGTACGTTTTCAGATTCCTTGACTATGAAAACATATGACTAGCAATTGGATTGACAATGATAGGATTAGTGGTTCAGTAGTTATTCCCGAAAATGGCATTTTCCGTAATGGCGGCCACAGTTCCCCCCCATACAGTGTTTGTGTGTACGTTTTCAGATTCCTTGACCATGAAAACATATGACTAGCAATTGGATTGACAATGATAGGATTAGTGGTTCAGTAGTTATTCACGAAAATGGCATTTTCCGTAATGGCGGTTTTCTTCTGGACGGTGATCCGGATCACCACCAAAATGTAATTATCTGTAGGATACCCCATTTCTGACAATCTGTGAAAATTTCATGAAAATCCGTCCATAAATTTTTGAGTTATCTTGCTAACAAACAAACAAACAAACAGACAAACCAACGCCGATGATCACATAACCTCCTTGGCGGAGGTAATAATAGACAGGGACGTCATGGGGAGCTGGCAGGAAGAGGGAGCTGGGGGTTTAAGGGAAATGTATTGTGGGGTTAGATATCATGCCGTGTGATGTGAAATGTCATGCAGATGTGAGATGATCTGTGGAGTTTATAAGGAGAAACCTGGCTTGGCTGATTCATTGCTTTTTGTGTATGACTGATGTGAGAGTAATGTAATGTAATGTACTTTATTTATATAGTGAAGCGGCATGAAAAATAAGCAGCAGTGCTGTGGTTTTAAGCAGGTTTTATTAAATCATACCACCTTCACGGGATCCCCTCTCCGGTGCATAGTGGAGCAGCCCGGAGCGGGATCCCTAGGCTCTCAGAGAAGGAGAGGCGGACACGTGTGTGTCTACCAGTTGCAGGATCAGAGTGAGAGAAGAAGAGAAAGATTGCGTTACAGAGTTGCACCTTAAATACTTGATCATAACAATACATCAAAAAGACATACCCCACAGTCTAGAATGATCAAAGGGACAACAGAACAGGCAGGAGGTATTTGCATTTGTAAGCCATACATCACAATGGGCAGATTAGCTAGACCTCGCTCTAAGTGCAAGACAAAGAGGCTAACAAGCACATCTACATATTGATCTGAGTCTCTAGGTCACAGTAAGGACAGGACGCATGAGTACAAAGGATGAAAGGCATCGATTAACATCACATAGGTGAGACAGAAGAAACTCGTCTACCTGTAGACATTAATACACCAAAACACATCTAAGATGCTCAGAAAAAGCACAGTAAGGACAAGCCATATGCACACTATACCGAATGGCGCATTACATCACAACACATGCATGTTTGCATCACAAATACATGAATGGCACATTGCTTCTCAGTAATGCAGCAGAAAAACAGAGAAAAGAGGGCTGAGTGTCCTTAGTCTGTTGTGGGGTTAAAACGAACCGCCACACACGCTCCCCCCCAGAGGACGCGGCAGGGGGTCGCGACCTCGATAATCCATCTGTGTGAGCGAGCTGTGGGAGAAGCTCGCTGCAGGCGGAGGGGGAGGGAGGGGAGGGGTAGTAAGTGCCGGCAGGAGCTGTGAAATCGTCCTGAGCCGTGCAAAAATTGCTTGCTGCTCCGTGACGTCGAGGGTTTGTCCCGTTGCACGTGCAGAGATCACAAGAAGAAAAATTAGTCTCTGACTCCTCTTGTGGCCATGAAGAAAAGCAGGAGCGGCTGTAAGAGAAAAAGTAAACAAAGCAGGGGGACTGTTGGCTTTGGGTGCTGAAGCAACCCCAAAGCTCCCGGGAACAGCTGACGGCTGAAATCCCGTTGTGCCGTGGCTAAGACCATTAAAAAATCCAGTGGCGAGCTGCGTGCTTGCTTCAGGTGAGCGGGCAGCCCTGAAAGGCAGCGGCGAAGGAGGAAGGCAGTCTGTGGAGCCGTTACTTGTCCCGTGCGTGATGCGCCGTCCTTGTAACTCCCCGATGCGTGCGCGGGGGTTCAGTGCGTGGGTGGGCCGCTGGAGTGGCGAGTCAGGGTGCAGAAACTTGGTGGAGAACGGCGCAGACGGCGCCGGTAAAATCCAGGTTGAGCTGTGGCTGTAGATTTGGCCATGGTGCGTTGGAGCGGTGAGAGGAAATAGACGATCTTTAGTCCCTCAGGCCCGTGCAGATACGTTGGAGCGGCGGGAGGGAATAGACGATCTTATGTTCCTCAGGCTCATGCAGCTGCGTTGGAGCGGTGTGAGGAAGTAGACGATCTCCGTCCCTCGGGCTCGTGGAGACGCGTTGGAGCGGTGCGAGGCAATAGACGATCTTTGTGCCCCGGGCTTGTGCAGCTGCGTTGGAGCGGTGAGAGGGAGGAGACGATCGTTGTCGCTCGTGCGGCCATGGTGCGTTCAGTTCCACGCGCTGCGCTCCCCGTCGGCCCTGGAGGTTGCCGTCGTGGAGAGAGGACGAGGTGCGTGCGCTCTCAGTGAGAGCGGCCGGTCCAGCGTGGTTGTGCAGATCTCAGGCGACGGAGCATTCATGCCCGGGTGTTGTGTTTGCTGGCCGCTCGTTTTTTTCAGCGTCGGTTCGCCAGCGTGGCCATCCAAAACAGAAGGCTGCGTTGCACAAAACGTGTGCGTCTTCAAGGGGCCACCAACGCAGCTGTGTGGCTGTCCAGCTCGGAAGGTTGCTTTCGCACAAAACGTGTGCGTGTTCGAGGGGTCACCAGTGAAGCGGCATGAAAAAATAAGCAGCAGTGCTGTGGTTTTAAGCAGGTTTTATTAAATCATACCACCTTCACGGGATCCCCTCTCCGGTGCATAGTGGAGCAGCCCGGAGCGGGATCCCTAGGCTCTCAGAGAAGGAGAGGCGGACACGTGTGTGTCTACCAGTTGCAGGATCAGAGTGAGAGAAGAAGAGAAAGATTGCGTTACAGAGTTGCACCTTAAATACTTGATCATAACAATACATCAAAAAGACATACCCCACAGTCTAGAATGATCAAAGGGACAACAGAACAGGCAGGAGGTATTTGCATTTGTAAGCCATACATCACAATGGGCAGATTAGCTAGACCTCGCTCTAAGTGCAAGACAAAGAGGCTAACAAGCACATCTACATATTGATCTGAGTCTCTAGGTCACAGTAAGGACAGGACGCATGAGTACAAAGGATGAAAGGCATCGATTAACATCACATAGGTGAGACAGAAGAAACTCGTCTACCTGTAGACATTAATACACCAAAACACATCTAAGATGCTCAGAAAAAGCACAGTAAGGACAAGCCATATGCACACTATACCGAATGGCGCATTACGTCACAACACATGCATGTTTGCATCACAAATACATGAATGGCACATTGCTTCTCAGTAATGCAGCAGAAAAACAGAGAAAAGAGGGCTGAGTGTCCTTAGTCTGTTGTGGGGTTAAAACGAACCGCCACAATAGCCCTTTAAAACAACCCATAGGTGGACTTCCGAGAAGATGGCGGAGAGACATAACGCTTAAACAGAGAGCTCTCCCTAGCCGGATTAAAAATCATCGGTAAATGGCCAACTCGACATAAGCGGATCAATAAACTAAGGGATGAAAACACGAAGGAGCCGGGCACAAGGACAAAAGCAGAGTAAAATTAAAGAATTCCTCTTCAACAACGCAGGAGAAACCGCTGAACACGGGGCCCAAAAAAACGAGGTGACCGCAGCAGAGAAAATGGAGGACACAAAACTCGATACCATGAACACTGGCATCGCCAGTTTGGGTAAAGAGTTGAGAGACTTCAAACGGCAGCTACAACAGGATTTAGCGGCTCTTAAGGAGGAGCTGAAAAAAGAGATTAAGGAAGAAATTATGGGCCTCCGAAGAGAAATGGAGCGCAAGCTAGCAGAAAACATGGAGGAGCTGCGCTCCCAGCGGGCGTGTATGACAGAAGCGCAGGCCCGAATATCAGAGCTGGAAGATTGGAATAGCGAGGCAAGCGAACAGCTGCAGACCCTGACGGCACAAATGCAGAGGATGCAGGAGAAAGTAACCGACTTGGAGAGCAGGTCCAGACGGGGCAATATACGCATCTTCGGGATCCCGGAGGGCATTGAAGGCAACTCGATGACGAAATTCATGGATCAGTTCTTAAAAAAAGAGCTGGAACTGCCCAGCGAAGCAGATCTGCAGATTCAACGAGCGCACAGAGCCTCGGCACAGAACCCGAACCCACGCTCTACACCCAGGTCAGTTGTGGTAAACTTTCTGAAATATGATGTAAAGGAAAGAATCCTGACACGAGCGTGGAAAAAAAAGATACGAATCGGCGACAAGCAGATATTCTTTGATCATGACTACCCAGCAGAAATTGTGCAGCAGCGGAAGAAATATGCCAACATTAAAAAAACGCTGAAAGAAAAAAAAATTAGATTCCAAACGCCGCTAACGAAGATGAGGATTCATTGGGAGAACGGCGTAAGAACCTACAACACAGCCAGAGAGGCAGCGCAGGACATGATGGAGCGGGGCCTTGAGGTGTACGTGCCGGAGGAAATGGTAGGAGCAGCGGAGGCCCTGAACGCATCACGACAGCCGGAGTGGAGGCGAGTGAACGGCAAAAGACGGGGGGAGACGTGGCGCAGCGGGCCCAGGAAAGACTACAAGGCTTTCAACTGAAAGCCTAGATTATAACAAAGATTAAGAAAGACACAGAAGAAATGAAGGCCAAGAAGACAAGGTAAAAGAGAAACAGACGGCTAGGAGAGGTTTAAGTGATATTTGTTGGACATTTCTAGACTAATGACTATTTCTTGGATAGTAAATACAGGTCTAGGGAGGGCCCTACACTCGGTGAGGACAATCCCTCCACCCACCAACAGGGACCAGTGGGCAGAAGAAAGGCCCAAAGTACGGAGGTCGAGATTTTTTAATGTGTTTTTATATAAATATGTGTTATTTTTGTTGTTAAAGGGGCTAGGAGCACAAGTTAAAAAAATGGAAAAACATGATTATGGGTAAAAATCTTAAGATAATAACACTAAACGTGAATGGTCTGAACTCACCTGTTAAAAGGGAAAGAATAATAAGAAAATTCAAGAAAGAAAAAGCCGAAATTATATTTATGCAAGAGACACATTTGAGCAAGACAGAACATGTGAAACTAAAGAGATTTGGCTATAAGAACTCCTACTACAGTTCATTTAAGGGAGGAACTAAAAGGGGGGTTATGATACTAATCTCAAATAAAATACAATTTGAATGTGAACAGGAAATCCAGGATAAAGAAGGCAGGTATGTAATAATAAAGGGTAGCATAGATGGAATGCAGATCACATTAGTGAACATCTATGCCCCACCAGAAAGTGACAAGGGTTTTTTTCAACATCTGTTTGATCTCATAGCAACACACAGTGAAGGAGTCCTAATTTGTAGAGGAGACTTAAATGCTGTCATGGATCATGAAATTGATACAACAAGTGTTAAGAAGACAAAAAAACATGTAACAAAATTCATAAGAACCTCACTGGCAGAAATGGGTATGATAGACCCATGATGGACCTGCACCCACTCGAAAAAGACTATACACATTATTCAGCAGTCCATAAAGTACACTCTAGAATAGATTGCTTCCTTATGAATGAAGATGACAGACACAGGGTGAGAAATTGTTGGATTGGAGGGGCAGAAATATCAGATCATAATCCTATATACATGGAAATAAATTTAAACAATAGAAAACGACAAACAACATGGAAACTTAATGTAGGACTGTTAAATGATGATAAAATGAAAGAAAGAATAAAAGTAAACATAAATGAATATAGCCAAGAGAATGACAATGAAGAAGTGGACCCAACAATACTATGGGATGCACTAAAAGCCGTGTTAAGAGGTAAATTAATTGTTGAAACAGGAAAAGCAAATAAGACTAAACTGGAAGCATATGAACAAAGATGTGAGAGACTGAGGGAATTAGAACATAAACATCAAAGCACAAATGACCCAAAAATATATCAAGAAATTAAAGAAGAAAAAATAAAGATAAAAGAAACACAAATGGATGAAATTGAAAGGAAAAATAGATATCTAAAGCAAAAATATTATGAAACGGGACCAAAAGCCACAAAACTGCTGGCAAAACGGTTAAGAAAACAACAAACAATGAATAATGTATATAAGATTAAAGACCCCACCACAAATAAAACCACAGTTAACCCAGAAAACATCGAAGAAATATTCCATAATTTCTACCAAGAACTATACTCGCAACCTGAAGAAAAAAATACTAAAGATATTAAAAAATTTCTATGCACATTGGACTTGCCATCAATAGGAAATCAACAAAATGAAAAGCTAACAGCAGAAATAACAACACAAGAGATTAGAGATGTGATTAAGTCACTTAAAAACGGTAAATCACCAGGTAGTGATGGATACCTGTCTGAGTTTTATAAACTGTTTATAGAAGAACTCACGCCACAGCTTCTAAAGTCATTTAATTGGACGTTGAACAACAACAAAATACCTCCATCATGGAACGAAGCCATTATTTCAGTCATTTTAAAGCCAGGGAAAGATAGAGAACAATGCGGAAACTATAGGCCAATCTCTTTATTAAATGTGGATTATAAAATATACACAACAATTATATGTAAACGAATAAAGACATTCTTGACGGAATTGATAGAAGATGATCAAACTGGTTTCATAGAGGGACGCCAAACACATGACAATATCAGGAGAACAATACATATAATTAATCAAATACATAAAGAAAAGAAAAGCGCAGTAATAATGAGTTTAGACGCAGAAAAGCATTTGACAGGGTTAACTGGAAATTCCTATATAGTGTGCTGGAACGCTTTGGATTTAACGAAAAATCAGTACAATGCATAAGGACGCTGTATCAAGAACCTGTGGCAAGAATCAAGATAAACGGTAGCTTAACAGACAAAGTAAATATACAAAGATCAACTAGGCAGGGATGCTGCTTATCGCCCACCTTGTTTGCTCTGTTCATAGAGCCACTGGCTCAAGCGATACGACAAAATAAGAAATTAAAAGGTGTAACAATAAAGGGGGCGGAACACAAGATTGGGCTATTTGCAGACGATATTATAGTTTACCTTGAACAACCAGATGAATCAATAATGGAAATGATGAACTTGATAGAAAATTTTGGAAAATTATCAGGATACAAGATAAACATAACAAAAACACAAATACTGACATTCCACTATAACCCTCTAAACCAGATAACTGATAAGATCAAACTAAACTGGAAACAAAAAGAAATAAAATACCTTGGAGTGAACATACCTAAAGATCTAAGCAAAATCTATAAAGCAAACTATGATAGGTTGGAACAAGAAATAAAAAAAGATATTGATAGATGGTCAATCTTAAATATGGATCTGAATTCAAAAATTGAGACAGTCAAAATCAGCATACAACCTAGATTACTTTACCTCTTCCAGGCTCTACCAACAGAGATTCCAGATGCCCAATTCTCAAAGTGGGACAGGATGATATCGAGATTTGTTTGGGGAGGTAAAAAACCAAGAGTGAAATATAAAACTCTCCAGTTACCAAAAGAGAAAGGAGGCATGGGCCTACCGAGTCTAAAGGAATATTACTACTCAGCACAAATAAGATATATCATATGTTGGTGCGACGAGGGATATGAGGCAAAATGGAAAGAAATGGAAAAGGAAATTGAGGGACTCCCAGTACAAAGCATAATAGGAGATAAAGATGCATATAAGCAAATCAAACAAATAGACCCAATCACTAAATTTACTTTAGAACTGTGGTATAAAATAGTACAAAAGTATAATATAAAGGAAGACATAAAACTATTGAAATGGGTAGCATTTGACAGTCAGTTTGAACCGGCAAAACAAGATAGGGGATACAAAAATCTGGTGAACAAGGGAATCACAGCATGGGGCAATATCGGAAAAAAAGATCTCGGGAGCTTTGTAAACATCAGGAGAAAATTTAAACTAGAAAGATCGGAATTCTTCAGGTATCTGCAGATGAGAGACTATTATATGAAGAAGATTGGGCATAACCTCCAAACAGATGTGAGCGAGATTATACAATTCATTTTAAGCTCATATACAGGAAATAAAACAAGAATTATTTCAAAGCTATATCAGAAACTTATGGCAAACAATCATTCAAGTAACTATATAAAGGAGAAATGGGAGAAAGAGCTCAATTTAAACATAACAGAAGAAAGCTGGCAGGAAATATGGAAAACACAACACACGTCAACAAATTCAAGAACATGGAGGGAATTTGGATGGAAAAACCTGATTCGCTTTTTCATTACACCACAGATTCAAGGAAAGTATACAAATACCCAATCTATATGCTGGAGGGGATGTGGGGCTCAAAATGCAGACCACTCGCATATGTTTTGGAAATGCTGCAAAATCTCATCATTCTGGAAATCTATACATGTGACAATACAGAGGATATTAGGATATAATATACCAATGAACTGTAACTTGATGTACCTATGTGATCTTAAAAGAGACAATGTTATACAGGCTGAGGACAGATATCTAGTTAAAATCTTGTTGATTGCATGTAAAAAAACTATCACAAAAAAATGGCGATCAGAAGTTCTTCCTGACCAAGAGCAATGGACTGACATTATTGAGGACATACGTATGATGGAAAAACTAACATATCGACAAAGAATGCAAGAAGGACTATGGGAAAAAAAATGGCGGAAATGGACACACTACAAAGTGCAACAACGAGACAGATATTGAAAGAATAACCAAAGACGCTGGAAAAACCAGAAGAATTAAGAGATGGAAACTAAAAACTTGATGCTCCAACATTTGTCCCCCCCCCTTTTTTTTTTTTTTTTTTTTTTTCTTTTTCTAGTGTGGCCGACACACATTGTGGGCTCACGCTGCCACAGAGACAGAACTGAATGTGTATTGTGGAGTGTCACGTCTGCAAGGACTGAGGACTCAAATCTACAGGAGGTAACAAGGAAGTGTGAGATTTGTCTCTTTGTCCCACAGAAGACGCCCCGGAGGGTATTCCAGTTCATCAAGAAATGAGAGACAATGGTGAAGCTTCAAAGGGATGCTTTGTAACTGTATGTTGACTGAAGACACCATGTGACTTGAATTCTGATGCTGGAAATGTATAAAAGGGGGTTGAAGTATGATTCTTTCTCTTTCCTGCTTTGAGAATGCTAGGAGCTTGTGTTCTGTCAAATAAAGCTGGTTTATGACTAAAACTCAGCCTCGTTATTTGAGCATGCTCCTACACTGGTGACCTACGACGGAGAATGAGCAATGAGAATTCTTCCGAACCGGGCTCGGTGGAAGCCAGCCTGATGGCCGCCTCCACGCTCCGGCTGCCCGATTTCTGGCAGCACAGCCCGCGCTCATGGTTTAGCGCAATCGAGGCGCAGTTCAACCTCCGGAGAATCTCCAACGACGACACAAGATTCTACCACGTGGTAGCGAAACTGGACAGCGACACGGTCCAGAGAGTGGAGGATTTGGTTAATCATCCACCAGACAGCGACAAGTACAGCGCATTGAAAGACGCGCTGATCAGCCATTTCACCCCCTCAGTCCAACAAAGAGCAGAGGGGCTCCTGGCGCTGACGGAGGCAGAAAACGATAGACCTGCGGACCTGATGGTGAAGATGCTGCAGCTCAAAGCCTCCGAGGATGGCGAATTCATTTTCGCCCACCTATTCCTTCGAACCCTGCCACCAGCAGTGAGAGTGGCCCTGGCAGAGTCACCCCGATTGGCCAAGCGAGACTACCATGGGTTGAGCAAGGAGGCGCAGAAGTTGGTCGACGCCCACAAGCAGAACGCGGTTTCGGCCGCGGCGGCTAGTTCGGGAACGGCGTCCGGAGACAGCTTGGGTCCAGCGGCACCAGACGCACCAACAACGGCGGCGACCGGAGCCAGACGACGCGGAGCGGAGAACGGCTCGTGCTTCTACCACCGCCGTTTTGCAGAGAGAGCGCACAGGTGCGTCCCACCGTGCAATTTTAAACGCCAGGACCGAGGGCCGGTAGCAGCCGCGACTCTCGGCAATGAGAACAGGCTGCTTTACCTGACGGATGCACGCTCGGGGAAACAGTTCCTCGTGGACACGGGCTCGCAGCTGAGCTTCGTCACGCCCACCTACGCGGAACGGCTGTCGCCTTCTAAAGCCCCCTGGGTGTCAGTGTCAGCAGCGAACGGCTCCACAATTAAAACGTTTGGTGAGAGGACCATGCTTCTGTCCTTACAAGGCCGTTCATTTGAATGGACATTTATTGTAGCAGCAGTCAGTTTCAACATGTTAGGGGCTGATTTTTTGTGCTCACATGGTTTATTGGTTGATCT
This sequence comes from Pholidichthys leucotaenia, assembly GCA_020510985.1. Taxonomy (NCBI): domain Eukaryota; kingdom Metazoa; phylum Chordata; class Actinopteri; order Cichliformes; family Pholidichthyidae; genus Pholidichthys; species Pholidichthys leucotaenia. Next base: position 218,019,175 of record CM035839.1, read on the forward strand.
TGCTAATAGACGTCTGATTAATGCACTGTCTTTTCATTCTATTCCCTGCACAGCTCGGGTGGCCCCGCCAACTGCACATGCCAGCGTCTCAGCCGCGGGTGGTAAGTTTCACACTCTGCTTGCTCAGTTTCCAGCACTCACAGTCCCCACTTTTTCAGCAACGGTGGCCAAACATGGGGTAGAACATTTCATAACAACCACAGGCCCTCCCGTTTTTGCAAAGGCTCGGCGTTTGGACCCAGCTAAACTGGCCATCGCGCGCGAGGAGTTCACTAATCTGGAAAAACTAGGCATCGTTAGACGCTCCAAGAGCGCTTGGGCTTCGCCGTTACACATGGTCCCAAAGGCTGACGGCTCGTGGCGGCCTTGCGGCGATTTCCGCAGGTTGAACAACGTTTCAGCTCATGACCGCTACCCGATTCCGCACATTCAGGATTTTTCTGTTCATTTGGCGGGGGCGCGCATTTTTTCTAAAATAGACTTGGTGCGCGGCTATCACCAGGTTCCAGTGCGCGCGCACGATGTACCCAAAACAGCGGTCATAACTCCTTTCGGCCTTTTTGAGTTCTTGCGCATGCCTTTTGGCCTCAAGGGGGCCGCGCAGACTTTCCAACGCATGATGGATGCAGTTTTACGCGACCTGCCTTTCGTGTTCATTTATTTGGACGATATTTTGGTAGCCAGCACGTCCGAAGGCGAACATGAAAAACACCTCACAGCAGTTTTCCAGAGGTTGGCAGAGCACGGGTTAATAGTGAACCCAGCGAAATGCCAGTTTGGGGTGGCGCAGATTGATTTTTTGGGACATCGCGTTTCGGCAGAGGGAGCAGTTCCCCTTCCAAATAAAGTGCGTGCCATAACAGATTTTCCGCAACCTCAAACGGTTAAGGCGCTTCAGGAGTTTCTAGGGATGGTTAATTTTTACAACCGTTTCCTCCCAAGCGCAGCACGACTCATGCAGCCATTGTACACCGCGTTAAAAAAACAAAAGCCCGCAAATAAAGTCGAATGGTCTCCGGAGCGGGAGCGCGCTTTTGCCCAGGTCAAATCAGCCCTGGCAAATGCAGTTTTGTTAGCGCACCCAGTTCCAACGGCCCGCATGGCGCTCACCACTGACGCTTCCGATGTAGCGGTGGGGGCGGTAGTTGAACAGTTTGTGGCAGGTACCTGGCAACCCCTCGCGTTTTTCAGCAGGACCTTGCGCGATAGTGAACGGAAATACAGCGCGTTTGACAGGGAGCTTTTGGCCCTACACTTGGCCATCCGTCATTTTCAGTTCTGGTTAGAGGGGCGACGTTTCACCGCTTTTGTGGATCATAAACCGCTAACGTTTGCGATGGCCAAAATTTCAGAACCCTGGTCAGGCCGGCAACAAAGGCAACTAGCCGCAATATCGGAGTTTACTACTGATATTCAGCATGTCGCGGGTAAACACAATGTTGTAGCAGACTGCCTCTCGCGTGCAATAGCACCACCAAGCCCTATAGGGGCAGACTCTGTAGCCATGGCCGCGGGCCCGGGCAGCGACGCGGGAGCGCGCGCAGCCCCGGTCTGTGTTGGGTTAGATTATGCAGCCATGGCTGCGGAGCAGGTTAACGACGCGGACGTGCGCGCGCTCCAGTCTGGACCAACAGGGTTAAGGCTGGAGCACAGGGTGCAACAAAACGGTATGCCCCCGCTAATCTGCGATGTCTCCACGGGATGGCCCCGCCCTGTGGTGCCAACCGCGTGGCGTCGCCGTGTTTTTGACTTGGTCCATTCTCTCGCGCACCCGGGGGTGCGCGCATCGATCAAATTGGTGGGGGAGAAATTTGTTTGGCCCGGGTTGCGCAAACAGGTCAAGGAATGGGCAGCAGCCTGCGTAGCGTGTCAGCAAGCTAAAATACACAGACACACTAAGGCCCCGTTAGAACCTTTCCACATCCCCGCTAAGCGTTTTGATCACGTGCATATTGACCTGGTCGGCCCGCTTCCGTTATCACACGGGCACACACATCTTTTGACAATGGTAGACCGCACCACGCGCTGGCCAGAGGCGATTCCTCTGACATCAACCACAGCGGAAGAAGTTGCGCGAGCATTTTTAACAGCATGGGTTGCGCGTTTTGGTGTACCGTCGGACATAACGTCCGACAGGGGTCCCCAATTTATTTCCGAGCTATGGTCATCGATGGCCCGCAGCTTGGGGGTGAAGATTCATCGCACCACCGCGTATAACCCCCAGGCCAATGGTTTATGCGAACGCTTTCACAGGTCATTGAAAGCAGCCCTCAGAGCGTCGCTAACGGATACAAATTGGGTAGACAAACTTCCATGGGTGTTATTAGGGTTGCGTTCTGCACCTAAGGAAGATTTGCATGCTTCCCCGGCTGAATTAGTTTTCGCTCAGCCGCTCCGTTTGCCCGGGGAATTTCTTCCTGATAATCCCGCACCTAATGGCCCCCCCGCTCAGCCGTGGCAGAGCGGCTCAGGAACAAACACGCTTCCTGGCCCGGTCCATCACAGTTTCCCACACGTTTTTGTGCCCAAGGCTTTAAAAAATGCGGTTTGTTTTTGTTAAACATGACGCCCAGCGTCCAAGTTTGCGGCCATTTTACGACGGACCGTTTCGAGTGCTGGAGACCGGGCAGAAGCATTTTCTGCTAGATTTAGGGGGCAGAAGGGAGCTGATTTGCATTAACAGGCTCAAACCCGCTTTTGTTCTGGCTGAGGATGAGGTGCAGCTCGCGAGGCCCCCCCGCCGGGGCAGGCCGCTGAGAAGACATTCTCCAAAGTCTTCACAGAGAGGTGCTAACAGCTTTAATCCACAGGTGCAGAGAGATGTTGCAGAGGCAGCCAAGCCAAGTTGCAGCAGTTTCGGCAGAAGATTAAAACCCAGGCAGTTGGTGGATTGATTAGCGATGTATGGAGTGTTTTGTGTTTCTCTTTTTGTTATGCCATGCAGATTTTGCCTTACTCGACGTTTGGGGGGGGGTAGTGTGGCCGACACACATTGTGGGCTCACGCTGCCACAGAGACAGAACTGAATGTGTATTGTGGAGTGTCACGTCTGCAAGGACTGAGGACTCAAATCTACAGGAGGTAACAAGGAAGTGTGAGATTTGTCTCTTTGTCCCACAGAAGACGCCCCGGAGGGTATTCCAGTTCATCAAGAAATGAGAGACAATGGTGAAGCTTCAAAGGGATGCTTTGTAACTGTATGTTGACTGAAGACACCATGTGACTTGAATTCTGATGCTGGAAATGTATAAAAGGGGGTTGAAGTATGATTCTTTCTCTTTCCTGCTTTGAGAATGCTAGGAGCTTGTGTTCTGTCAAATAAAGCTGGTTTATGACTAAAACTCAGCCTCGTTATTTGAGCATGCTCCTACAATATCGACAAAGAATGCAAGAAGGACTATGGGAAAAAAAATGGCGGAAATGGACACACTACAAAGTGCAACAACGAGACAGATATTGAAAGAATAACCAAAGACGCTGGAAAAACCAGAAGAATTAAGAGATGGAAACTAAAAACTTGATGCTCCAACATTTGTCCCCCCCCCCCTTTTTTTTTTTTTTTTTTCTTTTTCTTTTTTACTCTAGCCCCTTTGTTTGTTTTTTTTTAAATGTAGACTGTGATCTGAATGCAATATATATAATGAAAAATGAATAAAAATCTTAAGTTACAAAAAAAACAACCCGTAGGTGACCAAAGTGCTTTACAGAAAATAAACAGCATTAAAAACATACAGAGCATTAAAAACAAATAACATAAACAAAAAAAAAATGCCAAGACAAATATCACCACTACTGGATATTAAAAGCCATCCTAAACAAATATGTCTTAAGTTCTGATTTAAAAAGGGCCAGGTCAGAGATAGCACGTAGGTCAGGGGGGAGATTATTCCAGAGCCTGGGGGCGGCAACAGAAAAGGCTCGGTCACCCCAATGTTTATACCTTGACCTAGGCACATCCAGCAAAAGCTGATTGGATGACCTCAAAGCCCTGCCTTGGTTACGGACAGTCAAAGTCTCAGACATATAAACCGGAGCAAGGCCATTTAGAGCTTTAAAAACAAAAAGCAAAAGTTTAAAATTAATTCTAAAATGGACTGGAAGCCAATGAAGTGAATAAAGGATCGGAGTAATGTTCTCTCGCCTAGGTGTGTTGGTCAAAAGACGGGCCGCTGCATTTTGCACAAGTTGAAGGCGGCCGAGAGAAGACTGAGAGATGCCAACATAAAGTGCATTGCAGTAATCAAGTCGAGACGTGATTAAAGCATGGATGGCTATCTCAAGATCATGACGGCTCAGGAAAGGTTTGGCTTTGGATAACAAACGTAATTGATAAAAGCTCATCTTGACTACATTGTCAATCTGTTTATCAAGTGTTCATAAAACTTTGCCTGTTTGTAAACTGGCCTCCTCATTTCCCACACTCTCCACAAGGCAACCTTTTCCAAACTTCTTGTGAAATCTGACAATTAAAAATACATGGGAAATTGATTGTTTCATTATTGTAGGAAGAACATGAAAGACTTTATGTAAATTTGCTCAAAAATTCATTACAGGGGTAAAATCTGTGCAGTATCTTAAAGTGCATTTCTTTTATTAGGTGATAATGAATTTATGGGTCTGTCCAAACTGTTTTTGCAGCAACATCAAGAAAAGATATCTTCCACAACATTATAGATTTAGGGAAACGGCTCTGATCTGCAGTGATTACAATTAGAATAAGGTGTTGAAAACGGGGTTAACCTGACAGCTTGACGATGAACTTCTGTCATCATCAGATAGATCCAAGCCGCTGCAGCTGGTCTGAAGCAACTACAAGATCTGACTTGAGCCGACTTGCTCCCCCAAGGTTTTAAGGTCATGTGACACGGTGACATTTTGCAGCGCTGGCTCAAGTGAGACAAATTTCTAACCAGCGTGCACTACTTCAATCAGTCCCTCCAGATTTCATGGTGTAGCAATTGTACCAATTTCCACAAATTCAGCAGGCCCTGCATAATTTGAATTTTGTCCAATCACCACGACTTCCCCGCAATTTTGGCCAATTATCGTTAACTTCCGCCAATTTCACCAATCAAATTTATCCTTGAGTAGCGCGCAAATGTGTATGTCATCAGTCTGACCAATCAAATGCGGTGCTGCACCACACTCACTTCTGTGTTTATAGTGAGTATATACAGAACACTGCAAAAAACAGTGTGTGTGATTTAAAAAAAATACTCGCCTGTGAGTTTTCTCACATCATTCCTCCGTCTAACCCAGCCAGCCGGTGAACATCTCCTTGAGTCTCTGTAATGACCGCATATATGAAGTGCTGGGTTTGTGTTGAAAAACGTATGCCTGACCTGAAAGCACCCCCGTCTCGGAAGCGCGTGTAAGGAGAAACACCATAAAACCACAAACAAATGAGTGAATCTAACACCACAGCCAGTGTTGTAACATTTTATACATCTTTAGAGGTAAAAGTCACTACTACATCTTGTCAATGAGTTTTAAAGCTGTGAATCTCCGGTCTGGCCAACACGTGATTCAGGCAAACTCCCAAGGAGAGCTCCACAACTTACCACAAAAAAAAAAAAAAAAAAAAAAAAAAAAAAATCCTGGAGGGAGTGTTCAATATCACAATGCAACCCTTCGAATCAGACCTGAACAGAACTGTATGAAGTTGAAAACACCTATTAACAATGGTGATGTCAGAGGGAGGGCAGAGTTAAATGGAATTTAAAGAGACATGCACTGAAGCAAGGCGTTCTGTGTAAGGCTGCAAAATGATTCATATCCATCCATTTTCTACTGCTTTTCCGAAGGTCTGGGTCACAGAGGCACCAGCTCAAGCAGAGAAGCCCAGACTTCCCTCTCCCCAGCCACCTGCTCCAGCTCTTCAGAGAGGATACCAAGACGATCCCAGGCCAGCTGGGAGATGTAATCTTTCCAGTGTGTCCTGGGTTTGCCCTGGGGTCTCCTTCCAGTGGGACGTGCCCGAAACACCTCAAGTGGGAGGCATCCAGGAGGGATCCTGATCAGATGCCCAAAGCACCTCAACTGGTTCCTTTCAATGTGGGGGAGCAGCGGTTCTACTCTGAGCCTCTCCCAGATGACTGAGCTCCTCACCCTATCTCTATGGGTGAGTCCAGCAATCCTACGGCGAAAGCTCATTTCAGCCGCTTGTATCTGCAATCTCATTCTTTCAGTCATTATCCAAAGCTCATGACTATAGGTGAGGGTAGGAACGTAGATTGAACGGTAAATTGACAGCTTTCCTTTTGAGCTCAGCTCCCTCTTCACCACAACAGACCGGTATAACGTCCACATCACTGCAGATGCTACTCTGATCTGTCTGTCAATCTCTAGCTCCATTCTCCCCTCACTCGTGAATGGGACCTCGAGATACTTAAACTCCTCCACTTGGGGCAGGAGCTTATCCCCAAACCAGAGAGGACAATCTATCTTTTTCTAGCTGAGTGACCATGGACTCAGACTTGGAGATGCTGATTCTCATCCCAGCCGCTTCACACTCAGTAGCAAACCGTCCCAGTAAGACCTGTAGGTCATTGCTGGATGAAGCCAACAGGACAACATCATCTGCAAACAGCAGAGATGAGATATTGTGGTCACCGAACAAGCCACCCTCCAATCCTTGGCTACGCCTAAAAGTCTTGTCCATAAAAATTATGAACAGGATCGCTGACAAAGGGCAGCCCTGAAAGAGTCCAACTCTCACTGGAAACAAGTTTGACTGGGTGTTGGCAATACAAACCAAACTCTTGGAACAGTCGTATAGGGACTGGATAGCTCGTAACAACAAGCCTGATACTCCATATTCCCGCAGCTCCCCCCGCCCCCCCCCCCCAAGAGACCACGGTGGAATGCTTTCTCCAAGTCCACAAAACACATGTGGACTGGTTGGGCAAACTCCCATGAACCCTCGAGGATTCTCGTAAAGAGCTGGTCCGATGTGCCACAGTCAGGCCGAAAACCACTTTGCTCCTCCTGGAACCGAGGTTCGACGAGTGGTCGGACTCTCCTCTCCAGTACCCAGGCATAGACCTTCCCAGGGAGGCTGAGAAGTGTGATCCCCATATGATTCACAATGATGCTGTAATAAATATTTAAAGGAAATTTGACCAAAACACATTACAAAAATTTCATTAAGACCTTTGGGAGTTGTCAACATGTGGGAAAAATGCAGTGAATGGCACCTTTTAATTGTGTGAAAATTTCATGAGAGGATAGTATGGTGAAGAGGCAGCTGAGCCCTTTGAACAGTGAAATATGTTTATGCTGTTAGAATAAATTTGGGCATTATTAAAATTAAACCTGCAAGCAATCTTTGCTTTTAAGAATTTGAGTCAGACCAGGAGGAGGGCTCCTTGGGAGTGTAAGCTGGGGGCTCAGAGGCTCATGGCCTTGGGGTCATTCCGGGCGGGAGACCCAGAGGCACTCTCCCTGACCGTCCCCAGCTGTAGTGACTCAACCCCAGGGCTTTCAGTGTATGAAGCCACCACTCCCATTATACAAATCAATGGTCAACATAATTATGATAATCATTATGATTAATTTTTCAAATTTACAAAAAAAACTTGTAACATTAAATATTAGACCATTGTGTGCAATCGAAACTATAGATACTTGTCTGAAATAACAATAGTAATTTGACTATTGTGCCCTCTATCCCATCACATCTCCCTGTGGGTTGTTCTTTGCATGTCACTAAAAAAAAAAAAAAACAGACCCCTGACTGTTGCATCTACGTAAACTGTGGCAAATCGAGAATGGCATTAAAATACAGCAGGAGTCGGGGAAGAAAAAGAAGAAAAGCTCCATGACTGAGGCTCGACCATGGCTTTCAGGTATGTTTAGAAACGTTAATAAATTCTGTTACATTTCACTAAAACCTTGTGTGTGTAAATGCAAAGATTCAAAGATTTTATTTGTCAATACTACTATATGTACAGGACATACAGGAGAAGTGTAATGGCGTTTCTCTCTCTTCAGTGGTGTGCGTAATAAAAAAAAAACAAAAACAAACAAAAAAGGAATAAGGCTGGAAAAACAACAGCAGTCTATGTACAGTAATGCTACCCGTAGTGCAAATAATGGTAAAAGATAAAACTCAGCAATCCTATATACAGTGCATCCAGAAAGTATTCACAGCGCTTCACTTTTCCATGTTTTGATATGTTTCAGCCTTATTCCAAAATCAGAATCAGCTTTATTGGCCAAGTATGCACAACACATACAAGGAATTTGACTCTGGCTAAAAACTTGCTCTTGTTGTTCAGGTGGAGGATTTAAATAAGATTTAAATAAGGATTCAATGACAACAGAGTATGTACAGTAAATTACAGTCTGTCCACGTTTCTATAAAAGGATGCAAATATATACAGGAATATATGCAGTTATTTACTCAGACTATCCACACTTTGCAGAAATATATGAAAAAATATACAGTCACACAGTATTTCAATGTGAACTCAGATTCAGTGATATAATGTGAATGAAGTAAAATGCAGTGTGAGAGTTATGTGTAATGTAAGAATGGATGAAAAGTCATGAGTACAGCAACAGGTAGGACTAGGTGAATGTTAGGAGTTCATCAGAGTGATGGCTTGAGGAAAGAAACTGTTCCTGTGACGGGTGGTTTTGACCTTCAGTGATCTGTAACGACGACCAGAAGATAGAAGTTCAAACAGTTTGTGGCCGGGGTGTGACGGGTCAGCACAGATGTTTCCCGCCCGTTTCCTGGTTATGGACCGATATAAGTTCTCAATGGAGGGTAGGTCGGTACCAATGATCCTCTCCGCAGACTTAATGATCCGGTGCAGTCTGGTCTTGTCCTGTTTAGTGGCAGATCCAAACCAGACAGTGATGGAAAAGCAGAGGACACACTGGATGATGGCGGTGTAGAAGACAACCAGCAGCTCCTGAGGCAAATCAAACTTCTTGAGCTGACGCAGAAAAAACCACCTCTGCTGGGCCTTTTTCCGGACAGTGTCTATATGGGAGGACCTGTACATGGAAATTATGAAGCACAGAACTGCACGGGTGAGGAAAATTCTATTCTCTCAGTGCACTGTGCAGATTTGACCTTGTCTTTGATGCCCTGTTTACATTCCTCCTCAATGAAGATAAGCGGAAGGAGCGGCTCTGCTAACCCAAACAATCGACACAATCGCTGTTGTTTCAACAGACTGGACTCTTCAAGGACAGTGTACCATGTGTCTTCAACTGCCACCTGCAAGCAAGAGAGAGAGACTCTGGACTTGCTTATAGATCACATGATTAACATCCATCCACTGCCAGGAGGCGCCCTCTGCTGTTCACTAGCGATTGACACACCCACACTACACCGCATACAACATTACAGGACTGATACCTACACTGATATATAAATATACACTGACTCTCTCAACTCTTGTTTTGTGTGATCTATTGTCTGCTAATTTATATGTGCATTAGAGAGTTTTTTTCTAGGTAATCACAATTTTGGTCATATAATGAGCTTTATTTTGATTAACAATGCTTTTTTCTCTCTGCCCATTGTGTTTCCCTCCCCCCCTTCCCCCCTCCCCCTCCCCCCCCTTACAAATTCAACCAGCTGTAACTCGCGCAAAAATTGTCCTATGTCGACAAAACTTTACCCCCCACTGTATGACAGGCGCCTTGCATGGCTGCCGCGTCATTGGGATGGGCTTATCTAGCGCGCCCAATGTCAAGTCAAATTCCTCGTATGTTTACTTGTGTTTCCTTGTAAACGTGCTTGGCAATAAAGTTCATTCTGATTCTGATTCTGATTCTGACCACTTCAGGTTCCGGGAGATTGTGGTACCCAGAAACTTGAAGGAGTCCACAGTGGACACTGTGCTGTTGAGGATGGTGAGTGGGGGTAATGAAGGAGGGTGTCGCCTGAAATCCACAGTCATCTCCACCGTTTTGGCTGGGTTAAGTTCAAGATGGTTCTGGCCGCACCAGAGGATCAGCTGCTCCACCTCCCGCCTGTATGCAGACTCATCACCATCCCGGATCAAACCGATGACTGTGGTGTCGTCCGCAAACTTCAGGAGCTTCACCGAAGGGTCCTCTGAGGTGCAGTTGTTGGAGTAGAGGGAGAAGAGCAGTGGGGAAAGGACACATCCTTGGGGGGCGCCAGTACTAATTTTTCGGGAGCTGGATGTAAATCTCCCTAGCTTCACCTGTTGCCACCTGTCAGTCAGAAAGCTGGAGATCCACTGGCAGGTGGAGGGGGGCACCTTGAGCTGGAGGAGTTTCTGATGAAGAATGCCTGAGATGATGGTGTTGAACGCTGAGCTAAAGTCGACAAACAGGATCCTGGCGTACGTCCCTGGGGAGTCGAGGTGTTGCAGGATGTAGTGTAGTCCCATATTCACTGCATCATCCACTGACCTGTTTGACCGGTAGGCAAACTGCAGTGGGTCCATCAGGGGGCCTGTGACGACCTTCAGGTGGTTCAGCACCAATCTCTCCAAGGATTTCATGACCACAGAGGTCAGGGCAACAGGTCTGTAGTCGTTTAATCCTGTAACAGAGGGTTTCTTGGGAACTGGAATGATGATAGAGCGTTTGAAGCAGGAAGGCACTTCACGCAGCTCCAGTGATCTGTTAAAGATCCGGGTGAAGATGGGGGTCAACTCGTTGGAGCAGACTCTCAGGCAGGATGGAGACACACCATCAGGTCCTGCAGCTGTAGGTTCTTTTCAAACCTACAGTAAAAGCTGTTTAGGTCGTTAGCCAGCTGGAGGTTTTCCACAGGGTGGGGGGATGGTCTCCTGTAGTTGGTGATATTCTGCAGGCCTCTCCAAACAGAAGCAGAGTTGTTGGCTGAGAAGTTTTGTTGTAACTTCTCACTGTAGCTCCTCTTAGCAAGCCTGATCTCCTTCGTCAGCATGTTTCTGGCCCGCTTGTACAGAGTCCAGTCACCAGTCCTGTAGGCCTCCTCCTTGGTCTGACGTAGCTGCTTCAGTTTAGGAGTAAACCAGGGTTTATTGTTGTTGTATGTGCAGAAGGTCTTGGTCTGCACACACTTGTCCTCACAAAAACTGATGTATGATGTCACAGAGTCAGTGAGTTCATTTAGGTTAGTGGCTGCATCTTCAAAAACACTCCAATCTGTGCAGTCAAAGCAGGCTTGTAACTCCAGCTTTGATTCCTCAGTCCATTTCTTCACAGTCCTTACAACAGACTTGGAAGTTTTTAGTTTCTGTCTGTATGTTGGAATAAGATGGAGTAGACAGTGGTCAGAAAAACCCAGAGCTGCACGGGGGACGGCATGATAGGCGTTTCTTAAAACTGTGTAACAGTGGTCAAGTGTATTTGTGTCCCTGGTGGGACAATTAATATGCTGTCTGTATTTAGGAAGCTCATTTGTGAGATTAGCTCTATTGAAATCACCCAGAATGATAAGCAGAGAGTCTGGATGTTTTTCCTCCACCTCTGCTATCTGGTCAGTGAGGTGCTGCAGTGCCTCTGTTGTACAAGCAGCAGGCGGGATATAAATTCCGACCAGAATAAATGAGGAGAACTCTCGCGGTGAATAAAAGGGTTTACAGTTTATGAACAGTGACTCTAGGTCAGGGCTACAAAACTTCTTCAACACTGTGACATCAGTACACCAACCTTCGTTTATGTAGAAGCAGATTACACCACCCTTAGTCTTTCCAGAGAATTCTTGGCTGCGATCAACGCGAAACAGTTGGAATCCGTCCAGGTGAACCGCGCTGTCCGGGATGTGTTCACTCAGCCAGGACTCCGTGAAACAAAGGGTGCCAGATCTGCTAAAATCCAGGTTTTTGTGAGTCAGGAGCAGCAGTTCGTCCATTTTGTTCGCCAAAGAGCGGATATTGGTCAGATGGATCGATGGGAGCGGCATGCGATATCCTCGTTTCTTCAGCCTGACTAGCGCACCAGCACGTTTACCACGCCGCCTTTGTTTCCGGCCAGCGCCAATAGCCGCTGCTCCCACAGCTAAGATCGACTGAAAAAACTTCAGATCAGCAGCAGAAACTGGCGGAGAAGTTGCATTGGGATATAGTCTGAGTGAAAGTAGTTCCTCCCTTGAATAGGTGACTCGGACAGAAGAGCAGAAGTCCAAAAAAACACACAAAATTATCAAAAACATCAGAGAGCAGAAGCCAGTGGCTGCCATCCGCGGCGCCATCTTGGATCATCAAAAGGGATTAAATTCATTTTTTTCCCTCAAAATTCTACACACAATACTCCATAATTGTTGTGTATGGAAATTGGCCTTTGGGGTTTGCCATAGCACCGTCGGGGTGGAGAATAGGATGATGTCAGGCGGGCTATGGCGGGCAGTATAAATAGTAATGTGCGCCAAATAAAGTTTAGTTGAATGTTCCTCAAGATGCTCTCTGCCTGCACTCATTTAATGATATAACATTTGGCGATGAAGGAAAATTATGGGCACATGTGTTGTGGAGCCACCTCCGTTCCTGCAGGACCAGGGTGTGCCGGCTATTCCTTGGGCATGCTGGAAGAGCATGTTTGAGGTTTATGTAACAGCAGGCGGACTCAACGGGGTTTCCGACGACAGGCAAAGGTGTCTGCTGATTCACCATTTGGGCGCATAAGGACAGCGCGTGTTCTTCACGTTGTGTGGCGATGGCTCGCTGGAGGACGCTTTGCTGAAAATGGACAATTTTTTCGGTGACAGTGCCACGGTCACCAAGAAGAGATACTGTACAAGTTTTACAGCCAAGTGCAGCAAGCTGGTGAGCTCATTTTAGCTTTCCTTATGGAACTGCGCTGTTTAGCGGGAAAGTGTGATTTCAGGCCACTAACTGATGAGCTAGTTTGTGATAAGCTAGCTCATGGCATGACTAGCCAGTGGTTGGGAGACACGCTGAGGGTGACTCGATAAGATAAGATAAGACAAGCCTTTATTAGTCCCACAATGGGGAAATTCCAGGATTGCAACAGCACAGGGATAGCAACACTCTGAGCAACAATCAAGAAGACAAGAAAAACAAGAGCAGCGAATATACGTATGTATATATGATATATATAACAATACATATATATACATATACATATACATATATATACATGACACGGTGGTGGCATCAGCCATCACTTTTGGAGTGGTCTGCTGGGGCAGTGGCATTACCGCAGCTGATAGGAAGAGACTGAACAAATTGATCAAGAAAGCTAGCTCTGTCCTGGGGCAGCGCCTTGACCCAGTGGAGGAGATAGGAGAGAGAAGGACCGTGGCTAACCTGTCATCTCTGCTGGAGTCCGAGTTCCACCCTATGCAGGACATACTGAATGCACTGAGGAGCTCATTTAGCAGCAGACTACATCATCCCAGGTGCACAACCGAGAGGTTTCGCAGGTCCTTCCTACCAACGGCTGTCAGACTGTGCAACCTAAGCAGGGCTGCTCGCAGAGATAGCAAAAAGACGTAACAACCTAATAGTTTTGAATGCAAAAGATGCAATAGACTTACACAATGGTCCCCTCCGGCATACAACTAGGAAAATACCGGTCGCTATGGAGGGTGAGAATACGTATGGGTTCATAATCATACCATGTAGGATAGGGATTGGGCGCATGCGCACGCAGCGACCAGCAGCTTGGTGATATAGTGCGTGTGTGCGTGTGTGTGTTTTTTGTACTTTTTTACGTTTTTAGAAAATCCTCTGTGTCGTTTCTGCCCTGGAGCGTTTGTGGAATATATGGCGAACAGCTCCCTGGTATCTGCAACATGGATTTCCTCTCCTATCTCGCACTGCTGCTATCTGTGCTGTGGCTCTTTGTCTCTGAGGTAAACGCGTTCGGCTCCATGACGAGCAGAATAGCGGGCAGAATACAATATTCCAGGGACGTGTTGCTGCGCTTTAACACAGCTGGTGCAGAGTCTCTGATTGCGCCCAAATTTCAGCTGCCGGACTTTATTTTGAGAGACGGACACAGCGGTGAAAAAAGAAGTGGCAGGAGGAAGCGTGGAAGACGTGGAGGTGTGAAATTGCGCCTTAGGAGACGTCAGTTTGGTAACATTCCTCTTCCTTCGATCATTTTTGGGAATGCACATTCTGTGAGAAACAAGGTGGAGGAAATTCAAGGCAGTGTACGTTACCAGAAGGATTTTAAGAACTGCTGCGTCATGGCTTTCACTGAATCTTGGCTTACTGCGCATGATCGAGATGCAGACCTGTGGATTGACGGCTTTGGAGCTCCGCTGCGCTCGGATCGGCAGGAAGAGGTAACTGGGAAGCGTCAGGGGGGCGGAGTATGTTTATACATTAATAAGCAGTACTGCACATCTGTCACGGTCAGAGAGCGCATCTGTACACCCCATGTGGAACTGCTGTCTGTGTCACTACGCCCCTTTTATTTGCCTCGAGAGTTTCCCCAACTTTTCATCACAACTGTGTACATTCATCCGAGGGCAGACGCTGACTCCGCCTCCAGCACCATCTCTGATGTGGTGCAGCGGCTGCAGTCAATTTCTCCAGAGGCGCCAAACTTCATTCTTGGGGATTTTAACCATGTTTCTTTAAAGAAGACACTTAAAAACTTTCATCAGTATGTCTCCTGCCCAACCAGGCGAAAAAAGACATTGGACCTGTGCTATGGATCCATAGAGAGGGCCTATAAATCACTCCCCCTTCCTCCTTTAGGATCATCAGATCACAACTGTGTTCATTTGCTGCCCACATATAAAACTGCTCTCAGAAGAGGCAAAGTGGAGACCAGAGACATTGATGTGTGGACAGAGGATTCAGAGCACAGCCTCCAGGAATGCTTTGACTGTACAGACTGGAAGATGTTCATAATGGTCTGCGGGGATGATTTGGACTCTCTGGCTGAGCTCACATGCTCATACATGGCTTACTGTCAAAATAAGTTTGTTCCACGTAAACGTGTCAAAATATACCCCAACAACAAACCATGGGTTACTAAATCAGTTAAATCCTGCTTACAGAGGAAAGCTCTTGCCTTTAAACAAGGGTCTGTTTCTGAGCTACAGGTTGCCACCAAGGAGCTGAAGACCGAAATTTTAAGAGCAAAACAGAATTATAAATCAGAGTTGGAAAGCAAGATGGCAGCAAATAAACTTGGTTCGGCCTGGGCCAGTATGAAAACTATTGCAGGCCTTCAGAGCACAGAGCGCAGTAATCGTGTGTTTTTAGATGGTTTTAGTTCAGACACAGAGCTGGCTAATGCTCTTAATTGTTTTTATGGTCGTTTTGACTCCTTTGATTTTAGCACAGAAATCCAAGATTTGAAACAGAAACTCAAAGACAATCAGCACTTTAATATTGAGATGCAGGATGTTAAAAGGGAGTTCCGCGCTGTAAAAGTGAACAAAAGTCAGGGCCCTGATAATATATGTGGACGCCTGGTAAAGTCCTGTGCACATGAACTGAGTCCTATATTTCATTATATTTTCAATAAGTCCTTACAGACACAACATGTGCCTAAGATCTGGAAAGATGCCGTGGTTGTTCCCGTTCCAAAATCCAGCTGTCCTAAAACGGTAAACGACTTTAGACCAGTTGCTTTGACTTCAATTTTAATGAAAATTTTTGAAAAACTGGTCAGACGTGAGGTCCTAAGGCAGACTGAACATGCATTGGATCCTCTGCAGTTTGCCTATAGGCCTCACAGAGGAGTGGAGGATGCCACTGTCACTCTGTTTGACATGCTTTTTAAACATCTGGATTTTAATGGGACACACACCAGGCTTTTATTTGTGGACTTTTCTTCTGCCTTTAATACAATCCAACCTCATATTTTAGTTGAAAGGCTCCTGCAACAATTTGATTTAAGCAATAATCTGGTGGGTTGGATTCTGGATTTCTTAACCAACAGGACGCAGAGAGTAAGGGTCAATGGCACATTGTCTGACCTAAAGTGTTCTTCTACTGGCTCTCCTCAGGGGTGTGTGTTGTCACCACTACTCTTCATCCTGTACACAAACATGTGTCGGAGCAGACATGACAACAGACACATTATAAAGTATGCTGATGACTCAGTCATTGTCAGTCTCCTCCAGGATGGTGAGAGTGGCCACGGCCCAGTAGTTGATGACTTTGTTCACTGGTGTGAGGATTCCTACCTGCAGCTGAATACAACAAAAACGAAAGATATGATTATTGACTTTAGGAGGAAAACTCCCAGGCACAAAGTCACCATACTAAAAGGCCAGACCACCGAATGTGTACAATCGTACAAATATCTTGGGACAATTATTGATAGTGGATTGAACTTTGAGGTGAACTGTGAAAGGGTGTGCAAAAAGGGTCAGCAAAATTTGCATTGTTTGAGGAAACTTGCACGCTTCCAAATTGACCGAACCATAATGACTATGTTCTATCGGGCTTTTATTGAATCTGTTTTATCCTTTTCTTTAATGTCATGGTTTGGTCAGATAAAACTGAAACAGAGGAAATCCTTGGATCAGGTAGTCAGATGGTCCAGTCGTTTGCTTGGTGAGTCACAGCTGAGCCTGACATCCCTGTACACCAGACAAGTACAGAGGATGGCCGACTCGATTTTAAATGATGACTCCCACCCTTTGCACTGCAACTTTCAGCTTCTTCCCTCCAGACGGAGGTTTGCTGTCCCAAAAAGTAGAACCCAGCGCTACAAAAACAGCTTTGTCCCTGCTGCTGTCAAAGAGTTGAACAAGCTATAAAAATTATATTGTACATATTTTATATTTACCTATTTTGTAAGATGTGTGCCTGTGTTTGTGTCTATGTTGAATGTAATTAGTGGCTTGTAAATATGGATGTTACCAACTGCAAAACAAATCTACCTACGGGTACAAATAAAGTAACCTGAACCTGAACCTGAACCTAACTAAGTAGACGGTTGTGCAGGTTCATCCCATCTAGCAACAATGCTCTGCACTGTGTGTGTTTATATATTTACATATTTATTCCATCTCGCTACAATGCTCCGCACTGGGTGTGTTTATATATCTATATATTTATTCCATCTAGCTACAATGCTCCGCACTGTGTGTGTTTATATATTTACATATTTATTCCACCTAGCTGCAATGCTCCGTACTGTGTGTGTTTATATATCTACATATTTATTTCATCTAGCTACAATGCTCTGCACTGTGTGTCTGTGTATATATACAGTGGGGAAAAAAAGTATTTAGTCAGCCACCAATTGTGCAAGTTCTCCCACTTAAAAGATGAGAGAGGTCTCCAATTTTCATCATAGGTATACCTCAACTATGAGAGACAAAATGAGAAAAAAAAATCCAGAAAATCACATTGAAAGATTTTTAATGAATTAATTGGTAAATTCCTCGGTAAAATAAGTATTTGGTCAATAACAAAAGTTCATCTCAATACTTTGTTATATACCCTTTGTTGGCAATGACAGAGGTCAAACGTTTTCTGTAAGTTTTCACAAGGTTTTCACACACTCTTGCTGGTATTTTGGCCCATTCCTCCATGCAGATCTCCTCTAGAGCAGTGATGTTTTGGGGCTGTCACTGGGCAACACGGACTTTCAACTCCCTCCAAAGATTTTCTATGGGGTTGAGATCTGGAGACTGGCTAGGCCACTCCAGGACCTTGAAATGCTTCTTACGAAGCCACTCCTTCATTGCCCGGGCAGTGTGTTTGGGATCATTGTCATGCTGAAAGACCCAGCCACGTTTCATCTTCAATGTCCTTGCTGATGGAAGGAGGTTTTCACTCAAAATCTCAGGATACATGGCCCCATTCATTCTTTCCTTTACACGGATCAGTCGTCCTGGTCCCTTTGCAGAAAAACAGCCCCAAAGTATGATGTTTTCACCCCCATGCTTCACAGTAGGTATGGTGTTCTTTCTCCTCCAAACACGACAAGTTGAGTTTTTACCAAAAAGTTCTATTTTGGTTTCATCTGACCATATGATATTCTCCCAATCCTCTTCTGGATCATCCAAATGCTCTCTAGCAAACGTCAGACGGGCCTGGACATGTACTGGCTTAAGCAGGGGGACACGTCTGGCACTGCAGGATTTGAGTCCCTGGCGGCGTAGTGTGTTACTGATGTAGCCTTTGTTACTTTGGTCCCAGCTCTCTGCAGGTCATTCACTAGGTCCCCCTGTGTGGTTCTGGGATTTTTGCTCACCGTTCTCGTGATCATTTTGACCTCACGGGGTGAGATCTTGCGTGGAGCCCCAGATCGAGGGAGATTATCAGTGGCCTTGTATGTCTTCCATTTTCTAATAATTGCTCCCACAGTTGATTTCTTCACACCAAGCTGCTTACCTATTGCAGATTCAGTCTTCCCAGCCTGGTGCAGGTCTACAATTTTGTTTCTGGTGTCCTTTGACAGCTCTTTGGTCTTGGCCATAGTGGAGTTTGGAATCTGAGTGTTTGAGGTTGTGGACAGGTGTCTTTTATACTGATAACGAGTTCAAACAGGTACCATTAATACAGGTAACGAGTGGAGGACAGAGGAGCCTCTTAAAGAAGAAGTTACAGGTCTGTGAGAGCCAGAAATCTTGCTTGTTTGTAGGTGACCAAATACTTATTTTACCAAGGAGTTTACCAATGTGATTTTCTGGATTTTTTTTTTCTCATTTTGTCTCTCATAGTTGAGGTATACCTATGATGAAAATTGGAGACCTCTCTCATCTTTTAAGTGGGAGAACTTGCACAATTGGTGGCTGACTAAATACTTTTTTTCCCCACTGTATATATACAGTATATATTTATAGTAATATGTACATATGTATATTAGCTGCTCTTGTTTTTTGTTTTTTTCTTGCCTTCTGATTGTTGCTCTGAGTGTTGCTATCCCTGTGCTGTTGCAATCCTGGAATTTCCCCATTGTGGGACTAATAAAGGCTTATCTTATCTTATCTTATCTTATCTTATATAAATATATAAACACACAGTGCGGAGCATTGTAGTTAGATGGAATAAACAGCATAACCGTCTGCTTAGTTATCCTACATAGTATGAATATGTACCCATACCCATGTACCCATATTGTCACCCTCTGTAGCGACCGATATTGTCCTAGTTGTATACTGGAGGGGACCATTGTGTAAGTCTGTTGCGTCTTTTACATTCAATACTATTAGGTCGTCACGTTTTTTTGCTATCTCTGCGAGCAGCCCTGCTTAGGTTATACAGTCTGACAGCCGTAGGTAGGAAGGACTTGCGAAACCTCTCAGTTGCGCACCTAGGATGATGTAGTCTGCTGCTAAATGAGCTCCTCAGTGCGTTCAGTATGTCCTGCATAGGGTGGGACTCGGACTCCAGCAGAGATGACACTTTAGCCACCATCCTTCTTTCTCCTATCTCCTCCACTGGGTCAAGGCGTTGCCCCAGGACAGAGCTAGCTTTCTTGATCAGTTTGTTCAGTCTCTTCCTATCGGCTGCTGTAACGCCACTGCCCCAGCAGACCACTCCAAAAGTGATGGCTGATGCCACCACCGTGTCGTAGAATGTCTTCAGCAGCGCCCCTTGTACACCAAAAGACCTGAGTCTCCTCAGTAGGAACAGCCTGCGCTGTCCCTTCTTGTAGAGTGCGTTGGTATTGTGTGACCAGTCTAATTTATTGTTCAGATGAACACCCAGGTACCTGTAGGATGTCACCATCTCAATGTCTGTTCCCTGTATGTTTACTGGTGCTGTGAGGGGTTGTCCTTGCCTGCGGCAGTCCACCACCAGCTCCTTAGTTTTCCTCACGTTGATCTGGAGGCAGTTCCGATGGCACCAGTCCACGAAGTCCTGGATAAGTCCTCTGTACTCAGCTTCATCTCCGTTGGAGATGAGGCTGACGATCACAGAGTCGTCAGAGAACTTCTGTAGATGGCAGTGTGTCGTGTTGTGTGAGAAGTCTGCAGTATAAAGGGTGAACAGGAAGGGAGCCAAAACCATTCCCTGGGGGCCCCCGTGCTACCGATGATCGTGTCGGACACACAGTCCCGGGTTCTCACAGACTGTGGCCGGTTAGTGAGGTAGTCCAGGATCCATGATGACAGGTGCTGGTCCACCCCTGCGCACAGCAGCTTGTCCTTCAGGATCATCGGTTGGATGGTGTTGAAAGCACTGGAGAAGTCAAAGAACATGATCCTCACCACATTCCTGGGCTTCACCAGGTGGGACGGAGAACGGTGAAGGAGGAAGATCACTGCATCCTCCACCCCAATGCCATGCTGGTAGGCAAACTGGAGTGGATCCATCGCTGGTCCCACCAGGGGGCGGAGGTGAGCAAGGAGCAGTCTCTCCAGTGCCTTCATCATGTGGGACGTCAGGGCCACTGGTCTGTAGCTGTTCAGGTCTTTGGGGTGGGAAGTCTTTGGTACAGGTACCACACAAGATGTTTTCCACAACTGTGGTACCCTCCCCAGCTTCAGACTCAGGTTGAAGATGAGCTCCACAATCCCACACAGCTGGTCTGCACAGGACTTGAGGAGCTTTGTGCTGATGCCGTCCGGTCCCGACGCCTTCCTCGCCTTGATCTTCCTCAGCTCCGTCCTCACCTGGGTCTTAGTGAGGGTCATGTTGGGGGGCTGTGTGTTGGGAGTGGGGGGGTGTTGGTGGAGTGGGGTGTGGGCAGCAGGACTCGATGTCTTTAGAGGCAGCAGTGGTTGTTGTGCAGTCGGGGGGGAGGGCGGTTGGTCAAACCTATTGAAAAACAGGTTCAGATTGTTCGCCCACTCCCTGCCCCCTGTGGCCTGGGGGGAGGTATTCTGGAGCTTAGAGATGGTTTTAAGGTTTCTCCAGACCCCACTGATGTCGCTCTGTTGCAGCTTGTCCTCCATCTTCTTCCTGAAGCTGTCCTTGCCTTCTCTGATCTTCCTTCTCAGCTCCCTCTGTACGGACTTCAGCATCTCCCTGTTCCCCGACCTGAAGAGCCTCTTCTTCTCTCTCAGAAGTGTTTTTATCTCAGGGTTGATCCAGGGTTTGTTGTTCGAGCAACACCGTATGGTCTTGGTGGGTATGGTGTTGTCCACACAGAAGCTGATGTAGTCCGTGATGGTGTGAGTGAGGCCATTGATGTCCTCACCATGTGGATCGCAGAGCTGCTCCCAAGCAGTGGTTTCAAAACAGTCCTTTAGAGTGTCCATTGCCTCCTCAGACCATAACTTCACTGTGCGCATGACCGGAGGTTGTCTGTGCACTAGGGGTTTGTACACTGACAGGAGATGAACCAAGTTGTGATCCGATCTCCTGAGTGGGGGGAGTGGTGATGAGGTGTATGCCTCCTTAGTGTTTGCGTAGAATAACTCCAGTGTTTTATGGTCTCTAGTGTGGCATGTGACATACTGGGTGAACGTGGGTAGAATGGGAGACAGTGAAATATGGTTGAAATCGCTTGAGATGAGGAGAAGAGCATCTGGGTGTTCTGTCTGCAGCCTGCCAGTTACTGAGTGTCTTTGTCTCTGGAAGAGGTTGTAGATATGGTGAAGCTACGGGAGTCCGTGTCCCTACGGGTACTGGCGGGGTACCAGGCATCCATGCCATGGGCGTCGGCTAACTTGCTAACTAGGCCTCGGGGCCGCTCAAAGAAGAAGAAGAGAAGACAGCCTGTGGCATGCGAGGGGGCCCGTGTCAGGTTCGTGGACCGAATTGTTGAGGGCCCGCGGGAGGCGGGCTGAGTGTGTGTGGCACATGGAGGAAGAGGACCCCTAAAGTGGTATGTCGTGCAGCTGGATGGCATCGAGGTGCCCCTCATGGTGGACTCGGGGGCTGGCAGGTCCATTTTGAGCCTGTCGACATTAAAAAGACTGTTCCCAAAGAAGGCTATTAAGGTGGGAGTGGTGAGAATGTTTGGTTATGGCTACACCGAGATCAACATGGTCGGTACAGCAGAGTTTGACGTGTCATGCAGACCAAAGCGGGCACCCAAATTCTTCCAAGTGGCACGGCAGGGGTCGGACCTGCTTGGGATCGACCTACTGGGACAACTGGGCTTCTCCATACAGGATCTGGAAGGTTCAGTGGTACTGACGGCATTTACGGACTGGCAGCTCTGTTGGCCAGCGCTGTTCATGGGCCTAGGCCGGATTGAAGCTTTTTGCCATCGCCCGTTGGTGAGTGAGTCGGTTATGCCCAGGATCCAACCGCTTTGACGCCTGCCCCTGGTGCTATGTGATGAGGTGTCAGCGGAACTCTTAAAGCTGTTGGATGTGGGGATCATCGAGAAGGTGGATGCATCGCCCTGGATTTCCAATTTGGTGATGGCAAAGAAGAAGGACGGGGAGATCAGGCCTTGCATTGATCTACGTATGGGGAACAAGGCAATCATCCCAGATAAATACCCTCTCCTGACCATGGAGGAGCTCACGGTGACGTTCAGCGGGTCCAGGGTGTTCACTAAGCTGGATCTTCGGCAGGGCTATCTGCAGGTGCCACTGCACCCGGACAGCAGAAACCTGACGGCATTTGTGACCCACATGGGGGTCTTTAGATATACCCGAATGCCGTTCGGGCTGAGTTCCGCCCCTAGCTGCTTCCAAAAGGTTATGGCGATAATGTTGGCGGGTCTGAAAAGAGTCGTAGCCTACTTGGACGACATTGTGGTACACGGCGTGACGAGTGAGCTTCATGATGTGCGGCTGGAGAAGGTGCTGAAGCGGCTGCAGGACCACGGGGTCACCCTAAACGGCGACAAATACCTCTTTGCAGCGGAAGCGATCAAATTTGTGGGGTTCCGGCTGACGGATGAGGGCTTACAGCCATTGCATTCTAAAGTGGAGGCGATGCTCCACATCCCGGACCCTTCTACACCTGCCCAAATTTCATCATTCTTCAGCATGGTTAACTTCTATGGCCGGTTTATCCCACACTGCTCGGAGACAATTGAACATTTGAGGGCCCTGTTAAAACAAGATGCGTCGTGGGTATGGACCCCAGCATGCTCAGCAGCTGTCTCAAAACTGAAGCAGCAGCTCACTTCTCCACCGGTGCTGGCACATTTTGACCCCGAACTGGAGACAGTGGTGACCTGTGATGCATTAGGAGCGGTCATGTCCCAATTACAGGGTAGCATGGAAAGGCTGGTGGCGTTCACGTCTTGGTCCTTCTCGGCAGTGCAGCAAAAGTATGCTGTGGGCGAGAGGAAGGCGCTGGTCTGCATCTGGGCGTGCGAGAGGTGGCACATATACCTCTATGGGCACCGCTTCACCCTGAGGACTGACCACCGAGTGCTCACGACGCTGCTGGAGACGTCAGGATCGGGGCATAGGCCATTGAGGCTACATAGATGGTCAGAGCGTCTGAGGGCCAACGACTTCGCCACAAAGTTCACCCCAGGTAGAGAAAACTTGGTGGCGGACCTTCTCTCCCGGGCCACTGTGGAAACTTTGCATGTGGTCGACGAGGACAATGACTCTGCTGAAGAAGATCTGGTCAATGCCCTGTGCGGATCCCTCCAGGGTGTGGTTTCCCCACGAGACCTCAAAGAAGAATCGGAACGGGACCCACTTATGGCACAGTTGCGCACGGTGATCAGGGAAGGCTGGCCGGCAAAGGTTTCGAGTGAGTTGGTTCCTTTTCATTGGTTCCGAGATGAGTTGAGTTGTTGGAATGAGGTGTGTGTGGCCAGGGGTCAGTATGCCCTGATTCCTGCTGCCTTGAGGGCGCGGGTCCTGGATATGTTGCACGATGGCCACCTAGGGGTGGTGCGAGTGAAACAGAGAAGTAGGAGATCGGTCTGGTGGCCTGGCATTGATGGTGATATAGAGGCCATGGTTAAATACTGCGTGCCGTGCTTGGAGAGTGGCAAGACGGGCAGACCTCCCTCACCACCGCTCCGACCTGTTGAGTTTCTGGAGGGGCCGTGGAAACATGTTGAGCTGGACATTTGTGGCGAATTTCATGAAGCACCGTTCAACAGTCATTTCCTGGTGGTGGCTAATGATTTGTTCTCCAAGTGGATGGAGGTACTACCCACCAGCTCAGTGAGGACAGAGGTGGTCACAGGATTCCTGACGTCCTTATTCGCTAGGTGGGGTATCCCGGATGCCCTCACGATGGACAATGGGCCCCAATTCGTATCAGGGGCATTTGGAGAATTTCTGGCTAGCAAAGGAGAGGAACACATCAAAACAGCATTCTACCACCCCCAAGCTAATGGAGGGGTTGAAAGATTTAACAAGTCCCTGAAGAATGGATTGAGGGCTCATCTGGCAGATGGCTTCCTGTTCCCGGAGGTGCTCCAGAACACGTTGCTCCATTACAGGGAATCAATCCATGCAACAACGGGCTGTTCTCCAGCGAAGCTTATGCTGAGGCGGGAGCTGTCACTGCCAGTGAATTGTTTGGAGCCCCTCAGAGTGGTCTCTCGGACAAGTGATGTGATGCAGAGGAGCAGAGTCTCAGACCAACAACGCAGAATGAAAAGACGGTTCGACAGGAAGTACTGGGTGAAGGACCACGGCCTGAAGGAGCGAGATTGGGTGTGGATTAGGCGCCCTGTCCGGTCGCACAAGCTCCAGCCCCTGTGGACGGGACCGCGAGAGATTAAGAGACAGCGGGGCCCGGACACATTTGAACTGGACAATGGGTCCAGGTGGCATGTCAACAGGCTAAGGCATGCGGTACCTGGCTGGGACTTGGACGCTATGGGGCAACTTGATGGGTCTTAGGATTGGGCGGCTATGCCAGATGTGGTCTCACAGGCAGTACTGACGGTACCTAGTGCAGAGTCCCCTAGGGTGGGACGCTCAGCTAGAGTGCGTCGGAGGTGTCAAGAAGCGATGGCAAGTAGGAGGCTTTTCAATCAATTTTCCAATATTTTATTTCAATAATCTTACAGATAGATCGTTCCAGACATCCGACACAATCCTTCAAGCTCTGCTTCAACAACAATGATCGACCTATGATATAGGTCACAATCATCACACCTGTTTTATACTAACAGAGATAATTAGGGCTGATTAGCCTCTACCATAATCCCAGGTAAAACAATAAACCTTCCATCATTTACACATACCCACTAATCTCTAAAATACATAAATATTTTCCCAACTATACAATATAAATAAAATAATAAATAACAATCAATAACAACAACAACAATATAAATAATTCAATAAATAATTCAAAACCCTTATTTACAAAGCTAAACCACCCCTCTAACTTACCATAGAGGTTTCCTTCCTGCTGGTGTCCTATAAAAGGCCCTCAACTCCTAACGGAGTCTTTTGCCCGGACACCGACAGGAAACATGTTGGCAAAGGTATGTGAAATAACTCATCATCCATTATTTTACCAAAATACTTAACCATAAATTATCTCCCAAGGGCATTCAAATTAAACAAAGACAGATCCCAAATAAATGTGTGTACTTTAACAAATAATCATAATAACATTTACCATTAGAAATATAACATGATCACACAAACAATAAGTCATAACAGTGGTGACATCCCATTGTCACAGGAGGCCTGCCTATTTGGAGGACTATGTGGCAAGAACTGTCATGGATAACATCAGCTGGGCGTTTTGGTAGTATATTTGTTCACCCACTGATGGACTTGTTTATATGTACATATGGAAAACGTTGCTGTTACTCTATTGGTTGTGTTATGTTGTAGAAATAGGTTCTCTGTGTTATAGTTCGAACTTGTGTGTGTGGGGTGTTGTGTATGGAAATTGGCCATTGGGGTTTGCCATAGCACTGTCAGGGTGGAGAACGGGATGATGTCAGGCGGGCTACGGTGGGGAGTATAAATAGTAATGTTCGCCAAATAAAGTTCAGTTGAATGTTCCTCAAGATGCTCTCTGCCTGTACTCCTTTAACAATATAACAATAATGACAATGTGAAAAAAGTTTTTTTTTTAGATTTTTGCAAATTTATTAAAAATAAAAATCTAAAATCACATGTACAGAAGTATTCACAGCCTTTGCCATGAAGCTCAAAATTGAGCTCAGGTGCATCCTGTTTCCACTGATCATCCTTGAGATGTTTCTACAGCTTCATTGGAGTCCACCTGTGGTAAATTCAGTTGATTAGACATGATTTGGAAAGGCACACACCTATCTATATAAGGTCCCACAGTTGACAGTGCATGTCAGAGCACAAACCAAGCATGAAGTCAAAGGAATTGTCTGTAGACCTCAGAGACAGGATTGTCTTGAGGCACAAATCTGGGGAAGGGTACAGAAAATTTTTTTGCTGTTTTGAAGGTCCCAATGAGGACAGTGGCCTCCATCATCCATAAATGGAAGAAGTTTGGAACTACCAGGACTCTTCCTAGAACTGGCCGGCCATCTAAACTGAGTGATCGAGGTAGAAGGGCCTTAGTCAGGGAGGAGACCAAGAACCCGATGGTCACTCTGTCACAGAGCTCCAGTGTTCCTCTGTAGAGAAAGGAGAACCTTCCAGAAGGACAACCATTTGTGCAGCAATCCACCAATCAGGCCTGTATGGTAGAGTGGCCAGACGGAAGCCACTCCTGAGTAAAAGGCACATGGAAGCCTGCCTGGAGTTTGCCAAAAGGCAACTGAAGGACTCTCAGACCATGAGAAACAAAATTCTCTGGTCTGATGAGACAAAGATTGAACTCTTTGGCGTGAATGCCAGGCACCATGTTTGGAGGAAACCAGGCACCACTTATAACCATGCCAATGGTGGTGGCAGCATCATGCTGTGGGGATGTTTTTCAGCGGCAGGAACTGAGAGACTAGTCAGGATAGAGGGAAAGATGAATGCAGCAATGTACAGAGATATCCTGGATGAAAACCTGCTCTGGAGTGCTCCTGACCTCAGACTGGGGCGATGGTTCATCTTTCAGCAGGACAACGACCCTAAGCATGTAGCCAAGATATCAAAGGAGTGGCTTCAGGACAATTCTGTGAATGTCCTTGAGTGGCCCAGCCAGAGCCCAGACTTGAATCCAATTGAACATCTCAGGAGAGATCTGAAAATGGCTGTGCACCGACGCTTCCCAGCCAACCTGATGGAGCTTGAGAGGTGCTGCAAAGAGGAATGGGCAAAACTGCTCAGTGATAGGTGTGCCAAGCTTGTGGCATCATATTCAAAAAGACTTGAGGCTGTAATTGCTGCCAAAGGTGCATCAACAAAATATTGAGCAAAGGCTGTGAATACTTATGTACCTGTGATTTCTTAGGTTTTTTTTTTATTTTTAACATATTTGCAAAAATTTAAAAAAAAAAAAAAACTTTTTTCAAGTTGTCATTATGGAGTATTGTGTGTAGAATTCTGAGGGGAAAAATGAATTTAATCCCTTTTGGAATAAGGCTGTAACACAACAAAATGTAGAAAAAGTGGACACTGTGAATACTTTCCAGATGCACTGTATACAGTGGGGAAAGTAAGTATTGAACACGTCAACATTTTTTTCAAACATATTTCTGATGGAGCCATTGACCTAAGATTTTCATCAGATATCAGTAACAACCCAAGTAATCCATACATACAAAGAAATTAAGGCAACTGTGTTCACAAAACAAGTTATATTTAATAAAGTGGAATGACACAGAGAATAATGCTTGGTGAAATTCATTTAATATTTAGTAGAAAAGCCTTTGTTGGTAATACCAGCTTCCAGATGCCTCCTGTATGAAGAAACTAAGCGCAGGCATTGCTAAAGAGTGATTTTAGCCCATTCTTCCACACAAACGGTCTTCAAATCTTGAAGATTCTGTGGGTGTCTTCTATGAACTCTAATCTTCAGTTCATTCCATAGATTTTCAATTGGATTCAGGTCAGGTGACTGACTGGGGCATTCTAGCAGCTTTATTTTCCTTCTCTGAAGCCAGTTGACAGTTTCCTTGGCTGTGTGTTTGGGATCATTGTCTTGCTGAAATGTCCACCCTCGTTTCATCTTTAGCATCTTGGCAGATGGCAACAGGTTCTTATGAAGGATGACTCTGTACATTTGCCCATTCCTCTTTCCTTCAATTATATGAAGTCTGCCTGTACCATTTGCTGAAAAACATCCCCACACCACGATGAGATGTGCAGTGCCATTTCTCCTCCAAACATGCTGTGTGTTGTGGCATCCAAAAATTTCAACTTTGGTCTCATCTGACCAGACTATATTCTCCCAGTATTTTACTGGCTTGCCCAAATGTTGTGCAACAAACTTTAAACAAGCTTCAACATGCTTGTTCTTCAGCAATGGACTCTTGCGAGGTGAGGGCGTAGAGCCCATGTCAGTTGAGTGCATTACTTATTGTTTTCTTTGAAACAGCAGTACCTGCTAACTCCAGGTCTTTCTGGAGCTCTCCATGAGTGGTCTTTGGCTCTTGGATAACTCTTCTGATAATTCTTTTGACTCCTCTGTCAGAAATATTGTGAGGAGCTCCTGGTCATGGCCGGTTTATGGTAAAATGATGTTCTTTCCACTTCTGAATGATGGCTCCAACAATGCTCACTGGAACATTCAGCAGTTTAGAAATACACCTGTAACCAATGCCATCATGATGTTTTGCAACAATTCATAGTTTTCAATCACGTGACTTCCGGCGGGATCGCTGGCCATTTTGGGGGGATAATCACGTCATAAAATAGAACAAAAAAAGTGAAAATGTCTGAAATTTATTATGAAACTCTTGATAATGGCAAACAGTGGTATGACAACAAATTAGTTTTAATTGAGAAGCAGGCCCCCCATCTCATTCCAAAGCAAAACTGGCCAAAAGACAAGTGGGCTAGCATCACCTATCTAGACACGTACAAAGCTAAATATATTTCTTGATCTTCATAAGACTTACCATGTATGTTTATCCACATCAGCCCATAAATTATTCACAGAGCCCCCAACTTAATTTCTCCTGTTTGTTTTTCTCTGTTTTTGCTCTTTTTTTTTTAACATGTGATCTAATTTGATTTAGCATTAGCTAAAGGCTGGGTTCATTCAGCACACTCACCTGCCCAGGTGGTTTCAGATGATGTTAGACATCATCTTGGTATCTAATTGTTATCCCTTATTGACAACAATAAGTAGTTGATTTGTAGACTCCAAGCTACATGTAATAATCCTCAAAGCCACAGGCTAATTAGCCGGTATTCTGATATTTTGGCATCAGAACAGCAAACCTTGGGTTACTACTCCGTCATTTTCTTCAGTTGTTGTTCAGAAGAATTAAGACTTCCCAAGCGAGTGACGCTCTTGAATGTTGGTGAAGTCTGGATTTCAGCATCGTTCTCGAAACGCCTTGACTCCGGCTAAGATTAGCTTTAGCAGCTAGCTTGTTTCAGCATGGAGTGTCCTGGCTTTGCTGGTTTCCTGTGAGCAGCCTCAAGAATAAAGTTGTGTTGTTTTTCTCCTCTTTGGAGCCTTCTTTCATCGGAAAGGAAACAGGAGGTGCGCAAGATCCAGGTGTGGTGAACACGCTTCGCCCTCTGGTCTGTATGGAGGTGTAATCAGTCGTAATGATTATTAGCATCTGCGTAGCTGAGCATAACGAGACATTTTATGTCTCGCCTGTGTGGACACAGCTGATGGTACAAACTGCAGTCAAAGGTAAGAACTTGGCAAGGAGGGCTAAATAGTGATTTGGATTTTCATAATATCCTGTAGCTTAAAAGTGTGACACTTAAGTTGGCTGGGACAGATCCCCGATAGGTCCCGTTAGATGAACAAGTACGTCTGTTTAGCTCTGTGTGTGTGTGTGTGTGTGTGTGTGTGTGTGTGTGTGTGTGTGTGTGTGTGTGTGTCTGGCAGCAGCTGAGCTGATCAGAACAGGGAGCTTATGAATCTGTGAAAATGTCCACAGAGCATCACAGACTCTTCAACAATATTATTAGTCAATTATTTCTACAAACCTGTTACAAAATGGTCAGAGCACCCGCAAGTTGGAGTACAAGGAAGGCACCATGTCAGCTCTACTAATATTAATAGGAGAAAGCCAAATTCTCCTCCATTTCTCTGATAGTTCCCGAGTTGACTCACCTTGGTTCAAAATAAATTGGAGGTAATCAATAAAAAAACACTTTCTTCTTCCCACCAGTGTTTGTACAACCAATTATTCCACAGTAGTGCATTACGTATATTTACATAATTTTCATCTTTAATGAAATAGAATTAACCCCTGCAGCTTCCCTCCCAATATGGCTGCCCATATAGCGACTGGCAGCCGTGTGATGTCATCTTAAAACTATGAATAAAGTTGTGAAGGTCTAGAGCAAGGGTTTCGAAACTACGGCCCACGGTGGTCCATTTTTAATTGGCCCACAGTAAATTCTAAAAATATAATCATTATATTCCATTGTATCCGACCAACAGTGATCTGTGTGGAGTTTGCATGTTCTCCCCATGTCTGCGTGGGTTTACTCCGGGATTTCGCCGGTTTCCTCCCACATGCCAAAAACATGCAAGTTAGGTTAATTGGCATCAAAACTGGGGATTCTAAATTGTCCTTAGGTATGACTGTGAGAGTGAATGGTTGTCTGTCTCTCTGTGTTGGCCCTGTGATGGACTGGCGATCTGTCCAGGGTGTACCCTGCCTTTCGCCCAAAGATGCTGGGATAGGCTCCAGCCCCCGCCCCCCCCGCGACCCAAAAAGGATTAAGCAGAAGAAGATGGATGGATGGATGTATTATAATGGATAATGGTCCACAAATTAAGCTTGGTGGTATTGTAATTCTTAGTTTTAACACTAGGTGGAGCAACTGTCTTGATTGAACAAGCAGCCTCTCCCCAAATTAAGAGTACTCAAAGAAGACAATTCTCATGGGTGACCGAAAATGACAGAATCAGAGAGACGCAAGATAGCAATTGAGCATAGAAAATTTAAGAAACGGTGGGAAAATGAATATTTCTTCACAGAAGTAAATGAGAAGTGTGTCTGTTTGATTTGCAATGAAACTATTGCAGTGATGAAAGAGTACAATGTACGACAGCACTATGAAACCAAGCATCAGACCTTTACGTCTTACACTGATGCTGAGCACGAACAGAAAGCTAAACAAATGGCAGCTAGCCTGCACGCTTTTGTGCTAACAAAGCACAAGAAAATGCCACACTGGCTAGCTACGAGGTACAGTAGCTCAACTCATTGCCCAACATGGGAAACCTTGCTCTGATGGTGACTTCATAAAACAATGCCTCGCTAAAGTCGTTGGAATAATGTGCACGGAAAAAAAATGCACGAATGCAATTAGAACTTATCAAAATGCAGTGTCATAATTCTCTGAAGAATCAGCATCAGCTTCTCTTCCTTCCTGACTTCTACCAGAGCTTTGGAAAGTTTCTTCTAATGAAATGCCACGCAAAAAGAGTGATGAGTCTTTTTGGCTCAACATACATGTGTGAGCAAGCTTTTTCTCTGTTAAATCTGAACAAAAGCAGACTGAGAACCAAAATGACTGACAGCCATCTCTGTAATATCCTTCACATCTCAACCACCAAACCTGCTCCTAACCTGCCAGCCATCCTTCACTCCAAAGCGCAGCATCACTGTTCCCACTGAGTGCAACGCTGTTTCCATGATCAGTGAGTTAAAAGTACATTACACAATATTTTTGTGTTAGTAAGCCTGATTACTAAATTCAGTCAATTAAAGTTGATGATGTTTGCAAACAAATATCAGTTGATGTGTTAACAAGCATACTAAGGCTGAACCTATTCCCTTTCCCCCTTGTTTTCCCCCCTTTAGACAGTGCTGTGACGTGGATCACCATTCTAAGAAGCAATCTGAGCCTGCTGTTTTGAGAATGTGCTGCCAGCCTTTTTGAAACAAAATAAATGAAAACCCATTAATAAAGGCTTTTTTTCTTAAATCATATTAAAATATCAAGGACAAGTTATACCTACATTTGATTTTTTTTTTCAAATAGTAATACACTATATTATAAGCCATTATATTTATAATCCCCCTACCCCCTGGCCCTTCTGTCAATTTTTAAAACTCCATGTGGCCCTTGAGCTAAAAAGTTTGCCTACCCCTGGTCTAGAGAGCTCTCTGCTTCTACCCATCATGAGTTCTTTGTGGTGTGACAATCTGATCTTCACACAGCTTTTTAAAGGCTATCAGTCAGGACTTAACCAGCTGAAATTAATTTACACTGATGGAGGATGGGATGGCTTCCTAAATTCTGACGATTTCAGCTGGTTTCTTGGCTTTCTATGCCTTTCTGTACCACTTTTTCTTCATGTGTTCAATAGTTATTCCCTGTGTCATTCAACTTGATTAAGTATAACTTGTTTTGTGAACACAGTTGCCTTGATTTCTTTGTATGTATGGATTACTTGGGTTGTTACTGATATCCGGTGAAAATCTCAGGTCAATGGCTCCATCAGAAATATGTTTAACCACTTGCACTCCGGGCAATTTTCCTAAAAATGCCAAAAAATAACGTGCCCAAAGTAAATCGAAAGCTGTTATTCAACCCTTTGCAGCATCTTCATGGGGTTGGTCTCATTTAAAAGAAAACACTTTGAATTTTTTGGCAAAAAAAACATAATCTCTCTACGTGCTCCGGCCACTGAGTTACAGTCATCTAAACATACTGAACTTGAAGAAAAAAAAATTGGACACAGTGTTTTTTTGGATACAAATGCTTGTAAATAACACACAGCTGTCCGAACCGGCTGGAAAATGCAACAGAAATGTAGAACCAAGTGTTATCCAGCTGAGATCCAAATTTGGTAACAATACCACAAAAAATGAATATTTTACACAGCTTTGTTCTCAGGTAGTTCCCAGGCGTTTTGGAACTGTGCCAAATTGTGCCAAATGGCACAGTTTGGAAAAACGTCTGTAACTTTTGAATAATTCAATGTAGAATCTTAATTTTAGGCTCTAATGAAAGGTCACACTCAGGGCTGTGTCTGTGTGTGTGTGTGTGGGCGGGGGGTCGTTCCCCCCCCCCCCCGCTACCAAGGACCGACTTCGGCCCTCGCTACAGACGGATTACACTCCTTGCATGTTTTCACAGCGGCTCCCCCCCCCCCGCTACTGTGTGTGTGTGTGGGGGGGGGGAACCGTGAACGGACCGTGAACGCCCCCCCCCCTCGCTACAGAAGAGGGCCATCGCTAAATGATGGAATAGACTGATATGCTTCCCCCCGCAGACCGGGGGGCGTTCGGACCGTGAACGCCCCCCCCGCTCCTCTTCTGCAGCGGGGGGGGGGGGGTGTTCACGGTCCGAACACGGCAAATGAACCGTTTATCGCGGCGCACGCACTTCATAATTCGTGCGCAGTACAGTTGTAATTTACCGATCGGTCAAAAGTCATTTTTGGATTACAGTTTTCAGGGATAAATAATAATTTAGCTTATAACACCTTACCTCTTCAAAGCAGCAGAGTCGTGGCAAACATCTCTTCCCCCAACGCGACGCTGCTCCGCTCGTGGATCCCGATCAACATAATTCCATTATTGCCGTTTTGGCGAATGATTTACGACTTTTGTCGTCGGCCTCCGTCTATTCTGCTGGAATGAGTGCAGGTCCCACTTGTGGGTGTTCTCCATGCTGCTGGGTGAGCCTGGGTCTGTAGTAGATTCGTCCAGCGTCCTTTGTTTTCATCTGCTGCAGCAGTAAATATCGCTTCACCCAGCCTGAATTTCTGTGCTTCAATTGGCTCCTGCGTTCACAGTAGGCGGGTCCTCCTTCCTAGATTTTCATTCATTGGCTCCTCAAGGTTTCAGAAACCCAATTCAAGGCTCTTATTAGTCAAATGAGAGGTCAATCAGATGAACTAATCTGTTCGCGGCTGTCTCTGCAGTTTTTTTTTGAGTGGCGCTTGGACGCCACTACATCACCATCACCACCATCATGCGTCATGCGTCCAAGCGTGCACGAGGGCGCTCTCGTGCGCCCTCGTGCGTCATAGGACACAGAGACTTGCCCGCCCGCGGAACAACGGAGCGCAAGTGGTTAATGAGAAAAATGTTGATGTGTTCAATACTTATTTTTCCCGCTGTAGGTAGGAATCCTACCGAGGATTAAATAACACTGCTTTGTATTTTAATGATACTGGTCATTTTCAGTCCCATTCTTTTCTTTTGCTGTTTGATAGTGTTAAAAATTCACACAATGACATCTGGGCTGACATCTATCTATAAATGCATGGAATCTGTGTGTGTGTTTGTGTGTGACTGTTCCACACATATCCCTTGAACCATTTGTCAGACTGACCTAAGATTTTATACGTGTTTTGCTGAGGTTACAAGGGTGTACATCCCCAAGTATGGAATTGTTCAGTCAAAATATATAATTTTTATCGATAAAAGTTTAATCATCGCTCTCTCCTCATGCTCTGGCTTCTACAGGTGTGGGCGGGGTTTTGCATTGACTCTGTACTGATTGGATAAGATAAGATAAGATAAGCCTTTATTAGTACCACAACAGGGAAATTCCAGGATTGCAACAGCACAGGGATAGCAATAATTTAGAAGATAAGAAAATAAGAGCAGTGAATATACATAAGTACAGACGTGGACAAAATTGTTGGTACCCTTCTGTTAATGAAAGAAAAACTCACAGTGGTCACAGAAATAACTTGAATCTGACAAAAGTGGTAATAAATAAAAAATTCTATGAAAATTAACCAATGAAAATCAGACAGTGCTTTTGAATTGTGGTTCAACAGAATTATTTTAAAAAACAAACTCATGAAACAGGCCTGGACAAAAATGATGGTACCCCTAGAAAAGATTGAAAATAATGTGATCATAGGGACATGTTCAACCAAGATGTGTCCTCTAATTAACATCACAGGTGTCTACAAACTTGTAATCAGTCAGTCGGCCTATCCGTGCTGTTTGTTGACATGGTGTGTACCACACTAAACATGGACCAGAGGAAGCAAAGGAGAGAGTTGTCTCAGGAGATTAGAAAGAAAATTATAGACAAGCATGTTAAAGGTAAAGGCTATAAGACCATCTCCAAGCAGCTTGATGTTCCTGTGACTACAGTTGCACATATTATTCAGAAATTTAAGATCCACGGGACTGTAGCCAACTTCCCCTGATGTGGCCGCAGGCGGAGACGGATAATACGAGTGGTAACAAAAGAGCCCAGAACAACCTCTAAACACATTCATGGTGAACTCCAAGGTCAAGGTACATCAGTGTCAGATCGCACCATCCATCATTGTTTGAGCCAAAGTGGACTTCATGGGAGATGACCAAGGAGGACATCACTGTTGAAAACAAATCATAGAAAAGCCAGACTGGTATTTGCCAAACTGCATGTTGACAAGCCACAAAGCTTCTGGGAGAATGTCCTATGGACAGACGAGACAAAACTGGAACGTTTTGGCAAGGCATATCAGCTCTATGTTCACAGACGCAAAAATGAAGCATACCAAGAAAAGAACACTGTCCCTACTGTGAAACATGGAGGAGGTTCTGTTATGTTCTGGGGCTGCTTTGCTGCATCTGGCACAGGGTGTCTTGAATCTGTGCAGGGTACAATGAAATCTCAAGACTATCAAGGTATTCCAGAGAGAAATGTGCTACCCAGTGTCAGACAGCTTGGTCTCAGTCGCAGGTCATGGGTCTTGCAATAGGATAATGACCCAAAACACACAGCTAAAAACACCCAAGAATGGCTAAGAGCGAAACATTGGACTATTCTAAAGTGGCCTTCTATGAGCCCTGATCTAAATCCTATTGAACATCTGTGGAAGGAGCTGAAACATGCCATCTGGAGAAGGCACCCTTCAAACCTGAGACAACTGGAGCAGTTTGCTCATGAGGAGTGGGCCAAAATACCTGCTGAGAGGTGCAGAAGTCTCATTGACAGTTACAGAAATCGTTTGATTGCAGTGATTGCCTCAAAAGGTTGTGCAACAAAATATTAAGTTAAGGGTACCATCATTTTTGTCCAGTCCTGTTTCATGAGTTTGTTTTTTTTTTTAAATAATTCTGTTGAACCACAATTCAATATTAATTGAATTATTAATTGATTAATAAAGTTAAGTCTAAGTCTCTAAGTCTAAGTCAAAAGCATTGTCTGATTTTCATTGGTTAATT
This sequence comes from Pholidichthys leucotaenia, assembly GCA_020510985.1. Classification (NCBI taxonomy): domain Eukaryota; kingdom Metazoa; phylum Chordata; class Actinopteri; order Cichliformes; family Pholidichthyidae; genus Pholidichthys; species Pholidichthys leucotaenia. Next base: position 218,055,079 of record CM035839.1, read on the forward strand.
TTCATAGAATTTTTATTTATTACCACTTTTGTCAAATTCAAGTTATTTCTGTGACCATTGTGGGTTTTTCTTTCATTAAGATAAGATAAGATAAGATAAGCCTTTATTAGTCCCACAACGGGGAAATTCCAGGATTGCAACAGCACAGGGATAGCAACACTCAGAGCATCAAAAGAGAGAGGAAGGGGAAAAAAAACTCGGAATCGAGCCGCTGTTGCAAAAGGCAGCCGACTGGTGTGGCGCCGAGAGACTATTAACAGTGGTATACAAACGCTATAAAAATTACCTCGATAAATCAGTGTGTTAAGTATAATTTTAAAAAATGAACTTATGATATAATGCTGTTTACACTGAAATGAGCTGCCTTCATATTCTTCCTCCTCATTTTGTACAAGTGTAAAAAATAATTTTCATATGATAAGTTGATATATTAATTATCCTTAGAGGCCTAGTGAATTTACACTGAAACGATAATTAAACTGGACGTCTGTCGTAAGCTAGTCATGCTACAGCAGAGCGACGCCGCTCAGTTCAAACCAGACCACGCTTCCTCAATGTCAGCCATCTTTAACAGTTGTCAACGTGTCGTCAGTGAGGTTACACAGCTTCTCTTCAAATGCACAATTGCAAAAACCCCACTTTATAATCTATATTATTCCCATAAAAAATAAGATTTAATTTATAGCAATAATGTAAAATGAATCTCATCTCCCATCTGTTGACGCCGTTAACATCTGTATGTACACAAAAAAAATAGAGTAAACTGATGCTACAGTCTCTTTTTGTTACAGAGGGGTACCAACAATTTTGTCCTCGTGTGTATCTGTCTGATCTTTAATCACTTATATTCAAGATAATAGTGTATCTTGCACCTTGGGGGATGGGAGTTGTTCAGTCATCATTATAATTATTTTAGTTTATATCACTGTTCAGTGATGGAGTTCAGTGTAATATTGAATTTCTTCTGTGTATCATCAATAAACTCATGCAGTACTATAACAAGACACATTTACAAATACCATATTTGAGACCAACTGCAGTGCATAAGTTTATCAATATTTTGTTATTAAAAGGTTTTTTAAAACTGTAATCAACTGAATTAACTGCAAAACACCTAACATTATTATACACAGCAGAAGGACCCATTTGACTGCAACTGTTGCATCAGTGTTGCCCATTTGTCAGTAAATTTAACTAAAAATGATTTATTTCATTATTTGGGCGTTTTTGTGTCCTGTGTTTGGTCGTTAAGTCATTCCAGTCATTCCATTCCACAATCATAAGAAAAACCTTTATTAGTCCCACAATGGGGAAATTCCAGGATTGCAGCAGCAAAGGGATAACAGCACTCAGAGCAATAGTAAATAAGATAATAAGATAAGAAATTGTTAGCCAGAGCAGTAAATAAATACACATATGTACATAGTTATATACACAGTGTAGAAGCATTGCAGCTAGACGGAATAAACAGCATTATGGTTTGTTAAATTACCTGGCAGAATGTAAATATGGACCCAGACATTATATTTCACATCTGAATCAACAGTGTTGTTGCCACCCTCAACAATAATTATTACCTCCGCCAAGGAGATAATGTTTTTACTGGGGTTTGTCAGTCTGTCTGTTACCAACATAACTCAAAAAGTTCTGAACGGATTTTGACCAAATTTTCAGGAAAGGTGTGTAATGGCACGGGGAGCAGATGATTAGATTTTGGTGATGATCTGAGAATGCATACCTCAACCAAGGCTCTTATCTTCTCACGGTGTGTCAGCAACAATACTCCAAAACTGTAACAAAACATTTTTGTCCAGGCCTGTTTCATGAGTTTGTTTTTTAAAGTAATTCTGTTGAACCACAATTCAAAAGCATTGTCTGATTTTCATTGGTTAATTTTCATAGAATTTTTATTTATTACCACTTGTCAGATTCAAGTTATTTCTGTGACCATTGTGGGTTTTTCTTTCATTAACAGAGGGGTACCACGGTAGTCGCCGACACTGGATGTTCCATTCATTTTCAATATTTAGGTATTCTAATGATAATAATAATACATGTTATTTCTAGGTGCCTTTCAATCCCTAAGGTCACCTTACAAAGAGCATTAAAACATTAAAAATATTTAAAATGCAATAACAAAACTTAAGTAACAAACCAAAAACAGTGAATTAAAGATAGATTATCAAAGAGAGTAAGCTTGTTTAAACAAATAAGTTTTAAGTCTGGATTTAGGGCGGCGCAGTGGCAGAGTGGTTAGCACTGCGGCAGCACAGCAACTCACCCTTGGCCGGGGGATCCTGGGTTTGATCCCAGCCTCTGACCAACAGTGATCTGTGTGGAGTTTGCATGTTCTCCTATGTCTGCGTGGGTTTACTCCGCGATTTCTCCGGTTTCCTCCCACATGCCAAAAACATGCAAAGGTTAATTGGCATCAAAATTGCAGATTCTAAACTGTCCTTAGGTATGAATGTGAGAGTGAATGGTTGTCTGTCTCTCTGTGTTGGCCCTGCGATGGACTGGCGATCTGTCTAGGGTGTACCCTGCCTTTCGCCCAAAGATGCTGGAATAGGCTCCAGCTCCCCCGCGACCCGAAAAGGATTAAGCGGAAGAAGATGGATGGATGGATGGATGGAAGAGAGTCAATGTTGCGAATGGCTGGTGGGAGTGACTTCCAGAGCCAGGGAGCAGAGTGACTGAAGGCTCTATACCCTATAGTGATGAGGTGGGCAGAAGGAACGATGAGGTGAAGGGAAGAGGAGGACCTGAGAGAGCGGCTATGAGTGACAATGTGGAGGAGTTCAGACAGGTATGGCGGGGCCAGGTTAAGAAGGGCTTTGAAGGTGAGGAGCAGTATCTTAAAGTTTATTCTGTCCTTTATTGGGAGCCAGTGAAGATACTGAAGGACAGGGGTAATGTGTTCTATGGATGGAGTACAAGTGATGGTCAGTGGAGCAGCGTTCTGAAGGAGCTGTAGCTTGTGGAGGGATTTATTTGGGAGACTAAAGAGAAGTGAGTTGCAGCAGTCAATGCGGGAAGTCACGAGGATATGGATAAGGATGGCAGCAGTGCGTGGAGTGAGGGAGGGACGCAGTCGGTTAATGTTACGAATATAAAAATAGGCAGAATGAGTAATATTATTGATATGAGACTGGAATGATAAAGTGCTGTTGAGGATGACACCCAGGCTCTTAACCTGAGGGGAAGGGCAAATGGGATTAATATCAATGGAGAAACTGGGAGATTGGGTTAAGATTGAGGGTGTACCAGCAAGTAAAATTTCTGTTTTATTGCCATCGAGCTTGAGGAAATTAGAGGTAAACCATGATTTAATTTCAAAAAGACAATCAGGAAGAGAGGTAGGTGGCAATGTGGAGTTGGGTTTAGAGGAGAGGTAGAGCTGGGTGTCATCCGCATAGCAATGGAAATTAATATTGTATTTATGGAAAATGTAACCAAGTGGAAGAATGTAGGTGAAGAGAAGGGGCCCCAGGACAGAGCCCTCGGGAACATCTGCAGAAATGGAGGACAAACTCGAGGTGTGGGATTTGATTTGGATGACCCAAGTGCAGCCGGAGAGATATGAAGTGAACCAAGTGAAGGGAGTGTGGGTGATACCAATGGAAGCCAGTCTACTTAGGAGGATGCTATGAGAAATGGTGTCAAAGGCCGCGGTGACATCTAGGAGAATGAGTATGGTGTGTAAGCCAGAATCTGCAGCCATCAGGAGGTCGTTCAAGATTTTGATCAATGCCTTTTCTGTACTATGGAGGGGGCGGAAACCAGACTGGAATTGTTCATAGAGCTTATTACACAGGGTTACAAAAATAATTTTTTTGTAAGTTGTCTGTGTTTTTTCAACTGATTTAAGACAATTTTGCACCGCTGAATCCGAAAAAGACATCCATTTCTCTTGATCAGGTGCCAAGTAAAAACCTGTACTTACTTAGTACTGTGCATGTACTTACCTTTATATAAAGGTAAGTACATGTAAATTGAATGTTACGTCATCATTGTACAAAATTCAGAGAATTTCAAGACATAAAAAAGAATGTTGCATCATATAAAGCGAAAATACCCTTACATGTAAACAAAAGTGTATAAAACAACATGTGGCCATAATTCAAAAAGTTGACCTCATTCAGTAAAACCAATGTGATTTTTGGATTCAGCACATCAAAATCGTCCTAAATCAGCTAAAAAAAAACTTAAGACAATAAATTTGGTGTTGACCAGTGTTATTACTGAGGTGACTGTGGAGCTGAGAGGCAATGACTTTTTCAAGAATCTTGGAGATTATGGGGAGATTAGAGATTGGTTGGATGTTATTAAAATCAGATGAGTCTGCACCAGGTTTTTTAAGTAGAGGTGTAACAGCAGCTGTTTTGAGTGGTGACAGAACAATTCCAGTATTGAGGGAAGAGTGAATAATGGTGGTAAACAAAGGAGCCAGTGAAGAAAGGCAGGCTTTAACAAGGACAGTCGGGAGGGGGTCAAGCTGACAAGTGGATGATTTGGATTTGTGAATTAGCTGGGATATGTCTGTTCAGGAGGGGAGTGTAAAACTCAAGAAGGAATGAATAACGGAAAGAAAAGAAATTGGGGAATCCACTCCAGAAACTACAGTTCGATCAGACATAAGCTGTTGATGGATATTGGAGATTTTGGAAGCAAAGAATGACATAAGAGAGTTGCAGAAGCTGGGTGAGTGCATATGCGAGGGGAGTGAGTCCGGGGGCCTTGAGGCATTGCTGAGGAGAGAAAAGAGTGCCTTTGAGTTGCCTTTATTGGCGGAGATTAGATCAGAGTAGTATGTAGATTTAGCTGATGCAATGGAGTCTTTGTAGAGCAAGACATGATTGTTGTACATTTCTTTTGGAATGGTTAGTCCAGTTTTCTTGAAAAGGCGTTCCAGCTGACGTCCTTTGGCTTTGAGTTCATGTAGGGAGGGAGTATACCAGGATGCAGGGCGGGAGAAAGAAACAGATCTCTGTTTCAGTGGAGCAAAGGTGTTGAGAAGATTATGTAGATTATTATTGTAGTGGGAGACTAATTGATCAGGGGTGGAATAGCTATGTAAACTGGGGAGACAATTTATTGCAGATGAAAAGGCGTCAAGATTAATATCCCTAATTTTCCTGAAGGTAATGTAATGGGGATGGTTGGTTTTGAAAATTGGTAAATTTATATTAAAGGAGATGAGCATATGGTCAGAGAAGGGGATAAAATGAGATTTACAGTCAGTGGGAGTGACAACAGAACAGCAAGCCAAGTCCAACATATGACCTTGACAGTGGGTAGGAAAATTAATATATTGATGGAGTCCAAAACTGTCCAAGAAAGATGTAAAATCTTTGGCAAAGGTGTTATTGTCATTGTCAATGGAAAAAGACTTTGGTTGCTTACCAGCAAATGAGCCTTGGACGACTCGGACTGCTCCTGCACGCCACCGGGAAAGCTTTGGATTCATTGCCAGATAGGACAACGCTAACAGCTATAACAACTATAATTAGATGACAAGCCAGCTGACGGCCTCCACTAGCCATCAGACATACTTCGGCTCCTGTACTAGCCAACAGGTGAGCCACTCCTTTGATCCCAATCAGACTAGTCAGTATGCCTCCGAAAAAGAATCAGACAAATGGAGAGGAGTTGGAGGAGATCAAACTCTCACTAAATTTTATGTCTGAAGAAATATCTAAGATAGCAAAACAACAAGCTCTGCGTATTGGCCTTATGGATCAAGTGCGTAAATTAAAGGCTGAAGTTATGGAAAAAGACAAGAAAATTAATTTCTTAGAAAGACATGTGGATGAATTAGAATAGTATACAAGAATGGATGATGTCATTGTGAGCGGTCTTAACACCAGACACCGCTCCTATGCACGTGTGACACCTGGAGTTGATAACCAGGATGGGGATAACCGGAGTGGTGGCTCAGTTGGTAGAGCATCCGCCCTACACCCGGGAGGCAGGGGTTCAAATCCCGGCCGGGTCATGCCGAAGACCATATAAAAGTGGAACTTCCTGCTGTCCAGCTTGGTGCTCAGCAATAATGGAATGGAGGAGGGAAATTTGTGGCGGTGCCTTGCATGGCAGCGGCCCTCTGATTCTACACTTGGGGTGTGTGTGATTAACACAGTAGATAAGTAAAACACAATCTCGTTCTACTGTACATGATTGGTTGTACAGTTGAATGACAATAAGGGTGATTTAAAAAGAAGATGAGACACTGGGAGAATCACACACACTTGAGCAGCAGGTATTAAATTTTTTCAACTCTAAAAACATTGTTGTGGACAATAAGACTATTTCAGCTATCCACACGTTACCTAAAAAAGACAGTAAAGGAAAACCAGCAATCATCATCCGATTTGTCAACAGGAAAGCAAAAACTCATCTTCTGCGACAAGCAAGAAAACTGAGAGGAGCAACTGTCTATGTAAATGAACATTTAACAAAAAAGACTCTGAAATAGCTAGACAAGCCAGGGCTCTCAGAAAATAGGGAAAAATACAATTAACATGGACAAAGAACTGTAAGGTGTGGATAAAGCTGCTTGGCACTCCAGAAGAAGCTAAAGTAAAAATGATTAGAGAATTGGAGGATATAGACAAATTTAAACCTTAGCTCTTATGCACGAATAACAGCACAGTAAGATTATGAGTGGAAATTTTTGTTCTTTTTTCTTTTTTTCTCTTTTTTTCCTTTTGGTGTACATTGTTGACACAACTTATGATTAGAACTTTAACCAATCATCCTTCCTCATTTAATAATGGAAGTGTATTAGAGCAAATTGAACCTGAAACCTTTGTCAATACTGAACAGCAACCACAAGACATTTTAGGAGATATTGACCCAGATAATAACTACTTTAATCATATCAACAATAAGTGTGCTTATTATGATGAACAACAATTAAATGGAATTATGAACTCGGATCAGACATTGACAATAATACATATTAATAGTAGGAGTCTCTGTGCCAACTTTGATAGTATTAAGGAGTTTTTAAATCAATTTAACACCCCATTAAGGATTATAGCAATAAGTGAAACATGGATTAATGAAGAAAAAGATGTAAATTTTGAACTACATGGATATGAGATGTTTACACAAAATAGGAAATGTAAAAGTGGTGGTGGGGGTAGCACTGTATGTTGATAGAAATTTAAAAAGTAAAAAATTGGACAGCAAGACATCAACAGTGAATGAAAGTATGGAATGTTTAACAATCGAAATTACAATGGAAAATAGAAAAAACATAATAGTAAGTTGTATATATAGAGCACCGGGATCTGATATGGAAAATTTAGAAATGGTATGGAAAAGGTTAGGGAGTTAAGGGGTGGTTGCGCACGCAGTGACCGGCAGCTGGTGGCTTGTCACCGGACTGCAGAACAAATCTACCTACGGGTACAAAATAAGTAAAAAAAAAAAAAAAAAAAATGTATACAAAAATAAGACAAAAAGGTATCTTTATTTTTGGTGACTTTAATATAGATTTAATGAAAACAAAACAACATACACCAACTGAAGATTTCTTAGATACAATGTATAGCTTTACCTTATTTCCAAAGATTACAAAACCTACGAGAATAACGACACACTGTGCTACCTTGATAGACAACATTTTTACCAATGTTATTGAATATACTGTAATATGGTGAGTCGTCGTCGGCCTCCGTCGGTCTATGATGACCATGGAAGAGAATCCTAAACGTCTACTCTGCTGGAACAGCACCGCCTGTGGCTGAACAGGCCGATGCGCGAATGGCAGTCCCTGTCACACAGGTCGCACTTGTGGGTGGTCTCCGTGCTGCTGGGTCTGTGGCGGTTCTTCCTGCGGGTCCTTTTTTCATCTGCTGCAGCAGTCAGTCTCTCTTCACCCACCTTGAGCTGTCTGGTCAGGGTGCCTCTCCATTTGGAGCGGTCCGTTGCAAGTTCCTCCCAGCGCTCTGTGTTGATCTCCAGGGCCTTCATGTCTCTCTTGCAGACGTCTCTAAAGCGCAGCTGTGGGCGGCCAACGTCTCTCCTGCCAGTCGCCAGTTCTCCATAGAGGACGTCTTTGGGGATTCTGCCATCCTCCATACGGTGAACGTGACCTAGCCAGCGGAGCCTGCGCTGCCTGAGTAGAGTGAACATGGAAGGAAGGTCGGCGCGGGACAGAACTTCTGTGTTGGGCACTTTGTCCTGCCAGGATATGTCCAGGATATGGCGAATGCAGCGCAAGTGGAAGGAGTTCAGTCTCTTTTCCTGCCGGGCGTATGTTGTCCACGTCTCACTCCCATAGAGCAGTGTGCTGATGACACAGGCGTTGTACACTGCCATCTTTTTTTTTTTCCACAATATCTTTATTGAACCTTTTTTTTTTTTTTTAACAAACATGATACAAACAATCAAACACTAACACTAAAGTACTACAAAAAAAAAAAATGCACTAAAAACACCAACAACCACCAACAAAATCAAGTCTTCAACAATGCTCCTCTGTTTAGTCTAGACAATCCAATACATAAGTATACATATTATGTTCACCAGTTTGGAATTTACAAGGTCCACACACATCATTCACCTTCTTCTTCAAGAGTTATGTTTAAATTTTTTACATAATCAATAAAAGGTCTCCATATATTCTCAAACACAATTTCCTTTGATTTCAGTATATATGTTATTCTTTCTAATGGAAGGTTTGTTAACATCTGTCTTAACCACTGAGTCACATCTGGTCTATGAGTCTTTTTCCATAATAGTGCAATACATTTTTTGGCATTAAGCAAACTGAGGTCTATGAATGTTCTTTCACTTTTATTAAAATTATGCTTTTCTGGGTACAGACCCAACAAAAACAGTTTAGGATTCAATATGATTTGTTTTGAGATTATTTTTTCAATTGTTACCCTCACCTCTTCCCAAAACATTCTTATTAATCTACATTCCCATAAACAATGAAATAGGGTTCCTTTACTTTCCATGCATTTTGTGCATGTATCTGGTATATTTTTGTTGTATCTATTTAACTCCTCCGGTGTAACATACATCCGCATTAACCATTTGAAATGTATCAATTTAAGGCGTGCATTTATTGATTTGGTTTGAGCTTCTGTACAAGCCAATTCCCATTGTTCCTCTGAAATTTCAATTTGCAGATCTTCTTTCCAGTAGTTTAATCTTTTCAGTGAATTTTCACTTGAAGATAGTGTCAATGAGTTATAAAACTCTGAAATAATACCCTTTCTTTTACTATCTTTCATCATCATTTTTTCCAAGGATGAATAAATAGGTCGAGTGAGAGCTTTATTTTGATTTGATCGAATAAAGTTTCTAAGTTGAAGATATTTAAAAAAAATGTGTTCTACTGAGATTAAATTTGATCCTCAGCTCTTCAAAAGACATTATGTTGTCTGCACATGGCAAATATAAATCCTGAATCTTTTGTATCCCTTTTAAATTCCATACTTTAAATACAGCGTCCGCTCTCCCTGGTTTAAAATATTGATTACCCCATATTGGACTAAATTGTGACAATAACTGTGGTTCTTTTAAATAGTTTTTAGCTTCACACCATATTTTGATCATATGCTTTACAAATGGATTTTTAACTTGTTTTTGTAATTTTTTTGCCGAATCTGAGTATATGAATATGGGAAGAGGTAAAGATAAATTGTATGATTCCATTTCAGTCCAGTGAGGGAGATCATTTGATGAAAAATAATATGTCATAGACCTCAGTTGTGCCGACCAATAATACAACATAAAATTTGGACATTTCAGACCTCCACGATCAAATGGTAAATATAATAAAGACAAACGTAATCTAGCCCTCCTGTTGTTCCATATAAATTCCACTAACTTTTTTTTTATTCTTGAGAATAGATCTAAAGGTGGTGATAAGGGAATGTATTGAAATAAATAAAGTATTTTAGGTAAAATATTACTTTTAAGTATATTGATTCTCCCGATCATCGACATTGGTAGTGACATCCATCTCTGAGTTAACTCATTGATATCTGACATTAAGGCTTCATAGTTGACACTGGCGACTGATTCTAGCTTAGGCACAATTTGGATTCCTAAATATTTAAACTGATTTACAACATTGAATTGATTTACCTCAGGGGCTGGATAATTTCTCTGGGTCTCATTTAGCATTAATATTGAAGATTTAGTTTTATTTATTTTATATCCTGATATTTCCCCAAAATTCTTTATTAAATTCAACAAGGTTGGAATTGATTTTTTTAGATTCGACATAAACAAAATTATATCATCGGCGTACAGGGAGATTTTATGTTCTGTTGGTCCAACTTTAATTCCATATATTTGTGAATGTAAACGTATCGCTATCGCTAAAGGTTCAATTGCCATAGTAAACAGTAAAGGTGAAAGTGGACAGCCTTGTCGACATCCTCTATTGATTTTTATTGGTTTTGAAATATTGTTATTTGTTAGGATTTCTGCTGTAGCATTATTGTATATTATTTGAACCCATTTTATGAAATTATTTCCAAGTCCAAACCTTTGTAGGACTTCAAAAAGAAAGGGCCATTCAACTCTATCAAAGGCCTTTTCGGCGTCCAATGATAGGAGAGCTGTATCCGGTGCTTCTTTATTAAAATAAATAATATTAAATAGTCTTCTTACATTATGGAAGCCTTGTCTACCCTTTATAAAGCCATTCTGATCTCGATTAATAATATTTGGTAAAATTTCTTGTATTCGTCTTGCTAAAATTTTACAGATTATCTTAAGGTCGGCGTTTAATAGGCTTATTGGTCTCATATTTTCACATTTATTAGAGGGCTTACCTGGTTTTGGCAGCAGTATAATTAAGGCATTATTTATGTATGATGGTAAATTATTATTTTGAAATGCTTCTAAAACCATTTCCAAAAAAGGTTTTATTAATTTATTCTTAAATTTTTTATAAAGGTCAACTGGAAGACCATCTGGTCCTGCACTTTTTCCTGATTTCATATTATCAATGGCTAGCCCAACTTCTTCTTGACTAATTTTAGACTCCAATATCTCCCTGTTTTCATTTGGAATACACGGTATAGATAGTTTGTTCAAAAACCCATTTAGTTTTGTTAAATCAGGTTCATTTTTGGTATTATATAATTTTTCATAGTAATCTCTAAAGGCTCTATTAATTTCTAAAGGATCTATAACTACCTGTCCGTTACTTATAATACTGGTAATTGGTGTTTTAATTTCCAATTGTTTAATCTGCCATGCTAATAATTTTCCTGATTTTTCACCTTGTTCATAAAAAGATTGTTTCAATCTTAGAAGACTCGAGGCAGCTCTATTCGCTGATTTTTTGTCGTATTCAGCTCTCAAAATCAGTAATTCATTCTCCAACCTTGGATCTCTTCCTGCATACACTTTTTCCTGAAGACTTTTTATTTTATGTTCCAATTTAGCTCTTTCCTCTCAAGTCTTCTTAGATTTTGATCCTGTATAACTAATAATATGTCCCCTAATAAAAGCTTTGAAAGCCTCCCACTTTACACATGCTGATGTTTGTGTAGTATTGATGTCAAAGAACTCGTCTATCTGTTTTTCTATATACTTGACAAATTCCTCATCCTGAAGCCATTTATGCTGAAATTGCCATCTGCCTGATTCCTTTGTCAATTTTTTATCTACATATATTAGACAACAGGGTGCATGATCAGAGATCACGATGTTATCATAAAAGCAGTTTTGAATCTTGGACCTTAATTCTGTGGAAATCAAAAAATAATCAATACGTGAGAATGTCTTGTAGGTACTGGAATAACAAGAATAGGCTTTAACTTGTGGTTTCATTTCTCTCCATATATCTAACAATCTCAATTCTTTCATAAAATGATTAATAGTCATCCTACATCCAATGTGTGTACAATCCAGTCCTGTTGATCTATCCACACCTGGATTCAATGTACAATTAAAATCCCCTGCTATTATATGTTGCCCTGTAAGTGATGATAAGATGAGAAATAAATTAGCAAAGAACTTCTGATCATCTATATTGGGACCATATAAGTTCACAAGATTTATATTTTCTAATAGCAAAGAACCTTGAATGATTACATATCTTCCAAATTTGTCTCCAATTACATTTTTCACTTGAAAAGGAACTGATTTATGTATGAGAGTCATAACTCCCCTGGCTCGGGATGAAAATGAAGAGGTGAATACACTTCCCTGCCATCTACTCCTAATTCTTTTAACATCCTCCTCTATCAGATGAGTTTCTTGTAAAAACACAATTCTTGAACCCATGTCCTTTATTTTATTCATAACTTGTTTAAGTTTTTTTAAATTTTGTAGACCTCTGCAATTCCATGAAGTTAAATTAAGATTAACACTTTGGTCCATGATCAATAGAGAGTTTGGGATTACCTTGCAGTGTAAACATGCTCATACAGAGAAGCAAAAACATGAGTGGTTGAACATTCATCCTACAAACTACACACAAACAAATTTCCCCTTCCCACACTTGTGGCAAACCCCCCAAAATCAAAAGAAAAATTCTGTCTCCCGATATAGCCATCGACCGTTCCACACCCACGGGGAACAGCCTAAGCCACTCCTTCTTCATCCTCCCAATCACCCCAACTCTACTGCTTTTAATGACGTAACATTAACTCTCCTCTGTAGTTTTCCAACTTAACTCCAAAATTTTTAACAACTTTGTACATCATAGTTTTTTTTTTTTGTTTGTTTTGTTTTTGTTTTGTTTTTTTAATATATAATACAATCTATATTTTGTAAACTTACTATTTACTTCAAGTCAGTCAGATGCCTGTGCAAATGCTTAATTATTCTACCTTATATTTTGTTCATGCTTAGCTCCCACCAGTCTCTTCTTCTTCTTTGATCTTCTTGATGAACTCCTGCGCCTCCTCTGGGGTCTTGAAGATGTGGGTTCTGCCCTCATACGTGGTCAGCAGTCTCGCAGGATAGATTACACCATGACGAATCCCAAGGTTGCGCAGCTCCTTACGTACGGGATCAAACTGCTTCCTCAATTGCTGGATTCCTGTGGCCAAATCTGGGTAGAACCGCACCTGCTGGTCCTGGTGTTTAATCTCTCCTTTAGCACGTGCAGCGTTGAAGATCTTCATCCTGTCTCTGTTGCTAAGAAACTTCATAATTAAGGTCCTCGGCGGTCCCTTATCTCTCCGTGGGCCAATACGATGTGCTTTTTCCAGAACCACTGCTGATTGCAACTCCTCGCTGCCCAGCACCTCCGGAATCCACTTTTCCAGAAAGGAACATACGTCCCGACCTTCTGATTCCTCTGGAAGACCCACCAGCCTCAAATTATTCTGTCTCGACCGAGATTCCAAATCCAAAATATTATCTTCCAGAGATTTATTTTTTTTTTCCAAAGTGCGCACCTTTAATTGAAGACGGGTGACGTCATCTTCAGCACTAGCGAGACGGAGCTCCATCTGCGCCGTTCATTCTACACAGTCACCCAATTCCTTTCTTATTCCTTCCAACGCTGTCATAATCCCATCAAATCTAGAGGAAAAGTCCGCTCTCATTGAACTCATGGCAGCCATCAGCGCATCTGCGCCTCCCCGCGCAGACATCGCACCGTTGCCAGCCTCCTCCGCCATATATGGAGTTTTGTTTGCTGCGTCACAGACCTGAAAGTCCGTTAATTTGGACTGTTTCGGCGGCTCGCTTTTTCCTTTTCCTGGTTTTCCAGCCTTAGGCTTCGCCGACATATCCTCGCCCAAATGCTGGGATACGTTCTGTCCCAAATGAGAGAGTTATTTGCCGATTTTTTTTCTCCAGGAGCAGAGCAGAGCGAGACACGTCCGTCCTACGTGGCAGCCATAACCGGAAGTGTACACTGCCATCTTCGTCTTGACAGAGAGTTTGGGATTCTCCCACACTCGTGTGGTGAGGCGAGCGAGTGTGAAGGCTGATTTTCCAATCCTCTTGTCGATCTCTGTATCAAGGGAGAGGTTGTTGCTGATCGTGGACCCCAGGTACGTGAACTGATTCACAACCTCCGGCTCGTAGTCATCGATGGTGATGGTTGGTGGTGCTTCCGTGCCTTGCGCCAAGACATTAGTCTTCTTCAGGCTGATGGTAAGCCCGAAGTCCTTGCATGCCTGGGAGAAGCAGTCCATCAGGGTCTGAAGCTCCTGCAGTGTGTGGGTTGCGACTGCAGCGTCGTCTGCGAACAGCATGTCTCTGATTAGAGCCTCACGTACTTTGGTTCTGACTTTCAGGCGGGCGAGGTTGAAAAGCCTGCCGTCAGCTCTTGTGTGCAGGTAGATTCCCTCTGTTGCTGTGCTGAAGGCATGCCTCAGGAGCATAGCAAAGAAAATCCCAAAGAGGGTTGGCGCAAGTACACAGCCCTGTTTCACTCCGCTCCGTATGTTGAATGGCTCTGAGACGTTGCCGTCGTGCTGCACTATCCCCTGCATGTTGGTGTGAAACGATTCGATGAGGCTTTGCAACTTTGGTGGGCATCCTATCTTTGGCAGGATCTTGAAAAGGCCCTCTCTGCTGACCAGATCAAACGCTTTGGTGAGGTCGATGAAGGCGACGTACAGGGGCATGTTCTGTTCTCTGCATTTCTCCTGGAGTTGGCGGATGGAGAATATCATGTCTACCATCAATCGCTCAGCGCGGAAGCCACACTGAGACTCAGGGTAGACACGTTCGGCAAGCTTCTGTAGACGAACGAGAACAACTCGTGCGTAGACTTTGCCAACAACGCTGAGGAGGGAGATGCCCCTGTAGTTGTTGCAGTCGCTTCTCTCCCCTTTGTTTTTGTAGAGGGTGATGACCTTGGCGTCCCTCATGTCCTGTGGTACGGCACCTTCCTTCCAGCACTGGCAGAGGACGTCATGCAATGGCAGCAGTAGGGCGGTCTTGCATTGCTTGATCAGGTTGGGGGGTATGCCGTCGTTGCCGGGTGCCTTGCCAGCGGCCAAGCTATCAATGGCCTTGCTGAGTTCGTCGATGATTGGCTCGATGTCAAGTTCGTCCATGGATGGCAGGCAGTCGATGGCATCAAGGGCTGATGGTGTCACGGTGTTCTGTCTGGAGTAGAAGTCGGAGTAGTGTTCCACCCATCTCTCAATCTGCTTGTTCTTTTCTGTGATCATCTCCCCAGTGGAGGATTTGAGGGGGGCCGTCTTGCTCTGAGCCGGACCAAGTGCTTTCTTGATGCCATCGTACATACCACGGATGTTTCCTGTTATGGCAGCGGTTTGAATGTCTTGGCTGAGCTGAGTCCAGTACTCGTTGGCACAGCGCCGAGCAGTCTGCTGAACTTCGCTTCTCGCAGCCCTGAGAATCTGGAGATTCTTCTCGTTTGGGTACTTCTTGTATTCAGCAAGTGCTGAGCGCTTGGCTTCAATGACGGGGGTCATCTCGGTCAACTTGGCATCAAACCAGTCCTGTGACTTCGCAAGGTCTTCCTCCCAAAGGTAGCCAAGGCTGTGTGGTGGATGGTGTTTTGCAGCTCTTCCCACTTCTGCTTTGCAGATTCTCCTTCTTGTGGTACACCAAGTTCCTTCTCAAAGGTGGAGGCAAACTGCTCAACAAGTTCTGGTTGGGCCATCTTGCTGGTGTCAATCCATGCCTTTCCAGGCTGTCTAGCACGATGGAATTTCTTCAGCTGCAGCTTGACCTTGCAACATACCAATGAATGGTCTGTGTCGCAATCTGCACTCTGGAACGAACGGGTGATTAGCACGTTCTTCAGTGAGGTGCGCCTGGTCAGGATCAAGTCCAGCTGGTGCTAGTGCTTTGAGCGTGGATGTCGCCAGGAAACCTTGTGTTGGGGCTTGGTCTTGAAGAACGAGTTTGTGATGCACAGATCGTGATATGTGCAGAATTTGAGCAGCCGCTGTCCGTTGTCGTTCATTCTGCCCACGCCAAATGGTCCAAGACAGGAGAACCAGGAGTCGTGGTCAGCACCCACTCTGGCATTGAAGTCTCCAAGGAGAATGAGTTGTTCAGAGTTGGGGATGATCCTGACAGTTGTTGCGAGATTCTCGTAGAACTCGTCTTTTGCCTCTGGTGTGGCTGTCAGTGTTGGGGCATACACACTGACGAGGGTGACTGGGCCTTGAGTGGTGTTCAGGCGGAGGGTGAGGAGTCGTGCAGAGCCATTGCTGCCTGGTTCCACCATCTTCAGCAAGGTGTTCTTTACTGCGAAGCCCACTCCGTGTTCCCTGTGTTTGTCACTGCCCTTTCCCTGCCAGTAGAATATGTAGTCCTTCTCTCTCAGTGTGCCTGCGTCAGCCAACCGTGTTTCCTGGAGAGTGGCGATATCCACTCCCAGTCTCTTCAGCTCATTATTGATGATGGCAGTCTTCCTGGTGTCGTTGATGTCCTTGAGGTTAGCAGCGAGTCCTGTCATCATAGTGCAGACGTTCCAAGTTCCCAGTTTTAGAGTTGGTCTCTTTTGTTTTTTTTGTCTTGCCTGGTGCGAAGGTTCTCAGCCTGCTGTTCGGACTTCTCCTCATCCCCATGCACCCAATGAGGAAAGCAAGCTGTGGCGGGACAACACCTTATTGGCTGGGGGCTGCCCAGCTTGAGGCGGGTGGTAGCTGTCCAGTGAGATCCGATGATCCCTCCCACCGTCGGGAACAACCCCTGGCGCCACACTCTACGCCAATTGAGCGGTGGCTTATAACCGGTAACTGCCATTCCCCGTGTTTTGTCTACGCCAAAGGCGAAGCTGGAGTGTCCTCTCCAGTGATCCGGTGTTCTACCTTCCAGCGTTGTGCGTTGGTAGGATTCAAGCCTGGGCAGGAAGATATGGAGGACAAGATGTTGCCCATGCAGCATGTCCCCCCTCTCCACGTCACTGATGAATCCAAAGGAACAGCAGGGCTGCTACAGTTTGGCACCAGCACCGTCGCAGGAGCTGCCAGAACGATGTTGAGCACAACAGAGAACTGACTTAGGGGCTCCGACTCCGGATTTTTCCTCAGGGTTGACTCCCGAAGCCTTTCCCGTGACCGGGTGTGCCGCAAGGCAGCAGAGGTTTGAAATCAGGGTTTACCTTCCCCTAGATGGGCTACCTTCCCAGGTTGACGAGCCACCATCTACCCGAAGCATCTGGTTTTAAGGCGCCAGAGATCCGCCCTCGCCCCTTCTCCTATTAGTAAAAGCAGTTCCGCCGGGCTTAGAGACTAAACCACACGGGCAGGCTAGGAGTTGGACTTAGTTGACAGAGGCTTTTCGAGACGCACGCCATAAGGAGCATTTTATGAGCACTGGGAGCTTAACCCCAGTGCCGCTCCTGGCTATGACAATATGGTGAGTGGTATCCTAATAAATGACATTAGTGACCACCTGCCTGTATTTGTTTCTTTAGATGTTAATTATGGGGTTAATGAGAGTAAGAATAATAATAAACCATGTAAAAAGATTATTTATAAAAGAATACGAACAGAAGATAGAATCAATGCTTTAAAAGATGATTTAATGTTACAGAATTGGGATATTGTCTATAGAGAGAAAGAAGTGGAATTGGCATACAATAAATTTATTGATATATACTGCTCAAAAAAAATTAAAGGAACACTTTTTAATCTGAGTAAGCTGGACTAGCCTGCCACAATTTCTTCACTTTAAGTTTTGGAGTGTTTTCATTTCCATCAGAAGACGTGGCATCTTTTCATTCTTAACACATTATCCAGTCCATATCAGTGTAGATATCCAGCTTATTTTTTCCCATTAAAATCTGATGTGTTTTCAAAGTGTTCCTTTAATTTTTTTGAGCAGTATATTTAAATCATTATATCATAAAAACTGTCCAATTAAAGAAATTAATAAAAAACATAAATACAAAAATTGCCCGTGGTTAACCAGGGGGCTACAAAATGCTTGTAAAAAGAAAAATTATCTCTATAAAAATTTAATTAAATTAAGAACCAAAGAATCTGAAAAAAGATATAAAACATATAAAAAATAAATTAACTGAAATAATACAAACTAGTAAAAAATTATACTATAGGAACATGTTAAATGAAAATAAAAATAATATAAAAGGAGTCGGGGATATATTAAATAAATTAAGGAAAAATGGAACTAAGAAAACAATATATCCAGAGTATTTTACTGATAAATGTGGTGATAATTTTGATAAGAACATGGTAGTAAATAAAATGAATAATTTTTTTGTAAATGTTGGACCAGAGTTGGCAGCAAAAATTCCAAACCAAGGAAGAGACACCGTGAGTGAGACATTGCAATTGGAAATAACCCTCGGTCAATCTTTCTCTCAGCGGTGGATGAACTAGAGGTAAAATCTGTTGTTGAAAAGTGTAAAAATAAATTATCTACTGATTGTGATGGTATTGATATGGCACTAGTAAAAAGAACTGTTGATGGCATATTAAAACCATTTACATACAGTTAGGCCCAGAAATATTTGGACAGTGACACAAGTTTTGTTATTTTAGCTGTTTACGAAAACATATTCAGGATATGGATATTCAGGATATTCAGGATACAATTATATAATCAATATGGGCTTAAAGTGCAGACTCTCAGCTGTAATTTGAGAGTATTCACATCCAAATTGGAGCAAGGGTTTAGGAATTACAGCTCTTTAATACGTAGCCGCCTCTTTTTCAAGGGACCAAAAGTAATTGGACAATTGAATCAGAAGGCTGCAAAAAAAAAATAACAAAGGTTGCATGGGCTCTTCCCTCGTTAACCTGTCATCAATTAAGCAAAGGCTAGCAGTGCTCAAATAGTTTGTAAACAGTTTCATAAAATGGTCAGTCAGAGAGCAACTCATACAGGCTCGGACGTTGCCCGGGTTAACAAGGTCAGGAGTTCCTGGCAGCGGAAGGCGAATTACAGAGCTGCGTGGAGGAATCTGATCAGACCTAAAAAGTGCTTTGAGTGGTCGTTGTGGCTAGAAAAGTGCTATATAAGTGCAGGCTAGTTAGTTAGTTAGTAAATGAAACAGTCATTGTCGCCCCCGACAGACTGCTATGATGATGATGATGATGATGATGATGATGATTTAGAGTATGGATTAGTTGATTATAATTATATACAGTTAGGTCCAGAAATATTTGGACAGTGACACAATCTTCATGATTTGGGCTCTGCATGCCACCACATTGGATTTGAAATGAAACAACTACAACGGAATTGAAGGGCAGACTTTAAGGTTTAATTCAAGGGGTTGAACAAAAATATATGATTAAACATGTAGGAATTGTAGCTATTTTTATACAAACGCTCCTCATTTCAGGGGCTCAAAAGTAATTGGACAAATAAACATAACCCTAAATAAAATGTTACTTTTCAATATTTTGTTGAGAATCCTTCAAGATTCCATTTTGTTGAGAATTCTCAATTGACGTAATGTCCGACGGGACTCCAAAACGCGCCACCCATGCTGTTACAAATGCGCGCGCCACCTCCTCGGCTGTGGTTGACGCTAAAGGAACCACCTCCGGCCAGCGCGTGGTGCGGTCCACCATAGTCAGAAGGTGCGTGCACCCCTGTGATGGCGGGAGGGGACCCACGAGGTCCACGTGAACGTGGTCAAACCTCTTAGCCGGAATGTGAAATGGCTCCAAGGGAGCTCTCGTGTGTCTGTGTACCTTGGCTCGTTGGCACGCCATGCAGGCTGCCGCCCACTCTTTAACTTGTTTGTGGAGGCCCAGCCACACAAATTTTTCTGCTACCATTTTGACCGACGCGCGCACCCCTGGGTGCGCCAAAGAATGAATCGAGTCGAAAACGCGGCGGCGCCATGCTGCCGGTACCACGGGACGCGGTCTCCCCGTGGAGACATCACAGATTAGAGGGGGCATACCATCCTGCAGCACCCTGCTCTCCAGCCTTAACCCTGTTGGTCCAGACTGGAGCGCGCGCACATCTGCGTCACTAACCTGCTCCGCGGCCATGGCTGTGTAATCTATCCCCACGCAGACGGGGGCAGCCACGGCGCGCGAGAGGCAGTCTGCCACTACATTCAGTTTACCCGACACATGCTGAATATCGGTAGTAAACTCTGAGATCGCGGCTAGCTGCCTCTGCTGCCGGCCCGACCACGGTTCTGAAACTTTGGCCATCGCGAAAGTTAGTGGCTTGTGGTCAACGAACGCGGTGAAACAGCGCCCTTCTAGCCAGAACTGAAAGTGGCCAGTGGCCAAATAGAGAGCCAGCAACTCCCTGTCAAACGTGCTGTATTTACGTTCACTATCGCGCAAGGTCCTGCTGAAAAAGGCGAGTGGCTGCCAAGCCCCGGCTACATGCTGCTCCACAACCGCCCCTATGGCCACATCTGACGCGTCAGTGGTGAGCACTATGCGGGCCGTTGGGTCTGGATGTGCCAACAACGCAGCGTTTGCCAGGGCTGCTTTGACTTCCGCAAACGCTCACTCCCGCTCCGGGGACCACTCGATCTTATTTGCGGGTTTCTGTTTTTTGAGCGCGGCATACAGCGGTTGTATGAGTTGCGCTGCACGGGGGAGGAAACGGTTATAAAAATTCACCATTCCCAAAAACTCCTGTAACGCCCTGACCGTCTGCGGCCGGGGGAAGTCTGCTACCGCGCGCACTTTGTCAGGTAGCGGAACCGCTCCTTCGGGGGAGACGCAGTGTCCTAAAAAATCGATCTGCGTCACCCCGAACTGACACTTCGCCGGGTTGATTATTAATCCGTGCTCTCCCAACCTCCGGAAAACTGCCGCGAGGTGGCTTTCGTGTTCGTCTTCGGACACGCTGGCTACCAAGATATTGTCTAAGTAGACGAACACGAAAGGGAGATCGCGCAGCACCGCATCCATCATGCGTTGGAACGTCTGTGCAGCCCCTTTAAGCCCGAATGGCATGCGCAAAAACTCGAATAGGCCAAATGGAGTTATCACCGCTGTTTTGGATATGTCCTCAGCGCGCACTGGGACTTGGTGGTAACCGCGGACCAAGTCTATTTTAGAAAAAACGCGCGCCCCTGCCAAATGAACGGAAAAATCTTGGATATGAGGGATTGGGTAGCGGTCATGCGCTGTGGCGTTGTTCAACCTGCGGAAATCCCCGCAAGGTTGCCACGAACCGTCAGCTTTCGGGACCATGTGTAGCGGGGAAGCCCATGGGCTGTTCGAACGCCTGATGATGCCCAACCTCTCCAGGTTGGCGATCTCCTCGCGCGCTGTGGCCAGTTTAGCTGCGTCCAAGCGCAGAGGTTTTGCAAAAACGGGCGGCCCGGTGGTGGTAATAAAATGTTCCACCCCGTGCTTAGCGACGGCTGCCGAAAATGTGGGGACCGTGAATGCTGGGAACTGAGTGAGCAGTGTGTGGAACTTACCGCTTGCAGCTGTGACGTTGGCTTGTGCTGTTGGCCGGGCCGCTCGAGCAAAAGTCTTAATCTCTGAGCCGTTCGCTGCTGCCATCTCGGGGCCGCTGGACCTTGCCAGCCGGTCAGCGTAGGAAGACGTAATGAAACTCAACTGGGCACCTGTGTCCACGAGGAAATGCCTCCCCAAGCGTGCGTCCGTCAAGTAGAGCAGCTTGTTCTCCTCCCCGAGGGCCGCAGCTGCTACCGACCCCCGGTCTTGGCGTTTCCCAAGCGCTTGAACTGGCACGGTGGTACACATTTGCGTGCCTTCTCTGCAAAGCGGCGGTGGTAGAAACAAAGGGTGTCTCCTCCGCGTTCCTTGGCCCCCGCCGCTGCCGTCGTCGGTGGCTCTGATACCGCTGTCAATGGCTCCCCGCCATCTCCAGCCGTCGTGCCGAGCTCCGTCGCTGCCGCCGTGGCCGTGCGTTCTCTGCTGGCCATGACAATCCGATTCACCTCCCGGGCCAGTGCACGGTAGTCCCGCTTGGCCAACAACGGCGAACTGGCCAGTGCCGCTCTCGTCGCTGACGGCAGGTTCCTGAGGAAGAGGTGGGTAAACAACCACTGGGCTGTTGCCACGTTTCACATAAACAGAGAAAATTGAACTTACGGTCTGAGAAAAGGTCCTGGATGAGATGTTCCTTACCCGTGAGTGAGCGGATGTTAAGCAGGCCGAAGTTGAGATTGGTGTTCTGTAATTAGGGCCCAAGCCACTGACAACGTCAGTGGGCGAGAGCCCTATTGTAATTGCTCCGTTTCTTCCTCTTCTTCCGCCTAAACGATTGCATTTTTAACCCTCTCAACGTTAACCAAAAGGCAATTTTTTTTTCGCACACACCTCAGACCCAGTGAAAAATTCTATACAACTGGAAAAAATATGTGCCCCCCACCCCAATTTTTGTGGGCGGGGTGAAACATACAAGGTCTATGGAGACTGGCGACCATCAAGTTTGCCGTATAGACACAAAACTCAGGTGAGGTGTGCATCACCTCAAGACATGCAAAAAACATAATTGTGGACCTTACCCACAGCCAACAGGAAGTCCGCCATCTTGCTTCAAATCCGTCCTGCCTCAAATTTGGCCCAAAACTACCCCTTGCATTTCAACGAACTCCTCCTTGTGGCCTACTTCGATTGGACTTATTTTCACATGGCAGCATCTATCGGCATGGGCCATTAAAAGTTATCAAATGTGAGTCACAATCTCAAAAGTTGTGGCCACGACACCATGGCGAAGTTTGACTCTGCCCCTTACAACATCACACAGCTGTAACTCGAGCAAAATTTGTCCGATGTCTACCAAAGTTTCCATGATGGATAATAGTCTCGCCCCAAATGCGTCTATATAAAAATAATTGACAAAAGATATAGTGTCACTGAGTGGTTAAAGGGAGAATTGCTGAAAACTGTTTATTACTCATGCACCACTTGCCAGAATGACACAAAATTTTCTGAGGTTCGTCAGACCACAGGGATGATCATAACTGCACATCAACTTTGGCATGGCGTTACTGCTCTAACCTTGGACACGCCCTCCTTGCCATTCAATCCATGATCTTGTTGGGAGGGTTGGGAAGGGCCTGGAGTCATGAAATTTGGAACATAGGTAGAGGTGACTGTCATCTGTAATCCCATATGGGTCATCAACACATAACTGATATGTACATGTTGCAATGGCGACATGGCGAAGGTTGACTCCTCGCCATGGAACATCGGACAGTTGTAACTATGAAAAATTTTGTCTGATTTTCACCATTTTTTCTACAATGGATAAAAATCCCATCCTGTACACTCCTATAGAAAAATAATGAACAAAAGTTATAGCGCCACCTAGTGGTTAGAACAATGGACACGTCTATCTTGGACAAACTTTGTCTGATTTTGACCAAATTATGACTGCTCACGGGAAGTACTGCATCAAACCGTTTACTTTATTATTCACGCAGCGCTTGCTGTGATGACAGGAAATTTTCCGAGCCAGCTGGGTCCGAAGGGTGGCAGGGTGCGCGGGGGGGTGACGGCCCATTTACAGCTGCTGGCAGCTTTAATTAATATTAATTCTGTAATAAATATTCACACAATCAAATAAATCTTAGTGCCATTTACTCCCTTTTATATTTGTCAAAGTCAAACATGTAACTGTATACATATAGGCTACATCTCTTTGTATTCCACTTTCAAACAACCTACATTTGGGCCTGTAAAGCCTAACTGGGATATCTGTTTCAGACAGGAATACTTGTGTTCTACAGGCAATGCACTAGTAAATTAAAAGTTAAACATAGGCTATCCCTTCTGTGACTTGATGGTATGACGTGATATTCACACATATCGTACGTGTGTGTTGCAGCTTTATAACCTCTGTCATTTTTAATGAAATAGATCAAATTAAAGTTTCATCCTGAAATAATAAAATGTATAAAAATCATAATAGTGCAGCCAGCAGATAAGAAATTGTGTGTACAGATGTTCCAGAATATTATTTTTTATATTTGATCTTACAAAGGAAAATTCCCTAAACATTTCTGGAATAAACTTTGTTTGAAATGATTTTTAGATAATGTATTACTCATCATCATCATCATCATAGCAGTCTGTCGGGGGTGACAGTGACTGTTTCATTTAGGTCTGATCAGATTCCTCCACGCAGCTCTGTCCTTCGCCCGCCGCTGCCAGTAAGTCCTGACCTTGTTAACCCGGGCGACGTCCAAGCCGGTATGAGTTGCTTTCTGACTGACCATTTCATGAAACTGCTTGCAAAGTATTTGAGTACCGCTAAGATCATCAAATATAAGGTCTTGTTGAAGTTGTAGTGTAGTAATTGTTTTCATTTCTTTTGTGAAAGTACAGTCAAATATAAAGTTATGATATCAGGGGTGACACACATGTTTAAAGTCTTTCTTTGTGATTTAAACCTTTGAATCATTTCTCAGTTCTTGCCTGAAGTTTGAGAATCTTGAAAAAAATTAAATTTGCTAATTTTTTTAAATTAAAAAAAGAAGAAGTTTTGCTTGTATTTCTGAATTGGTGTAAGATTATTGCTGAAATTTGCCAGGGGCATCCAGGATCACCTAGGGGATCCAGACCCACAATCATCTACAACAAATCTCAACACTCTGGAACAGAACCAGAACCCTGACCCAGAACCATCTACAACAGTTCAGTTGCAGGTATCATACAGAGCAAAGGAACTTTATACTAGTGCATCTCAGTAAATCAGAATGTCATGATTTCATTCATTCATCTTCTACAGCTTAATCCTTTTTGGGTCGTGGGGGGCTGGAGCCTATCCCAGCATCTATGGCCGAGAGGCAGGGTACACCAAGACAGATCGCCAGTCCATTGCGGGGCCAACAGAGAGACAGACAACCATTCACTCTCACATTCATACCTAAGAACAATATAGAATCCCCAGTTGATGCCAATTAACCTAACCTGCATGTCTTTGGCCTGTGGGAAGAAACTGGAGTACCCGTAGAAAACCCACGCAGACACAGGGAGAACATGCAAACTTTACACAGAAGGGTCACTGATGGTCTGGGGTGGGATCGAACCCATGACCTTCGTGCTGTGCTGCCACAGTGCTAACCACTGCTCCACAATGATTTCTAATTACAGAAATCTATATATATATAAATATATTTGTCAAAGTGAAATAAAAAAGGCTTAAAATATTTCACTGAATGTGTCATTGCACTGAATATATGAAAGTTTATCTTTACATTGTAAAAAAAAAAACTTTCTCCATGATTTACTTAGATGCACTAGTTTTGTATAGATTTCTCATGTTTATTTTATTAAAGTATGTAGTCATTTTTTTCAGCCAGTTCTAACTAATGTCTGGCAAAATTTTATACCTTTTTCTGTAGTGTGTGACTAATTATATAATCTGTAGCATTGATGATGAAAATATGTTGTTTTGTTTTATTTACTGAAAGCTGCACTTCTACATATTTGGGTGTGGGAGTGTTTATTTGTGCCTGTTGTATATGTTGTTGTTGTAATATATTGAAAGGTTTCCTTTAGTTTCACATTGCACTGAAAACTATTTGAGTGGTGTGGGGTTTTTTGTTGGGGGGGGGGGGGGGCTAAGCATAAACAAAAGTTATGCTTAGCAACAGCTCTGTCCTTAAGAGACCACATACAGTAGAGTAGTAGGCCAAGATTCCCAGTGATGCAGTTAGTATATGAAGGCTGAGAGAAAAGTTTTGACTGCCAGAGGTGGGTAGAGTAGCATGAAACTGCACTCAAGTAAAAGTAGTATTGCATTATATTAGTTACTCAACGACAAGTAGTCACAAAAAAAAATAAAAAAATTTAAAAATTAAAAAAAAAAAATACGTTAGAATAGGGAAGTATGTTCTAAAAAGTTACTTGAGTAGTAATGCCTTCAGTCTTGCCAGTTTGTGAGTTTTTTCTCTGAACCTTCTCTGAAAAATGACTATTTACTCATAAATTTGAAACTTTTTTTAAAAAAAAAATGTGTTGAACATTTTTATGTGAATTTAAAATGGCATAAATTTACATTTTGTTTTTATAATTATGTTTTTCTCATGAGTAAGATAGTTTTCTTGCCACTTTTTTTCTGATCCACCTTATTCCTAGGCCCCATGATGCCTTGCGTGAATTATGGTAGCAACTTCCAGTACTAGTTTAGAACATGTGGTTGTCACTGAAATGAGACACTTTTCCTTGTTAAAAAACAATGACTTTGGCATCAAAAATGTGGGAACATGGCCTTTTGTACCTCAGAAACAGTAGTATAATCATACCACTTCCCACGACTATCGAGGGATGGGAAGATGACCTTAAAAAGTGGCCTGGCAGACAGTAGCTCTGTTAGTTAGCTCTGCTGCTAAGATGCTAATGCTGTAAACAAATAAAAACTCAGATATATCAATGTCTCCACCGTAATAAAGTCAGATGCATTTTATTAAAAGATGTTGGACATAATCAAATTTACCTCAGAGCAGACGTAGAATCTAGTCAGAGCCACAAAGAACTACAACACCATGCTTGGGTGTTTTAATGTCGGGGTAAATACAGACAGCTGCAGCTGTTTGTTTTACCCCGACATTAAAATGCCCATGCTGCTGTCATGCTATGTATGCTTGTTATTTAACTTAACACATACAGACATTTTCTGACAATTGTTCAAAATTGTCTTGTGAGCAGCACCAAGTTCCTGGGGGTGCACATCTCTGAGGACCTCTCCTGGTCCAACAACACCATATCACTGGCCAAGAAGGCTCAAACTCGCCTCCATTTCCTCTGCAAACTGAGGAGAGCACGAGTCCCACCCCACATTGTGTTCTTTCTACCGGGGCACCATTCAGAGCATCCTCACCAGCTGCATCACGGTGTGGTATGGAAGCTGCACTGCCTCCTGCCAGAAGACACTACAACACACAGCGAAAGCAACCAGCAGGGTCATCGGTGCCCCTCTGCCCTCCCCCCCAGACATCTACCTCACCCGCAGAGCCATCAGCATCGCAGGTGACACTTCCCACCCCTCACACTCCCTCTTCAGCCCCCTGCCCTCTGGGAAAAGGTACTGAAGCCTCCGGGCCTGATCCACAAGACTGCTTAACAGCTTCGTTCATCAGGCCATCAGGACCCTGAACTCTGTCCCCGCCCCCCCCCCCCCCATTTCCCCGGGACCGTAACACAATCACCAGCACAATAACTACCTCAGCTGTTGGCACAGAAAGACTGGCACACCAACAGTAATACATTTGCTGCTGTATGTCTCTGAACTTTAACTGCAACCATTTGCACAAATGCCATATCTGCTGCTATATGTCTGTCATTGCAATACTGAGCATGTGCAGTCCTATCTGTTACTATCTGCACCTACACTACTGCACTGAACTGCAACTACTGCAATTCATGTGTTTATATGGGTCATCATATATTAAGCTACGATGTATATAGGTTTTATAGTCGTGTTAGTTTTTACTTTCCATGGGTAATCCCTTTGTCTGTCATGTGTGTGTTTCTGTTGTTTGGTTGTCAACTGTCATGCTGCTGTTACACTGTAATTTCCCAGTTTGGGATCAATAAAGTACCTCTATCTATCTAACTACAGGTATTACATCACTAGTTGTCTGTATATAGGATTGATGGGTTTTATCATCATTAATCGTTTACCTTTATTTGCACTATGGGAGATCTGGGTCTATCTTTTGTTGCCATTTGCACTACGGGTTGCATTACTGTACAAAGACTGCTGCTGTTGTTGTTTTTTCCAGCCTTATGTGGCGGTTCGGTTAACCCCCACAACAGATTAAGGACACTCAGCTCTCTTCTCTTGATTTTTTCCGCTGCACTACTGAGATGTAATGTGCCATTCAAGTATTGTGATGCAATGTGCTATGCATGTATTGTGATGCAATGTGCCACGCATGTATTGTGATGCAATGTGCCATGCATGTATTGTGACGCAATGTGCCGTTCATGTATTGTGATGCAATGTGCCGTTCATGTATTGTGATGTAATGTGCCACTCATGTATAGTGTTCATGCGTCCTGTCCTTACTGTGACCTAGAGACAGTTCAATATGTAGATGTGCCTTGTAACCTCTTTGTCCTGCAAGCTGGAGCAGAGGCTGCATCTGCCTATTGTTATGTAGGTCTTACAAATGCAAATGTCTCATGCCTGTTCTGCAGTCCCTTTGATCAGACCAACTGCTGTGAATCTGCTTTGATGTTTTGTTTGAGTTGGGTATAAATACTGCACAGGTTCTGTAACTCATCCTCTCAATTCCACTTCTGCAACTGCTGCTGCTAGACACAGACTCTTGTGTCCTCCTTCTCTGAGAGCCGTGGGCTCGCTCCCGGTGCGCATGCACGGCGCCGGGAGCGGAGCCCGTGACGGCGGTATGATTAATAAAGCTCCACTTAAAACCACAGCATTCGCTGCTTATTTTTTCATGCCGCCGCACTTATTCCTTTTTCTTTTTTTTTTTTCTTTTTTTTATTTAAGTTTTTGTAAAGGGTATACAGGTCGTTACAGCAATGCAGTGTTTACATTTTCATCACATGTTCCCTTATTTTCTGATATCTGACAACATTGGAAGATTAATTCTTACAACACCCCTTTTTTTTTTTTTTTTTTTTAAAGTGAAAGAAAAATTCCTTTTTCTTTTAATATTATCCACACCAATGAAGAGAGAGAGAGAAACACCATTTCAATTCTCCTGTATGTCCTGTACGTATAGTAGTATTGACAAATAAAATATTTGAATCTTGAATCTTTGAATTGAAATTTTATTGATCTATATTTTGTGATAATTTAAAAATTAATGCATGCTGAAGCTGCTAAATATCAAGTCCATATCGTTCCAAGGCAGTGCAACGAATGCAAAAAAAACCCCCAAAACTATTTATCTTTCTTAAATTGTTAAGCCTTAGGAAATAAACTGTTACAATTTTCTATTTATTATTTTACTTCATGCAGTCTTGCATCTAGCGACATATGATGCATAAACGTCAGATCTGTGACATTCATACAAGTGAAAACATACCTGGTGCTCTTGCATCTCTACCACCGATCGCATCAACAGTCCTCTTTAGTTTTCAGTGCATGATCTACACATTACCAGTGAGAAGCCTCCATTTATACAGTCTATGGCACAACCACGAACACCAGCAACAAGTACCAGAACTATAGCAAAACATTCAAAAAATATAAAAACTACAAGTGCTGAAATCAGCTGCCACTTGAATGCAAAACACGTATGTGGACTATACATTAAAATGAATTTGAAAAACTTTTAAAAATTCTATTTTAAATGCCCCTGCTACTCCACTCTTGCTGACTGATTTAACACTACTGCAGCCAAAACCAGAAGTCCCGCCCACAATCATTTCTACAGCTGCACCCCCAGGAATAAGGTGGATAAATCTGCAATGGTTTTATATAAATTGGAAATTATTTCTTAGAAATGTAAAACCCTTTTCTACATGTGTCTTTAGTGTCACCAAATTTTTATTTTTTCATTTTAAATATTTTAGTCTGCAAAAAATAAATTTTCCACATTTATCCCATAGAATTTTTAAGCCATATAAAATTCACAAAAACTACAAAATATACAGCCAATCTAAATTACTAGTACATACCTGTGCATACCCGTCCATGCCCATAGAAACCAAGTATAAGCAAGTATTTCTGCATGCCAGTTGCTGAAGGGTCTCCTCCTGTCTCAGACGCCTGTGTTGTTCAGTCATGCTTGTGGTGTACTGCTGGAACCTGAGGTGTTTCATGTTCACAGCATCTTTTCTGACGTGCAGCAGTTCTCATTCTATTGCTCTCCATCTGGTCAGTCTCTTCTTCTTCTTTGTTCAGACCACTGGTTGAGGGATAGGTGCGTCGTAACTTCAGTTCAAGGACAGGATCAAGAAAATAGATCTGAGCAAAAAGTGACTTTTGACCCTGTTCAGGAAGGCCCGTGCATGCCCGTAGAAACCAAGAAACCGGAACACCCGGAGAAAATCAGCGCTTTGCTTGACATTCTTACACATTTGTAGTGTAGCCTGGCATCCTTCAAGGTTACACATTTTTACTGTGTCAGCATCTCTTTAAAAACAACATTGCTGAGAAAGCGACGCTTTTGCTTAGTTTCTTCATCTTGAGCAACAATACGAAGACTGCTTGATCTGGCAACTCTGCTCGCGGCAACGTAGAATTGGCCATGGCTGCAGAAATCTGTTATGCAGAAAACATGAACGCGCTGTAAAGGCTGGCCCTGTGAGTTATTCACCTTGCCAATTTTTATTTTTTTTATTTAAGTTTTTGTAAAGGGTATACAGGTCATTACAGCATTGCATTGTTAACATTTTCATCGTACGTTCCCTTATATTTTGCTATTTGACAACATTGGTAGAATAGTTATTACAACACCCCCTTTTTTTTTTAAAGTGAAAGAAAAAGTGAAATTAAAGAGAATTAAATTAAAAAAACAAACAAACAACAAAAAAACCCCGAATAAACAAACAAACAGAACAGCAAAAAACAAACAAACAGAAAATTAAGTAAT
Organism: Pholidichthys leucotaenia; assembly: GCA_020510985.1. Lineage (NCBI taxonomy): Eukaryota > Metazoa > Chordata > Actinopteri > Cichliformes > Pholidichthyidae > Pholidichthys > Pholidichthys leucotaenia. The sequence goes on from CM035839.1 coordinate 218,085,455, forward strand.
TAAAAGTAAAAGAGCATCTGAGTAGCATTGGAACAAAGAGTGGGACCATCATTGAAATGGTATTTGTCAAAGATTAGATCTAATGGAAGACACATATGCGATCCAGGGTTGCCAAAAGTTCATGAACCCATCCATGTCCTGTCTCAGTGCGAATGTCAACTTTTCCATCGAGTAAATGTCTTGAATCACGTTAATCCAATCTTCAGGTGTAGGACAGTCCTTCAGCATCCATTTTTTAGTTAGGGCTTTTTTACTTGCCAATATTAAAACACTGAATAAGTATTTATCTCCTCGTCTTTCCAGTGAGTCCGGTAGTAAACCCAGATACAAAGTTATAAAAGAAAAGGGAACTGTTATTTTGAATATTTTCCCCAATATTGTCTGTACATTGGTCCAATATTGGTGGATAACTGGGCATGACCAAAACACATGAAAATGATTTGCAGTCTTTTCACCACACAAGCGCCAACAGTTCAACCCCTTATGGGTAAATTTGTTTTGTGCAGGTGTTCTGAAAAATCTTACCAAATTTTTCCATCCAAATTCTCTCCACTGCAGGGATGAGGTACTTTTCCATTGCAGTCTATTTAGCTTTTCCCATATTTCCAATTGAAAAGTGAAATTCCCCTCTTTTTCCCATCTCTCTTTTATATATGATGTGTTGTCTCCTTTTAAGTCTTGAAGACCTTGGTATATTTTAGAAATGTATCTGATCCCTGGGATCCCTTTATATGCCATTAAGAAGACCTTCAGAACACCTGACTGGGCCCTTTCCAAATCCTCCTTTTTAAGTATATTGTTTATGTGGTGTCTAAGCTGAAAGAACCTGTAAAGGTCTTGATTTATTAGACCTTGTTTTTTCAAGTCTTCAAAACTTCTTAAAGTTTGCCCCTTAAAGAAATCGTAATATTTTATCAGCCCTTTCTCTTTCCACTCTTTAAATCTAGTGTCTGTTTTATTGGGGGTAAAGTCTTGATCATAGGCAATCCATTGCAGAAGTCGGTAGGGCTCTTTAGCTTGATTCTGACTATCTTAAACCAAATTTTTAGCGGGGTCTCTATCCACGGGTTAGTGTTATTCAAGAGTTTAGGTAAGGCATTGTTCCCTATTATCGCCTGTAGGGGGATGTCACTTGTTATTTGGCATTCCATCTCCTTCCATTGTGCAGTGTAGACTGGGTTACATATCTCTACTAAAGTTTTAATTTGTGCAGCTATAAAATAGTCCCTGATATTTGGCAGCGCGAGCCCACCTTTGTCTTTGTTTAGCTGTAGGGTTCTATATCTGATTCTAGGTCTCTTGCCCTGCCATATGAATCTTGAGATCCTTCTGTCTAGCTCCTGCCATGTTTTTTTGGGGGGTTCTACCGGTATTGTTTAGAAAAGGTATAGAAGACGTGGGAGTATATTCATTTTGACTGCTTCAATTCTTTGTGCAGTACCTAAGAATGGTATCATATTCCATCTTGCTAGGTCAGATTTTATTTTTGTCACCAGTGGATCATAGTTTAGTGTTATAATTTTGTTGAGTTGTTTCGGGATATTGATCCCCAGATATTTCATAGATTCCAGCTCCCAGTTAGTTTTGAGTTCACTTAGTGAATAATGATTTGGGTCATAGTTCAATGTTAAAACTTGGGTTTTATGCATGTTTAATTTGTACCCCGATAAATCTCCATAGTCTGAAAAAACTGAGATTAGTTCTGGTAAAGAAGTGTCTGGTTGCCCTAGGTATATTAAAATGTCATCAGCAAAGAGTGCTATTTTATGTTCCTTCTGACCAAGTGTAATACCTTGAATTTTTTGATTTTGTCTTATCCATTGGCTCAGAGGTTCTATGAAGATTGCAAAGAGCAGTGGAGACAGGGGGCAGCCTTGACGACATCCTCTTTCCAGCTCAAAAGATGATGATAAATTACCGTTAATCCTTATTTTAGCTGTTGGTTTTTTATATAATGCCTGTATAGTTCTAATGAAGTTGTTATGAAAATTGAAACTGGATAAGATTCTATATAGGAAAGACCAGTCAACCGAATCAAATGCTTTTTCAGCATCTAATCCCAATATGACTACATTTAAGTTATATTTTTTTATATGATGAATTATGTGTAAAGTGCGTCGAATGTTGTCTTGTGTCTGTCTTTGTCTTATAAAACCTGTTTGGTCTAGGTGAATTAAGTCTGTCAGTATGTTTTCTAACCTTTTGGCAAAGATAATGGTAAAAAGCTTATAGTCCTGATTTAATACACTGATTGGTCTGTAGTTGGAGCATTCTAGTTTATCCTTTTCAGGTTTAGGTATAACTGCAATGACCCCTTCTCTCCAGGAGGGGGGGATTTCCCCTGTGTGGAGGACATAGTTAAATGTTTTCAGGAGGAGAGGAGATAGTTGCTGTTTAAAGGTTTTGTACCATTCTGCTGTATAGCCATCTGCTCCTGGGGATTTGTTAGCTTTAAGTTTCATAATTGCTTTTTCCAATTCTTTAGGTTGTATTTCTGACAGTAGTGTTTTATTTTGTGATTCCGTAAGTTGGGGAAGGTGTAATGTGTTTAGGAATGTCTCGGATGCGTTTTTATGTTTTTTGTGGGAGTATAAGTTCTTGTAGTAATTCTCGAAGCTTTTAAGAATATCCTGAATTCTGAATTTTATTTCCTTTGATACTGGGTCTCTGATTTTGTAGATTGCTCTTTCTGTTTGTTGTTTCCTCAATTTATAGGCTAGTAATTTTGCCGATTTACTGCCTGCTTCATAGTGTTTTTGTTTCAGAAATGTAAGTTTCTTCTGGATTTCTATTGTGTAGATCTCATTTATTTGATTTTTAATTTCTTTAATCTTAAGCGAGCCATTAGAATGAGTGTTGTCTTTGTGTTCTTTTTTCTAGGTTCTTGAGTTCTGACTCTAGTGTGATTAGTTTTTCTTGTCTCAGTTTCTTTTGGGTTGCCAGTTTTGCAATAATTTTTCCCCTTATTACAGCTTTGCACGCATCCCACAGTATTAAAGGGGATACTTCTCCATTATCGTTTTCTTCCAAATATTTGAAAATATCTGATTCCAATTCATCTTTCAGTGGTCCTTTCAGGACATTTGAATTCAACCTCCAGGAAAATGTATTATTTGTGTATTTTTGGATGTTTAAGTCCATATAGATCGGACTGTGGTCAGAGAGATCCATCAGTCCTATTTTACATGTTTTTACTCTTCCAATGTCTCTATTAAACATAAAAAAGTAATCAATCCTTGAGTAAGATGAATGTGGCGTTGAATAAAAAGTATAATCTTTTACATTGGGGTTGAATTCCCTCCATACGTCACAGATTCCCATTTCTTTTAGTAGCATCCGAGTTTTCCTATTTGAGTGTTATTTTGATGTGAAGAATTACCTGTTGCATCCCAGTATGGATTCAGTCTCAGATTGAAGTCTCCACCACATATCACTAAACCTTGGGCTTTAGTTATCATTAGGTCGAATACATTTTTATAAAATTTCCATTTAGCCCCTGGTGGTGCATATACATTCAGCAGGGTGATATCTTCTCCCTCTAGCCGCCCAATTACCAAACTGTACCTCCCTTCTTTATCTTTGTGTTCTGATTTTTTTTCAAATGTAATTTTGGTTCATATCAATGTCGCTACTCCCCTCCTCCTCCCTGATTTATATGAAGATGAAGAGATCATTTTAAACCCTTGTCTATTGAGTTTAGTGTGTTCCACGTCTGTTAGGTGGGTTTCTTGTAAAAATATTATTTCTGCTTTGTCTTTTTTCATTTTGCGTAGAATCTTGGATCTTTTAACTGGATTCAGGATCCCTTTTACATTATATGAGGCTATTTTGGTTACACCCTGTTTCTCCATTGTATTTTCTTATTTAGTATAACAGTGTGGTGGCCCTCTTTTTTGCTACTCAGAAACTGAAAGAACATTAAGAACATAAAAAACATTAAGAACATAGTGTACGAAACTTTAAAACAAAAAACTGTCAAAAAAACTTCCTGAGCTGGGGTCTCCTTAAAGACCCTGTAAGAGCCCTGATGGAGTGTAGGCTCTGAGGGAAATTCCTCAAACTCTGTTACGTGTTGAGGGCCCTCTCTTACCCCTGTAAGTTGTCCCATGTTTTTAACGTGAATTTCAGATCCCAATCCGAATTTGTAATGTTTTTTTTTTTTTTTTTATGCCTATACCCTATGAGATTGTGTGCACCCTCCCACCCCCATCACAGCAAACCTTCACTCTAGTACAGTATTTGTTAGTGTGGGGAGAACATGTGGGTCATTGTTACATTTCTATTTTAACAAGATTTTTTTTTTTCCTTTAAATTAAGAAGACATTTGTTTCTAATGCTATAACTGCTCCATGAAAGGTTTTACCACATGCTGATTCTGCATCTCCTTTAATGTTTGTTACCTTGTAGGAGGGGGGATGGAAGTGCAGAATGACTGAAAAGAGAGAAAAAAACAAAAAGGTCGCTATTCCTTCCTGGAACTGGAAAGCTTATCTTTGTAGCTCTGGGGCTGGGTTTCCCGCTGCTGGCCCGTGGATTTAGAAGGTCTTTGAGTGGACCACGTTTGAGCTCTGATCCTCTCGCTCAGATTCGCTGCGGGTTTAAACACCGTTACCGGGAGTCCTCTTCTCGCCATGTCAGTTGTTGCTTCTTCCGCTGAATTGTAGAGACATGACTCTTCACCGTAGAAGACCCTTAACTTCGCCGGAAATGGCGTCTGAAAGCGTAGATTCTTTTCCCGTAAAACCTTTTTGGCGTCGTTATATTCCCGTCGCTCTTTAAGAACCTCAGGGGCGTAATCGTGCTCCACGAAGACTTTTCTTTCTTGATGCATAAATCCTTTTTTCTGCCAAGCCCGTCTTACAACCTCTTGTTTTATTTTGAAATCGGAGAATCTTACCAACACTGAACGCGGGTGCTTCTGCCGCTGGCTTTGCGGCTAATGTACGATGGGCCTTTTCTATTTTCAAATCGGTGGTTTGTGGAATATCCAACTTCTCTCTCAATAAGGATTCCACGCATTCCGCCACTGTGTTGAAACCATCTTCAGCTCCTTCTTTCAGACCGTGAATTCTGATGTTATCTCGTCTCTGTCTTCCTTCTTGGTCGGCTAGCTTAGCCTCCAGCCTTGACTGTTTTCTGTGTAAATCCAGCATAGAATCTTCAAGCACTTTTACTCTTTCTTCAGCTTCCAAGATTCGGTTTTCGGCCTGGTCCAATCTGCTGTTCGTCCTTGTTAGTTCCTCTCTGAATTCGTGAAATTCGGCCCGATATCGTCGTAATTCGTCATATAGCGATTTCAGGCTAACCTTTTTGTTAGCTAGGCCCAGCTCTTCGTCTCCTGAATGGAGGTCCTCGGGATCAAATTCTGTGGCCGCCGCGCGTCCTGACCTGGGGAATGCCAGTTTCTTCTATTTGTGGTTAGGCATGGTGTTTTTGTCTTTTGATTTTTATTCTTCCAAAAATCCGTTAAGTCTGATTTTGACGATGTTTTCCTTGGATTGGATCTGGGAGGTTCAGCGTTAAGTTGCTATCACCATGGCGTCCAGACCGGAAGTCCACCTTGCCAAGTTTGAGCCATATGACATCATAAAGACACATTATTGTAGGCAGCATGAGTGATGGTCTATATGACATCATAAAGATACATTTGTCTATGTGCTGTCATATAGACATGTGCTGTCAGCATCGCGAGTCCTATGATGCCTGAGATCATAGGCCATCCTATGATGTCCTATAATGACAGACAGACAGACAGACAGACACACACACACACACACACACACACACACAGAGATTTCTTGCTTTAATAGAGTGATTACACTGTAACCAAGCAACTTTCTGACAGTTTTTCATCCATCCATCCATCCATCCATCCATCCATCCATCCATCCATCTTCTTCCGCTTAATCCCTTTCGGGCCAAAAACATGCAAGTTAGGTTAAATGGCATCAACTGAATTGTCCTTAGATATGACTGAGAGTGAATGGTTGTCTGTCTCTCTGTGTTGGCCCTGCGATGGACTGGCGATCTGTCCAGGGTGTACCCTGCCTCTCGCCCAAAGATGCTGGGATTGGCTCCAGCACCCCCATGAAATTAAAAGCTATTTAAAGAGTATAACTAAATGTACTTAAGTGATTCATTTCATGAAAATGGCACAATTTGAGTCCCTCTCACCTCTTATGGTGTATTTCATCTATCGGGTCACCAAACTTTATATTTAAACAGCTTTACATATACATTGAAATGCACCCTTTAATACAGTGTAAAAAAACTGAACTAAATTTTATCTTTTTATGAGAAATAATACAGTTTTTTCATTTGACACCACCTATTTTGTCATGTCCCTCATGGCCTTGATGAAAGTTTACTTTGAAAATACCAAATAAAACTATTTAAAAAGTCAATAAATTTTGATATCAACCTAAACATCTATTTGTGCTCTTTTGCTGGTAATGTTTATTTTTTTTTTCAAATTTAATTGTTAATTATTCATTAAAATCACAATTATTTCTGTACCTGAGTAACCCCTCAACCCCGTTACACGAATGATCCCACCCCCATAAATACAATGGTGTGATCCAGAATTCCATATACATCAGGAAGTGACATCACTGAAGTCTTTTGGACAACAGGACCACAGAGACAGGCAAGTTGCTCCCATCTTTTCCTTTATTTTAGTCATTTATCTTGTGATATTGTGGTCGTCAAACTCGATGACTCAACACCGTAACATGAAAAAAAGATAGAAAAACTATTACTTATGAAAAAGTTTTTTGTTATTTCATGAATATATGGTGATTTTGAATTTCATGCATGCCATGTGCTCTCTGTCTGGCATTCACTACATTGCGCAGCGGCCATTTTGTGCAAAAATCTCAACCCCCGTCACACTTAACCCCGTTATGTGTTTGATTGTAACGGGGTTGTGAGATTGTGATGGGTTGAGATTTTAATACTTTGGTTGTTAAGTTATCCAGTTATTTAAATTAATTATTATATTCAATCAGCATTCTTATACTGCATACATGCTGAATGTGATTTCTGTTCCATGTTAAAGATGCGAGTAAGATGGCACCAACAACAGCAGCAGAAAGGCAGAGGAAGTATCGGGAATGCCTTAAAGCTGATCCTGAAAGAAGGGAGAGATACCTGCAGAGTGAGCGTGAGAGATGGAGAAAGAATGTAGAGGCAGGGAAGAAGAAAGCAATTAATGAACTGAGTAAAAGAGAACAGCATAAGAAAAGAAAAATGTGGAGAGCAGCTTACCATAGGAGCAAGGAGAGGAAAGAAGTGCTCAAGAACTTGAGCACTCCTCCACAGAGTCCAGAACAGGGAGATCACCCAGAGCAGCCTTCACAGCCAAGATCTTCAAGGTTAGGGCAATGGGTAGTTAACAGTGTTATAGTGAAAATGTCATTTTATGTCATTTTTCACAATGTCATTTTAGAAACAGGGAGGGCAGGAGGAAAAAGGCATAACTTTCCACACCCAAATCAGCATTTATTGTTTTGTTTTGTAGGCAACGTCTGGTGGCTCGGAAAAAGTACAGAAGAGAAAAAAATAAGCTCAAGAGGCAAATAGCGGGGACTCCAGGAACTCCAGGAAAAACTTGAAAAAGAAAGAAAAAGCAAAGAAAAATACAAAAAAAGGTGCCAACGTTCAAAGAAATCTTCGGATTCACCACAGTCGAAAATAACACGACTCACTTCAAATTGCCCCGTTAACCACCAAATAAAAAAAACCTTACTTTACCGTGAATCACTCATTCAAGCTATTAGGAATAAATACAAAAAAGCCACCAAGGACAGAGAAAGGCAGCTGATTGCCAAAGTCACGACAGGGAGAATTATAAAAAAAATACAGGTTGCAAAAATTTGCAAGTGACTCCCTCGGATTTTCAAACAAGATTTTTAGACATCATGACAGTCTTCATTTTGAAAGAAAGAGGACCAGCAGGTTCACTGAAGACTTCAAAAAAAGAATCAAGGCATTCTATCTCAGGGATGATGTAAGTAGAATGACCACAGGAACCAAACAAACACTCACAAAGAACAAATTAAAAATGCAGAAGAGGTTCCTGATGGACACGATACAAAATATCCACAGAAGATTTTTGGCAGAAAACCCAGACCAGATGATATCCTATTCCCTTTTCTGTCATCTTCGCCCCTTTTGGGTTGTGAATCCAACGCTCTCTGAACGTGACACATGCATGTGTAAGTTGCATGAAAATCTCAGCTTTCTGGCAGTGAAGCTCTGTCAGTTGAAACTCATTGAGACTGCCAACATTGAAGAGTTGATAGAGAAGGTTTGCTGCAACCCATCCAGCAAGAGTTGCATGTATGGAGAGTGTGTCCATTGCAAGGACAAAACTGTCCACATCACAAGTGCATACAACAGCACCGCAAACACATCATTTACCCAGTGGGTAACAGAGGAGAAGGAGATAGACAAAAAGGGAGAAAAGCCTGTGTGCTTTAGTACCATCTGCCCCAGTAGACATAAAGGCCCTCCAGCAATATGGCAGCACCTAAATCCTGTGCTAGATTACCTTCAAGGCCAACATCCACAAGTGTCTGTGCTGCACTTTTTAAGCGACGGACCCTGTACGCAATACAAACGAGGAAACTTCTACCTTTTCACTACAGAACTGGACAGAAGAGGATTCAAGGCTGGTTCTTGGAATTTTTTCGAGGCTAGTCATGGAAAAGGAGCACCAGATGGTGTCGGGGGAGCCTTAAAAAGAGCAGCTGACATGATGGTAGCAAAGGGGCATGACATCCCAGATGCAGAAGAGTTATTCAGGGCCTTGTCTGAAACAAACACAAGTGTGAAACTGTTCTTTGTGAAAAGTGAAGATGTTGAGGAAGCAATGGAGAAAATGCCAAAGCAGATACCAGCTGTTCCTGGAACCATGAGAATTCACCAGGTCATTACTGTAGCTCCAGGAGAACTGATGGTTCGTGATGTAAGCTGCATCCTCTTCTTCCGGCTTTCAGAGAGAGCAGTCGCATTTTCACTCCTCTCCTCCTCCTGCCTCCCTGACTGATCCCAGCTTGCTTCGTCTGTGTCTGTGTCTTGCTCCTTCTCGCGGATCTCAATCCAAACGGAAAACGGGAAAAATGGAATTTCGGGCTTTAAATGCAATTGACACCACTTTCAACAGAAAATTGGGCCCGGAGGAGCCCAAATGTGTGACTCATGGGTTAATTGGATCTCATGTGTCTGTGTGATTCAATTGAAGATGCAGAAGACATCTATCTGTTTGGATATGATCACAGGATTTCTACTGTTTGGCTCCGGAGTTTCCTAGTGTATCGGAAATTAAAAAAGTTGGAAGAGCTGGTCAAAATGCGGATCCCGGTGAAGCTCCTTCAACAATTCGACCAGCGATTTTAAGCCTGTGAATTGAATTAATTGTGATGCACAGAATCGCAAGAGAGTGGAAATTACTATGCTCCAAGTGACTGTGCTCATCTGGCCTTGATTCGGCGTCCTTGGGAACTCATTCCTCCAGGTGCAGAGATTTTGCAGGAAGGTGTTTGGCTTCTCTTTAACCCAAACAATAACAACAATTGCTGTTGTTCAGCAAACTGGACTCTTCAAGGACAGCGGTATCATGTGTCTAATACAGAACTTTGCCATCTGGCATGCACGAAGAGAGATAGACTCTGGGACATGCTTATCCGTGTTTTGAATACATGAACATAACACCCATCCATTGCCAGGAGGCGCCCCTTTGTTGTGCACCAGCAACTGATACATCAACACCGCACTCATGCTGATTACATGCTGACTACACACACACTGGTCTCTCTCTTTTGTATTGTGTGATCTGTATTGGTCTGCTAATTGTGCTTAGAGGGGTTTTTTCTATGTAATCACAATTTTGCTCACAAAATACGAGCTTTATTTTGATTAACTATGTTTTTTCTCTCTGCCCATTGTGTCATTCCCTCCCCCATTCCCCTCTTTACCCTCCACTGATGACAGGCGCCTTCATGGCTGCCGTGTCATTGGAAGGCGCTTATCGAGCGCGTCCAATGTCAAGTCAAATTCCTCGTTTGTTTACACTGTAAACATGCTTGGTAATAAAGCTTTCTGATTCTGATGTGCACAACACGGAAGCAGTTTAACTGCAAGTGCTTCAACACCCAGTGTTTCAGTTTTGGCCAGAAGATAGAAACGGCTGTATCACAGACAGCCAGTGGGGGGAATCCAGAAAAAGAAATCCAGTGGGAAAGTCCAGAGCTGATTGGTAAATGGTGTATTCTCAGATATGACGATGATTTGTATCCAGGCATCATTCTAAACATACAAACAACACATGTCCAGGTCAACAGTGCATGTATCCGTGTTGGGTCGCAAATGATTCTTCTGGCCGCATCAGGATGATATTTCCTGGTACCTGTTTGATGATGTCCTTGAACTCATTCCCCCCCGTACAGAATTGTGGACAATAGCGCCATGTTGTGAAGTCTTGAAAGTAGGTGTGGAAACCGTACTCCCACAAGATGAATTCTATGAACAAAAGGCATACATTCATGCATTATATACGAGTACACACACACTGATCGCAGGCACACACTGATGCAAACCACTCTGCACATTTGGACTACAGACACAGGCACCTGATACAGACAGACACATTGAAATCGTTTAAACTGTTTGATTATAAGTGTTTTTTGTTTTTTTAAATTCACCCTTATTTGTCATCTCAACTGTACAACCAATCATGTACCGTTAGAACGAGATTGTGTTTTACCTATCTACTGTGTTAATCACACACACCCCAAGTACAGAATCAAAGGGCCGCTGCCATGCAAGGCGCCGCCACAAATTTCCCTTCTCCATTCCATTATTGCTGAGCACCAAGCTGGACGGCAGGAAGTTCCACTTTTATATCGTCTTCGGCATGACCCGGCCGGGATTTGAACCCCTGCCTCCCGGGTGTGGGGCGGATGCGCTACCAACTGAGCCACCACTCCGGTTATTAGTTCAACCAGTTCATCAAGTTTAATTGTATGTTATTGGAGCAAGGATGAGGTGACTTTTAGCACACCTCATGAGGCTCTCTTATGCCTAGACACAAACACACACACACCCACCCTCACTCACTCACACACACACACATATTATGTTACATTTGAGCAATTCACTTTACAATGTTTGTTAGTTGTTAATAGGCTGTTATGGTTGTTTTTACTTTAGATTAATAAAACTTAATTCTACTGCAATTTGTATCTGGTGTCTCTTACTGTAGGGTTACAAAATGAGATTATATATGCTAATTGGAAAGTCTATACATTGAATTTGAGAGTAAACAACTGTTTTATATGTAAAGCTTGTATTTGTCCTTTCAACCCGTTACCATCTTCAACGCCTGTATGCTTCGTCTTCACCCGTCACACCTACATTTCTATATATTATTTTCTTAAAATGTTGAAAAAATAATTTAATGTTTGCTGATTTGTTGTCTAAAATATTGAGCGCTATCAAATGATCATTGATTTCATTAGCAATTCTTAGTTAAAAACTAAATTTTTGATGAAAAATGACAAGATGCTTTCACTTATTAGTTACATTTCAGGATTTAAGAGAGTAAAAATGTGTGATTTTATGTCATTTTTATATTTAAAATTATTGAATTAGTATGGGGGACATCTGATTAATGTGAAAATATTGATTTCTTTAGAAATACATTTTATGATAATATTCAGAGAGCCTCCAAAGTGTCCATAACGGGGATGAAGAATTACAGTCACCACATCTTGAAATAATGATCAATAATAAAAGAAAACTAATGCCTGAGATGGGAAAATGCATTTTTCTGATAGTTAAATATATCCTTAATGATGTGGGATATACATACAAATAATACATTTTGGTAAAAAATGTGAAAATATCCAAGTCCAATTTTAACCATTCTCATGAAATGACTCAAGTAATAATTAGTTTTTCCTTAAAATGTTTACCCAAGTAAGAGTGAAAAGTATCCTGCAATAAAGCTAAGCATACAAGAACAGTTTTGTGAAAAAGTTACTTGTACATGTACTTGAGTAAATGTAAATCATTAACCCCCACCATTGTAGATTATTGCTATAAACACTCACATGAATGTCCTTCACTTGATCCTCTAAGGTCTACAAAATCATTGGCTGAGAGAACAGCACCACCAGCCACTTGATATAAAAAGATTCTGTCTGTAAGGGATGAACTATATCTGAAACAATCTTTTTGAACTGTGAAAAAGCACAAATCCTTCAAAAATATCAAGTTTCCTTTGATGGCAGTCTCTAAGCAATGAACGGTGGATATGTATTTGTTCAGTGTTGCTGCTGAATGACTCCTGCCTCTGATCACAGTGGGCAGGGGTACTTGGTCCATGGAGGATGTCTTCCTGTTTCATTAGCCAGCCTCCAGTATCTCTCCTTTAAAATGAAAGCTGCTGCTTTGGGCTGCCTTTGCCTGGTGAAAATGCCCTTCTTGTTTCCCACCACACGAGTGGTCCCTAGAGACACAGGATGGATCGAAAAGCACACTGTCATGCACATGGCAGAAAAATAATGTGCAGATAAATTAAATTGAGGGATGCTCAAAATATCAGTTTGTTCATGGTTTCTCTGGACCCTAAAACTATTCTTCACATCTTCAGCACAAGGGCTATTCTTGGAGGCTAGTTGGTGAAGGAGGCAATAGCATACATTAGGGGTGGTGGAAATAATCATTTGTTCAATGTATCACGATGCAGATGGGAATGACTCTGAACTAATGCACAAATGTCAAGAATTTGAATCTTAATTAACCCTCAGGGACCCTTTAACTTAAATAAATTGGTACTTTTTTTAAACATCAAAAGTTTATGCAAACAAAAATCAATAATGCTCCAGGAATGTTTGGAAAAAAAAAGGTGTTTCTGGAGCATTTCTCAACTTCCCCATCTTTTTTGGAGCATGTTGTAGGCATCAAATTCAAAATGAGTGAATATTTGCAACAAAACAGTAAAGATTACCAATTTGAACATTAAATAACTTGCCTTTGGAGTGTATTCTATTGAATATAAGTTGAAAAGTGTTTGCAAATTATTATATTCAATTCAGGAGTCTCCATGGACCATCATGTTTGCAGTCGACATTGTAATTTGTAGTGAGAGTAGGGAGCAGGTGGAAGAGAACCTAGAGAGGTGGAGGTATGCTCTGGAGAGAAGAGGAATGAAAGTCAGTAGAAGCAAGACAGAATTTGTGTGTGAAAGTGAGAGAGGCAGGTGCAATAGTAAAGATGCAAGGAGTAGAGGTAGTGAAGGTAAATGAGTTTAAATACCTGGGGTCAACCATCCAAAGCAATGGAAAATGCACAAGAGAGTTGAAGAAGAGAGTGCAGGCAGGGTGGAGGGAGACGAGTGTCAGGGGTGATTTGTGACAGAAGGATAGCAACTAGAGAGAAAGGGAAAATTTACAAGATATTAATGAGACCTGCTATAATGTATGGTTTGGAGATGGTGGCGCTGACAAAAAGACAGGAGGGGGAGCTGGAGGTGGCAAAATTGAAGATGCTAAGATTGTCATTGCAGATGACTAAGAGAGACAGGATTAGAAATGAGTATATCAGAGGACAGCTCAGGTTGAGCGGTTTGGAGACAAAGTAAGAGAGGCAAGGCTGAGATGGTTTGGACATGTGCAGAGGAGGAACAGTGGATATACTGGACAGAGGATGTTGAAGATAGAGCTGCCAGGCAGGAAGAAAAGAGGAAGATCACAGAGAAGATTCATGGATGTAGAGAAGGAGGACATGGGAGGGTTGGTTTTAACAGAGGGAGATAAAGGGATCAGGTGAGATGGAGGTAGATGATCCCACTGTGGAGAGCACTAAAGGGAGCAGCCAGAAGAAGAAGTCACTCTACATTGTGCAAAAGGTCCATTGAATCTTACATTTCTAAGATTTTTTGGTTGAAGGTGTGCTACTTACACACTGTCGATAATGCTATGGAGGGCGATAATGTACCGTGCGTAGTGCTCTTGTTTGCAGCATAAAACCATGTTATAGTGTGAAAGGAGTAAAGTTATCAGTTTTAGTATGTATTATATAAATAGTGTGTAATTTTTCATGACCGTAAGGTGCTGGGAAAAAATGGCCCTTGAAAGTGTTTGAAAAATGCTTGAATTTGACCTTGAAAAAGATGTGGAACCCTGTTGATTATGTCTGGGTGTCAATCTGGGCTTGGCCTTGGAATTGATCGTTTTTCATTATCTCTCCACCAGATGGTGCCATTTTTTGACCATATTTGGCATATGGGGGAAAAAAAACATGTATTTTCCACTAGATGGCAAGTGGTCACATCCCCCCCTTACGGCTAACCATTTGACACCTCAGGCTGTAATAATTCAACACGAAAATAATTCATTTTTTCTGTTTTTTTTTCTCATCTTAAAACATCATGGTGGTCTCATGACAAAAACCTGGCATTTAAAAGGGTTAAAATCTTTTTTTAAAAAATTAATGAATATTTGATAATCAATATTTAGGTCAAATGTTGGTGAAATAATTAGTTAAATGAAAGTAGAATATAAATTGTTTTATTAACTACCTTATTGAAAAACATTTTTTTTTTGTGCTTAGTGATATGAGTGTGAATCATATTTAAAGAAGAGTTAAAGAACAGAACAGCTGACTAGCTTGGATCTAGCCGAGCCAACTAACATACATTTTTCTCAAGAATTAATGGATTAATGCATCACTGGTGGACAGGGGTGTGGTATCAGTGGGTGACAGGATATGACCAGTCCATGAAGTACAATAAGCACAGAAACATTTGTGAATGAATGACTAAACTGCTAGCTTCAGCTAGCTGCCTTTGGTCCCGGTTATAGATATTACTACAAGAAAATAAACTAAAATAACACCTAAGAATGGCATATGGTCAAGTGTTGTAGATGAACAAGGATTCCAGTGGGGGTGAATAGAATTTGTGGAAAATAGCAATCCAAACCAGCCAGATCAACAGTTAAGCTAATGCCAAGCGGCATGTCCATCAGTCCCTCCCTGCTGATGTGAATGGCAACTGCCTAGCCAAGTTAATGCTAACAGATCAATGTAGCATCATGGCGAAATATAACAAAATAAGTCAGAATGACATGAGATATACAGTATATCGACTGTAGATTAGTGAAGCACCTAGAAACAGGGATGTCTATTAGGGTGACTAAAACCTAAAGAAAATAATATAAACCACACTTGGTAAACAAACTTCTTGTTAAGGTGTGTTCACACCAAACATGATACGGGTGGCGAATTTGCATAGTCGCGCTTTCGCTAGCTAGCTGCTAGCTTTGAGATTCTGCTGTCACCAGATAAAATTATCACCATTGCAGAGTAAACTAGTAGAAATGAAACTCACTCACTGTGAGTCAGAAAGACTGGGAACTCTTCAGCTGAATCAGGATTTGAGGTATATACCCACGGTGTTCCGGCCACGGACATCCTAGCAAGCTAGCAATGTAAACACCCATCATCTGTAAAGTGTTTGGAGCTTGAGACAACATTTTCAGGTGAGCCCCCGGTTAGATGATGTAAACCTAAGCATGACATTATTTGGGAATTTTCACAGCAGGTTTGAACACAGCTGCAGAAGTTTTAAAGACAACTTCGCCTGTCTGCATCTCATTATTCATGTCTGTTGGCGTGTTTACATTGATTTATATTATGTAATCGTACCACGCAAAAAATTCGCCTTTCACATTTGGTATGAACACACCTTAACACTGTTAGCTACATGACAGACAGCTAGGCTGGCCAATAATAGAGCAGCAGGCAGGTATCAAAGATGGCACTGGGTTGGGTTTAATATTTTATGACAAACCATTGCAAATCCAGAAGGATCAAAACAGCTAACTGGACAAAGATAAAGGGTGTGGTTTTTTTTTTAAAGGTGCGTTTTGATATTTTTCAATAATCATCTGACAAACACACACATTTCCAGAAGGTTAAAAACCTACAAAAAACACTTTTTTGAGTCAACAACTCCCTTTTATTCATGTGATGTCGTACCATTGTAATGTCATGAAATCGCAAAGTTCCAGATGAGCTCCCCAATAACATACTTCTTCCTCATTTGGTCGAACACTTTGTGGTAGCTCTGCAGGACGAAACTCTGGTACTCCTCAGTAAACATCACAGGTGGATCCTGAAGAAAGCAAATGTGGCCTTAGAATCATACACACTATAAACAGTCAGTGAATCAAATGTGTGCAAGTCTGAGTCCTCACGCTGTGAAGTCCTGGCAGTACATCAGCCCCTATACTCGCTCTGAATGATGGTTTCTGGTACTTTCCATACCAGTTCTCAAACTGTGTGTTAGCTGGAATGGGAATGACCTCCAGGTGCCTGGATCATGGTACCAGGAGAAATAACTGTTCACACAGATTACATCCACAAAGGGAGCCTATGGACAAGACAAACAAAAAAATAGGTGTTTGTCTCCCACACCATTTGCACGATTGTGCAGAAGGAGGAAGTTTTCAATTGCAATATAGGAAGCTGGCCTCGTCACCCCCAGCAGCTGCCTCGCAAACTTCCCACAGAGATGTTGTGGCATGCCAAATAGGTTTGTGACAGGTGTACAAGTTTATAGCAGGTGCCTCACATGTGAGAGATATGCTGGGTGTTTAGACACAGTTATGTCCACAATCTGGTGATAAACAAGGGTGACGAAGATGTAGCAGTTGAACTCAAGCTTTTTGATAATCAGAGAGCACACTACACATGAGCCCCGTAGCAGAGTCATCCACAGCAAGAGGAAGCCCTCATGGGGAATGCCGCTTAATATAGGGCGGTGTGATAACGCAAAAGGAAGGCGGTGGCATCACATTGCCCTATATTAAAACCTCACACAACAACCTCCCCCCCCTTTAGAAAGGACAAAAGCATACACCAAATCGATCTCACCCTAAATTTTGGAAACACAATCACCGCAAGAAGCACACCAACTAAAACAGCAAAATAGAAAGCAAAGCATAAAACATCTTAGAAATCTAAAATAGGACCATGGGTGTATTACCACACGCCCACACGGCGCAGTGGGTTTTTCTGCCACTGTTACTACTTCTCTCTTTTCTTTTATTTGAACAAACTGAAAACAGCCATGCTCCTAACTAAAACACAAAAACAGGAACTATAAAACAACACTGAGTCTGTCAGCACAGTATTCAAGCTATGGTGGGTTAGGCAGGGTGGGCCCTGGGCAGCCCTGCAGCAGACCGCGTCCCTGGAGGCGGCAGGCCCCGGGGCGAGGACCGATCTTCAGGACGCAGAAGGCCTGGATCCTCAAACCACCTTCACCGATTCCCGTCCAGCCTCGCCACCCAGAGCGTCCTCCTGGACATGCTGCAGCTGGTTAGCGTGCCTCATTGAACCATCAGACAACTGGAAGCACGCTGCTCCCAACTTCGCCACTATTCTCAGGTGTGCTCGATGTTTCGCCGACTGCTGTCAGGTCCAACTTCGCCTTGGTCTTTCGTCAACCTGAACCCGAACCCAGTCCATGACCTGAAGTGGGGACCTTACTCGGCCTGACATGCTGCTGAGCATGCGGTAACTCACGCTCTAATATGGTCATGCCCTGCCCTCTTCTGCTAGCAAGGCAGTGGTTACTGTCGTGGCAGCAGACCCCTCACCCAACTGCGGCTGAGTACTAAAGGTGTCCAGTACTTTCATGGTGTCGCTCGTTGGAACAGGCGTCCCACTCTCACACTTGGCCTCCCTTTCTACCTCCCACTGAGCACGGGCACTGAAACTGTCCCGTTCTGACACTGAGCTGGAACTGGGCAGCTTGATGTCAGGGCTGTTTGTCAGCTCTTTGTCCCAAACCGCCACATCCTCAGTCACCGGAACCTGCGAGCCCCAGCGACCACAACCAGACCATTCATTCTCAGCGTTGTCTCTGATGGCGAAACCCAGTCCGGAGAATAGGTTACACCCCATGATGTTATCGCCGCATGCTGCCACTTGGAACATGAAGTCGTGCGCCGCTTCAGACTTGTAGCGAACAGTCAGTTCCTCAGTCCTGGTATTATACAGTCCGTTACCACCATAACCATACAACGGCGCTGGGTTACTCTAATCCTGTGGTAGGGGAAAAACTCTTCACCATGGCCCAATTCAACATCGACCGCACTGCCACTGTGTCAAGCAGTAATGGAATATCAACACCGTCCAATTCCACCGTACAACACGAATACCCGTTGGTGTTGGGACTCACCGAATGGATGGATGTTGCGGGCAGGCGAGGTGATTTCTTCAGTGGGCTCTCCGGCTCAGATAAACAGCACACCCTGGCGTAATGATCAAGCGCTCACACTTGTTGCAATCGTTTCCTTCTTGCCGGGCACACTCTCACTTTGTAACGGTGCGTCGAGGACCCACAACCCCTGCAAACGGGGTTTCCCGGGGCAGACCTTCGGCTAGTAGCCCTGGCCTCATAGTCTTCGTTCATGCTATCTTCTTCATCCGGGTCCATAACAATAGCTGAGACAGCGGCTCCAGCGGCTTCTGTGACTGGCGCCAGTTAGCTCTGAACCTAGCTTATTGGTGGCCTCCAACTGGAGAGGCTAGCTTCGACAGCCCCAGCTAACATCAAGTCATAGGCGCCACTATAGCCTAGCACATAGCCCAGCATTGCACGTGTGCTCAGCCAATTGGTCTCACACCATCTCGTCTTCCAGCAGCCCAAAACGGCACTCGCTAGCTAGCTGCCTAAAGTCAGCGACGTATTGATGAACTGGCTCACCGACAGGTTGGCTGGCGTCTCTGGGGAAAGCAAATTCTCCGTATCGTCACGCTGTCCGTGGTAGTGAACTGGTTACCTAGCAGCTCCACGACATCCTCAAATGAGTCAGATGCGCTGAGCGTCCGCAGAATCTTCTGGCCCTCCAATACCCAGGCTTACCCTATCAAGCTTCCCGAGGTTCCAGTGCTGTGATGTATGTTTGGAAAGCCTCTAACCAGCGAGGCCATAGCACCGGTGGCTTGCTGGAAGCTCAAGGAGGGCCAGAGTGGTGTAACGCATACCTCCATACGTTAATCCTCAGTCGCCAAATTTTATGTCCACAAACCTGGTGATAAACAAGGCTGACAAAGATGTAGCGCTGAACTCGGCTTTATTAATAATAGAGAACACACTACACATGAGACATTGTAGCGGAGTCATCCAGGGCAAGAGGAAGCCCTCATGGTGGATGCCCCTTAATATAGGGGGGGGTGATGACGCAACAGGAAGGCGGCGTCATGACGCAACAGGAAGGCAGCATCATCACACTGCACTTCACATTAAAACCCCACACAACAGACCCTAGTGTGGACACAAAGAAAACAGCACTGACAGATAGTACAGCAGATACTACTGATGCTGAAAATCACTGAGGGTCATCATTCTACAGTAACAGGACTGTGGTGTGGTTCACAAAATCAAAAACTAGAAGTCAAGAGCTGATACAAGGCATAAAATTGAATTATTTAGCAACATAATGGTAATAAATTATTATATAAATTGTCATATTTTCAATTGGTCATGTAATTAAGAATTTATTTTACAGTTTCATCATATTATTGATATACATATTAAAAATAGAAGTAATTTAGTTATTTTATGTTGACTTGATTTAACTACTGTTTACTTGGTGACTTTACCATGAGTTAAAAGTCTTATTTTTATTTTTAATTTGGTGAAAATGCAACAACAAAAAAGACAAAAATAAACTTCCATCAGTGTCAAAAAATGTCAGCAAAGAAAAAAAGTCTCAACTCCTGATGTCATGGTTGCTAGGCAACATGGTAGCGCATGGTCACTCAAACATATGTCATCCAACGACAGGACCATCTGGTTTAACAACACTTGAGCTACGTTCCAATCCACAATGTACTTCAACTGCATTCCCTACTCTATGCTCCATTCTCAAGGAATATCAGTGAAGTTAACTGTCCTTCACAAAATTTCTCCATCTGAAACACCCTGTAACTGTCAGCCCCTCTCTCCGTGAGTTACCATGGTAACCATGGACACGTACTGATACTATGGTGGATAATTTATATTTCTTAAATAAAATATTAATACAAATATATTTTTATTACTATCAGTTGATATAAACAATAACTAACATCAATTTAGCTTGCTAATAACATTAGCAACAATGGTTTGTTTTACTCGTATTCGAGGTGCAATGGTTTATGGGTAATCTTCTCATCAACTTCGGGTGAAGCGATGTACCGTTGTTCACTTCTTCCCACCTTGGTTCTCAGTTCCCTTTGAACTGAACACCGTTCACTCCCCTCGGTTTGGAATCTCACTTAATATGGCAGAATATCCTGTGCAGTCCACTTCAGAGTACACTATTGGGCGATTGGAATGCACCTCTGGACTCGGCCTAAACGTCCTTTGAAGGGTGTGGTTTCTGTGGGCCACGGTCTACGAGGCTGTAACCCCTGAAC
Organism: Pholidichthys leucotaenia; assembly: GCA_020510985.1. Taxonomy (NCBI): domain Eukaryota; kingdom Metazoa; phylum Chordata; class Actinopteri; order Cichliformes; family Pholidichthyidae; genus Pholidichthys; species Pholidichthys leucotaenia. The sequence continues at coordinate 218,105,933 of CM035839.1, forward strand.
TGAGACACAGCTACAGTCAGATCCAAATACTTATGGATCTGACTGTAGTTACTGTAAAGGACGATTCTGCAGCAGTCTGTTTTAAGCACAAGTGATCCCAGAATGTACTGGATTGTGAAACTAAAAAGCTACTGAAACTAGCCCGCAGGCTACAGAGACTCACCCCTTTATCCGTGGCAAAGTTGCTGTTTGTGACATAGGTGACAGGTCGGGTGGAGTCCAGAGCTCTGGTGTGTTCTATCAGAGTCCTGTAGGAAAAAAAACAGAAACAAAAATGTAGTCAAGGACCAGGAATGTAAATCTACTGTTTGTTTAGTTTATTTGTGGCCACCTTTAGTCATTTATCAGAAAAAATGGGTACAGTGTAACATTATTAGCTAAAAAAGGCTACCTTCTTTAATTAATAATAAGAACCTTATATAGTCCACTGACAATAACTGCAAAATCTGACAAACATGGTTGATGTTGTGCCAGTAATACACATTTTTTTTTTTTTGTTACTTATTTGTACCCGTAGGTAGATTTGGTTTGCAGTCTGGTGACAAGCCACCGGCTGCTGGTCGCTGCGTGCGCGAGTGCCCTAAACCTAAGCATTGATTATTAAAAAACCTAAACATTGATTATTAAAATGACTTTGTTTTCCATTAACGCTTTGTCTTCAAGGCACAAGGAAAGAAAAGCAGACTGGAAAATAAAGAGTCAGACCACACATAGTTGCCAGTTCTGTGGCTTTTCCGCAATTTTTTTTTCTCTCTTTTGAAGCTGCTTGTATTATGCTTGTTTTCACATACTGACATACTGGCTGCCTAACAGAATTTGGCAACACTGCCAGTAGAAATTAAACTTAATGCAGATATACAACAAAGCTGTGAGCCACAGCAGTCACCCAGTCCAGAACAGAGGAGGAAAAATGCATCCAACTATGGCTCGGACTTCTTAAACTTTATCCAAACAGCAGTAGCACAGTCAGAGAAGAAAGCTTCATCACACACGCACACACACACTTAGATTTAGAGTACCTGGTGTATTACATACAACTAAAATCTAAAATTTGATTAACGACTATAACAGTTTCCAAGGTCAGCCGTGTGGTGCCCTTTTTTTGTACCAAAGTCACTGGTTATATCTATATCCAGCACTCACTTGAAATAAAATTCAGCAGGAGGCATCTCTGAGGCCGGCTCATTGGCTACTGACCACATGACCACAGAGGGGTGGTTCTTGTCCCGTCGTACGAGCTCATCCATGACTTCTAGGTGGTGGGTTAGAGACATGTTTCCAAAACTGCGACTGTAAGGACAAATGCACACAGGAAACATCTCACACACCGAGTGATAGACTAAAAACAAACCAGATCCATCACTTTAGGTTCCAAAGCGGCGAACAAGACAAACACAACAGACAGGATTCACTTCTGTTTTCTTTTAATGAAACAATTGAGAGCCTGACTTCATGACACTTTTTTTCCCCACGTGCTTAAGCTTAAAGTGTTCCACAGTAAATGTAATGGTTAGTGTCATCATGGCAGCATGGTGGTATAGTGGTTACCACTATTGCCTCACATTAAGAAGGTCATGAGCAAGACACTGAGAACATATGAACAATACGTGACGTGCTACCGCACAGAAAAACTCCACCATTGATCTTTGTTATGGATCAGTGCATGCTGCTTACACATCACTGTCCTTGCCTTCATTCAAGGTTATCATATCACAACAGTGTGTACTTAATGCCCCTGTACACGCCTCCTTTCAGGCGACTCCCACGCCAGGAGAAACTAGTAAGATGTTGGTCAGAAGACAGCATTTCATCTCTCCAGGCTTGCCTGAACAGTACAGACTGGTGGTGTTTTTATGATTCATGTGATGACCGTATTCTGTATCATCATATCACCTTCTGTGTGGACTCCACAATTTTTTGATTATTCTCTTGTAAATTTGCTACTTTTTCTCGTAAATTTGCAACACTTGTCTGGCTGCGGATTAAATTTTTAATTTATGTAAATAAATTGTAATTTGCAACTTTTTGAATTTTTAATTGGCATCTTATATCATGTTTTTTCCACCTTTATTCTTGCAAATTTGTACCTAATTTACATTTATACCTTTCGCTAAACATGTGAATACCCCCCATCCCCCTGTTTGAAAAATGACAAATCGCCCACTGCATAACAGGACAGTAAATGAACACATACAGAGAGAAAAATATTTAAAAAATAAAAATTACATGGAGAAGGCCACATGACTTGGGTTATTCTTTGGTTAATGGCCCAGTCCTACCCCAAACACTCAAACACACCCAAAGAGAACGGTGACACTCACACGTCACTGATGCCCACCCCGGGACATTCGTCTATGACCACGATACCGTGGCGGTCACACATCTGTAAGATCTCCTCAGCGTACGGGTAGTGGCTGGTACGAAATGAGTTGGCCCCCAACCACTTCAGTAAGTTGAAGTCTTTAACAATCAGGGGCCAGTCGAAGCCTTTACCTCGGATCTACAACACAGGGTTGCACAGAAGAGAGGATCCAATACAGTGAATTAGAGCTACTTTTTAAAAACACAATTGTCCCATCGGTGTCTCATCTTTGTGAAGGTTTTATCAGAAGTGTCCTCTGAAGAAACTTTGCTTCCTTCTAGTGGTACTCACATCAGAGTCCTCATGTTTATTGACCCCGTGGAAATAGAAGGGCTTGTTGTTGATGAGGAACTGAGTGCTGCTAACGCTAACCGTACGAATGCCGACAGGTAAAGCGTAGACATCCTCACATGTTGAGCTCTCATCAGCTACCATTAGGCAAACCTGGGTGTTGAAGTGTAAATGTCACAAACATGTTCATATTCTTACATTTTTCTGCAGAAACTTGCAAGAAACACATTTTATCCTCATACTAACAAAGAATCATGTTAACACACCTGCCATGACAGATTCATAAACTGCAGAATATCACTTTGATATGCATGTAGTCATGTTGTCTTACCTCCATAGAGTAAAGGTAACCTGGGTTCTCATGCATCAAATATGGCCACCACAGCTTCACGTCCGTCACGCTGAGTACTCCTGATGGTTCTCTGGAGGAGGCTACACAGTGGCCGTCTTTGTCCATCAGAGAAACCTTCAGGGTGGCTGTGGCAGCACCTCGGACTGACACTTGGTAGGTGACAAACCCTAAAATCCACAGGAAAATTTTTTCAGTTACACAATTTTAGTTTGATGACGATTCTCAGTCATTCAGGTAAGTAAGTGTACTGTATGAAAACTCAGTCGTCAGCTGGATTCAAGCATTTTTTACTTCTGAAACGTTTCACCATTCATCCAAAATTACAGCAGAAACGTTTCAGAAGTAAAAAAAAAAATACTTTAATCCAGTTGACTGAGCTTTCATAAGGTATACATAATTTTGGGTTTCTGAATCTTTGATCTGGATGACAGTCACATCTGTGTTTTCAAATTACAGACGGCAGTATTATGCAGAAAAGTTGGAACATCTAATCAAATATTTACTTCTTTGTTAAAAAAATATTAAAATATCGATATTTGACCTTCTTTCAAATTATATTTATAGAAAAAGGGGATGTAACTAAATCAAATATGAAAACAGCAATTTCCCTAAATTAACAAAAGCAAAGAACAACCACATTCTTTAATACTTAAAATTAGGGATGCACACATAGAGTAGATCAGTTTAACATCATTCTTGGTCAATATTCACCTTATTGACTGGCATCAGCCTGTTAGTAAATAAGACATCGGCAGTGACTAATACGTTTGACATGCATAGATGAAAGCAAAAACTAAAAACAATCATTATCTGATATCAGCCATTGGCCAACTTATTTTAAACATCAATATCAATACTGGCCCAAAATTTCACAATTGCTGCTTTCTGACCTAAAACGCCCAGATTTAGACTGGGTTGCACCACATTAGGTGCAAATGTGTAGAACATAATTATAGATCATTGTGGTGGAGACTGTCCTGTTTAAGCATCATACATTTAGTTCGAATCCTAGCGGGTTCATGGGAGTTTGCCCAACCAGTCCACATGTGTTTTGTGGACTTGGAGAAAGCATCTGACTACATCTCTTGTGGTTTTTTGTGGGGGGTGCTTTGGGAGTATGGGGTATCAAACTTGTTGCTACAAGCTATTCGGTCCCTATACGACCATTGTGAGAGTTTGGTTCGTATTGCCAACACTCAGTTGGACTTGTTTCCAGTGAGAGTTGGACTCCGTCAGGGCTGCCCTTTGTCACCAATCATGTTCATAATTTTTATGGACAGGATTTCTAGGCATAGCCAGGGACTGGAGGGTGTCATGCTTGGTGACCACAGGATCTCATCTCTGCTATTTGCAGATGATGTCATCTTATTGGCTTCATCCAGCAATGACCTACAGGTATTGCTGCGATAGTTTGCTACTGAGTGCGAAGCGGCTGGGATGAGAGTCAGTATCTTTGCTTTGACAAGAATATAGAACTTAGTTGACCTCAGTAAACCAGCTGACAAATAAATGAGAAACTGAAAGATAAATCCAAAATGGGAACATCAATTCAGTTCAGTGGCATAAAAATTCTACAGAAACAAAACAGCTGTCCATTAGACAACTTTAACCTAGTATGTAATAGTAATATAGCCGTGGACAAAATTGTTGGTACCCCTCTGTTAATGAAAGAAAAACCCACAATGGTCACAGAAATAACTCGAATCTGACAAAAGTGGTAATAAATAAAAATTCTATGAAAATTAACCAATGAAAATCAGACAATGCTTTTGAATTGTGGTTCAACAGAATTACTTTAAACAACAAACTCGTGAAACAGGCCAGGACAAAAATGATGGTACCCCTAGAAAAGATTGAAAATAATGTGACCATAGGGGCATGTTCAACCAAGATGTGTCCTCTAATTAACATCACAGGTGTCTATAAACTTGTAATCAAGTCAGTCGGCCTATTTAAAGGGTGACAAGTAGTCACTGTGCTGTTTGGTGACATGGTGTGTATCACACTAAACATGGACCAGAGGAAGCAAAGGAGAGAGTTGTCTCAGGAGATTAGAAAGAAAATTATAGACAAGCATGTTAAAGGTAAAGGCTATAAGACCATCTCCAAGCAGCTTGATGTTCCTGTGATTACAGTTGCACATATTATTCAGAAATTTAAGATCCACGGGACTATAGCCAACCTCCCTGGACGTGGCCGCAGGAGGAGACGGATAATACGAATGGTAACAAAAGAGCCCAGAACAACCTCTAACAACATTCATGGTGAACTCCAAGGTGTCATCAGTGTCAGATCGCACCATCCGTCGTTGTTTGAGCCAAAGTGGACTTCATGGGAGACGACCAAGGAGGACACCACTGTTGAAAACAAATCATAAAAAAGCCAGACTGGAATTTGCCAAACTGCATGTTGACAAGCCACAAAGCTTCTGGGAGAATGTCCTATGGACAGACGAGACAAAACTGCAACTTTTTGGCAAGGCACATCAGCTCTATGTTCACAGACGCAAAAATGAAGCATACCAAGAAAAGAACACTGTCCCTACTGTGAAACATGGAGGAGGTTCTGTTATGTTCTGGGGCTGCTTTGCTGCATCTGGCACAGGGAGTCTTGAATCTGTGCAGGGTACAATGAAACCTGAGACAACTGGAGCAGTTTGCTCATGAGGATTGGGCCAAAATACCTGCTGAGAGGTGCAGAAGTCTCATTGACAGTTACAGAAATCGTTTGATTGCAGTGATTGCCTCAAAAGGTTGTGCAACAAAATATTAAGTTAAGGGTACCATCATTTTTGTCCAGGCCTGTTTCATGAGTTTGTTTTTTAAAATAATTCTGTTGAACCACAATTCAAAAGCATTGTCTGATTTTCATTGGTTAATTTTCATAGAATTTTTATTTATTACCACTTTTATCAGATTCAAGTTATTTCTGTGACCATTGTGGGTTTTAATTTCATTAACAGAGGGGTACCAACAATTTTGTCCACGTGTGTCATGTCAGCTCAGTGTCAGTAATGATATCATATCATTGTGTAATTTCCCCAGATTTTTTTGCCCTGTTCCAATATACGCATGCATATCCGTCACAAATTTACCAGAAAAAAGTTAAAAATGTCCAAGAATGTTTACAACAAAAAACCTCACTAATTGCATAGAAAATGGGAAAAACTAAAACATTTATACTAATCTGCAGCTTTTGTTCTTTAAATTTTTGACTTCATTCTTGTGAATTTATAATTATTTTTGTAGAAATGTACCATTTTTCTCCTGCATTCATTATGTTTTTCACACAAAATTGTAACTTTCTTCTCACACATTTTCTATTTTACTTGTAAATTGGCCTCCTTGGTCATATTTTACAGCTTTATTCTTGCTAATTTATACCTCATTTACATTTATAGGCTTTACCTTAAACTAAATTTGTGAGTCCACCACCACTACCATCCCCCTTGTTAAAAAATAATGAATCACCTGAGAACAAACAAGGGTTTCAGAAAGAGACTGCACAAGTTTGATTTTCATGGAAGGAAAGCAGGGAAAAAGCAGGGGAAGACTAAAGTTCATAGTCTTGCCCTAATGCAAAAGCATATGAATGTTATCATATATCCCACTTTACTCTTAGCAAATGTTTTGGTGCTTGTGAGGATTTGAAATTCTGTGATTTACCCATGTTATCTGAGAAGTCTGTCACAACTGTGATATCATCCACATATGCCTTGGGAGTGGTGTACACCAGTACAGACCGATGTATCCCAGCATAGTTGAAGAAGTCAAAGTTGATCTTTTGGATGAAATAACCATCAGGATACCTGCAAACAGGCACATTCTCACCATGAGCTAGAGTAAATACTGAGGGTTGTGTAAAACATCACTTGAGGTGTAAGTCGTGAAAATACCTGAAATGTAAATGGAAGTTTAACTGCTGACAGGAATTGGAGTCATGTCTTTATTGGAAGTACTAAAAGCATTTACAGTGCAATAATGACTGCACCTAAACAGTCAGTAAGGTTAAAGGTCAAGTATTTTCTGTTTATAAATTGACACAATGTAAAGCAATACCCATGCAGAAGATTCAGTGGCCCTTCTCTTGGTCACAGATAATGTAATTAAACATCTTTTTCCAATTAACCTTTTTATCCCTTGAAACCAAGTCATATAGGAGATCTTTGGGAAGTTATTGGGATGCAACTGTTATAAGTATACAAGTGTACAATACAGTCCCTCCAGGATTTCGCAATGTTGTGATCGCACCAATTCACGCGAAATCAGCCAATCAGTGCAACTATTGCGAGACCTTGCAACTTTGTCCAATCACTGCAACTTTCCCGCAAATCAAATTTTGTCTCCAACGCGCTGAAACGCTCAGTCTAACCAATCAAATGCATCACTGCACCGCGTTCACTTCCATGTTTACAGTGAGTAGTGAGTTTATAGTTCACAGTGAGTAACGGAACACATCAGCAAACAGAGTGTGTGACTTAAAAAAAACACTCACCCGCGAGGTTTTCAACACTGTCCCTTCCTCCATCTCCCCCAGCCTACCCGTAGATGCCTCGCCACGTCTCCATCCTGACCGTGTGTACGAAGCGCTGGGTTTAAGTTGAAAAACATGCGCCTGCTCAAAAGCAACCCATCGCGGGAGCGCGCATGAGGAGAGTACACTACACTACAGCAGGTGTTTGAACATTGATACATCTTTAGAGGTAAAATAATTACTACATCTGGTCAATGCGCTTTAAAACTGTTAATCTCCGGTGTGGACAGACAAATGCACCCACCCATCTCCCCTCTGCCGTTCCACTGTAAATGAAAGATGTGTGTGTGTGAAGACCGACATGCAGCAGACAGACAGGTAGGCGTGGAAAAAGACAGAGTATTCTCTGTATTTTTATTTTTTTTTTCAGAAAGACACAGACTCCAGTAGCCAATACAGTGCAAGAGAATAAATTATTTACTTCTTCCTCTCGGTACAGAGTGGTTGGGGACCGTAGGGAGTTTTCAAATGAAGGTGCTGCCAGTAATTTCCAAATCTTTACTCTTTAACATGCACTCAATGTAATTTAGCTGTTGTAATGGATATTGTGTTAATGTTTGTATTTGCTGTTGCACAAGAGTTTTTCTGTATAGTAGAAGTTTCTGCTTAATTTACAAATCACTATAATAGGAAATATTTGACAATCCTGAGCTTTTCTTGTATTGTTATATAGAATATCACTGCAGTAAACTGGAAAAAAGCATCTGCTTTAAAATTTGGAATTCTTCCCACAACTTTTAGTGCAAAAACACTAAAAATATCACAACTTTTATCGCAACTTTTTAAAAAAAAAAAGCTCCTGTGAATTCAGGCCTTTTGGCCCGCAACAATCATAAAAACATCCCGCGAAATCCTGGAGGGACTGAAAATCCCTGGCAAAAAATATATATGGAATCCCCACTTCTGGAGGATGTTCATCAGCTGTTTTATTTTGAAGAATATTTTTTTTACCTCACAGATATGACACAAAACTGATTTTTATTTAACAGTTATACATCGGGTAACTCCTTTTCTATTACGCTGTGTTTATCTATTGGTTAGGTTGTCTATGTCACGCTGCTGTTACACTGTAATTTCCCAGTTTGGGATCAATAAACTACACCTATCTCTCTCTCTCTCTGTCTATCCCGACTTTGCAAAACATACCTAAATTGCACTGGTGTATGTAATGGCTTTTCTAGATCAAGTAGAGGAAAAATATGGAGTTACTCAATCACAAGTAAAAAAATGTAATCATCTTGTACTTTTCATTGATAAAATAAATGTTATGGTTCGAGCGCCGATCTCGTCCGCACTCGAGCCATGCACCATTCCCGGCCATCTGACGGCTGTGTGCCCCTTTTGCTCTCCAAGCTTTTATTGTGACAGTGCTCGGAGGGGCTTCCGGCTGTCAGAGCTGTCAGCTGAGTCACATTTCGTCTCATCAGCTGCTCCTTACTTAAGAGGGCAGTTGGGAGCGAAATGTGCGGCAGTCTCGTCAAGAACCCTCCCATGGTCAGACGTTATTGGAGCATCCCTCTGTTCATTCGTTGACCATTCTCCTTCGTGACTGTAAGTGTGTTACCTTATGTTCCCATTATTCCCTGTCTTTGATTGTTATATTGTCACAGTGTGTTTTAGCCCCCCATGGCTCGTTATTTTGTTCCTTTTCTGTTCTCTTAATAAACTGTGCAAACTCACTGGCGATTTGTGGCGTCTTATGATGGCTCGCGAGGGCCATCCCTGACAATAAATAGTACCTGCACGTGTAAATATGCAAATTAGTCTGCAGTTAAAACAGAGTCCTTGCAGCTGCTTCACCTGGCAGATTGACAGGAAACATGGCCCCAACAGGCAGTGTTGTAGTCAAGTCCAGACCAAGGTCAGAGTATAGAAAGACCAAGGACCGTATTACAGTGGCGCAATCAGTTGTCAGAGGTGCAGAGTGCGTGTATGGCATTACCAAGTTCATTTCGCCATCACTGCAGCACAAAAACTAATGTTCCGCTGGGCGCAAAGTGCAAAGAGGCTGCCCTAATGCTCTTAACTATTCAGAGGTGTGTTTGGGGTGTAACGTAAAATAAACCAATCACTGTCTTTGCTCTCATTCCCTTTAATAAACAGGATCGAGAGATCAAAGGTTTAATACTAATATGACAGCATTTAAAAGGGAGGACAAATCCATTTTGCACTGAGGACAATGCAGGCTCGTTCACAAAGTGAAACTGCATTTAAGGGCAAGGAGCTTGTTTACCTCCTCCACAGCCTTGCTTGCACTGGGAGACCTGATCATAATTACGTACAGATGAGAGCTGTCAGCTACAATTCAGAGATTATGCCAGTCTTTCTCTTTGTTCATGATTTTGAGTTATGAAATTTCCTTCAGTTATATTATCAATCATGCAAACTTCTCTTTTAATATGAGAAAGACAAGCTGCTCATCTCAACCGAGGTCCATAATTGTTGTTTTAATTCAAAACAACTGTTGGGATATTTTCATTTTGATTTATTCTGTTAAAAGAATGACAGTGAATGAGGTAAAAAAAATTTAAAAACTGTCATCATTGGATAATGATGAATGTTTTGTGCGCACCTGTTGGCTCTTCTCTGGGGTTGTGGGGACAGTTGTTTTCCCCATTTTCCTGCTGCAATCCACCTTATTCCTGGGGGTGCCGCTGTAGGAACGATTATGGACGGAACTTCCAGTTTCGGCTCCAGTAGTGTTAAATCAGTCAATTAGAGGGGAGTAGCAGTGGTATTTAAAATAGCGTTTTTAAAAGTTTTTCAAATTCATTTTAATGTATAGTCCACATATGTGTTTTCCACTCAAGTGGCAGTTAGTTTCAGCTCTTCTAGTTTTTGTATTTTTTGAATATTTTGGTGCAGTTTTGGTACTTGTTGCTGGTGTTCGGGGTTGTGCCAGATTGGATAAATGGAGGCTTCTCATCACACGGTGACAGACGGCATCCAAGCACAATGTTGTGGCGTACGTCTTCTCTAAGGTAAATTTGATTATGTCCAACATATTTTAACAAAATGCAGCCGACTTTATTGCAGTGGAGATGTGCTGGTGTGAATGCCCACCATGTCATTATAAGTACAGGCAACAAGAAGTCATAAAGCATGATTCTTTCTTTGTTTGGTAGCGGCAAAGTCCCAGGAAAGCCCCCATGAGTGTCTGATGTCATTGGAAAGCTTAGAAATCGTACTTTCTAAAAATACCTGTGTTTTTGCAGAAGACGTAATTCACGACCAATCGAACGTGAGTTTTCAACCTAGCTAAAATATAAACAAATCGACTTTTTCTGGGTCAGTTTTTGCACACTACCTACAAATTAAATATTATTTTGAAGGTCTTTCAATACAGAAAATGGAAATAACGTTACATCAGTTTTGAAAATGTCCTCAAAGTGACTCATTTTACAAGCAAAAGTCATTTGTTTACATCATTAGCATCTTAGCAGCGGTGCTAACTAACGGAGCTACTGTGTACGAGGCCTGTTTTTAAGGTCATCTTTCCATCCCTCGATAGTCGTTCGAAGTGACATGATTGTTACTGTTTTGAGGTGCAAAAGGCCGTGTTCCCGCATTTCTGATGCCGAAGTCATTGTTTTTTTAACAAGGAAAAGTGTCCTGTTTCAGTGACAACCATATGTTCTAAACTAGTACCGGAAGTTGCTACCATAATTCACACAAGGCATCATGAGGCCGAAGAATAAGGTGGATACTGTAACTTTTGCCTTTGTCTGACTAATAAAGGACTATCTTATCTCGTTTTGGATGTGGGAGACTCTGATCTTGATGAGGTCTTTTTTTTTTTTTTTTTTTTTTTTTTTTTTGTTACTTATTTGTACCCGTAGGTAGATTTGGTTTGCAGTCTGGTGACAAGCCACCGGCTGCTGGTCGCTGCGTGCGTGAGCGCCCTAAACCTACATGTTTTTGGTATGCGGGAGGAAACCGGAGAAATCCCGGAGTAAACCCACGCAACACGGGGAGAACATGCAAACTCCACACAGCTCACTGTTGGTCGGGGGCTGGGATCGAACCCACGATCTCATGATCCCCGCGATCCCCCGGCCGAGGGTAAAACTGTGCTGCCACAGTGCTAAACCACTGCGCCACCGTGCAGCCCCGGTCTTGACTACAACACTGCAAACAAGACAGCTGTCAGCGAGACCAAAGGAAAAGAATATTAAAAATTCTTCAAGAAAGTAATTCATCATGAAGTGTGGCAAAAGATGTTGGTTGTTCCTGCTCAGCTGTGTCTAAAATTTAGAGCATCTCAAAGCTATGTGCCTTAAAAACAGAATATTTTTCACAAGAGAAATGAAAAACAAATGGGCAGAAATAGGAGTCAGTGTCTGTGAAAACACAAGGAAGCAATCAGCTGAGGGAAATGGGATTTACAGACAAAAAAGACAAATATAAACCATCACTAACACCTAAACAGAAGAAAACAAGGTTACAGCGGGCTAAAGAAAAACAGTCGTGGACTGTGGATGATTGGATGAAAGTGACAGTCAATGATAATTCACAAATATGCATTCTGCAGGGAGATGAGGCTGGAAATTTTGTTTGGTACCATTCCATTAAAACATAAGTAGCTCAACTAGAAAACTAAAAAAAAGCTGTGTTCCGATTTGTTAAAAATCAAACACTACAGCTTCAGTAAACCTGTGCTGTCACGTCACTGAGCGCAATCAAGAATGTAAACAGATCACATCTTGCCTGTAATGTCACTATGCAAATTAAGTGTCCCTTAGAGCTTCACTGAGGAAAAGAAAATCATGAACTTTTAGTGATAACAAATTTTGGGAACCACTACCAATAATAATGAGCAAATGGATGTACATCAAAGCTTAACAATGCATATTAAACCCCTAACTGGGGGGCACGCTTTTCTGAGGGCTGATGATGTGATGCAAGAGTGTTTGCTGGAGGCAGGAGAGAGAAAGAGAAAGACCCTAATCAGCTACCCACAGGCCTGCTCACAGGAACACAAACAAGATAATTAATTAAAACAAAGTAACAAAGGAAAAACCTACCTTGTGCGGTCATCCATGTGTTGGATGATGCCTGGAGGAAGAGTCTCCAGAGTTAACGTGTTGTTAACGGTGATGGTGATCCTGCATAGCATAGTTGGATTCTTGCGGATTAAACTGCCGATCTCGGCCTCAAAAGGAAGATGGCCGCCTTCATGCTGGGCCACTTTCTCCCCATTCACCCACTGCAAGACAAGACTGGTTATAGTTTGCTGATATAAAAGATGGCTAGAAATGTAAAAACACCATGGGTATTATACAGTGGTGTGAAAAAGTGTTTGCCCCCTTCTTGATTTCTCATTTTTTTGTATGTTTGTCACACTTAAATGTTTCAGATCATCAAACAAATTTAAATATTAGACAAAGATAACAAAAAGTAAACACAAAATGCAGTTTTTAAATAAAGGTGTTTATTATTAAGGGGAAAAAAAATCCAAACCTACATGGTCCTGTGTGAAAAAGTGATTGCCCCTAAACCTAATAACTGGTTGGGCCACCCTTAGCAGTAACAACTGCAATCAAGCATTTGTGATAACTGGCAACGAGTCTTTTACAGCGCTGTGGAGGGATTTTGGCCCACTCATCTTTGCAGAATTGTTGTAATTCAGCCACAATGGAGGGTTTCCAGCATGAACCTCCTTTTTAAGGTCATGCTACATCATCTCAATCGGATTCAGGTCAGGACTTTGACTAGGCCACTCCAAAGTCTTTATTTTGTTTTTCTTAAGCCATTCAAAGGTGGACTTGCTGGTGTGTTTTGGATCACTGTCCTGCAACAGAGCCCAAGTGCGCTTCAGCTTGAGGTCACGAACAGATGGCCAGACATTTTTCTTCAGAATTTTTTGGTAGACAGCAGAATTCATGGTTCCATTTACCACAGCAAGTCTTCCAGGTCCTGAAGCAGCAAAACAGCCCCAGACCATCACACTACCACCACCATAGTTTACTGTTGGTATGATGTTCCTTTTCAGAAATGCTGTATTACTTTTATGTTGGATGTAATGGGGCACACACCTTCCAAAAAGTTCAACTTTTGTCTCGTCAGTCTACAGAGTATTTTATCAAAAGTCTTGGGCATCATCAAGATGTTTTCTGGCAAAACTGAGATGAGCCTTTATGTTCTTTTTGCTCAGAAGTGGTTTTCGTCTTGGAACTCTGCCATGCAGGCCATTTCTGCCCACAATGCCCAGTCTCTTTCTGAGGGTGGAATCATGAACACTGACCTTAACTGAGGCAAGTGAGGCCTGCAGTTCTTTGGATGTTGTTGTGGGGTCTTTTGTGACCTCTTGGATGAGTCGCCGCTGCACTCTTGGGGTAATTTTGATCAGCCGGCCACTCCTGGGAAGGTTCACCACTGTTCCATATTTTTGCTATTTGTGGATAATGGCTCTCACTGTGGTTTGCTGGAGCCCCAAAGCTTTAGAAATGGCTTTATAACCTTTTTCAGACTGATACATCTCAATTACTTTGTTTCTCATTTGTTCCTGAATTTCTTTGGATCGCAGTATGATGTCTAACTTTTGAGGATCTTTTGGTCTACTTCACTTTGTCAGGCAGGTCCTATTTAAGTGAGTTCTTAATTCAGAACAGGTGTGGCAGTAATCAGGCCTGGGTGTGGCTAGAGAAATTGAACTCAGCTTTCCAAAGATGTGATAAACCACAGTTAATTTATGTTTTAACGGGGGGGGGGGGGATCATTTTTTCACACAGGGCCATGTAGGTTTGGATTTTTTTTTTTACCCTTAATAATAAACACCTTCACTTAAAAACTGCATTTTGTGTTTACTTGTGTTATCTTTGTCTAATATTTAAATTTGTTTGATGATCTGAAACATTTAAGTGTGACAAACATACAAAAAAAATGAGAAATCAGGAAGGGGGTAGCCACTTTTTCACACTACTGTACATAGTGCTAATAGTGGTTTGAGCAGCAGTACATGTGCTGCTGTCAATCACTTTCAATATTCTTGTTTTAGGAAGTTGACTTCAAACCACACTCTGCATGTGTTACAACTTTTCCCTTGTGTCATAACTCTGGCTCTCACGAGCCAGGAAAGGAAATACGAGGGCGACCAGTGAGTTAGCGTAGTTTATTAACAAAGCACACACTACACTAAATAACGAACAGAAAAGTAAAGAGCCACGTGGGGCTAAAACACACACAGAACTAAGGGTAACATACCACCCAGGGAGAAAGGCTAGAGAGGCGGCGAGGGAAAAATACACGCCGAGTCGCAACACTTACTTTGGGTGAAGCGCCGAGGAAACGGCGGACTGAAGCTAGTCGTAGGAGCTAACAGTCGTGGGAAACACAAGGAACGTCTTCCCATAGCGAGGTCGCAGCGACGAGTAACTCTCGGCTGCTCGCTTAAATGGGGGGATGATTGGGAATGGGAGACAGCTGTCCCAGCGCAGCTGAACAGACAGCTGGCAATCAGCTGGGCGCTGTCAAAGAGCGGGCCATGGAAGACCCGGCACGGACTACCCCGGAGCAGGAGCGACACTGGACAACCTGAACGCAGAGAAAGAGCGTTCAGGTCGTGACAGTACTCCTCCCCCGAGCCGCGCCTCCTGGAGCGGGCTAATCCCCCCCCCCCCCTCCGAGGGAAGACCAGGGAGGGCGGTGGGGGCCAGATCTGGGAGAAAGGGAGGGACCAGACAAAGGAGGCAGGGAAGGAAAAAAAAAACCTAGATACAGTATAGGGTCAGATACCATAATAATTTCAAACACAAAAGAAAACCATCACCCCCTCCTCTGCAGAGGCCAGACGGTCTGTGCAGGTGACCACAGGAGGTGGGGAGAACAACCTGCAGAAAAACAACGACATAATCATGGAGGAAAAAAAAGGTTCACAACAACTCAGGGCGAGGACAATGCAAAACTCATGTCCCGGCGACCAAAAAGACTACAAAACTCAGTAAACATAAAGTTGCAGAAGACTACACATGTAACCCCGGCCAAAAACAGAAAGTATAAAGGGACAAACCGGGCACAAGACCTAAAAATAAAGCCTGAGGCCGCTCACTGGTATAAGGATACAAAAAAAAAAAAAAAAAAAAAACCAACTCCTCAAACATGAATTAACGCAACACAGAAAATCAAACAGTCTGGAGGAGGATATAAATGCAGAAGAACAAACTATTCTGAATAAGGCCAGGCAATGTGAGGCGGAAGCAACCTAAAGGACAGATTAAAATAAGGATCCATACAGGGACCGTAAAACATAGAAAATTGTCTAAGGAAAAGTTCTTCGTTGAAATGACATCACAATAAGGACTCTAGCAAAGAAAGTTCCTTGATGTCCTGAATGAAACTAAATAATGGAGGGCATACAAAATACAAGGCTATATACAGTCAGACAATGTCAGGAACGACAGCAGGTGGAGCAGGCGATGAGAGCTTGTCCGGCGGGCGGCCCGAACTCCACCAGGCCAGGAACCACAACACCAGTTCGGGTGGCCTACCCGAGTCCCAGGCTAGGAGACACAGTTTCTCCGGAGGCCGACCCAGATCACCGAACCAGCCAGATGGCTTCCCAGGCGGTCGTCCCGTGACCTCAGACCACGAAGAGCTGAGGGAGAAGTCTTGGTGCAGCTTCTTCCCTGAGGGAAAAGGCAGGAGGAAACTGACCCAGGTGAGAAAACCCCCCACAGTAGTAGGGGGAGAAGAGATGGAGGCCAGGGGCAAAGTTAGCCTGCCATCTAATGGCAACAAGGGTAGGGGGAAACTGGCCCGGGTGAGAGGAACCCCAACAGCGGCAGGAGGAGAAATGATGGAGGCAAGGGACGAAGTCAGCCTGACGTCAGGCGAACACAATCCTCCAGCTCCCACACTAACCGTTACCCGGACCGACGCAGCACCCCCGGTGGACCCCGATCGGGCCGGCGCAGCACCCCCGGTGGACCCCGATCGGGCCGGCGCAGCACCCCCGGTGGACCCCGATCGGGCCGGCGAAACACTCCCGGTGGACTCCAGCTGGACCGGCGAAACACTCCCGGTGGACTCCAGCTGGACCGGCGAAACACTCCCGGTGGACTCCAGCTGGACCGAGACAGCACTCCCGGTGGCCCTGGGGAGAGGCTCAGAGGGACAAAAGGAACCGGGATCAGGATCACCGGCAGCGGCAGAGCCCGGCGGAACAGGCTCGAGCGCAGCAGATGGCTGCACCCGGCCCGCCCCCCCCGAGAGACAGGCAATAATGCTCCAGAATAGAGAAGAGGAAAAACAAAATAGAGCACTTGCCTGATCTCGGGTTCTACCGCCATCCAGGACTTCGATGCTCCGGGCTCAGCGTGCAGGACTCCGTCCTCCGGCTCCAACTCGACTGCGAATGGCTCCGCAGCTGGCATGATGGTTTCCACAGTCAAACGACCTCCAAATGCCGAAGACCGCGTCGACAGCCCACCTGGCGTGGAGGCAGGAGATCTGGACTCTGCTGGGCCGAACCATTCCTCCGTGGAGACCCGGGGACGCTTAATCGTCGGCGCTGGCTCCAACAGGCAGTTCAACCTTCTCCTCTGCCCATAACGTGGCTGCGGGGCTGGGGCAAAACCCTCCAGGGCCGCAGGCCGCCTCCTCCTCGCGCAGCGGTGTACACCTGGCACCGGGGCACACTCAAGAGGAAGAGACACAGAGGACGCAGGTTCATATTCAGTTTTTGCAGCGGGAGGAGAGAGCTCAGGGGACTGTGAACCCTGAACTCCTCCCCCAGGAATCAAACAAGGCAATTCACTCATAATGGGAGGAGAATGAAAGGACACTTGCCTGATTCCCGGAGGGCCGGTGGAACCCGCTACAAGGGACTCGAGTCTCTCTTCTCCCAACCGGATAGAAGTGGGGAACCCCCCGGACAGATGAGGCGGTGCTACCCGCACCGGATCGGGACCTGGAACACCTGGAGATGAATTTGCGCTTCTCCCAGCGGCCAGAGTGAATGACGAAGAGGGGGGTGAAACAGCTGAGGAGAGCTGGGGGCCCAAAGCTGACGGGACAGCGGGGAGAGCGGGCCCAGGAGCGGGAGCAGCTGATTCACTTCTTCGGCGAGACACGGGAGCAACAGCAGGCTGGGAGGCGGAATTCGTGTGGTTTCCTGGAGCGGGATCCGGACGGGACTCTCGCTGAGATGAGTGGGGAATTTGGGAGCGACGTCTTCTGAACGTGAGGTCGGGAAAACGCCGCTCCTGTGCGATGAGCGAAGCCAACAGGTCAGCGTATTCCGGATAATCGTTCAGCTCCGGGTTCTTCTCGGCCAGCCTGACCGCCGCAATCACGTTCTTCATGGCTACGGGGGGAACGGCGGCGGAAGAAGCGGCTGCCACTCGATCCGCAATGCGCATCGCTGTCACTCTCATCTTCTCCGGGGGAAACCCGGTTGACGTCACTCTATCCTGGGGATCACCCCTGGGTGAGGCGAACTCCTGGACTGGATCGGCGGCAGGAGCGGGATTCCGAAGCGAGGAGCGAAGGCGTCCTGTCCTCGGCTTCCTGCCGGAGTTCTCCTCCAGCCTACGGAGCCTCTCCCAGGCCACAGAGATGTCTGCCCTCCTCGCCTTAACCTCGGGGAGAAGGAAGTAGCGAGAAAAGCAGTTAAGCATACCCTCGGCGAGCTCCAGGCGCCAGCGTATCTCGCTGGGGGCATCGTAGAGGTCCGTGGTGAACAACGTTCCGTCCACAAGGTCCAGAGTCTCCGAGAGATCGTGGCCTGGGTGCCGCATGAGTCTCTTGGAAGGAGACATGATACTGGCTCGCCCGTACCCAGAGGAAGAGAAAAAAAGGCGTTGAGTCCTTACAGCCAACTCACGGTCGCGGCCGTCTCACTATGGCTGCGACCTACTGTCATAACTCTGGCTCTCACGAGCCAGGAAAGGAAATACGAGGGCGACCAGTGAGTTAGCGTAGTTTATTAACAAAGCACACACTACACTAAATAACGAACAGAAAAGTAAAGAGCCACGTGGGGCTAAAACACACACAGAACTAAGGGTAACATACCACCCAGGGAGAAAGGCTAGAGAGGCGGCGAGGGAAAAATACACGCCGAGTCGCAACACTTACTTTGGGTGAAGCGCCGAGGAAACGGCGGACTGAAGCTAGTCGTAGGAGCTAACAGTCGTGGGAAACACAAGGAACGTCTTCCCATAGCGAGGTCGCAGCGACGAGTAACTCTCGGCTGCTCGCTTAAATGGGGGGATGATTGGGAATGGGAGACAGCTGTCCCAGCGCAGCTGAACAGACAGCTGGCAATCAGCTGGGCGCTGTCAAAGAGCGGGCCATGGAAGACCCGGCACGGACTACCCCGGAGCAGGAGCGACACTGGACAACCTGAACGCAGAGAAAGAGCGTTCAGGTCGTGACACCTTGTGCTTTGAAACTGAAAATCGGTTTAAGCCAAAATCTCAACTCATCTTTCTGACAAAATTATTCTCAAATTAACAGAAAGGATCTTCAGCCAGTTATACATTCAACCTTGTGAATATGGCAAATATTGTAAATGCAGTCTCTTCTGAGAGCCCTGAGTGTGTCTGAATGAAGCTGTGAGGAAGGTATATACAGAAGTGGAGCATGACAACAAATCAGAAACAAATCAGGACTTGGCCAGAGGGTGTAGCCTTGGTACTTCAGGACTATTTTCTGCATTCAGACTGGGAGGTTTTTAAAATAGCAGCCTCCCAGGGAGACAGGACAGATGTGGAGGAGTACGCTGAAATGATCACCAGCTACATCGCCAAGTGCACAGAGGATGTCACTATAGTGAAGACCTTCACTGCACGGGGCAACTATAAACCCTGCATGACTGCAGAGGTGCGCTTGCTGCTCACAGCCAGAGATGCAGCCTTCAGAGCGAAGGACAGGATTGCCCTCCGCTCAGCTAGGTCTGCGCTCTCAAAGGGAATTAAGACGGCGAAACGCGCCTATGCAGAAAAAATCCAGGGACACCTCCGTGACACAGGGAACACCAAACGGATGTGGCAGGGAGTTCGGGTGCTGACGGATTATAAGTCCAGGCAGGGGGTTGATGATGGTGACGCTTTGCTTCCAGACAGGCTCAACAACTTCTTTGCTCGTTTTGAAGCATCAAACCAAACAATCAGAGGGAGGGCTGGCCCATCTCCACCATCTGTTGGGCCAGCTATCACCATCAACGCAGCGGACACACGGAGGACCCTAATCAGTGTCAACCCACGTAAAGCTGCAGGTCCGGACAACATCCCGGGATGTGTGCTCCGAGTCTGTGCGAGTGAGTTGGCGGATGTCCTGACTGACATTTATAACATCTCCCTGAGCCAGGCCATCGTTCCCAGATGCTTTAAGACCTCTACCATAGTACCGGTGGCAAAGAAACCAGTTGTGTCTTGTCTGAATGACTATCGTCCTGTCGCACTGACACCAATTGTGATGAAGTGTTTTGAACGGCTTGTCAAACCACACATCACAGCCTGCCTCCCTGCATCACATGACCCGTTCCAGTTTGCGTATCATTCAAATCGCTCCACAGAGGATGCCATAGTCACCACCCTGCACTCTGTCATCACCCACCTGGAGCAGAAAGACACCTACGCCAGACTCCTGTACATTGATTTCAGTTCAGCATTCAACACCATTATTCCCCAGAGACTGATGGAGAAATTACTCCTTCTTGGTCTGAACACCGCCACATGTCTCTGGATCCTTTTTTTTTTTTTAACCCTCTCGGCGCCACACCAGTCGGCTGCCTTTTGCAACAGCGGCTCGATTCCGAGTTTTTTTTTTCCCTTCCTCTCTCTTTTGATCACTTTTTTTTTTCACCCCACTTATATCACGGACACACAGATCGTCCCAAATGTCTCCTGAGCCGGTGGACGGAGCCACTGTTTATAGCAGGATACGATACAACAGGGAAGAGCTGCTAGCATTTAACCGCCACCCGGTCCCACTGGAAAAACTCGACATACCGAGAGAACTGAGGCGAAAACGCCGCAGCTGCCGGGCTGGAGTAAGGCGGAGGACAAAAAATATAAGGTACAGACCCTCCCTTCCATCTGTTGTCATGGGAAATGTACGGTCGATACTGGGAAAGTTAGATGAGCTAGCGGCTATCTCCCGTTATGATAGCACTTACCGGGAGTGCTCTCTCCTTTTGTTTACTGAGACGTGGCTAACTGAACTAGCAGCAGATGCTAACATTGAGCTGGAGGGTTTTCACATGATACGAGCTGACCGAACACCAGAGAGTGGCAAAACTAGGGGCGGTGGAGTGATAATGTATGTTAACAACAACTGGTGTAGACCGGGACATATCACTGTTAAACAACGACACTGCAGCAAAGACATTGAGTTGCTAGCTGTTAGCATGAGGCCTACATATCTCCCGAGAGAACACTCACACGTGATCTGCATTGTTGTTTATGCAAATCCGACGGCGAACGCTGGGACAGCGCGTGACGTCATCCATTCAGTAACCAGCAGGCTGCAGACAGAACACCCAGATGCTCTTCTCCTCATCTCAGGCGATTTCAACCACGTTTCACTGTCTCCCATTCTGCCCACTTTCACCCAGTATGTCACATGCCACACTAGAGACAATAAAACACTGGATTTGTTCTACGCAAACACTAAGGAGGCGTACACCTCATCACAACTCCCCCCACTTGGGAGATCGGATCACAACTTGGTTCATCTCCGACCGGTGTACAAACCCCTAGTGCACAGACAACCTCCGGCCATGCACACTGTGGAGTTATGGTCTGAGGAGACAATGGACACTCTAAAGGACTGTTTTGAAGCCACTGCCTGGAAGCAGCTCTGCGATCCACATGGTGAGGACATCGATGGCCTCATTCACACCTTCACGGGCTACCTCAGCTTCTGTGTGGACAAATCCGTTCCCACCAAGACCATACGGCGTCACTCAAACAACAAACCCTGGATCAACCCTGAGATAAAAACACTTCTGAGAGAGAAGAAGAGGATCTTCAGGTCGGGGAACAGGGAGATGCTGAAGTCCGTACAGAGGGAGCTGAGGAGAAAGATCAGAGAAGGCAAGGACAGCTTCAGGAAGAAGATGGAGGACAAGCTGCAACAGAGCGACATCAGCGGGGTCTGGAGAAACCTCAAAACCATCTCGGGGCTCCAGAATACCTCCCCCCAGGCCACGGGGGGCAGGGAGTGGGCGAACAACCTGAATCTGTTTTTCAATAGATTTGACCAACCGCCCTCCCCCCTGTCTGCACAACAACCACTGCTGCCTCTAAGAAATCAAGTCCTGCTACCCACTACCCACTCCACCGACACCCCCCCCCACTCCCAACACACAGCCCCCCATCCTGACCCTGACCAAGACCCAGGTGAGGACGGAGCTGAGGAAGATCAAGGCGAGGAAGGCGTCGGGACCGGACGGCATCAGCGCAAAGCTCCTCAAGTCCTGTGCAGACCAGCTGTGTGGGATTGTGACGTATATCTTCAACATGAGCCTGAAACTGGGGAGGGTAACACAGCTGTGGAAAACATCTTGTGTGGTACCTGTACCAAAAACTTCCCACCCCAAAGACCTGAACAGCTTCAGACCGGTGGCCTTGACGTCCCACTTGATGAAGACCCTGGAGAGACTGCTCCTTGCTCATCTCCGCCCCCTGGTGGAACCAGCGATGGATCCACTCCAGTTCGCCTACCAGCATGGCATTGGGGTGGAGGATGCGGTGATCTTCCTCCTTCACCGTTCTCTGTCCCACCTGGAGAAGCCCGGGAATATGGTGAGGATCATGTTCTTTGACTTCTCCAGTGCTTTCAACACCATCCAACCGATGATCCTGAAGGACAAGCTGCTGCGCGCAGGGGTGGACCAGCACCTGTCATCATGGATCCTGGACTACCTCACGAACCGGCCTCAGTTTGTGAGAACCCGGGACTGTGTTTCCGACACGATCATCAGTAGCACGGGGGCCCCCCAGGGAACGGTGCTGGCTCCCTTCCTGTTCACTCTTTATACTGCGGACTTCTCACACAACACAACACATTGCCATCTACAGAAGTTCTCTGATGACTCTGCGATCGTTGGTCTCATCTCCAGCGGAGATGAAGCTGAGTACAGAGGGCTTATCCAGGACTTTGTGGACTGGTGCCATCGGAACTGCCTCCAGATCAACGCGAGGAAAACTAAGGAGCTGGTGGTGGACTGCCGCAGGCATGGGCAGCCCCTCACAGCACCAGTAAATATACAGGGAACAGACATCGAGATGGTGACATCCTACAAGTACCTGGGTATTCATCTGAACAATAAACTAGACTGGTCACACAATACTGACGCACTCTACAAGAAGGGACAGCGCAGGCTGTTCCTGCTGAGGAGACTCAGGTCTTTTGGTGTACAAGGGGCGCTGCTGAAGTCATTCTATGACACGGTGGTGGCATCAGCCATCACTTTTGGAGTGGTCTGCTGGGGCAGTGGCATTACTGCAGCCGATAGGAAGAGACTGAACAAACTGATTAAGAAAGCTAGCTCTGTCCTGGGGCAACGCCTTGATCCGATGGAGGAGATAGGAGAGAGAAGGACGGTGGCTAAACTGTCATCTCTGCTGGAGTCCGAGTTCCACCCTATGCAGGACATACTGGATGCACTGAGGAGCTCATTTAGCAGCAGACTACATCATCCCAGGTGCACAACCGAGAGGTTTCGTAGGTCCTTCCTACCAACGGCTGTCAGACTGTACAACCTAAGCAGGGCTGCTCGCAGAGATAGCAAAAAGACGTAACAAACTAATAGTTTTTTTTGAATGCAAAAGATGCAATAGACTTACACAATGGTCCTCTCCGGCATACAACTAGGAACATACCGGTCGCTATGGAGGGTGAGAATATGTATGGGCACATAATCATACCATGTAGGATAACTAAATAGACGGTTATGCTGTTTCATCCCACCTAGCAACAATGCTCTGCACTGTGTGTGTTTATATATTTACATATTTATTCCATCTAGCTACAATGCTCTGCACTGGGTGTGTTTATATTTATATATCTATATATTTATTCCATCTAGCTACAATGCTCAGCACTGGGTGTGTTTATATTTATATATCTATATATTTATTCCATCTAGCTACAATGCTCCGCACTGTGTTTATATATATCTACATATTATTCCATCTAGCTACATTGCTCCGCACTGTGTGTGTTTATATACTTGCATATTTATTCCACCTAGCTGCAATGCTCCGTACTGTGGGTGTTTATATATTTACATATTTATTCCATCTAGCTACAATGCTCTGCACTGTGTGTTCATATATTCATATATTTATTCCATCCAGCTACAATGCTCTGCACTGTGTGTCTGTGTGTGTGTGTGTGTATATATATATTTTATAGTAATATGTACATATGTATATTAGCTGCTCTTGCTTGCTTGTTTTTTTTCTTGCCTTCTGATTGTTGCTCTGAGTGTTGCTATCCCTGTGCTGTTGCAATCCTGGAATTTCCCCGTTGTGGGACTAATAAAGGCTTATCTTATCTTATCTTATCCTGGACTTCCTGACCAAGTGGAAACAACATCTCCAACTCTATCATGCTGAGCACTGGATCCCCTCATGGCTGTGTACTCAGTCCTCTGTTGTTTACACTTCTAACACATGACTGTGTGTCCAGACACGAGGGGAACCAGATTATTAAGTTTGCAGACGACACCACAGTGGTGGGACTTATTCAGAGGGATGAGGAATCTATGTACAGGAAAGAAGTTAGAGACCTGGAGGGCTGGTGCAGGAAGAACAATCTGGTGCTCAATATGGACAAAACAAAGGAGATGATTATCGACTTCCGACGGTCACGGCCTGAACACGTCCCTCTCAGCATCAGTGGCCATTCGGTGGAGAGAGTGGAGAACATCAAGTTCCTCGGAGTGCAGATCTCGGCAGGACCTGACCTGGAGCAAGAATTCCTTGGGGACCAGGAAGCGGGCCCAGCAGAGACTGCACTTCTTGAGGAAACTCAAACAGGCCTCTCTCCCCATCTGCATCCTCAGGACCTTCTACAGAGGAGTGGTGGAGAGTGTTCTGACGTACTGCATTGCAACATGGTACTCCAGTTGCAGTATGTCAGACAAAAAAGCCCTGCAGAGGATAGTCAAGGGAGCTGAGAGGGTAATTGGAGTTTCCCTCCCCTCTGTCCAAGAACTTTTTCAGAGCCGTTGTAGGAGCAGGGCACTGAACATTGTCAAGGACCACTCTCACCCTCTGCATAAACACTTTGAACTGCTGCCTTCTGGCAAACAATTCCGGAGCATCAGAGGCAGAACCACCAGACTGATTAACAGCTTCCTTCCACAAGCTGTTAGGATACTGAACAGTTGAGCCGGAATCTTTCATACATGCTACTGCACCTTATGGACATTATGTATATTTATGTATATTATAGTTCTAGTTAGTTTCAAGTAGCCACTTTGACTCACTCAGCCACTTTAATTGGTATTTTATACATAGGTAGTTATCATCACTTTAAACTGCAACTGTAATAAGTTAATATTACTGCAATAACTAAATGTGTCTTAGGGATGTGTGAATGGCTGTGTTGGGGTGGGGGGTGAGTGAGTGTGTTTTAAATTATGTTCTTTTTACATATATGTATGCCTAGAGAAACATAATTTCATTTTGCTTGCACAACAGTTGTATATACAGCAACATGACAATAAAGGTTGATTTGATTTGATTTGATGACACAATGGCATCACTTTTAAGGGAATGTCATTATTTTGTATGTTATTTTGTCATTTTAATATACCAGGGTTTCCTCTGGTCCCCTGTGATCTGGTCCCCTGTGACCTCAGCCCCTATCACAGGGGCTGAGGTCGCCAAGGTGGTTAAAAATCCCCTTGGTGGCCGGGCCCCGGGGGTGGACGAGATTCGCCCTGAGTACCTCAAGGCCCTGGATGTTGTAGGGCTGTCATGGTTGACATGCCTCTGCAACATTGCGTGGAGGTCGGGGGCAGTGCCTTTGGCATGGCAAACCGGGGTGGTGGTTCCTCTCTTCAAAAAAGGGGACCGGAGGGTGTGCTCCAACTTTAGAGGGATCACACTCCTCAGCCTCCCTGGGAAGGTCTATGCCAAGGCACTGGAGAGGAGAGTCCGGCCGCTGGTCGAACCTCGGATTCAAGAGGAGCAATGTGGTTTTCGTCCTGGCCGTGGCACATCGGACCAGCTCTTTACCCTCTCGTGAATCCTCGAGGGTTCGTGGGAGTTTGCCCAACCAGTTTACATGTGTTTTGTGGACTTGGAGAAGGCATTCAACCGCATCCCTCGTGGTTTTTTGTGGGGGGTGCTTCGGGAGTATGGGGTATCGGGCTTGTTGTTACGAGCTATTCGGTCTCTGTACGACCGTTGTGAGAGTTTGGTTCGTATTGCCAACACTCGGTCGGACTCATTCCCAGAGAGAGTTGGACTCCGCCAGGGCTGCCCTTTGTCACCGATCCTGTTCATAATTTTTATGGACAGGATTTCTAGGCACAGCCAGGGAATGGAGGGCGTCATGCTTGGTGACCACAGGATCTCATCTCTGTTGTTTGCAGATGATGTTGTCCTGTTGGCTTCATCCAGCAATGACCTACAGTTCTTGCTGGGACAGTTTTCCGCTGAGTGTGAAGCGGATGGGATGAGAATCAGCACCTCCAAGTCCGAGTCCATGGTCCTCAGCCGGAAAAAGGTGGATTGTCCTCTCCGGGTTGGGGATAGGCTCCTGCCCCAAGTGGAAGAGTTTAAGTATCTCGGGGCCTTATTCACAAGTGAGGGGAGAATGGAGCGAGAGACTGACAGACGGATCGGAGCAGCATCTGCAGTGATGCGGACATTGTACCGGTCTGTTGTGGTGAAGAGGGAGCTGAGTTCTAAGACAAAGCTGTTGATTTACCAGTCAATCTACTTTCCTACCCTCACCTATGGTCATGAGCTTTGGGTAATGACCAAAAGAACGAGATCGGGGATACAAGCGGCTGAAATGAGCTTTCTTCGTAGGATTGCTGGACTCACCCTCAGAGATAGGGTGAGGAGCTCAGTCATCCGGGAGAGGCTCAGAGTAGAACCGCTGCTCCTCCACATTGAAAGGAGTCAGTTGAGGTGGTATGGGCATCTGATTAGGATGCCTCCTGGACGCCTCCCACTTGAGGTGTTTCGGGCACGTCCCACTGGGAGGAGACTCCGGGGCAGACCCAGGACTCGGTGGAGAGACTATGTCTCTCAGCTGGTCTGGGAACATCTTGGTATCCTCTCTGAAGAGCTGAAGCAGGTGGCTGGGGAGAGGGAAGTCTGGGTTTCTCTTCTTGAGCTGCTGCCTCCGCGACCCGGACCTCCGGAAAAGCGGTAGAAGATGGATGGATGGATGGATGGTTTCCTCTGGTAACATTTTCAGTGGCGGCCCGTCTCTCCAGAAAATTTACCGCCTCGCCAAGACAGAGATATGAATTTAAGAAAAATATATGAAGCAATGACTTTTCGCAAGCGCGCACACGAACAACGCACGTGGCCGTGATCACGTGGCCTTCTGCATCATTATTATTCTTCATTAAGCAGTATTCTGCTTTTTTGTGTTTTTTGCAGGAGTACAAGTTCTTGTAGTAATTCTCGAAGCTTTTAAGAATTTCCCGAATTCTAAATTTTATTTCCTTTGATACTGGGTCTCTGATTTTGTAGATTGCTCTCTCCGTTTGTTGTTTCCTCAATTTTTAGGCTAGTAATTTTGCCGATTTGCTACCTGTTTCATAGTATTTTTGTTTCAGAAATGTAAGTTTCTTCTGGCTTTTTATTGTGTAGATCTCATTTATTTGTTTTTTAATTTCCTTAATTTTGAGCGAGTCATTAGAATGAGTGTTGTCTTTGTGCTCTTTTTCTAGTTTCTTAAGTTCTGACTCTAATGTGATAAGTTTTTCTTGTCTCAGTTTCTTTTGGATTGCCAGTTTTGCGATAATCTCTCCCCTTATTACAGCTTTGCATGTGTCCCACAGTATTAAAGGGGATACTTCTCCATTATCATTTTCTTCCAAATATCTGAGAATATCTGATTCCAATTCATCTTTTAGTGGTCCTTTCAGCACATTTGAATTTAACCTCCAACAAAATGTATTATTTGTGTATTTTTGGATACTTAAGTCCATATAGATCGGACTGTGGTCAGAGAGATCCATCAGTCCTATTTTACATGTTTTTACTCTTCCAATGTCTCTATTAAACATAAAAAAATAGGCAATCCTTGAGTATGATGAATGTGGTGCCGAGTAAAATGTACAATCTTTTACACTGGGGTTGAATTCCCTCCACACGTCACAGATTCCCATTTCTTTTAGTAGCATCCGAGTTTTTCTACTTTGAGTGTTATTTTGATGTGGAGAATTACCTGATGAATCCCAGTATGGATTCAGTCTTAGATTGAAGTCTCCACCACATATCACTAAACCTTGGGCTTTAGTTATCATTAGGTCAAATACATTTTTATAAAATTTCCAGTTAGCCCCTGGAGGTGCATATACATTCAGCAGGGTGATATCTTCTCCCTCTAGCCAACCAAGTACCACGCTGAATCTCCCTTCTTTATCTTTGTGTTCTGATTTTTTTTCAAATATAATTTTGGTTGAGATCAATGTCGCTACCCCCCTCCTCCTCCCTGACTTATATGAAGATGAAGAGATCATTTTAAACCCTTGGCTATTAAGTTTAGTGTGCTCCAAGTCTGTTAGGTGGGTTTCCTGTAAAAATATTATTCCTGCTTTGTCTTTTTTCATTTTGCCTAGAATCCTGGATCTTTTAACTGGATTCAGGATCCCTTTTACATTATATGAGATTATTTTGGTTACACCCTGTTTCTCCATTGTGTTGTCTTATTTAGTATAACAGTGTAGTGGCCCTCTTTTATGCTACTCAGAAACTGAAAGAACACTAAGAACATAAAAAACATTAAGAACATAGTATATAAAACTTTAAAACAAAAAACTGACAAAAGATCTTCCTGAACTGAGGTCTTTTTAGCGACCTTAGAAGAGCCTTGATGGTGTGTTGGCTCTGAGGGAAATTCCTCAAACTCTGTTACGTGTTGAGGGCCCTCTCTTACCCCTGTAAGTTGTCCCATGTTTTTAACGTGAATTTCAGATCCCAATCCGAACTTGTAATGATTTTTTTTTTTTTTTATGCCTATACCCTATGAAATTGTGCGCAACCGCCCACCACCATCACAGCAAACAATCACGTTAATATAGTATTTGTTAGTGTGGAGAGATCATGTGGTTCATTGTCACATTTCTATTTTAACAAGTTTTTGTTTTTTTTAAAGACTTATTTGTTTCTAAAATTATGACTGTTCCATGAAATGTTTTACCACTTGCTGATTCTGCATCTCCTTTAACGTTTGTTACCTTGTAGGAGGAGGGTTGGATGCGCAGATTGATTAAAAAATATCGTTATTCCCTCCTGAAAGCGCTCAGTTTTTCCTTATAGCCCTGGCGCTGGGTTTCCCGCTGCTGGCCCGTGGATTTTGAGGGTCTCTGTGTGCACCACCTTTGAGCCTTGATTCTTTCGATCGGATCTGCTGCGGGTTTATACACCGTTACCGGGAGCCCTCTTCTCGCCATATCCGTGGTTGCTTCTTCCGCCGAGTTGTAGAGACACGTCTCATCCCCGTAAAAAACCCGCAGCTTCGCCGGAAATGGAGTTTGAAAGCGCAGTTTCTTCTCTCGTAGTACCTTTTTAGCGTCATTGTATTCCCGACGCTTTTTAAGGACCTCCGGGGCGTAGTCATGCTCCACAAAAACTTTTCTTTCTTGGTGCATAAATCCTTTTTTCTGCCAAGCCAGTCTCAAAACCTCTTCTTTTGTTTTGAAGTTGGAAAACTTCACCACCACCGATCGCGGGGGGGGCTTCCGCCGACGGCCTTGGGGCTAATGAACGGTGCGCCCTTTCTATCTTCAAGTCGGTGGATTGGGGAATTTCCAACTTCTCTCTCAGTATGGATTCCACGCATGCAGCCATTGTGGTGAAACCGTCCTCGACTCCTTCTTTCAGACCATGAATTCTTATGTTGTCTCTTCTTAGTCTTCCTTCTTGGTCGGTTAGCTTAGCCTCTAGTCTTGTCTGTCGTTTGAGTAATTCCAGCACGGTTTCTTCCAGCCCTTTTATTCTTTCCTCTGCTTCCATGATTCGGTCCTCAGCCTGGTCCACTCTGCTGTTTGTCCTTTTTATTTCGTCTTTAATTTCACGAAATTTGGCCCAACACTCTCGGCGAAATTGTCTTCATTCTTGAAGTACCATTTTTAAGCTGACCGTGTTGCTAGCCTCATTCAGCTCTTCTATTTCCGAGTGGTTATTGTCCTCCAGGTCAGATTCTCCTGCCGATGTGCGTCTTGGCCTGGTAAATGTCAATCTCTTGTTTTCCTTTAGGCATAATGACTTTGTCTTTTGATTTTCACTCTTCCAAAAATCCATTAAATCTGATTTTCAAGGTATTTTCACGGATCGAGTCTGGGAGCTTCAGCGTTAAGCTGCTATCACCATGGTGTCCAGACCGGAAGTCGTCATATGCAATTTTAAAAGTGATAACCTAAATATATGTAAGAAACTCCACTAATGAGATCGTTAAAGGGGACCTGTGGTGGTCGTGAAAAAAAAGATATTATATTGAGCCCCTGTCTCGCGTTCTAGTTCAAGTTTAAGTTCAAGTTCAAAGCAATGCAATATAAATCCATTGCTGATGTGCTGGTTCAGCTATTCAATTCAACTTTATTTATATAGCGCCATTTCACAACAACAGTCATCTCATAGCACTATCAACTGTAGGGGGAACCCCCACAGTTGCAGAAAGACCCCAGCAATCAGGCGATCCCCTGTGAGCAAGCACTTGGTGACGGTGGAGAGGAAAAACTCCCTTTTAACAGGAAGAAACCTCCAGCAGACCCAGGCTCAGGGAGGGGCAGTCATCTGCTGCGACTGGCTGGGGGGTCAGGGGATACAGAAGAAGAAAAGAACAGACATGTAGAGAGCAAACAGCACGATGGGGACTCAATCTATGGGAGAGAACAAACAAATGTTAATGACCAGCAAAAAAAATATTTCATTGAGAGTGAGAAAAGGAGTGAGGCCCAGTGCATTACTGGAGGTCCCCCGGCTGACTAAACCTATTAGCAGCATAACTAAGGGAGGGTTCAGAAACACATGATCCCTCCCTAATTGTAGGCTATATCAAAAAGGTAGGTTTTAGCCCTATTCTTAAAAACAGAGATCGAGTCTGACTCCCGAATCCAGATTGGCAGCTGATTCCACAGGAGAGGAGCTTGATAACTGAAGGCTCTGCCTCCCATTGTACTTTTGGAGATTCTAGGTATTACAAGTAATCCTGCATTTTGGGAGCGTAGTGCTCTGTTAGGGTAATACGGTAGTATCAGATCTTTTAAATAAAAAGGAGCCTGATTGTTTAGAGCTTTGTAAGTAAGAAGAAGGATTTTGTCAGCTATGCGCGCAGCCATACTGGCGGCTACATGGCCTGCCAGGACGCTTCCTGTGACGTAGTAGCGTGGATACCGCGATCTGGATCAATATTGGCTGAGCCTGGAGTGCCCGGATGAGCAGTGGCTTTCGGGATATTCAAATTCAAATTCAAACGTTTATTTCAAACTCAGGGTTCATATTAAATGCAGAACTAAAACGAGTAGAAAATAAATAAATAAATAAATGCTTAAATTCAGCGGGTCGTCTCGTCTGATCTGAGGTCGTAACGGCCGCCAGACGGCCGGGGATTCAGCGCTGGGCTCTTCCCTCGCCGCTAAAAGTATATACAGATCAGCAGACACTCGGCGCTCTTGTAACAACAAAAACGTACAATGCGATATGGATATCGCAACATGGCGGAATGTAAAGCCTTTGGATGTCTCAATAATAAGCGAAAAAACAAAGATAAACACTTCTTTTGTGTACCCAAACCCAGCTCACCTTTTCGGAAGATCGTAGCGGAAAAGTGGTTGCGCAATCTCGGAACAGGGCACAGATGTTTCCTTTAGGACGAAATTCCGTTGTGTGTGAGGACCACTTCGTCACTTTCACCCTCAGAAGACCTTTCTGGCTCAAACCTGTAGCCATGTTGACCGAATTCTTCCTCAGAGTCGACAATTCAGCCATAATAGAACAACAACACTGACAAAAGCACCCTAGTCGCTGGTACAGGCGGAGTATTGACTTTTCAGTAGAAACGTAGTGACGTCACATCCGCATGTGTCATGGCTGCGCGCATAGTTTTCATTGGCTGGCCATGCCGGCGGTCAAATTTGCATATTTCTCTGGTGGTAGATGGCTGGCAATAATTATTTAACCAAATAACGAACACTTTGCCTAATGTTTTCAAGT
Organism: Pholidichthys leucotaenia; assembly: GCA_020510985.1. Taxonomy (NCBI): domain Eukaryota; kingdom Metazoa; phylum Chordata; class Actinopteri; order Cichliformes; family Pholidichthyidae; genus Pholidichthys; species Pholidichthys leucotaenia. The sequence goes on from CM035839.1 coordinate 218,137,833, forward strand.
TGAATGCGTTTAGACGACCACAACAGGTCCCCTTTAATGCAAATATTTTATACTATAAAGTTGTACTACGAAAGTGTACCATAGCACATATTATTGCAAGTAACATGACACAATAAAAGGACCTCTAATGTGTCAAGATAAAAAAAAAAAACAGCAGCAGATGTTAAATGTAACAAAGTACTTTAAATACTGACAAGTTAAATGATATTAAGTCAGATACAGATATTGCACAATAGCTGTGGTTAATCTGGCACTGCTAAATCTACAGTGAATAACGAGGCTGCACTGATGGCGGTAATGTTGAGTATTCAATGTTTGAACAGCATTTTACTTGAACTGCAGGATCCCTGTTTCTACTTACCACTACTGAGTAATAATGAGCACTTCCCACCCTGAGGACCACTCTAGTTCCCTCATCAGAGATCCAGCGGGAGGGAATGACCACCTCTCGCTCATACCACACCCAGCCAATGAAATCTCTCAAAGTGGCATCCTGGGTGATGTCATTATAGCTGGCAGGAACAGGCATTTCAATCACTGGGCCAGTCTGGGAAATAAGAAAACAACAATTACAAAACACAACTCAATAACTGGTAATAGCTTGGGAGTTGCTCATACAGCCACTGTGATTATGTTACGATTACTCAGGCCTGAACATATAGAAGCAACCTTTGATCATGCAATAACAACTCTGATGACGATAAAGACAATGCAAATTAAGGACCACATTCTGGAATTTGTCATATTAATTCTTGCAGACAAGACGCATAATCTTGGATAGCCTAAACACACTTGTCTCTATCACAAAACCGTAATCAAAACCTACAACTGTGTGAAGATCAGAGGTTGCAGAGCAGAAACTGTATTAAAGCAAAAGTACCATTCCCTTATTAAATTAATTAATTATTTGAAGCAGTGCATTTATACAAAAAAACATTGAAAGGGGCTTGGAACTTCTGCACAAAACTACACATGAAACACAGTGATTGAAAACAGTGCCACTTGAAAACCACTAGTTCTTTGCTCATAATATCATAAGGTCACCCCCCCCACACACACACCCCTCTTAGATTAAGGGGGGGGGGCAATTGTGACAGTGTCATCTACTGGAAATGGCATGTTTTTTCACCATATGCCAAATATGATCAAAATGGCGCCATCTGGTGGAGATTAATAAAAATGATCAATTCCAAGGCAAAAGCCCAGATTGATACCCAGATATACACTACCGTTCAAAAGTTTGGGGTCACCCAGACAATTATTTTGTGTTTTCCATGAAAAGTCACACTTATTTACCACCATGAGTTGTAAAATGAATAGAAAATATAGTCAAGACATTGACAAGGTTAGAAATAATGATTTGTATTTGAAATAATTTTTTCCTTCAAACTTTGCTTTCGTCAAAGAATCCTCCATTTGCAGCAATTACAGCATTGCAGACCTAACATGATTGCACAAGGGTTTTCTAATCATCCATCAGCCTTCTGAAACATTGAGCAAACACACTGTACCATTAGAACACTGGAGTGATAGTTGCTGGAAATGGGCCTCTATACACCTATGTAGATATTGCACCAAAAACCAGACATTTGAAGCTATAATGGTCATTTACCACATTAGCAATGTATAGAGTGTATTTCTGATTAGTTTAAAGTTATCTTCATTGAAAAAAAGTGCTTTTCTTTCAAAAATAAGGAAATTTCTAAGTGACCCCAAACTTTTGAACGGTAGTGTAATAAAACACATGCATTGTGCTTTAATGGCAGTGAGATAAAAAATTGACGTTTGAATGTGTATCAATGGCACATTTTTGCACTTAACAGTATGAGTGTAACAACTGCTTGTTTACAGTCTATTTTAGACTTACTGAGCAGGAAATAACAAAATCAAATAAAAATATACAACCTTGCCAAAATCCATGCCATATGCATGAACACGGCAAAAATTAGCAAAAAATGAAGAATGAAAAGTGCATAAAATACACCCAAAGGTCCCTGAGGGTTAATCAAGTACAAGTAAGAAGTAGGCACCCAAAAATTTACTTGAGTAAAAGTAAGAACATGTCTCCAAAAAAACAACTTTACTCACAAAGTTGTATTTTCGTATGATTAAATTTGTAACTTTTTTGTCATTAATTTGCATGTTTTTTCTTCCAAATGTGTGTGTGTGTGTGTGTGTGTGTGTGTGTGTGTGTGTGTGTGTGTGTGTGTGTGTGTGTGTGTGTTTTGGCATAATTTGTAACCTTTTTCTTTTCCAGCTTTTTACTCAGAAATTTTAAAGGGATCACTGACTGCACTTTTTACACATTCTAATAGCTCACACATGTCTTAATGAAATGTTTGTGACATATTTTAGTCACATTTTCTTTAATTTTTTAACTACTGAAGCAAATTTTTTTTTTTCTTTGCTTTCTTCAAATGCTCTGATTTATAGCCTGTCACTTTAAGAAACAGACCTCAGGCATTCAACTCCGCCCTCCCTCTTACGACAGTTAGCCATTAGCTGAGTAGCTTCTAGCCGGCTCCTTCCAGCTTGGATGTGCAGCACTGGGTTCACCGATCCGCAGTCATTTGTGCATCTTGCGTCATCCCAGCCCACCCCCCAAAACAACCCCGCCGAGATGCCACATTAAATCGCCAGCAACACATGCTCCACTGATCGTCGCAAACCGAGGCCAGTGGCCAAGCCACAGGATCAATGTCTCGCTCCGCGGTACTCCACTCCTCTCCCATGGCCAGCCGGGGGATGACCCATCACGAAGCAGCTCCCCCATGCTACCCGTGAGAATATGCCCGGAGGATGGTGGGGAAGCTGAGCTAGCAGCTCCAGGCAGCATCCCTGGGGGCGGCGTAGGCAGCTGCCGTGACCCAGGGATGCTGCCTGGAGCTGCTGGCTCTCAGCTCCCCATGACTAGCATGCTGGCGCCCCGCCACGGAATCACGGCGAAACCATCAGGAGACGGGCTGGAGCGACACAAGGCACATTGTAGACCGCAGACCAGTGAACTAGGTGGTAACAGGGATGGTTATTAGGGTGACTAAGATCTGAAGAAAATAACAATATACAGTTACAGTTAGGCCCAAAAATATCTGGACAGTGACACAAGTTTTGTTATTTTAGCTGTTTACGAAAACATATTCAGGATACAATTATATAATCAATATGGGCTTAAAGTGCAGACTCTCAGCTGTAATTTGGCGCAGTGGTTAGCACTGCGGCAGCACAGTTTACCCTTGGCCGGGGGATTGTGGGGATCGTGGGATCGTGGGTTCGATCCCAGCCCCCAACCAACAGTGATCTGTGTGGAGTTTGCATGTTCTCCCCGTTTGCGTGGGTTTACTCCGGGATTTCTCCGGTTTCCTCCCACATGCCAAAAACATGCATGTTAGGTTAATTGGCTGTTCTAAATTGTCCCTAGATATCTGTTTCCTATAGGCCCTTAGAATAGAGGGTTAGTATTAATGAAAGCGCTTTGAGTGGTCTTTGTGACTAGAAAAGCGCTATATAAGTGCAGGTTAGTTAGTTAGTTAGTAATTTGAGAGTATTCACATCCAAATTGGAGCAAGGGTTTAGGAATTACAGCTCTTTAATACGTAGCCGCCTCTTTTTCAAGGGACCAAAAGTAATTGGACAATTGACTCAGAAGGCTGCAAAAAAAAATAACAAGGCTGCATGGGCTCTTCCCTCGTTAACCTGTCATCAATTAAGCAGTTAAAAGGTCTGGAGTTGATTCCAGGTGTGGCGTTTGCATTTGGAAGCTGTTGCTGTGAACACACAACATGCGGTCAAAGGAGCTCTCAATGGAGGTTAAACAGACCATCCTGAGGCTGAAAAAAAAAGAAGAAATCCATCAGAGAGATAGCAGAAATGTTAGGAGTGGCCAAATCAACAGTTTGGTACATTCTGAGAAAAAAAAAGAGTGCACTGGTGAGCTTGGGAACTCAAAAAGGCCTGGACGTCCACGGAAGACAACAGTGGTGGATGATCGCAGAACCCCTTCACAACATCCACTCAAGTGAAGAACACTCTCCAGGAAGTAGGTGTATCAGTATCTAAGTCTACCATAAAGAGAAGACTTCATGAGAGTAAATACAAAGGATTCACCACAAGATGCAAACCGCTGATCAGCCTCAAAAATAGAAAGGCCAGAATTGACTTTGCAAAAAAACACCTGAAGAAGCCAGCCCAGTTCTGGAACAGCATTCTTTGGACAGATGAGACTAAGATCAACCTGTACCAGAATGATGGGAAGAAGAAAGTTTGGAGAAGAATTGGAACAGCTCGTGATCCAAAGCACTACATCTTCTGTAAAACATGGTGGAGGCAGTGTGATGGCATGGGCATGCATGGCTTCCAATGGCACTGGGTCACTTGTGTTTATTAATGATGTGACAAAAGACAGAAGCAGCCGGATGAATTCTGAAGTGTATAGGGATATACTTTCTGCTCAGATTCAGCCAAATGCAGCAAAGTTGATTGGACAGCGCTTCACCAATGATCGAAAACATACTGCAAAAGCAACCCAGGAGTTTTTTAAAGCAAAGAAGTAAAATATTCTGCAATGGCCGAGTCAATCACCAGATCTCAACCCAATTGAGCATGCATTTCACTTGCTCAAGACAAAACTTAAGGCAGAAAGACCCACAAACAAGCAACAACTGAAGACAGCTGCAGTAAAGGCTTGGCAAAGCATCACAAAGGAGGAAACCCAGCGTTTGGTGATGTCCATGGGTTCCAGACTTCAGGCAGTCATTGCCTGCAAAGGATTCTCAACAAAATATTGAAAAGTAACATTTTACTTAGGGTTATGTTTATTTGTCCAATTACTTTTGAGCCCCTGAAATGAGGAGCGTTTGTATAAAAATAGCTACAATTCCTACATGTTTAATCATATATTTTTGTTCAAGCCCTTGAATTAAACCTTAAAGTCTGCACTTCAATTCTGTTGTAGTTGTTTCATTTCAAATCCAATGTGGTGGCATGCAGAGCCCAAATCATGAAGATTGTGTCACTGTCCAAATATTTCTGGGCCTAACTGTATGTGAAAAAAATTAGGACACCCCATTAAATATTCAGTTCTTTATTAATAAATGTTCATATATCTATGTCTAACCTTGTTTTTGTTTTTATTTGAATTTTTTACATTTATTTTAGCCATTTTAAGTGGGAATGAATGTGGGGGTGTTCTAAAAAAGATGGGGGGTGGCCTAATTTATTCCTATTAGTTTAGAATTACATTTTACAGAAAATTTGAAAAAAGTCTTTAATTCATTTTTAATTGTTTAGTTGTATTACATGAATCTCCAAGTATTTTTAAAGGCCAAATGTCACGTAATTTTTTTTTTCTAAATGACAACGAATTTAGATAAAATACACATAGCTTAAACCAAATATTCATACCGGAGACCATATCACCCACCTGTATTTACATAATTGCACAAAATACACCAGGTGAAGGCCCCACCTTGCTTGCTGGCTTGTGACAGCCAGTCCAGACCACGCCCATGTTTTTGACATCACCAGTTGTACCCTGGCTGCCCTGCCTATCCACATTCACACTTATCAACATTGGACAATCATGACGGAAAATGACAGCGATTGTGAACAAATTAGTTTAGTTTTGTCTTTTTTTTTTTGTCTTTTTTTTTGTCAGTGGTTCAGACAGTGACAGAGGCACTGAACCTTACCGGTTCGAGCCGTCTGAGACGGAATCAGATGCTTTGTCTGATGACAACAGTTCCGACGATGACCAGAGAGCAGAACCAGTGGAAAATGTCATTGAACTGGACATTAATCGCCTCCAGAATTGCGAAGCCGAAGGGGGTCTGTCGAGGGCGCCCCATAAATATTGATTTTTCGGAAGCCATTATTATTACAGTGGAGGAGAGCCGCTGCTGTCAAGAAATTGACCAGATCAATATGAAAATGGAGGCGCATACCTGTCAAGTGAGACGTTTTCGCCGTATTTTGGTGCCAAGCGCGGCTGTGGGGGACGGCGGAGTGGTGTGGGACACTTTTCTGGGAAATGTTTTAAATGTAGTTCGTGTTGTTATTGTCAAATATTTTAAGGAAAATACGGGGAAAATGCAATTTTAGCAAAAACGGGCGTATTGCCATTTCTGTACGTCCAAAAGAAAAATATACTGGAAAAAAAATTGAGTGTGTTGAGGAACACGTCCTGTCTGTGATCCCCCACAGCTGGTGCTGTCAGATCGCTCAGCGTGAGCTATTCTCACTACAATGAGAAGTCATTAGGACAATGGTTTAACACGTTCAGCTGTGCAGCGGTTGAGGAACAGAGAGATCGCCTTACAAATACAGAATTCTGCTTTTTTTTTTTTTATTTTGCGCCGGACGCTGAGTTGTGTTGTTATTGTCAAATATCCATGAATCCTTAAAATATTTGACAATAACAACACGAGTTGCATTTGGGGCATTTCACAGAGAGGTGTCCCTTGTTGCTCCGCCATCCCTTATAGCCGCTTTTTACGGTGTTGAAGTACGGCGAAAACGTCTCACTTGACAGGTATGAAAACATTTCCCAGAGAAGTGTCCCTTATTACCCAGCTGTCCCTGATAGTCCCGTTTTAAGGTATGGGTGAAATATCCAATTTTTTCTTTCTTGTTGCTCACTTCAACCTTCCAGTCTCCATATAAACAATCAATTGAAATACCCCAAGCATCAAACTAGGGTACAATCGATTTCGTCACTTCCGCCTTCTTCCCCAGGCGATTCCAGGGGCCGTGTCAGGCCAAGCGCGGCAGTTTTAAATTAACGAATATTCCGTTGTTACTGAAGCATATGCACCAAGACCCGAACGGATCGGTTCCCTTTTATATCTAGTTTCAAGATATTTAAAGTACCCTGTTACGTGACATTTAGCCTTTAACACTGATATTAAATATCCACACGTCCAAATATGTTTTTAAAAAAAACACAAGCTTATACAGGGTGTCCTAATTTTTTCACGACTGTAGGTCATGCTCGGTTCGAGCTTCCTGTTGCCAGTGTTAGCTTGGGGGCTAACAGGCTACCTTTAGCACCACTTCCATATACAGTACATGACAGACAGCTAGGCAGGTCAGTAATAGAGCAGTGGGCTGGTCTCAAGGACGGCGTTCGGTTGGCTTTTTCTAAACGTGATGTTAATCAGTTCCACAAAAAAGTCAAAAACATTTCTGGCGTTTCTGGGAGAGAAAAACAAGATAAAGGCTGTGTGTTTTTTTAATAGAATTGACTGTTTTGAAATTGTTTGCATAATTAGGTGACCAGTGGACTCATTTCAGACAGTTAAACCTACAAACACCATTTTTCAGTCAATGACCCCTTTAAACTTGCTTTCTCATAAATGTGCACAGGGTGTTTTTGCAAAATTGTGACTCTGTGTACATGTTTTTCTCATAAATTTAAGGCACTTTTCTGTAAATTTATGAAATTTTTAATAAATTTGCCATTTTTAAAAAATAATAAATTCATTACTCATTTGAATAATTTTAAGTTGTGATAAAATACACAGTTTTGCTAATGTAAAATTGCCAGTTTTTACTCAGAATTACTTCCTTCCTCATAAATTTGCAGCTTGTTCCTCATTCCATTTCTGCTGAGCCAGAATACAAAGATTTCAACACTGACTGCAATGAAGAAATATTATAAATTCACAAAATGACTAATGCTACAGTTATTTCTGGTAAGAACAAGTTATTATAGCATACACACGACCATTTCTGACCAGTTTTAAAGCAACATGATGTGAAATTTTCACCTTAAAATAATGTTTGCAAAATCAATTTGATGGTACATCAACTTTTGGCCGGGTCAGTGCTACGTTCACCTGCATCACCTGCAAAAGCACTATATAACTTTCCCATTTCTGGTAGGAATACTGAAAAGACTACAGCTCGCAAATTCTACAGCCTGAGTTCTATTAACCAATCATAGGGCATGATCGGAAGTGTCCTGTGAGTGGCTCGAGACTGAGCCCATAAAACCTGCCCGTTATAATCTTTTCACTGTTCCTAGCAGGAACAAGAAAATTACATACTACTGCTTTAAAATCTATAAAATCGAAAGTAACCCAAAGAATACAAGCCTATGTACTAGAGTAAAAGTACAGGTTTTTCTTCAAAAATGTACTACAGTCAGTAGGTGATTTGAACGGGAATGAGGGGAGATGCCATCCCCCTTGTTAGCAACATGACTCAATATCATCCCCCTTGGTAACCTGCCATCCCCCCATCCCCATTTGTAGGCATAAATCATGTGGGGACAAAGGGGACATTTCCCCCCCCAAGCCTGGGAAAAAGAGAACTGTACCCCCAATATCATCATAACCCCTTTTTTTTAAATTATGTTACGTAACTGAATAAAGTGAATTTGAAGCACCATTTCTAAGCAGAAATGGAAAAAAGTATAAATTTGCAACATTCTTATAAATTTGCAAACTTCTTTCTGTAAACTTTTTTCCCCAAATTTGGAACTTTTTCCTGTAAATCTGCAATTTTTTTCTCAAAAATCTGAAATTTTCTTTCTCCAAAATTTGCAAAAAATTTTTTCTCAAAAATTTGCTAATTCTTTCTTGTAAATCTACAACTTTTGTCATAGTCTGGGCTGATCACAGGATCAAGCCCACGCCTTATGTTCATATTATTATGTTTTCTATGATTTCTTATGATTATGACTTGTGCCACTTGCCCTCTGTGTTCCCCTGAGCCCCTTATCATTGTCTTCTGTGTCGTCCCGTTTGGTCTTGGGTCTGTGTGTGTCTGTTTACCTATTGTTGCAGCTCCTCATGTTTTCTGTACCCACAGCCACTGCCTGCTCTGTATTACTCCTGCATTGTTCAGTCCCTCCGGGATTTCGCGATGTTGCGATCGCGTCAGTTCACGCAAAATCAGCCAATCAGCACAACTATTGCGCAACCTTGCAACTTTGTCCAGTCACCGCAACTTTCCCGCTATTTTGGCCAATCCTCGTCAACTTCCGTCAATTTCACCAATCAAATTAGTCTCTGGCGTTTCAGCGCCACTCAGTCTGATCAATCAAATGCATCGCTGCACCCTGTTCACTTCCGTGTTTCAGTAAGTATTAACGCAATGCTTCAGCAAAAAAACAGCATGTGATTTGAAAAAAACACTCACCCACGAGGTGAGGTCCGCCTGCCCCAAAAGCACCCTGTTGCGGGAGCGCATGTGACAAGAGACTCTAAAATCACAAACAAACGAGCAAGTCTAACACTGCAGCCAGTGTTTGATCATTTCCTATATCTTTAGAGGTAAAATCATTACTGCATCTTGTCAATAAGCTTTAAGGCTGTGAATCTCTGGTCTGAATACGGACACCCCCCCTCCCCCCCCGTAAATGAAAGATGTGTGTCTGATGAGAAGGGTGTAAGTCAAGACGCCCAGCAGACAGACAGGTAGGAGTTAGGCATGGAAATAGAGAGAATATTGTCTGTAATTTTTTTTATTTTATTTATTTTTTTTTTTCAGAAAAACAGACTCCAATAGACAATATAGAGCAACAGAATAAATTATTTATTTTTTCCTCTCGGTACCGAGTGGTTGGGGACCGTAGGGAGTTTTCAAATGAAGGTGCTGCCAATAATTTCCAAATCTCTACTCTTTAACATGCATTCATTGCAATTTAGCTGTTGTAATGGATATTGTGTTAAAGTCTATATTTACTGTTCCACAAAAGAGTTTTTTTCTGTGTAGCAGAAGTTTCTGCTTAATTTACAAATCACTGTAATAGGAAATGTTTGACAATCCTCTGCTTTTCTTGTATTATTATAGAATATCACTGTAGTAAACTGGCAAAGAGCATCCGCTTTAAAATTTGGAATTCTTCCCACAACTTTTAGTGCAAAAAAACCTCTCAAAACATCGCAATTTTTATCGCAGCTTTTAAAAAAAGCTCCCGCGAATTTGGGCGTTTTGGCCAGCAACAATCATAAAAACATCCCGTGAAGTCCTAGAGGAACTCATCGTTGTCCTGTAGGTTCATTGTCATATTTCATGTGCATCGTCTGTTTGTGTTTGTCTGTGCACTCCCACCCATCCTGCGCTCCTCACCTGCAGCCGCTTCCCTGCTGCCCTTGATTGTGCCACCTGTTGTGCGTTGTCAGTTATCCCTCTTGTCTATATATGTGCGTTTCAGTCTGTGTTCTGTGTGGTGTTCTTAGTCATGTCGGCGTGATTACATGCTTTAGCCTTGTATCCTGCCAAGTCTTTATCGTTTTGGTGTGATTACACGCTTCGGTCTTGTCTGTAACCGTGTTTGAAGCCTGCCTGTTCTTGCCTTTTTATTTCTGCCCACACACAGCTTTATTTTCTGTCTTATCCACCTTATTCCTGGGGTGCTGCTGGAGGAACGATTACGGGGGGAGCTTCCGGTTTCGGCTGCAGTAGTGTTAAATCAGTCAGTGAGAGTGGAATAGCAGGGGCATTTAAAATAGCGTTTTAAAAAGTTTTTCAAATTCATTTTAATGTATAGTCCACATACGTGTTTTGCACTCAAGTGGCAGCTAATTTCAGCACTTGTAGTTTTTGTTATTTTTTGAATGTTTTAGTGTAGTTCTGGTACTTGTTGCTGGTGTTTCTGGTTGTCATAGACTGTATAAATGGAGGCTTCTCACCAGCAATGCATAGATCATGCACTGAAAACGGTGGTACAGACACAGGACAGACACAACACCACCAGGTATGTTTTCACTTATATGAATGTCACAGATCTGACGTTTATGTGTTATATACTGTATGTCACCAGATGCAAGGCTGCATCAAGTAAAATAGTAAATAAAAATGGTCCTAAGGCTTAATGATTCAAGAAAGATATCAAACAGTTTTGGGGGTTTTTTTTACATTTGTTGTACTGCATTGGAACGATATGGACTTCAGCATGCTTCAGCACGCATTCATTTTTAAATTAACACAAAATATAGGTCAATAAAATTCTGAACAATTGTCAGAAAATGTCTGTACGTGTTAAGTTAAATAACGAGCATTTATGGCATGACAGCAGCATGAGCATTTTAATTTCAGGGTAAAACGAACGGCTGCAGCTGTCTGTATTTACCATGACAACCAAGCACGGTGTTGTGGCGTACGTCTGCTCTAAGGTAAATTTGGTTATGTCCAACATATTTTAACAAAATGCATCCGACTTTATTGCAGTGGAGACATTGATTTATCTCAGAGCTTTTATTTGTTTAGAGCGTTAGCATCTTAGCAGCGGCGCTAACAAACGGAGCTACTGTCTGCCAGGCCACTCTATAAGGTCATCTTCCCGTCCCTCCATAGTTGTGGGAAGGGGTTTGATTATATTACTGTTTTTGAGGTGCAAAAGGCCGTGTTCCTGCATTTTTGACGCTGAAGTCATTGTTTTTTAACAAGGAAAAGTGTACCGTTTCAGTGACAACCACACGTTCTAAACTAGTACTAGAAGTTGCATCCATAATTCATGCAAGGCATCATGGGGCCTAGGAATAAGATGGATAATAAATCATGGTTTATGAAATCCTCTTCTCCTTTGCCCCAGAGGGGCCATCCTAACAACTTTTTTCTCAAAAATTTGCAAGTTTTTTCATGTAAATTTTCAACTTTTATTCTTGTAAATAAATTTTTACTTTTTTTTTTCTTGTAAATCTGCAACTTTTTTTCTTTAAAAAAATTACAACTTTTTCCTATAAATATGCATCTTTTTACCTGCAAATTTGCAACTTTTTTCTCATAAATATGTGGGTTTTCTCATGTAAATTTTCATCTTTTTCTAGTAAATTTGCAACTGCTCATCTGGATGCTGGTTACATTTTTTTTTAATTCAATGCAGTAAACTAATTTGCAACTATCTGAATTTTTAAATTGGCACCTTTTAGCATATTTTTGCACCTTTATTCTTGCAAATGTGTACCTAATTTACATTTATGGTGTGTACCTTATGTTGACTTTTTTAATCCTGCCTTCCCCCTTGTTAATAAATAAATCGCCCCCTGACTAGAGTAAAGCTATCCTACAATAAAACCAGGCACAAAAGTGGAAACTCTGGAAAAAAAAAAAAAAAAAATTCCTTGAGTGCATGTACAGTACTTGAGTGAATCTACCTCGTTAATAGCTGGTGGATATTATTATTATGGTGGATATTATTCCAGTCCAGTCAGACAAAGAAAACCCTTTTACCGTGTTCGCCTCCCTGCTCACCTCTGACAGGCTCTGCTTGTACCAGGACTCCCGAAAACCCTGGTTCCGGTCTGCAGACTTGTCGGCCCTGAAGACCCAGAGCCCGTCCAGGTTCTTTACCTCTCTGGAGGAGGACTCCCGAGGAAACAGCATGCCTCCATCCAGCATTAAGGCTGAGTCAAGCACAGCGAACAGACACAGAACCAAGAGCATCCTGGAGCTTCAAGCTTCAGACACTCACTAAACGACTCATCCGCCCATGAACTGCTTGGCCAGTCTTTATATGTTGCTTTTTCACCCTGTTCTTCTGAGTCTTCCTGTTTGGTTTCTCCTTCGGTGTTAAATATCGTAGCTGTACTCTCCTCACTGCCATCTACTGGTATTCATGTATAATGACTGTGTTATTGCCGCAAAACCTCAGACCTGTGCACTTTGAGCACATAATCACCCCCGTTATCATGTCTGCTCTCTCTAAAACACATTTCCTGCCCTTAATGAGTCCACACGGGAGGCTGAGACATTATTTACTTGATGCCAGAAAGACTTTACTGCAAACTGTTACCTCTGCATAATTATCACAAGATGGAGGAATGTGTTATTTCTGATACAAGGTGTGTGATAAACATGAGCTTGAGTGAGGTAGATTACAGGAATTAATTAGAAAAGCACTCAGAGAGCACATTCCTCCGCCAAGGCTCCTTGTGTCCCTCATGGAACACCTTCAAAATGTAATGGTTTGTGTGTAGGCCTAGAGCCCCTTCTGGTGAAAATTTCATCAAAGTCTGTCCAGTAGTTTTGGAGGATTCTTGCTAATACACTGTGAGAGGATAAGAGCCGTGGTGAAGGTATGTATTCTCAGATCATCAACAAATTGTAATCGCTTCCTCTCTAGCCCAAGGACGACCTCTGGTGAAAATTTCATCCAAATCCATTCAGTGGTTTTGGTATAATCCTGCTGCACAAATACAAAAAAAAAAAAAAAAAAAAAAAAAAGGCCCTTGAGGGAGGTACTGTATGTGTGGTGTTGGGATTTGGCACCTTATTGTGAAGTGCAGTGTAGTGGTGGGCACTTCCTGTTCCACCACTGCACTGCCCTATAAATAGCAAAGGGCAGCCACATTGCAGCCTCTTCGACCGGTGCCCTCTGCCTGGTGCCTACTGTGTGTCCGCTGTTCCATCTGCCTTCAATAAAGCTGTCTTTGTCCAGTCATCAGACCTCATCCTTTATAAAGGTATTTTTCCATACATAACATTTGGCGATTGAGGATTAACTCATGGACGCGTGTATCACACCATTTCACCCCTTTCTCAAGCTCCTGGGTGAGCTGCCAGTGCCGTGGCCGAGATGGTTTGAGGCCTTCCAGACCTACATCACTGCGCTTGACCTGGGTAAGATCGACAAGTTAAGAGCACGTGCGCTACTTGTTCACAACCTTGGGATTGAGGGCCAGCGTGTTTTGCGCACACTCGGAGCTTCTGACTCTTTTCAAGATGACGTCGAGCTGTGAGCAAGCCACTTTCATACCCCGGATAGCGTGACTGTCTGGAGGATTCGCTTTTGGCGGTGACATCAATGAGTGGGTGAGCCTATACATCAGTTTGCCGCCGACTTAAGGCAGTTAGCTAGCGAGTGTCATTTTGGGCCACTGGAAGAAGATTGGTACGTGACCAGCTTGCGGAGCACACAAGTAGTGCCACATTGCTGGCTAGGCTACTCACGGTGCCAAATGACTTAACGTTAGCCGGAGCTATTGAGCTAGCTCTCCAATTGGAGGCCACAGACAAGCTAGCTTCAGAGCTAAACTGGTGCCAGTCACAATGGCTACCGGAGCCTCCCGCCACAGCAAATGTAGTGGACTCGGACAGCGAGGACAGCGAGGACAGCTTGGACGACGATACTATGGAAGCCAATGCTGCCAGCCAAAGGTCTGCCCAGGGAAAACCCCTTTGCAAGGGTTGTGGGTCCGTGAAGCACTGAAACACAGGCTAAGGAGTGCCCGACTAGAGGGAAGCGTTGTAGCAGATGTGGATGCTTGAACCATTATGCTAGAGTGTGCCGTGTATATGAGCCAGAGAGCCCACAGAAGAAATCACTCCGCCCGCCCCCGACAACCATCCATATGGTGTCCCGCAGTACCAACAGGTACACGTTCTGTGCAGCGGAACTGGATGGTGTGGAGGTACCGCTGCTGCTTGACACAGGGGCGGAGGGGTCGTTGCTGAATTGGGCCATAGTGAGGAAGTTTTTCCCCTACTACAGGATAAAAAAGTAACCCAGCACCGCTTTATGGTTATGGAGGTGGCAGGCTGTGCATGGTTGGGACTTTGGAGTTAACAGTTCGGTACAAGTCTGCAACGATGGTTGACTTCAAGTTCCACGTGATGGCCCGAGGCAATAACATCATGGACTGTGACTTGTTCTATGGACTGGGTTTCACCATTAATTTTTTTGATTTTGATTTTGTATTTTGTATACTTTATTGATCCCCAGAGGGGAAATTGAGGGCATCCACCTGGATGGATGAAGCAGCCACAGTACGTGCTATCCCTTTACCATTCACACACAAATTCACACCTAGGGCCACTTTTAGAGTCTCCAGTTAACCTAACCTGCATGTTTTTGGCCTGTGGGAGGAAACCGGAGAATTCCTGGAGTAAACCCACGCAGACACGGGGAGAACATGCAAACTCCACACAGATCACTGTTGGTCAGGGGATGGAATCGGACCAGGGATCCCATGGCCAAGGATGAGTTGCTTTGCTGCCACAGTGCTAACCACTGCGCCACCGCACCGCCCACTAAAGATGACAATGAGGGAGACTGGTCAGGTTGTGGCCAGTGGAACCCTCCGGTTCCAGTACCCGATGAAGATGTTGTGTGGGATGAAGAACTAACCGACACCACGGCGGTCAAGCAGGACCAGCCTCACTCAGGTTCGGCGCAGGACTGTCTCAATGCCGGCACTCGGGAAATGGTAGAGAGGGATACCGAGCTTGGCAGTGAGGCGTCTGTGCTGGCAAGTGACACCGATGTGCTAGCCCCAGATTCCTCCAGAGCTTGGCTGCAGTGGGATGGAGGGTCTGCAGCTACAATGGTGACTGCTACGACGGCTTCAGAAAAGGTCAGGGCCAGACCGACGAGCACAGAAAAACCGCGTGCTCCATGTCAGGCCGAGCCGAGCCCCTTTGAGGGTTATGGACTTGGTTCGGGTTAGGGCGCAGCGTACTTCATGCTGTCGGATGGCTTGGGGAGGTATGCCAATCAGCTTCAGCATGTCCGGGAAGAGGCTTCTGGTGACTGGGCTGGACGAGAGTGGGAGTTGGTGGTGATGAAGAGAGGCGCTTTCGTCTGGAAGATCAGCCATTGTCCCAGGGGCCTGCTGCTTCCAGGGGCGTGCTTGCTGAGGTGCTGCTCTGGCCCACCCCACCCCACCCCCCATACCCATTCTGCTCCTCCTGCCTGAGGAACAGTGCTGTAAATTTTTGTGTTAATAGTTCTGATGTTCTTGTGTTTATGTATATTGTAAAATGGGGTTGTTTTGTGTGTTTTATTTAGTTTAGGAGCACAGCAGTGATTTTTAGTTTATTAATGGATTTTTTTTTAGTTTATCAGGTGGCAGAATAATCCGCCGTGCCGTGTGGGCAGGTCGGTAGTCCACCCGTCTGTCCTATTTTAGGTTTTGTTGTGTGAATGTGGTAGGCCATTTAAATGCATTAGTTTCCGTTTTGTTCATGCGTGATTCGGGTCCCAAATTGGGGAGGGTTTTGACTGTGTGTATGGTTTGGGACTTTTCGAAGAGGGGGAGGAAATGTGGTGTTGAGATTTGGCACCTTATTGTGAAGTGCAGTGTAGTGGCGGGCACTTCCTGTTCCACCACTGCACCGCCCTATAAATAGCAGAGTACAGCCACATTGCGGCCTCTTCGACCGGTGTCCTCTGCCTGGTGTCTACTGTGTGTCCGCTGTTCCATCTGCCTTCAATAAAGCTGTGTTCGTCCAGTCATCTGGCCTCATCCTTTATAAAGGTATTTTACCATACATAACACTATGCACTCTCAGATCATCACCAAAATGTAATGGCTTCTCCTCTAGCACAAGGACCACCTCTGGTGAAAATTTCATCCAAATCTGTCCAGTAGTTTTTGCGTAATCCTGCTGACAGACAAGCAAACAAACAATCAAACCAACACGGATGAAAACATTGTTTACATTTAAACTTATTTAAAATATTGCTGTATCACTAACATCACAGATTATTTTTCAAAACAGTGTAACAAGAACACATATTTAGACATGTTTGACCCTCTTTTGTCAGTGACAGTGTGCTGTCCTTACAAAGGGCTGATGTAACTAAACAGTACATGTTTTAATGTATTAATTAATGTGTATTAATGTGAGAGGCCGATGATACAAAAGGCCTACTATATAAACGAAAACATGTTTAACTTATTGTTACAGGTAAATTAAATAAAAAGCTCTTTGTCATAAGTAGTTTTTTTTTTTAAATGAACTAACAATTTTGAGCCACCCTTTTTTGATACGTATATCAAAAATATGAGAATGGCGTTCAACCAAATAAAACTTTATTATTCCCCACAGTGTGGAAAATTCACATTACAGCAACTCCGAAGAAGCTGATAAAGGAGAAAGCAGCAATAAGAATATAGTATGAAGTAAAATAGCATGTGGTGTTATAGTATGGACATGCACAGACATTTTGGAAGGATATTGTTCTAAACTGAAATAAAGACAAAAATGAAAGAAAAAGAATGTGAATTTATAAAGCAGAAGTTACAACTTCATGAGTAAAGTTGCAAATTTATGAGAAAAAGAGTTGCATACAGTGCTGTGAAAAAGTATTTGCCCCTTCCTGATTTCTTATATTTCTGCATATTTGTCACATTTAAATGCTTCAGATTCATTCATTCATTCATTCATTCATTCATTCGTTCGTTTTCTTCCACTTAATCCTTTTCAGGTCGTGGGGGCGCTGGAGCCTATCCCAGCATCTTTGGGCGAGAGGCAGGGTACACCCTGGACAGATCGCCAGTCCATCGCAGGGCCAACACAGAGAGACAGACAACCATTCACTCTCACAGTCACACCTAAGGACAATTTAGAATCCCCAGTTTTTGATGCCAATTAACCTAACTTGCATGTTTTTGGCATGTGGGAGGAAACCGGAGAAATCTCGGAGTAAACCCACGCAGGCACGGGGAGAACATGCAAACTTCTCACAGATCACCGTTGGTCGGGGGCTGGGATCGAACCCAGGATCCCCCGGCCAAGGGTAAGTTGCTGTGCTGCCGCAGTGCTAACCACTCCGCCAAACAAATTCTAATATTAGACAAAGACATCCTGAGTAAATACAAAATGCAGTTTTTAAATGATGAAACATGCTGTGGGGAGGGGTGAGGGGGAGCGACTGAGTGCAGCTGTGTGAGAGGAGAGAGAAGCCTCAACTGGACAAATAAATGCTGACAGCTTACACTGCGTGACAATTTATGCTCAGTATTCACGATAAAGGCATTGTATGTATCGTACATAGTAGAATGTATTGATTTAATGAATATATTCGGTGTATCGCCCCTTCCTTCGGTGAGAAAAAAATAAATACTAACCTAAATTTAAAGGTATTCTTTTTACAGCATTTACAGTAATCATGGTAATAAGTCATAAAGTTATTTTTTTTTAAACTTGTGATCTAGTAACGTAAATTCACACCCTATCGATCTTCAAGGTCAAAGCCAAGGTCAAAGTTACAGCTGTGACAAAATTGTTGGTACCCCTCTGTAATGAAAGAAAAATCCACAATGGTCAAAGAAATAACTTGAATCTGACAAAAGTGGTAATAAATAAAAATTCTATGAAAATTAACCTTTGAAAATCAGACAATGCTTTTGAATTGTGGTTCAACAGAATTTATTTTAAAAAACAAACTCATGAAACAGGCCTGGACAAAAATCAGAATCAGAATCAGAATCAGAATCAGATTTATTGCCATTGTTCATGTAGTACACAAACTAGGAATTTGTCTCGGTGCCATGCTGCAACATTAAAAAAATAATGATAAAAAGGGATAAACTAAAAACTAAAGGACTAGAAACGTGCAATAAGTGTAGAAAAATAAGTAATAATAAGTAATAATAATAATAATACTAGTAATAATGAGTAGTACTAGTCAAGGCAGTTTTAAAAAATTAGCATGTAGCAGATAATGTGAAGTACCACATAGTGCAGTCGATAATGCAACAGAAAAACAGTGATGAATGACGTGAGTCTGTTGAGCTGCTGTACAAGTGCACGAGAGTCAAAAGTCACTTAATGTTCAGCAGTCTGATGGCAGAGGGGAAAAAGCTGTTCATGTGCCGGGAGGTTTTAGTCCGAATGGACCGAAGCCTTCTACCTGAGGGGAGGGGGGCAAACAGCACGTGACCAGGATGTGAAGGATCGGCTATGATCCGGCCAGCACGCCTCCGGTTCCTGGAGATGTACAGGTCCTGGAGAGATGGGAGCTCGCAGCCTATCACCTTCTCAGCAGTGCGCACGACGCGCTGCAGCCTTAGTCTGTCCCTGGCAGTGGCTCCTGCATACCACACAGTTAAGGAGGAGGTGAGGATGGACTCGATGATGGCCGTGTAGAACTGCACTAACATCTTGGTGGGTAGCTTGAGCTTCCTCAGCTGCCGCAGAAAGAACATCCTCTGCTGGGCCTTTTTGATGAGGGAGCTGATGGTTGGCTCCCATTTGAGGTCTCGGGTGATGGTGGTGCCCAGAAGCGGAAGGAAAGGGTGCCATCAAAAATGATGGCACCCTTAACTTAATATTTTGTTGCACAACCTTTTGAGGCAATCACTGCAATCAAACGATTTCTGTAACTGTCAATGAGACTTCTGCACCTCTCAGCAGGTATTTTCAATCAATCAATCAATCAACTTTATTTACAAAGCACTTTAAAAGCAACACTCGCTACACAAAGTGCTGTACAGCAAGAGAACATAAAAGCAGGGCACTAACACAAAGGGCGCTAACACAAGAGAAAAAAAAGTAAAATAAATAAAAATCCATTTCATTCAATAAAATCAATGTCTCATACTGGGTCGAAGGCCAGGGAATAAAAATGTGTTTTAAGATGTGTTTTAAAAATGGACAGAGAAGGTGCTTGTCTAATGTCCAGGGGTAAATCATTCCATAACCTGGGGGCCATGATCGAAAAGGCTCTTTCCCCTCTGAGCTTGCGCCTCGCCTTTGGTACCTCCAAAAGCAGCTGTTCAGCTGACCTAAGGGACCGGGTGGGAGCGTAGGGATGCAGAAGTTCAGAGAGGTAAGGTGGAGCAAGACCATTCAAGGATTTAAAAACAAATAAAAGAATTTTAAAATGAACTCTAAAATACGCAGGCAGCCAGTGGAGTGAAGATAAGATGGGTGTGATGTGATCTCTTCCACGTGTACCTGTCAAAAGACAAGCGGCGGCGTTTTGAACCAGCTGCAAATGGGAAAGAGATGACTGGCTGACACCGGCGTAAAGTGCGTTACAGTAATCCAGCCAAGATGAAATAAAAGCATGGATTACTGTTTCCAAGTGTGGTCTAGAGAGAATGGTTTTTACTTTTGCTAAACGCCTTAGATGAAAGAAGCTGGATTTTACCACAGAACAAATCTGCGTGTCTAATTTAAAATCATTGTCCATGATAAAACCAAGGTTCCTAGCTGTGATTTAACATAAGGAGTAAGGGGGCCCAAGTATACAGGAAGGGACTCACAGGGGGCGACTAGGTCCAAACACCATCACTTCGGTCTTCTTATCATTAAAATTTAGGAAGTTTAGGGCCATCCAAGACTATGTCTTCAATGCACACCAGGAAGTGAGTTTACTGATGAGGCAGCTTTTTGTTTAGAGGGACATAAATCTGGCAGTCATCAGCATACAGTGGAAAGAGATACCATGCTTTTTGAAAATGGAACCCAGTGGAAGTATGTACAGAGAAAAAAAGCATGGGCCCTAGAATTGACCCCTGTGGGACCCTGTAAGGCAGAGGAGCAGAAGAGGATTCAAACCCAGACATGCTAACTTTAAAAGTCCTGTCTGACAGATAGGATCATAGATATAAAACGCTAGATTGGCAGTAGGTCACTGGAGCGCGAGATTTCCGGCCGCCATATTGGTACAGGAATCAAACAACATCCACAGCTCAGGTTAACGCACAACACTCTGATTAAGTCTTCATTTCTGTCACCATGGGATGAGGACGCCGGGTTTTTCCGGCGCTCAGACCATGTCCCTTCTCATCCCTGTCTCTCATTGGGCAGCGTCTCTGCGGGCCCCCAGCTGTCAGTGTTACAGACGGCTGGGGCCCCAATTAATCCTCATCAGCTGAGGCGCTGCTAATTGACATAACGTTCGGCTCAGGAGACGCACACACACAGGCTCAGAGTAGTTCAAACTGTTTATTAACAACAGGGATGTTTGGGTGCGTGTCTGCGGAATGTTATGTGTTGGTGGTGGCGTCCTGCTTCGGACCCAGAGGCAGGAGACCGTTCAGCCGGCAACCCTATGGGAGAAATCAGACACAGGGTGATGAGCTCACACCAAACACAGGAGGAGAATAGGCGAGGGAGAGAAGCTTACTTGTTGGGACAGATGACTGGCGCTTCAAGGATGGAAGCCCGGGAGACAGCCACCTGCAGGGCTCGGTGCAGCAGCGAGGAGAGACGAGGGACGGGATTGTCCGCCGCCGAGGGAATCCACCTGTTGCACAGGGGAGTCAGACTGGAGAGAGAGGAGGTAAGTGATTTTCTTACCGGGACGAGGATGCCTGAAGAGAATGTGGTAGAAAGCCCATGGAAGGGAAATGAAGGTCTACGGCTTCAGTGCCGAAGCTCAGGGCGAGGCGGCTTTTATCCCCGCCGCTGACGAGTAGCAGGTGCGTGAGCAGGTGGCGCCGCTGATGAATTGGCGCGGCGTGACAGTACTCCCCCCTCTAGCAGCGCCGCCTGGCGATGCTTATCCGGGTGCGCTCGGTGGAAGTCCGCGATGAGCGATGGGTCCACACAAACGACGGGGGCACCCACTGTCGATGCTCGGGCCCATAGCCCTCCCAGTCCACCAAGTATTGCAACCCACGACCCCGGCGCCGGGAGTCCAGGATGGAGGAGGCGGACCAGGCCGGATGGCCAACCAATCATCCGGGGCACGGGTTGCGCTGCAGGAGGAGGGCAAAGGGGGTCAGAGACTGCCAGTTTCACCTTCGACACGTGGAAAGTAGGATGAAGCGGAGGGAGGGGGGAATAGCCACTCGCACAGCCACCGGGTTGATGATCCGGGTGATGGGGTAGGGACCCATGAAGCGCTGTGCCAGCTTTCTCCTCTCGCCTTTTAGAGTGACGTCCTGGGTGGAAATGTAAAACAAGCTGCCCAACTCTGTAACGCTGGGGCAGGGTCTCTACAACCGGGTCCGCCACAGTCCTGTTGCGCTCCGCTGTGCGTAATAGCGCATGGCGCCGCGGCAGTCCAGGTGGAGCGGAACTGGCCTGAGATGGGCCCTAACTGACGGGACAGTTACTTCACTCTCCTGCTCCGGAAACAGCGGGGGGTCGTAACCCAGGACGCCTTGAAGGGGGGACATCCCTGTTGCAGAAGAGCGAGCGGTGTTGTGGGCATATTCAACCCGGCAAGATGGTTGCTCCAGACGTGGGTTTGGATCTGGACACACAGCGGAGCGCAGCCTCCAGCTCCTGGTTGGTCCTCTCACACTGCCCGTTGGATTGGGGGTGATGACCGGAGGAGAGGCTCACCTTGGCTCCGATGGCGTTGCAGAAAGACCTCCAAACCTCGGATGAAAAACTGGGGGCCCCGGTCCGAGACCATGTCCACCGGAATCCCGTGCAGCCTGACCACGTGTTGGACGAGGAGGTCCGCCGTCTCCAGGGCCAGTAGGGAGGCCTCGCAGGGGGACGAAGTGCACGGCCTTGGAGAAGCGGTCCACGATGGTCAGGATGGTGTCATAGGAGTTGGAGACAGGGAGTCCGGTGACGAAATCCAACGCGATGTGCGACCAGGGCCTGCCAGGGACGGGCAGGGCTGGAGCAGATTCCGCTGGAGGGGCATTTCCCGACTTGCAGGTGGCACAGATTGGGCAAGCCCGGGCGTAGCGGGCTGCATCCCTCCGCAGGCCTGGCCACCAAAAGGACCGTTGGAGGAGATCTATCATCCGGGAGGTGCCAGGGTGACAGGTGAGCCTTGGAGGTGTGGAGCCAGTGGATGACCTCTCCTCGGACCGCGGATGGCACGAACAGCCTCCCCTCCGGTCCGCCGCCAGGGTCAGGTTCCACCTCCTGTGCCTTCCGGATCTTGCTCTCGATGTCCCACGAGATGGCTCCCACGACGCACGACCTGGGCAGGATGGAGTGGGGCGCCTCCTCCGACTCCACGGGGGCGAACTGCCTGGAGAGAGCGTCAGGCAGGACGTTCCTAGAGCCAGGCCTGAAGGTGATGGAAAATTGGAACCTGGTGAAGAACAGGGACCAGCGCGCCTGGCGGGCGTTCAGGCGCTTGGCAGATCGTAAGTATTCCAAGTTCTTGTGGTCCGTGAGGACCACAAACGGCAGGTTCGCCCCCTCTAACCAGTGGCGCCACTCCTGCAGGGCGAGCTTGATGGCCAAGAGCTCTCTGTCCCCCACATCGTAGTTTCTCTCCGCCGGGGACAAGCGCCGGGAGAAGAAGGCGCACGGTCGTTTGGCGCCATCGTCCGGTGACCGCTGGGACAGCACTGCTCCCACTCCCGTGTCCGAAGCGTCTACCTCTACGATGCACTGCAGCGCGGGGTCGACCTGGCGAAGGACCCGGGAGGAGGAGAATTCCGCCTTCAGCGCCTCAAAGGCGGCAGTGACCTCTTCGGTCCACCGAACGGGACCTTCGGGGGACGTGAGGCGGGTCAGTGGTCCAACGATGGCACTGAAGTTGGGGACAAAGTGGCGGTAGAAATTGGCGAAGCCAACAATTGCTGCACCTGTTTCCGGGATGCAGGTGTGGGCCATTCCACCACCGCCTTTACCTTCTCTGGGTCGGGGAGCACCTTATCGTGGGCGATGATGAACCCCAGGAAGGACGTACTCCTGGCGTAAAATTCACACTTTTCTGCCTTAACGTACAGACGATTCTCCAGCAGCCTTTGGAGGACCCGCCTCACGTGGACCTGGTGCTCATCCCTGGACTTGGAGAAGATGAGAATATCGTCCAGGTAGACGAACACGAAAAGGCCAATGAAGTCCCGGAGGACGTCATTAATGAGGCGCTGGAAGACTGCAGGAGCGTTGGTCAACCCGAACGGCATCACCAGGTATTCAAAGTGGCCGTTCGGGGTACGGAAGGCCGTTTTCCACTCATCTCCCTCCCGGATCCGGACGAGGTGGTAAGCGCTGCGTAGGTCCAGCTTGGTGAACCAGGTCGCCCCCTGGAGGGAGTGGAAAGCAGTGTCCATGAGAGGCAGGGTGTAACGGTCCTTCTCCGTGATATTATTGAGGGCCCGGTAGTCAATACAAGGGCAGAGGGACCCATCCTTCTTTCCCACGAAGAAGAACCCTGCCCCCACGGGTGACAATGATGGGCGGATTATCCCAGCACTTAATGACTCCTTCAGGTAGGCGTTCATCGTCTCCTTCTCCGGCGCAGACAGGCTGTAAAGGCGACCAGAAGGTAAGGGAGCCCCCTGGCGGAGGTTGATGGCGCAGTCATAGGGCCGATGAGGGGGGGAGAGACATAGCTTTCGCTTTGCTGAACACCATACCCAGGTCGTGAAATTCTGGGGGCACCAGAGACAGGTCCCGGGGGGTGCAGCGTCCGTCGCAGGGGGAGGAGCGGACGGAGAGCAGGCAGCGGACTGAAGGCAGGTGCCCATACAGAACGTACTCCATGCCGATATCCCAGCAGATTTCCAATCCAGGACCGGATTGTGAAGGCGGAGCCAGGGATACCCCAGGATGACGGGCGACACAGAGTTGGGAAGGACGTAAAAGGTCATCTCCTCCCGGTGGTTTCCCGAGATGATGACCGGTAGGGGGACAGTTTGATGTGTCACTCTCCCAAGGGTGCACGGGAGAGGTGGACTAGGGAGGTGGAGTGTTGAGTGCCTGGCAGCGGATGCCCAATCGGGTTGCCAGGCTTTGTGAAATGAAGCTGCCTTCTGCGCCCGAATCCACCAGTGCGTGGGTGAGGTGCCCAGTGGGGTTATGGCAGAAACGGATGGGCAGCTTCAATTGGGTGAGTGATCCTAACCGATTGACGTCCGCGAGGCTTCCAACAGTGACTCGCGGACCCCACCGACTGGCTTTCCGTGGACAACGCTCCACGGTGTGTTGGTCGCCTCCGCAATACATGCAGAGGCCCAACTCACGGCGGCGTTGTTTCTCCACAGGGGAAAGTTTAATCCAGCCCGTCACCATCGGCTCCGACTCCTCGGGGCACGATGCTGGCGGCGCCGCCAGGGGGCGAGCTTGGAACAGGTGCGGCGAGGCTCCACGAGGGCGAGAAGAAGAAGACCTCCGCCCCGAGGAGCGCTCGCGCAGCCTGTTATCCAAACTTACCGCTAAGGACGTCAGCTCCGCTAGCGTCCCAGGGATATCCCGACCAGCCAGTTCATCCCTCAGATCACTATTGAGGCTGTGGAGGAACAGGCCACAGAGGGAGCGTTCCTCCCAGCCCAATTCCTCCGCCGCTACCCGGAAGTCGACCGAGTGGTCCGCTGCCGACCGGCTTCCCTGCTGGAGAGCGAGAAGCCGATCGACCTGGACCGTTTCGGTTTGAGAATGGTCAAAGACCTCCAGAAAGCGCCTCACGAATTGATCATAGGTGAGGGTGGCATAACTGGGCCTCGCCATTACGGCGTAGGTCCAAGTTAACGCACGCCCCTCCAGAAGATTCCCTATGTAACCAATTCGGCTGTGATCCGAGGGAAAATCTCCGGGCACACGGTGGAACATGGACTCACACTGCATAATGAACCCCCGCGCTCCGCCGAGCTTACCGCTAAAGCGGGCGGGGGTCGGAATCGGTGTGAGCCAAACCGGTGCCACTGGAGCCGGCTGGACGGCCGCTGGAACAGCAGGAGCCGCGCCACCCTGGCGAGTCGGGAGGAACGGCTGTTGGGGGTCCAAGCGGTTCAATCGGTTAGTTAATTCTAATAATTGATTAAGAACCACCTGTTGCTGATAAACAATCTGATCCACCCGAGCCTCGA
This sequence comes from Pholidichthys leucotaenia, assembly GCA_020510985.1. Taxonomy (NCBI): domain Eukaryota; kingdom Metazoa; phylum Chordata; class Actinopteri; order Cichliformes; family Pholidichthyidae; genus Pholidichthys; species Pholidichthys leucotaenia. Next base: position 218,163,242 of record CM035839.1, read on the forward strand.
GGATGGTAAACCGGTGTGCGAGCCCGCCGTCTGCCGAGCCGCTCTGCTGAAGCCGTACTGACATAACGTTCGGCTCAGGAGACGCACACACACAGGCTCAGAGTAGTTCAAACTGTTTATTAACAACAGGGATGTTTGGGTGCGTGTCTGCGGAATGTTAATGTGTTGGTGGTGGCGTCTGCTTCGGACCCAGAGGCAGGAGACCGTTCAGCCGGCAACCCTATGGGAAAAATCAGACACAGGGTGATGAGCTCACACCAACACAGGAGGAGAATAGGCGAGGGAGAGAAGCTTACTTGTTGGGACAGATGACTGGCGCTTCAAGGATGGAAGCCCGGGAGACAGCCACCTGCAGGGCTCGGTGCAGCAGCGAGGAGAGACGAGGGACGGGATTGTCCGCCGCCGAGGAATCCACCTGTGCACAGGGGAGCAGACTGGAGAGATGAGGTAAGTGATTTTCTTACCGGTGACGAGGATGCTGAAGAGAATGTGGTAGAAGCCCATGGAAGGGAAATGAAGTCTACGGCTTCAGGCCGAAGCTCAGGGCGAGGCGGCTTTTATCCCTCGCCGCTGACGAGTAGCAGGTGCGTGAGCAGGTGGCGCCGCTGATGAATGGCGCGGCGTGACACTAATAAGGATAAAAAGGAGCAGCTTCGATCATTCGGGGCTGCGACTTAAGCACTGTTAGGCTGGAACCCTTACGGTAAGTGTTGAGTATTTGTTTTTAAATAATTTAATGGCGTGTTGTCAAAAATAAAGGTAAAAACTCTGATTTTCATTTGGGAGGTCACTGATTTCTGTACATGCATGACTGCCATGAGTGTAATATATATTGTAATTCAGTATCGATAGTTATGGCAATATTTCTCATGTAATATTAGTATACAGTGTTACATTGTGTTCTTTGTTACTGGGTCAGTATTGGTAGCCAATATTATCAACAATAAACTTTGGGTTCTTGTAACTAGTTTGGTAGTTACTCAAATAGCATGAGGATAGTTTTTCTTTTTCCTGTATACACTTGGCCAAATGAAAGATTTAGGTTTATCAAACCGTCTTTACACAATAATTACACATATATGTGTACAAACATCTACCTCCTGTATCAGACCAACATCATGAAGGTTTGCAGATAGTAATTTACAGATATGTTATTTGAAAATTGAAACTTTACAGATAGAATTTTACAGTACCTATTTCGCATTTGTCTATTACAGGGAGGGGGTACAAGAAGATCTGGTGATGATTAATGCAGTCATATCTCAGACATTACTATATTACATTTTGCCTGACATTACTATAAATATTTGCTATGATGGATAGGAGGGGACAGGGTGGATATTACGTGTGATGAAGATGATGATGATGGTGATGATGATGGGCTGGGCTCTGGGTTAAATTAATAAAGCCTACATCTACTGCTTTAAACTGTGTTTTGATTCAATTAACACTTCACCTCACTTTGCAATTGATTAATATGAGCTTGCTGCTTTCATGTTGAGTGCATTATTCTATGCAATAAATTTAATAAATTTGTAATGAACATTGGTGTATTGTATAAATTTGTTATGTGGGCCTAAAATCAATAAGAATTTCAAATTGATTTTAAACAACTGCTATACAGATCCAGGTAGATGGGGGGGGGGTGTATAATGTCTGTCTAGTTAAATGAAGAAACTTGAATAATTGATTTGTAATTTTTTATTCTCTTTATTTATTTCAAAGTTTACATATCTAGGCCAATTTGTATAACACAGGCTGAAATATTTCTTTGATAAACATTTTTGACACTGGGGGGGGGGCAATAAGCTGGTTGCCTGGGGTGGCAAATATAACAAATACAGCCCAGGGCAAAGTATGAATTAATCAATTTCGGCCATATATTTATGCATAAATGGCCACAATGAAAGAGCTAGCCTTAATTATTAATCAGGGGGTATGGTAACTTCTTTTTCAGCTCATTTGACAGTTCTTGATTGAGACACTGCAAAATGCCATAATTTAATAATTATGAAGCTCTTAAACACCTAATATTTATGCAGATTATGCTGAAAGTAAACCGCTATGCGCTGTGTTGTACTGTGTTGTAAACATGTTCACTGAAGCCTGTCAAACATTTAACAAAGGAGAATGACCCAAGCAGGTGTCTGCACTGGACCACAGGGATGTGCTACACATATCCTGTACCAAGATGGCGGACGCGCGTCACGCTCCCGCGACCACGGACTGGCCAGCGCTGCCAATCTAGCGTTTTATATCTATGGATAGGATCTAAACCAGTTGAGAGCAGTGCCACAAATGCCCACTAGGTGCCGCAAACGGGAAATTAAAACATGATGGTCCACTGTGTCAAAGGCAGCAGTTAAATCAAGCAGCACAAGAACAGCATATTCACCTGAATCACAAGCCAAGAGAATATCGTTAAAAACTCTTAACAAGGCTGTCTCTGTGCTATGAAGAGCTTTGAAACCAGATTGAAAAATCTCCAAAATACCGTGTTCATCCAGAAAACATTTCAGCTGCATATAGACAATTTTCTCTATAATTTTTGAGAGAAATGGCAGCTTGGAAATAGGCCTAAAATTTGCCAGCATGGTATGATCGAGACCAGGTTTCTTAATCAAGGGCTGTACTACTGCATGTTTAAGATTTGCAGGAACCACACCAGATGACAGGGCATACTGGGAAGCACCTCTTTAAAAAGTCTAGGAGGGACAGCATCACAGGGAGACCCTGTGGGCTTAATATGGCCAACCATGTCCTCTAAAAATGACAGTCACAGGTTCAAACTAATCAAAAACAGCAGAACAAGGGACAGAGACAGAGGGATCAGAGGCAGGAGGTGAGATGAGAGCCCTGGTGGTGGCCACCTTATCAATAAAAAAGTTCATAAAATCACTGCATAACTCAGAGGAGGCTCCAAGCAGTCAGTCTGTGGGGTGTTAAGAACAGAATCAATAGTGTTAAATAAGACACGTTGATTATGACAATGAGATAAAACAGTATTAGCAAAATATTTGCTTTTTTCCTGCTTAACAGTATTTTGATACTGACGCCAGCAGTCTTTTAAAATCTGCAGTGACACCTGCAGTTTGTCTTTCTTCCATCTGCATTCAGCTCTGCGCCACTCCTGTCTGACTGCACCAGTTCTGTCACTGAACCACGGCTCAGGTTTGGATCGAGGCTGCTTGGTTTTCAGTGGAGCCACAGAGTCCAAGATGGTTTAGCAGGAGGAGTGAAACCAGGAGCTGAGTTCCTCCACAGATGAGATGGAGCCAGGAGGGACACAGAGCTGGTCAAAGGCAGCGGAGAACCGACTGGCAGTGGAAAGGTTAAAAATAAGATAAGATAAGATAAGCCTTTATTAGTCCCACAATGGGGAAATTCCAGGATTGCAACAGCACAGGGATAGCAACACTCAGAGCAACAATCAGAAGGCAAGAGAAAAACAAGAGCAGCGAGTATACATATGTACATATAAATATAAATATATATATACAGACACACAGTGCCGGCAGCGCTGAGCAGGAGCGCGAGTTTTAGCTGCAGCGCGTGACAGATCAGCCTTAAATAATACAGGCAGATGGTTGGACAATACAATGTCACAGATTTCTAAATTAAAAACAGACAGGCCATACGAGAGGACGAGATCTAACGTGTGCCCGTGCTCGTGTGTAGCACCACCAGTCACGGACTGCACCAGCTTTAGAGAATCAATGAGATTTAAAAAGTCTTTTACCAGCAGCTTATCAGGACAACACACATGTATGTTAAAATCTCCAACGATAAGAACACGATCATAATTTGTAACAATACCAGCTAAGAAAATGGCAAAGTCATTTAAAAAGTCCTTATTATATTTGGGTGGTCTGTATATGACAGCACACAGTACAGGGTTTAATCGACCCACCTCAAAGAAAGTCAGTTCAAAGCTGGAGAATGGAGAAGGAACAAAGCGCTGCTTACATTTATAGTCATTTTTGTAAACAGTTGCCGTTCCTCCTCCTCGTCCTGTTGTCCGCGGGTAATTAAAATAACAGTAACCTGGGGGTAAAACCTCGGACAGAGCAGAGAGTTCACCCACAGTCTGCCAGGTCTCCGCAACGAAAAAGAAATCCAGTTCCCAGGAGCTGAAATCCTTGAGGATGTAAGTTTTATTTGCCAGCGATCTGGCATTTACCAGGACAATCCTGGCTGGAGCTGGAGCCTGGGCCTCAGCAGAACAGGAAACGTGCCACAGCGGTCTCAGGTGCCAGGGATTTACCCCACGCTGGCAGGGCCTGGGAGAGTAGCAGCGCCAGGGCCAGATCACCTCACCAAGGCCAGTCACAGGGACCAGGCAGGCATCAGCAGGATCCAGGGAACATAATCCGCCCGGAGTCCGGGGAACAGAGAAGAAATGTGCCAGGTGGGCCCTCAGTTTCACCAGCCGACCGCTGCGTTTCCCACAGCGACGGTGAGGCCTCTTCTTCCGCCTCCACCTTCACTCGGAGAGAGGGGCTGAGGCCCGATACAGGTAAGGCGGGATATCTGACAAGAGCGGAGGCTTCTGTCCACCATAATCAGACGAAATAAGATCCTCGGCAGAAAGTCTAAGATCCAACAATGTTTGGCGGTCGTACACAAGTAGGGACTTGAGTTCTTGAATGCCAATGGTTAAAAACAGTAAAGCTGTCAGAGACAGACGGTCAGCCCCATACACTGGCGCCATCTTGTCTTTTGGCCCACTCCTCATGAGCAAACTGCTCCAGTTGTCTCAGGTTTGAAGGGTGCCTTCTCCAGACGGCATGTTTCAGCTCCTTCCACAGATGTTCAATAGGATTTAGATCAGGGCTCATAGAAGGCCACTTTAGAATAGTCCAACGTTTCACTCTTAGCCATTCTTGGGTGTTTTTAGCTGTGTGTTTTGGGTCATAATCCTGTTGTGAGACCCATGACCTGCAACTGAGACCATGCTGTCTGACACTGGGCAGCACATTTCTCTCTAGAATACCTTGATAGTCTTGAGATTTCATTGTACCCTGCACAGATTCAAGACACCCTGTGCCAGATGCAGCAAAGCAGCCCCAGAATATAACACAACCTCCTCCATGTTTTACAGTAGGGACAGTGTTCTTTTCTTGGTATGCTTCATTTTTGCATCTGTGAACATAGCGCTGATGTGCCTTGCCAAAAAGTTCCAGTTTTGTCTCGTCTGTCCATAGGACATTCTCCCAGAAGCTTTGTGGCTTGTCAACATGCAGTTTGACAAATTCCAGTCTGGCTTTTTTATGATTTGTTTTCAACAGTGGTGTCCTCCTTGGTCATCTCCCATGAAGTCCACTTTGGCTCAAACAACGACGGATGGTGCGATCTGACACTGATGTACCTTGACCTTGGAGTTCACCATGAATGTGTTTAGAGGTTGTTCTGGGCTCTTTTGTTACCATTTGTATTATCCATCTTGTCCTGCGGCCACGTCCAGGGAGGGTGGCTACAGTCCCGTGGATCTTAAATTTCTGAATAATATGTGCAACTGTAGTCACAGGAACATCAAGCTGCTTGGAGATGGTCTTATAGCCTTTACCTTTAACATGCTTGTCTATAATTTTCTTTCTAATCTCCTGAGACAACTCTCTCCTTTGCTTCCTCTGGTCCATGTTCAGTGTAGTAAACACCATGTCAACAAACAGCACAGTGACTACTTGTCACCCTTTAAATAGGCCGACTGACTGATTACAAGTTTGTAGACACCTGTGATGTTAATTAGAGGACACATCTTGGTTGAACATGTCCCTATGGTCACATTATTTTCAGTCTTTTCTAGGGGTACCATCATTTTTGTCCAGGCCTGTTTCATGAGTTTGTTTTTTAAAATAATTCTGTTGAACCACAATTCCAAAGCATTGTCTGATTTTCATTGGTTAATTTTCATAGAATTTTTATTTATTACCACTTTTGTCAGATTCAAGTTATTTCTGTGACCATTGTGGGTTTTTCTTTCATTAACAGAGGGGTACCAACAATTTTGTCCACGTGTGTATATATATAGCAGGTGCCCTCCGTGGATCGCCACCTAATCATGATGGAGGGGTTTGAGCACCTGAATGATCCCAGGAGCTGTGTTGTTGGGGGGGCAACTTGCCCCTGATAGGGTCTCCCAAGGTAAACTGGTCTGGTGAAAGAAACAGCATGTTCCAGTGGATCTACATGAAAAGTTATAGCAAGGACCCAGTGTACCCAAAGGAGGCACATGTGTCACGGGGTCATAAAAAGTCAAAATCCATTTAGGCACATAGACTTCATTATTACAACTAGGGGCAAGAAATTTTAATGCAAGTTAGATCTTTGATGCCTTGAAACATTCAAATAACTCTGACCTTGGCTTTGACCTTGAAGATCGGTAGGGTTTGAATTTAGGTCACTAGGTCACCAAGTTCAAAAAAAAAATTATGGCTTATTATCAAAATTATTGTAAATCATGGTAATTACACACACACACACACACACACACACACACACACACACACACACACACACACACACACACACACACAAGTATTCACCCCCTTGGATGTTTCAACCTTTTATTGCTTTATAAAATGAAATCACGATCAAAACTAGAAAAACACTCAGAGAGTGCATACCTCCACCAAGGCTCCTTCTGTCCATCATGAATCACCTCCAAAATGTAATGGGTTTGTGTGTAGGCCAAGAGCCAGTTCTAGTGAAAATTGCATCAAAATCTGGTAGCTTTGGAGGATTCTTGCTAATGCACCGTGAGACAATAAGAGCCTTGGTGGAGGTATGCATTCCCGGATCATCACCAGAATGCATTGGGTTCTTCTCTAGCCCAAGGACTACCTCTGGTGAAAATTTCATCCAAATCCATCCAGTAGTTTTTGTGTAATCCTGCTGCACACATACAAACAAGGTCCTTGGTGGAGATATGCAGTCTCAGATCATCATCAAAATTTAATTGGGTTCATCCTTGGCCCAGGGACGACTGCTGGTGAAACTTTGTTCAAAATCCGTCCTTTAGTTTTTGCGTAATCCTGCTAGCAAACAGACAGACAGACAAACCACCCCAATTACATTACCGCCTTGGCAGAGGTAATAATTTGGCTTTTTTTGACAAAAATTTGCAAAAAAAAAAAGCTTCTTTCATGTCAAAGTGAAAACAATTTTTTGACAAATTACTGTCAACTAATTAAAATTATATAAGGTAAAGTAAATGACTGCATAAGTATTCAACTCCTTTAAAGTAACTGACGTAATTCAACAGAGGTCCAGCTAGTTGATACCTGCAGTCTTACAAGTAGTGAAATGGAGATCACCTGAGTGCAGTTAATGTGTGTCAAATGTACTGTAGTATAAAGACACCTGTTTCTGGGAGGTCCAGTCTCTGGTTTGTCAGTATTCCTGCTACAACTGCAACATGAAGACAAAAGAGCACTCCGAGCAACTCAGAGAAAAGTTCATTGAAAAGTATAAGACAGGAGGTGACTACAAGAAGATTTCCAACTCATTGGGTATCCCAGAGTTCAGTTGAATCCATCATTAAGAAATGGAAGCAGTATGGCACTTGTCTAAATCTGGCTAGAGCTGGCCGTCCTCACAAAGCGAGCGATCGAGCAAGAGGAAGACTGGTGAGGGAGGCCACCAAGACACCTACGACCACTCTGAAGGAGTTGAGAGCTTCAGTGGCACAGATGGGAGAGACTGTACATGCAACAACTGTTGCCCAGATTCTTCAGCAGTCAAAGCTGTATAGAGAGTGGCAAAGAGAAAGCCACTGTTGAAAAAAGCTCACATGAAATCTTGCCTGGAATTTGCCCAAAGGCATATGGGAGACTCCAAGGTCAATTAAAAGAAGGTTCTTTAGTCTGATAAGACAAAAATTGAACTTTTTGACCATCAGACTAGTCGCTATGTTTGGCGAACACCAAACACTGCACATCACCACAAACACACCATCTCCACCATGGAGCATGGTGGTGGCAACGTCATGCCCTAGGGATGCTTCTCAGCAGCAGGCCCTGCAAGGCTTGTAAAGGTAGAGGGAACATGAATGCAGAAAAATATCACCAAATCCTGGAGAATATCCCCTAGCAACCTAACAGAGCTTGAGCTGTTTTGCAGGGAAGAATGGAGAAAAACTGCAGTGTCCAGATGTGCCAGCCTGATTGAGACATATCCACAAAGACTCAGTGCTGTGATTGCAGCCAAAGGTGCGTCTACTAAATACCGACCTGAAGGAGGTGATACTTATGCAATCAATTACTTTACCTTATATGATTTTAATTGACAGTATTTTGTAAAAATCTGTTTTCACTTTGACATGAAAGAAGCTTTTTTTTGCAAATTTTTGTCAAAAAAAGCCAAATTATTTTGACCATGATTTCATTTTATAAAACAATAAAAGGTTGAAACATCCAAGGGGGGTGAATGGGGGTTTCACACACACACACACACACACACACACACACACACACACACACACACACACACACACACACACACACTGTGGTGTGAAAAAGTGTTTGACCCCTTCCTGTTTTCTCATTTTTTTGTGTTTGTCACATTTAAATGCTTCAGATCATTAAACAAATTTAAATATTAGACAAAGATAACACAAGTAAACGCAAAATGCAGTTTTTAAATGAAGGTGTTTATTATTAAGAGAAAATAAAATCCAAACCTACATGGCCCTGTGTGAAAAAGTGATTGCACCCTAAACCTAATAACTGGTTGGGCTACCCTTAGCAGCAACAAGTGTAATCAAGTGTTTGCGATAACTGGCAATGAGTCTTTTACAGCACTGTGGAGGAATTTTGGCCCACTCATCTTTGTAGAATTGTTGTAATGCAGGCACATTGGAGGTTTTTCGAGCATGAACCTCCTTTTTAAGGTCATGTCACAACATCTTAATCGGATTCAGGTCAGGACTTTGACTAGGCCACTCCAAAGTCTTCATTTGGTTTTTCTTAAGCCATTCAGAGGTGGACTTGCTGGTGTGTTTTGGATCATTGTCCTGCTGCAGAACCCAAATGTGCTTCAGCCTGAGGTCACAAACAGATGGCTGGACATTCTCCTTCAGGACTTTTTGGTAGACAGCAGAATTCACGGTTCCATTTACCACAGCAAGTCTTCCAGGTCCTGAAGCAGCAAAACAGCCCCAGACCCCACTACCACCACCATATTTTACTGTTAGCATGATGTTCTGTCACTGAAATGCTGTGTTACTTTTACACCAGGTGTAATGGGACACACACCTTCCAAAAAGTTCAACTTTTGTCTTGTCAGTCCACAGAGTATTTTCCCAAAAGTCTTGGGGATCATCAAGATGTTTTCTGGCAAAACTGAGACAAGCCTTTATGTTCTTTTTGCTCAACAGTGGTTTTCATCTTGGAACTCTGCCATGCAGGCCATTCTTGGCCAGTTTCTTTATTATAGTGGAGTCATGAGCACTGACCTTAACTGAGGCAAGTGAGGCCTGCAGTTCTTTGGATGTTATTGTGGGGTCTTTTGTGACCTCTTGGATGAGTTGTTGCTGTGCTCTTGGGGTAATTTTGGTCAGCCGGCCACTCCTGGGAAGGTTCACCACTGTTCCATGTTTTTGCCATTTGTGGATAATGGCTCTAACTGTGGTTCGCTGGAGTCCTAAAGCTTTAGAAATGGCTTTATAAGCTTTTCCAGACTGATAGATCTCAATTACTTTTTTCTCATTTGTTCCTGAATTTCTTTGGATTGCAGCATGATGTCTAGCTTTTGAGAATCTTTTGGTCTACTTCACTTTGTTAGGCAGGTCCTATTTTTTTTCCACAATATCTTTATTGAACCTTTTTTTTTTTTTAACAAACATGATACAAACAATCAAACACTAACACTAAAGTACTACAAAAAAAAAAAAATGCACTAAAAACACCAACAACCACCAACAAAATCAAATCTTCAACAATGCTCCTCTGTTTAGTCTAGACAATCCAATACATAAGTATACATATTATGTTCACCAGTTTGGAATTTACAAGGTCCACACACATCATTCACCTTCTTCTTCAAGAGTTATGTTTAAATTTTTTACATAATCAATAAAAGGTCTCCATATATTCTCAAACACAATTTCCTTTGATTTTAGTATATATGTTATTCTTTCTAATGGAAGGTTTGTTAACATCTGTCTTAACCACTGAGTCACATCTGGTCTATGAGTCTTTTTCCATAATAGTGCAATACATTTTTTGGCATTAAGCAAACTGAGGTCTATGAATGTTCTTTCACTTTTATTAAAATTATGCTTTTCTGGGTACAGACCCAACAAAAACAGTTTAGGATTCAATATGATTTGTTTTGAGATTATTTTTTCAATTGTTACCCTCACCTCTTCCCAAAACATTCTTATTAATCTACATTCCCATAAACAATGAAATAGGGTTCCTTTACTTTCCATGCATTTTGTGCATGTATCTGGTATATTTTTGTTATATCTATTTAACTCCTCCGGTGTAACATACATCCGCATTAACCATTTGAAATGTATCAATTTAAGGCGTGCATTTATTGATTTGGTTTGAGCTTCTGTACAAGCCAATTCCCATTGTTCCTCTGAAATTTCAATTTGCAGATCTTCTTTCCAGTAGTTTAATCTTTTCAGTGAATTTTCACTTGAAGATAGTGTCAATGAGTTATAAAACTCTGAAATAATACCCTTTCTTTTACTATCTTTCATCATCATTTTTTCCAAGGATGAATAAATAGGTCGAGTGAGAGCTTTATTTTGATTTGATCGAATAAAGTTTCTAAGTTGAAGATATTTAAAAAAATGTGTTCTATTGAGATTAAATTTGATCCTCAGCTCTTCAAAAGTCATTATGTTGTCTGCACATGGCAAATATAAATCCTGAATCTTTTGTATCCCTTTTAAATTCCATACTTTAAATACAGCGTCCGCTCTCCCTGGTTTAAAATATTGATTACCCCATATTGGACTAAATTGTGACAATAACTGTGGTTCTTTTAAATAGTTTTTAGCTTCACACCATATTTTGATCATATGCTTTACAAATGGATTTTCAACTTGTTTTTGTAATTTTTTTGCCGAATCTGAGTATATGAATATGGGAAGAGGTAAAGGTAAATTGTATGATTCCATTTCAGTCCAGTGAGGGAGATCATTTGATGAAAAATAATATGTCATAGACCTCAGTTGTGCCGACCAATAATACAACATAAAATTTGGACATTTCAGACCTCCACGATCAAATGGTAAATATAATAAAGACAAACGTAATCTAGCCCTCCTGTTGTTCCATATAAATTCCACTAACTTTTTTTTTATTCTTGAGAATAGATCTAAAGGTGGTGATAAGGGAATGTATTGAAATAAATAAAGTATTTTAGGTAAAATATTACTTTTAAGTATATTGATTCTCCCGATCATCGACATTGGTAGTGACATCCATCTCTGAGTTAACTCACTGATATCTGACATTAAGGCTTCATAGTTGACACTGGCGACTGATTCTAGCTTAGGCATAATTTGGATTCCTAAATATTTAAACTGATTTACAACATTGAATTGATTTACCTCAGGGGCTGGGTAATTTCTCTGGGTCTCATTTAGCATTAATATTGAAGATTTAGTTTTATTTATTTTATATCCTGATATTTCCCCAAAATTCTTTATTAAATTCAACAAGGTTGGAATTGATTTTTTTAGATTCGACATAAACAAAATTATATCATCGGCGTACAGGGAGATTTTATGTTCTGTTGGTCCAACTTTAATTCCATATAATTGTGAATGTAAACGTATCGCTATCGCTAAAGGTTCAATTGCCATAGTAAACAGTAAAGGTGAAAGTGGACAGCCTTGTCGACATCCTCTATTGATTTTTATTGGTTTTGAAATATTGTTATTTGTTAGGATTTCTGCTGTAGCATTATTGTATATTATTTGAACCCATTTTATGAAATTATTTCCAAGTCCAAACCTTTGTAGGACTTCAAAAAGAAAGGGCCATTCAACTCTATCAAAGGCCTTTTCGGCGTCCAATGATAGGAGAGCTGTATCCGGTGCTTCTTTATTAAAATAAATAATATTAAATAGTCTTCTTACATTATGGAAGCCTTGTCTACCCTTTATAAAGCCATTCTGATCTCGATTAATAATATTTGGTAAAATTTCTTGTATTCGTCTTGCTAAAATTTTACAGATTATCTTAAGGTCGGCGTTTAATAGGCTTATTGGTCTCATATTTTCACATTTATTAGAGGGCTTACCTGGTTTTGGCAGCAGTATAATTAAGGCATTATTTATGTATGATGGTAAATTATTATTTTGAAATGCTTCTAAAACCATTTCCAAAAAAGGTTTTATTAATTTATTCTTAAATTTTTTATAAAGGTCAACTGGAAGACCATCTGGTCCTGCACTTTTTCCTGATTTCATATTATCAATGGCTAGCCCAACTTCTTCTTGACTAATTTTAGACTCCAATATCTCCCTGTTTTCATTTGGAATACACGGTATAGATAGTTCGTTCAAAAACCCATTTAGTTTTGTTAAATCAGGTTCATTTTTGGTATCATATAATTTTTCATAGTAATCTCTAAAGGCTCTATTAATTTCTAAAGGATCTATAACTACCTGTCCCTTACTTATAATACTGGTAATTGGTGTTTTAATTTCCAATTGTTTAATCTGCCATGCTAATAATTTTCCTGATTTTTCACCTTGTTCATAAAAAGATTGTTTCAATCTTAGAAGACTCGAGGCAGCTCTATTCGCTGATTTTTTGTCGTATTCAGCTCTCAAAATCAGTAATTCATTCTCCAACCTTGGGTCACTTCCTGCATACACTTTTTCCTGAAGATTTTTTATTTTATGTTCCAATTTAGCTCTCTCCTCTCGAGTCTTCTTAGATTTTGATCCTGTATAACTAATAATATGTCCCCTAATAAAAGCTTTGAAAGCCTCCCACTTTACACATGCTGATGTTTGTGTAGTATTGATGTCAAAGAACTCGTCTATCTGTTTTTCTATATACTTGACAAATTCCTCATCCTGAAGCCATTTATGCTGAAATTGCCATCTACCTGATTCCTTTGTCAATTTTTTATCTACATATATTAGACAACAGGGTGCATGATCAGAGATCACGATGTTATCATAAAAGCAGTTTTGAATCTTGGACCTTAATTCTGTGGAAATCAAAAAATAATCAATACGTGAGAATGTCTTGTAGGTACTGGAATAACAAGAATAGGCTTTAACTTGTGGTTTCATTTCTCTCCATATATCTAACAATCTCAATTCTTTCATAAAATGATTAATAGTCATCCTACATCCAATGTGCGTACAATCCAGTCCTGTTGATCTATCCACACCTGGATTCAATGTACAATTAAAATCCCCTGCTATTATATGTTGCCCTGTAAGTGATGATAAGATGAGAAATAAATTAGCAAAGAACTTCTGATCATCTATATTGGGACCATATAAGTTCACAAGATTTATATTTTCTAATAGCAAAGAACCTTGAATGATTACATATCTTCCAAATTTGTCTCCAATTACATTTTTCACTTGAAAAGGAACTGATTTATGTATGAGAGTCATAACTCCCCTGGCTCGGGATGAAAATGAAGAGGTGAATACACTTCCCTGCCATCTACTCCTAATTCTTTTAACATCCTCCTCTATCAGATGAGTTTCTTGTAAAAACACAATTCTTGAACCCATGTCCTTTATTTTATTCATAACTTGTTTAAGTTTTTTTAAATTTTGTAGACCTCTGCAATTCCATGAAGTTAAATTAAGATTAACACTTTGGTCCATGATCAATAGAGAGTTTGGGATTACCTTGCAGTGTAAACATGCTCATACAGAGAAGCAAAAACATGAGTGGTTGAACATTCATCCTACAAACTACACACAAACAAATTTCCCCTTCCCACACTTGTGGCAAACCCCCCAAAATCAAAAGAAAAATTCTGTCTCCCGATATAGCCATCGACCGTTCCACACCCACGGGGAACAGCCTAAGCCACTCCTTCTTCATCCTCCCAATCACCCCAACTCTACTGCTTTTAATGACGTAACATTAACTCTCCTCTGTAGTTTTCCAACTTAACTCCAAAATTTTTAACAACTTTGTACATCATAGTTTTTTTTGTTTGTTTGTTTTGTTTTTGTTTTGTTTTTTTAATATATAATACAATCTATATTTTGTAAACTTACTATTTACTTCAAGTCAGTCAGATGCCTGTGCAAATGCTTAATTATTCTACCTTATATTTTGTTCATGCTTAGCTCCCACCAGTCTCTTCTTCTTCTTTGATCTTCTTGATGAACTCCTGCGCCTCCTCTGGGGTCTTGAAGATGTGGGTTCTGCCCTCATACGTGGTCAGCAGTCTCGCAGGATAGATCACACCATGACGAATCCCAAGGTTGCGCAGCTCCTTACGTACGGGATCAAACTGCTTCCTCAATTGCTGGATTCCTGTGGCCAAATCTGGGTAGAACCGCACCTGCTGGTCCTGGTGTTTAATCTCTCCTTTAGCACGTGCAGCGTTGAAGATCTTCATCCTGTCTCTGTTGCTAAGAAACTTCATAATTAAGGTCCTCGGCGGTCCCTTATCTCTCCGTGGGCCAATACGATGTGCTTTTTCCAGAACCACTGCTGATTGCAACTCCTCGCTGCCCAGCACCTCCGGAATCCACTTTTCCAGAAAGGAACATACGTCCCGACCTTCTGATTCCTCTGGAAGACCCACCAGCCTCAAATTATTCTGTCTCGACCGAGATTCCAAATCCAAAATATTATCTTCCAGAGATTTATTTTTTTTTTCCAAAGTGCGCACCTTTAATTGAAGACGGGTGACGTCATCTTCAGCACTAGCGAGACGGAGCTCCATCTGCGCCGTTCGTTCTACACAGTCACCCAATTCCTTTCTTATTCCTTCCAACGCTGTCATAATCCCATCAAATCTAGAGGAAAAGTCCGCTCTCATTGAACTCATGGCTGCCATCAGCGCATCTGCGCCATTCCCCGCAGAAATCGCAGCGTTGCCAGCCTCCTCCGCCATATATGGAGTTTTGTTTGCTGCGTCACAGACCTGAAAGTCCGTTAATTTGGACTGTTTCGGCGGCTCGCTTTTTCCTTTTCCTGGTTTTCCAGCCTTAGGCTTCGCCGACATATCCTCGCCCAAATGCTGGGATACGTTCTGTCCCAAATGAGAGAGTTATTTGCCGATTTTTTTTTTTCCAGGAGCAGAGCAGAGCGAGACACGTCCGTCCTACGTGGCAGCCATAACCGGAAGTCGGCAGGTCCTATTTAAGTGATTTCTTGATTGAGAACAGGTGTGGCAGTAATCAGGCCTGGGTGTGGCTGGAGAAACTGACCTCAGCTTTCCAAAGATGTGATAAACCACAATTAATTTATGTTTTAACGGGGTGGGGGTGGGGTGTCACTTTTTCACACAGAGCCATGTAGGTTTGGATATTTTTTTTACCTTTAATAATAAACACCTTCATTTAAAAACTGCACTTTGTCTTTACTTGTGTTATCTTTGTCTAATATTTAAATTTGTTTGATGATCTGAAACAAATTTAAGTGTGACAAATGTTACAGGTCCCAAGGCTGCAACCATGTAAACAGTTATATTTAAATATCGTCTCTGACCCTGGAAACTGGAAAATAGCAGAAACAAGAATGAGGCAGAGACGTGACTTGTGTTTTCCTTCAGTTCTCTGAATACAAAGAAGTTAAAACGGCAATTCTGCCAAAGCACTGCTGCTGCTTAGTCACTGCCTTATACTGTCCCCTACTGTTCTGAAAACAGACTGCCGGTTTAACTGTGTTCATGGGTCTCCTTACACTGCAAGTAGATATGGACTTGGAAATAAAACATAAGAAAAATTAATTAATTAATTAAAAAAAAAAACTAAATTATCATACCCCACTTGTGACCACACGTTAGTAGGTGTCACAC
Organism: Pholidichthys leucotaenia; assembly: GCA_020510985.1. Classification (NCBI taxonomy): domain Eukaryota; kingdom Metazoa; phylum Chordata; class Actinopteri; order Cichliformes; family Pholidichthyidae; genus Pholidichthys; species Pholidichthys leucotaenia. The sequence goes on from CM035839.1 coordinate 218,179,220, forward strand.
ACTCCCTAACAAATAAAAGATGGCTCCTAGCATTGCAAATAAGACTCACTTATATACAAAATAGCTTTCAACTCTTCAGTACACCTGGGTAGTGGTACCATAATACACAAATGAAGTATAAGGCAACCACTGGTATGGTATATTGAGGTAGGGTGGTTGATATGGGATTTGGTGCGGCTGTATTTCCCATACCGACATATGTGATGCTCCATAGGCACTTATAAGGTTAACCCTGCCTCTGGGCTGGTAAGAAGGTTCACCTAAAGACTCAAGTTAGAATCTGAGCAGGCTTTCTCTCACGCATGGATTTCCGGACTGCATTAATGTGATCAGCTGGCTGGGCCGACTGTGCAGCTGGTTGGCTTGACTATGGTACATGTGTGTGATGACCTGGTGAGATACAATCTTTCTGTGAGGCTGCTGTATTAGGCATCTACCCTGGCTGATTACAAGGCAGCTGTGATGGCATAAGCCCGTACTGTTCTTGTGACCCCACATCACCCAACTCTTCCCCCTCATTTGCTAGCGCAGGGCTAAATGCTTGTGTTATCTGGCCCATCAAGTAATGTCTCTTTAGGGAGGGAGTGTGCTGGCTCTCTCTATGGTCCTTGCATGAGTCTTGGTGGTTCATTGATGAGTTCTCTCCTTACAGGTATCCGGAGCCAGTATCCGGGGTTATCTTCTTCATCCGATTCTGATGTCACTGTTTGTAGCTAGTTCATTCTGATGTCTGTGGTTTACCTGCCTCTTTCTCCTTTGTCCCTCTTTAGACGGTGATGAGGATTGCTCAAATAAGTTTCTTTCCTTTGCAGGTACAGATGATGAAGATAGGTCAACAGGTAAGTCATTTACTAGGTGTAACAGGTTGCGGTGCAAGGTACGAGTCCTACTGTCTCTTCTTTCTGGACACTGTACACAGGGCCATTGTTCATTTGCTCTTTGACTATGTACACAGTGCCTTCCCAGTAAGATCTCAATTTTCCCGGGCTTCCTCTCTCACCCAGATTGTGGACCAGTGCACGGTCACCTGGCAACAGAGTCACTCCTTTCACATGCCGATCATAGTATTGTTTCCCTCTAGCACTTGACCGACGGCTGTTTTCAGAAGCAATTTTATAGGCTTCTTTCATTCTTGCTGTCCACTTTTCTGCATACCCCCTTGGGGATGTGACTTCTTCCTCCATTTCCAGTCCAAATAGGAGGTCTACAAGCAGAAGAGGATGGTGACCATACAGTAAGTAGAAGAGTGAGTACCCTGTGGCTTTGTGCCTCATACAATTGTAGGCATGGACCATCTATGGCAAATGCTCTTTTCATCTGTGTTTTTTCTTGTCTTTCAGTGTTTGAAATAGTTGTAGAAGGGTCCTACTGAACCTCTCGGATGGGTTACACTGAGGATGGTAAAGTGTAGTTCTAGAGTACCCAACTCCTGAGAGCCGCTGCAAGGTCTTGAATAGATTATTTTCAAATTCGTGACCCTGACCATGATGAAGTTGTTTTGGGTACCTAAAGCGTGGAATGAAGTCATCAAACAGCTTTTCTGCTGCAGTCTTTCCTGACTTATTCCATGTAGGATAGGTTTGGGCAAACCAAGTAAAGTGGTCAGCAACAACCAAGATGTACTCAAACCCTCCAGTACTCAGCTCTGGGTGCAAATAATCAATAGACACTAGTTCAAGTGGTGCTGTGGTGGTAATGGACCCCATAGGAGCCCTGACATGAGACACAGGCTTCTTTTGCTTAATGCATGGACACTTCCTGTCACATATGTTTCAATTTCTTTCTTCATGTAGGGCCAGTAAAATCTGTCTCTGGCAAGGTTAATGACTCTCTCTGTCCCTACGTGTCCCATGTCATCATGGAGATGTTTCAGGGCAGTGGCTGTGTACTTTTCGGGTAAGACCAGTTGCCTTCTCTGTAGTGTCTTTCGGTATAGCAGTCCATTCTCAAGCTGAAGCCTCTCCCATTCATGGAGGAGCCTCTTTACTGGGCCACTGGCACCCTTCCTGAGTTGACTTGTCAGGTTGGTGTGTTTTTCCTTTAGTCTGATGACTTCATTGATTACTGTGTCCTCTCTCTGTGCCTTCATGAGATCTTCATGACTAATGGTTGACTGGGAGCTAAGTGTGTGCGACTCTGAGCTTCCCTGGGACAAGTTCAACATTGCAACATAAGCTACATCTTTTTCCTTGGCTGTATGACTACCATTCCACGTTCCTTGGACCGTCTCTTCTGACAGTTCTTCTGTGCAGGCTGTAACATATTCAGCCATGTCTAGTGGCAGTCTGGAGAGGGTGTCGGCATCGATGTTGACTTTCCCTGGCCTGTACCGGATCTCGAAATGGAAGTCGGATAACTCCCCAACCCATCTGTGGCCTACGGCATTTAGTTTGGTGGTGCTCATGACATATGTCAGAGGATTGTTGTCCATGTACACAGTAAAACGAAGAGCATAGAAGAGGTAGTCTCGAAATTTCTCACACACTTCCCACTTTACTGCAAGAAATTTAAGCTTCCCTGAGTGCATGTGGTAGTTCTTCTCTGCAGCAGACAATATTCTTGGCCCATAGGCAACAACCCTCAACTTCCCCTCTTGATGCTGGTAAAGCACTGCACCAAGGCCTTTCATTGATGCATCTGTATGTAATACGATCGGCAGGTCAAAGTTGGAGTAGGCTAACATAGGTGGGTTGGACAAGATGTTTATCAGCTGGTCAAGGACCCCCGGATGTTCTGATGTCCACTGTATGGGAGCTCTTGAGGACAGCTAGCCCCCTTCCCCTTCCTGATCTTCAGTGGAAGTTGTGTGGCCTGGCTTGCCTTCACTTGTAAGAGGTCACACAACAGCTTTGCTATTCTGGCAAAGTCCTGCACAAAGGCCCTGTAGTAACTTAAGAAGCCCAGCAGCTTTCTGACATTGCCCGCAGTGCTTGGGGTTCTCTCTCACAATGTTTGGATGGCTGCTAGGTCTCTGGGATCAATTCTCACTCCATTGGCTGAGATCGGTCTCCTCACATACCGCACCTCACTCTTGAAAAACTCACACTTGGTGGGCCGGAGTTTGATGCTGTGCTGTTGGAGAGCCCTCAGGACCTGCCTCAATCACTCCACATGGTCCTCAAAGGATTTGGCATAACAGAGTATATCATCCAGGTAAGGGATGCAGCTTTCATCCCGTATGGAGTCCAACACCTCCTCCATATACCTCTGGAACACAGCTGGGGTATTTGAGAGGCCAAAGGGGATGTGGACCCACTCATAGAGGCCCCAGGGGGTGATGAAAGATGTCAGGTGTCTGGATCCCTCCGCGATGTACTCCTGGTGATATGCTTTTCCCTGGTCCAAAATAGAGAACCAGCAGTACCCCCACCCCCTGCCCCCCATGTGTTCATCAAGTCTTGGATCCATGGGAATGGGTGTCTGTTGGGAACTGTCTTGTGATTGAGGAGGTGGTAATCAACGCAGAGCCTCAACGCTCCATCCTTTTTGCACACACACCACTGGCACAGCATAAGGTGACTTTGATTTCACAATCCACTTTTTAGCCAGCAGATCTTGAATGTATTCCTTAACTTCTTTATAGAGTGGCTTCGGTATGGCTGCATATGAACGTTGCACCAGAATGTCATCTTTCATGGTAATGGTCATTTGAAGGTTTGGGATACAGCCGATATCATCATTATCATGAGCAAATGCATTGGGCTCTTCATTGAGCAACCGCTTTACTACTGCCTGTTCTTCCTCATGCAAGTGGACAATGTCGACTGGTGGATGCCACAATGCTGCTTGGTTGAGGGAGGGTGTGCCAACTTCATTCACTTGAACACTGTTTACTTGGTCTGTTTCAATTATTCTGTCAATTGGTTGGATGCTGACCAGGGCTGTGTGGCTGGCTAGAAATACATCATGCTTGGTTGTGTTGCCCACAGGAATTTCAACATATGGTTTCTCGGTGTGGTACACTTCAACTACACTGTCACCCATATCCAGCTGCTCAAGTTGTGGATCATCAGGGCAGGTTTTAAAGAGAGCAAGGGAATGGGTGAAACTGACAGGGACTGGGAACTTTAGGTGGACAATTTGACCTGGGTGGACAACAACATCACAATGGCCTACTTTCACAGCCACTTGCTCATACTTGTCTTTTTCTCTGTCTGGATGAAGCTGACTATTGCCTCAACTTTGTCAGTCTCAATCTGCATGGTCCCTTTAAGAAGGTTGGGCTTCAGTTTCATCCCCTTGACTCAGGATGATCTCCTGGATGACATTAAAGCCCAGCAGTGGTCTCAGGAGGTCGACTCGGATCATGAGGAATGGGGCTTTGATGGAGTAGTTTGGGTTATTGTTACCAGGCAGGTTGACAATCACTTCCATCCATCCATCATAGGGGATTGCATCCACTGGTTTCTATGATATTGAGATCATAATCGCCTATCAGCTCATTCAATGGACGGATCTCTTGATGGGGTAAGTATCTCTGCCTCCAGGCTCGATCAGTCAGGCTGACCTGGGCACCTGTATCAAACAGAGCAGGAACGGCATAACCATTGATATTGTGGTGACCCACCACAATCTACATGGACATTCAACCTTCAAACTCAACTAGGCGGCAGGAGGCAGAACAATTTGCATACGGATAGAGAGCCCCTAGGGGGACAACCAGAACAATGGCTATTGTTATACATCCCTGAATTAAGGAGAGGAAGTCTGGGCACCAGTTGGCTACGCGATTGATATGTATTGACTGATATGTATATCAATATGCAAATGTGCCATGCATTCTCTCTTGTCTGTATAAAAGAGGTTACTTTTCATGCCACACAGAGGACACAGACACGACACAGCACAGTACACACAGGACACATAGCCACAGTGCACAGCACTACAGTGTGTCTCATGATGGAGGAAATAAAGCCCTGAAACCTTCCAGCTCGTCGCATCTCGCCTGAACTTATTTGTTCCTCCACACTGGTGACCCTTGACGAAGAATGGAACACAAGGCAAACACCCCAGGGATGACCCGGACGGGAAGCCTTAGCACGGGTCATGGTGCGTCCCTCGCCTGATCTTTTACCTCCACACTGGTGACCTGACAAGGGAGAATGACTGTCTGCTCCCTCTCACCGCGCTGTGGACACAGAGGACCAGAGAACGCCTGCAACCTCTTCATCCTCCCCGGAGCGCAGCGCTGGGACCAAAACACACCATGAACGACACGAGCGAACGAAGGAAGCAGCCTGAACGGGGACAATCATTGACGCTGACTGCGTTGATTTCCACCAAGCTCCCCGACTCTGACTAAACTCCAGACAGCAGACCTCCCGCGCACAGAAGCCCTGCACGAACACCACAGGATTACGAGGACAGCGCAACTGCCAGCTATGTGGTCACGGCGCCAAGCGCACACCATGCACAGAGATGAACTGACTCCACAGACTGATACATCGTCCTCCGCCGCTGCACATGCCCGAGCAAAACGGCTGATCGCCATCCTCGGAACCTTCAGGGCTGTTCGCGCACCTGGAGCAGACATGCAACACGCACACAGGACTTTGTATGGGTTTCTCCAGCCATGACGCACAAGGGGAATTTAGCCGATTGCTTTCCCCGATGACTTTAGGGCTGCTTCCCGCACCTAAAAGCGAACCGCCTCACACCCTCACACAGCTGCAGTTGTTTCACAGCCACTACGCATCCTCGGGGAATTTGGCTGCTCGCTTTCCCCACATCCTCGCTGGATTGAGCCGCGGGAGGAGTCAGATAAAATGTTTTTTTTCACAGCCGCTGTGGATCTTTGCCAGGTTTACCGGGAAAGTCCCTCACCATCGCGGATCCACATGCAATTTTTGCGCGGCCTAGACACCTTTGACGTCCTGGGCCGGCACTCGCTTACTCCCACCCCCCTCCCCCTCCTCCTGCACAGAGCTTTTCCTGCGCCTCACTCCCTAAAGCCAGCCGATCACCGTCTGGTTCCATTACGCACGACTGCACACCGGCCTGTGCACCCACAATCCACGGCCTTTCAACGTGCTGGAACTCGGAGCGGAGCACACTGCCCTTTCCACCCCACCCCCGTCCCCCCCATGGACTGACATGCCCTCCAACAGTTCTACCGGAGCTGGAGCCAAACGACGGTTGGGGGGGGGAGGTCACAACCCCTGCTGAGTGTTCTTGGGGGAGCCCTGTGGTGACCCACCACAATCTACATGGACATTCAACCTTCACACTCAGCTAGGCGGCAGAAGGCAGAACAATTTGCATACGGACAGAGAGCCCCTAGGGGGACAACCAGAACAATAGCTATTGTTATACATCCCTGAATTAAGGAGAGGAAGTCTGGGCACCAGTTGGCCACGCGATTGATATGTATTGACTGATATGTATATCAATATGCAAATGTGCCATGCATTCTCTCTTGTCTGTATAAAAGAGCTTACTTTACATGCCACACAGAGGACACAGACACGACACAGCACAGCACACAGAGGACACACAGCCACAGCGCACAGCGCTACAGTGTGTCTCATGATGGAGGAAATAAAGCTCTGAAACCTTCCAGCTTGTCGCATCTCACCTGAACTTATTTGTTCCTCCACAATATTACATTTTAGTAAACACTTTTTCCCAAGTAACTGTGCTGCTCTCTCAGATGTGGGTTTGTTAATGGCTGGCGTGTCAGGGGGAATGGTAAGGTGACTGCGTGGCGTTTGCTCTGTGTGTCTAATATTTGGCTGGGACTAGGTGTGGGTGCCAGTCACAGGTCACCCCTCGTCTGTGACCGCTGCTTGTTTCCTGCCGGCTTGCATCTTCTTTGACACTCCACTGCACGGTGTCCCTCTCTACTGCATGCAAAACAATGATGGCAGTCTGGCAAGTTTTGTTCATTGCAGGAAGGACAGCCATATGGTTTCCCCTTTCTCTGTGGTGGCTGTTTTGTGTGTGTCCTGGCACAGTGACATAACTGTTGAGAAGAATTCTGGGCTTGTGTATCAGGCTGTAGCTTTAACTGTTTTAATGATTTCACCATTTGTGTCAGTGCCTGTACTTGTGTGGTCAGCTTTTGCATTTCCTCATCTTTTCTTTATGGGGAGAGTCCTCTTTACAGTCACCTGCCTTTTCTGAACTCACCTCACCACTTTGGGAATAAATGGCTTTGGTGCGTGTGTTAAGACCCATGCGACATCTTCTTTCACTCCTCACTGGTGGTTTTGGTGACTTGTCTCAGTAGAGCTTCATCGGTGACAGGTCAGAGAGAAGCGGCTTTAACTCCCTCCTAATGTCATTATGTTTGTCACTTAGCCCTTGGTAGATTGTGCGCAAAAACACATTCTGTACTGAGTGTGCCTCATACTTAAGTTCTGCATCGGTTTGCCTTGATGTGAAAATGACTCTGCTTAAGCCCTACCATCCTATACAGGAACTGTTGTGGTGTTTCGGTTTCTAATTGTCTGGCTGTAATCAGTTCTTGGAAAAGCTCTGTTGTGCCCTTCTTCTGTCATGTTGTGGTGAGCGCTCGCCCCCTCCTTCCTTATTCCCCTGCTCCTCAGGCAATCATCACACCTGGGAGATTAGACGCACCTGATACCTCTGCCTCGCCAGTGTTTAAAAGGATCTGTTCTTCAGTGTTTTAATGCTGGCTCATTGGGTACACTGCCTAGCAGTACCAAACAAGCAAGTAAATTATTTAACTTGAGGATTTCCCTGCATAATATCCTCTTTTCCTCCTCTTCCAGGTTGCTGCCCCCTGAGCGGTGTGTCTTCAGGGGTTGCGGTGCGCTCACCTGCCTCATCACTCTCATCCCGTCGCAGCTCCTCTCTCCACCCGGTCAGACACTGCCCAGTCTTCTCCCTTCCTCATCCTTGCGAGTTTCACCTTGCTGGTTCATCTCTCCACGCTGGGTTCTGTGCCGGATTCCCTGCTCGGCCCACGTAAGTGGCTAATTTGTGTTTCCACCTTCCTCCTCCCTTCTCCAGCTAATCACTCTTGTCTCTCCTCCATAGGCTATGTTCTCCTCTGGCGAGTGATGATTTCCTTAGCTGTGCTCCCTTTTTGAAATTCAAGGTTAAACTTTTCCCTGTGTGAAGTGTTTTACTCTGGTGTTGCACCCTGCACTTGAGCTGTTCATTCAGTAATCATGACATCTCCCCCATATGTAAGAAACTCTTCAACTCAGCTACCATCATCTCATCTTTGGTGATCAGCATGTCTTTGAAGTGACCTGGCTTTATAACCCGCATCACTGCTCGAATGATTTCACTCTCTGTGTGGTGTTCTCTTAATCCCTCATCTATCTCCCTCATCTATCTGTTTGCAGATGTTACCATAGCTAATGTCTGCTGAGTTGTCATCGATTTGATCACTATGCACTTTGAACTCTTTTCTCTGAAGCAATGCTAAATCTTGAATAGTCACTAGACTCTTGGACCTCAGAGTGTCATGTGTGTGAGCTCAGGTTTTCTCTGAGCTCAGACCCGCACTTTATTCCCCTGTGTTGTATGTCTGATTAGTTTGATTTTGCTGTTTTTATGTACAGACGTGGACAAAATTGTTGGTACCTCTCTGTTAATGAAAGAAAAACCCACAATGGTCACAGAAATAACTTCAATCTGACAAAAGTGGTAATAAATAAAAATTCTATGAAAATTAACCAATGAAAATCAGACAATTCTTTTGAATTGTGGTTCAACAGAATTATTTTAAAAAACAAACTCATGAAACAGGCCTGGAGAAAAACGATGGTACCCTTAACTTAATATTTTGTTGCACAACCTTTTGAGGCAATCACTGCAATCAAACAATTTCTGTAACTGTCAATGAGCTACATCGCGAAGTGCACAGAGGATGTCACTACAGTGAAGACCATCACTGTACGGGGAAACCATAAGCCCTGGATGACCGCAGAGGTGCGCTCGCTGCTTACAGCCAGAAATGCAGCCTTCAGAGTGAAGGACAGGATCGTCCTCCGCTCAGCCAGGTCTGCGCTCTCAAAGGGAATTAAGACGGCGAAGCGTGCCTATGCGGAGAAAATCCAGGGACACCTCTGTGACACTAGGAACATCAAGCAGATGTGGCAGGGAGTTCGGACACTGACGGGCTATAAGTCTAGGCAGGGGGTTGATGATGACGACGCTTCACTTCCAAACAGGCTCAACGACTTCTTTGCACGTTTTGAAGCATCAAACCCAACATTCAGAGGGAGGGCTGGCCCTTCCCCACCATTGGTTGGACCAGCTTTCACCATCAACACAGCGGACACACAGAGGACCCTAACCAGAGTCAACCCACGTAAAGCTGCAGGTCCGGACAACATCCCGGGACGTGTGCTCCGAGACTGTGCGAGCGAGTTGGCGGATGTAATGACTGACATTTTTAACATCTCCCTGAGTCAGGCCATCATTCCCAGATGCTTCAAGACCTCTATCATAGTACCGGTGGCAAAGAAACCAGTTGTGTCCTGTCTGAATGACTATCGTCCTGTTGCACTGACACCAACTGTGATGAAGTGTTTTGAACCGCTTGTCAAACCACACATTACAGCCTGCCTCCCTGCATCGCATGACCCACTCCAGTTTGCATATCGTTCAAACCGCTCCACAGAGGATGCTATAGTCACCACCCTGCACTCTGTCATCACCCACCTGGATCAGAAAGACACCTACGCCAGACTCCTGTACATTGATTTCAGTTCAGCATTCAACACCATTATTCCCCAGAGACTGATGGAGAAATTACCCCTTCTTGGCCTGAACACCGCCACATGTCTCTGGATCCTGGATTTCCTGACTGAGAGACCTCAGTCTGTCCGGGTTGGAAACAACATCTTCAACTCTGTCACGCTGAGCACCGGATCCCCTCAAGGCTGCGTACTCAGTCCACTGTTGTTTACACTTCTAACACATGACTGTGTATCCAGACACGAGGGGAACCAGATTATTAAGTTTGCAGACGACACCACGGTGGTGGGACTTATTCAGAGGGATGAGGAATCAATGTACAGGGAAGAAGTGAGAGACCTGGAGGGCTGGTGCAGGGAGAACAATCTGGTGCTCAACGTGGACAAAATGAAGGAGATGATCATCGACTTCCGGCAGTCACAGCCTGAACACGTTCCCCTCAGCATCGGCGGTCGTTTAGAGGAGAGAGTAGCTCATAGAAGGCCACTTTAGAATAGTCCACTGTTTCGCTCTTAGCCATTTCTTGGGTGTTTTTAGCTGTGTGTTTTGGGTTATTATCCTGTTGCAAGACCCATGACCTGCGACTGAGACCAAGCTGTCTGACACTGGGCAGCACATTTCTCTCTGGAATACCTTGATAGTCTTGAGATTTCATTGTACCCTGCACAGATTCAAGACACCCTGTGCCAGATCCAGCAAAGCAGCCCCAGAACGTAATACAACCTCCTCCATGTTTCACAGTAGGGACAGTGTTCTTTTCTTGGTATGCTTCATTTTTGCGTCTGTGAACAAAGCGCTGATGTGCCTTGACAGAAAGTTCCAATTTTGTCTCGTCTGTCCATAGGACATTCTCCCAGAAGCTTTGTGGCTTGTCAACATGCAGTTTGGCAAATTCCAGTCTGGCTTTTTTATGATTTGTTTTCAACAGTGGTGTCCTCCTTGGTCATTGCCCATGAAGTCCACTTTGGCTCAAACAATGACGGATGGTGCGATCTGACACTGATGTACCTTGACCATGGAGTTCACCATGAATGTGTTTAGAGGTTGTTCTGGGCTCTTTTGTTACCATTCATATTATCCGTCTCCTCCTGCGGCCACATCCAGGGAGGTTGGCTACAGTCCCGTGGATCTTAAATTTCTGAATAATATGTGCAACTGTAGTCACAGGAACATCAAGCTGCTTGGAGATGGTCTTATAACCTTTACCTTTAACATGCTTGTCTATAATTTTCTTTCAAATCTCCTGAGACAACTCTCTCCTTTGCTTCCTCTGGTCCATGTTTAGTGTGGTACACACCATGTCAACAAACAGCACAGTGACTACTTGTCACCCTTTAAATAGGCCGACTGACTGATTACAAGTTTGTAGACACCTGTGATGTTAATTAGAGGACACATCTTGGTTGAACATGTCCCTATGGCCACATTATTTTTAATCTTTTCTAGGGGTGCCATCATTTTTGTCCAGGCCTGTTTCATGAGTTTGTTTTTTAAAATAATTCTGTTGAACCACAATTCCAAAGCATTGTCTGATTTTCATTGGTTAATTTTCATAGAATTTTTATTTATTACCGCTTTTGTCAGATTCAAGTTATTTCTGTGACCATTGTGGGTTTTTCTTTCATTAACAGAGGGGTACCAATAATTTTGTCCACGGCTGTATATACTTTGGAATTGTTTCACTTGTGCCTTCCCTTTCCCAGACACCTCCTTCCACTGCTCACAGCCTGCCCTCTTAGCTCAGCTGTGGGCAGTTGGTTTAATTAAGCCTCTACTCGCTCAGTGATTCACACCTGCAGCACATTTACCTGTGTGTATTTAAGCACTGCCAATTCACTGTAGCAGTGCGGCTATTTTGGATTGTCTCATCTCTACATGTGTCAAGCCTCTGAAGTATTTTCTTCTCCAGAGTGTGTCTAGTTCTGAGGTCAGCTGTGTAAGTCATTCTTGTTGCAGTTTTTGAACTGTCCTTAATCCCTTAACTGTTTCAGCCTCTGAAGTTTTTTCTTCTCCTGAGCACACCCTGCTCAGAGGCTCGGCTTGTTAGTTATTTCTTGTTTCGGCATTTTTGTATTGTCTTCACTGTTTTTGGACTCTTTATGTTCTCTTTGTTAATAAAAACTGCACAAACACCATTCAGTGCTTGGGTTTGTCCTCTCTGCGCCTGAGGCGCACATGACAGAAAATAGACGCCAGTTAAAAAACCCGGTGTGGTGTTTGTGTGTGTGGTTTGGTTTTTTTTTCACATTTTTTTTGTGTTTTTCCACCAACCTGTTCTGGAGCTCTTCATGTCTAACCTGGACGACATGGAGCGGTGGGTGATGCGTCTTCTGGAGGATATTTGGTCGCAGGCCTCCCATGCTCTCAAGACAGTCCAAGAGACTCAGGATGGTGCAGCGTGGGTGATGAAGGTATTCTCCAGCCTATGGAATCACCCGGAGGCAATGGACATACTCTTTGCCATATTCTCCCTTCCCGTCTCGCTCAACTCTCCTCCAGCATGCACATCGCCAGTGTCACGGCGGCGCCGTCACCCTGCTCCGAACCGTCGGAGAGAAGGCTCCACCTCTCAGACAGCAACTTTCCTCTCATTGAGCAAGACAATTCCCGCAGCAGTCTCCCTTTCTAGTTCTCATTCGCTGACTGTCATGCCAGTCTTTTCCTCCTTCCCTGTTGTTGTTTCTCCCACCTCCTCGGTGAGTCCTCCAGCTGCTGAGAGTTTGGCTATGCCCTCCCCAGTTCCGCTCACCTCCGTCTCTATGGAAACGACTCCTCCACAGTTCACTAGGGTGCCCGGATTCACCGTAGACATGGAGTGGGATGATTGCCCACCTGCTGCTACAGAGAACATTGTTCACCGGGAAGACAGGCAAGTGTCATTTATTCCTCCTCCTATTAATGATATTGTGCCTTGTCTGACTGCCGGTGATGAGGCTCAGAGTTTGCAGTCCCCTGAGCTCTCACCACCTGTAGCAGCAAACCTTTCCTCACCTATCCTCTCCGTGTCTCCTCCATCTTTTGCGTGAGGGTCCGCCGGCCCCAGAACAGAGCTGCCAGACGATGGAGGAGCCCGTGGCCTTGGAGGATCCAATCCCAGGGTCAGCACGGAGCTGACCCCCAGCTGCCATGCTGGAAGAGCCACCAGCATGGATTATTTTGTTTGGGAGCACCACGACTGCAATGACCATCATGCCTGCTGTGGAGGCCGCTGCAGCAGAGTGGGAGCCCGAGATGGACCTCCTGAGGACCAAGCCCGAGTTATCATCGTCACCTGGATCATCAGAGTCCTGGACGGTGGTGGAGCTCGAGCTCAGGCAAGTGCTCTCTTTTGTCTTCTTTTTGTCTATTTTGGAGCAATCTTGCCTGGCTCTTGGTGAGGAGGGCTGGGTGCAGCTGCCCACTGCACCTGAGCTCATCTCGCTGAGCTCCGCCGCTGCCGGCAACCCTGACCACTCTTTTCTTTGTGCTGTTTCTGAGCTCTCTTCCAGGGTCACCGGAGAGAATCCAACAATGGGACACACACCTTCCAAAAAGTTCAACTTTTGTCTCGTCAGTCCAGAGTATTTTCCCAAAAGTCTTGGGGATCATCAAGATTTTTTCTGGCAAAACTGAGACAAGCTTTTATGTTCTTTTTGCTCAGAAGTGGTTTTCGTCTTGGAACTCTGCCATGCAAGCCATTTTTTTCCCAGTCTCTTTCTTATGGTGAAGTCATGAACACTGACCTTAACTGAGGCAAGTGAGGTCTGCAGTTCTTTGGATGTTGTTGTGGGGTCTTTTGTGACCTCTTGGATGAGTCATCGCTGCGCTCTTGGGGTAATTGTGGTCAGCCGGCCACTCCTGGGAAGGTTCACCACTGTCACATATTTTTGCCATTTTTGGATAATGGCTCTCCCTGTGGTTCACTGGAGTCCCAAAGCTTTAGAAATGGCTTTATAACCTTTTACAGACTGATAGATCTCAATTACTTTTTCTCATAGTCATGGTGTCCGCAGGGCCATCATCAGTCCCAGCTGCAAGCACACCTGCTGCCAATCGTCAGCGGACTTTAAGAGCCGAACCAGCCTGTGACTCAGCACGGAGCTGTCTGTCAAACTCCCGAGGACACGTCTCTTGTCAACAGCCACGTCCTGGCTCTTCCTCTAGTCACGAGCAACGCGTCGCTGCATGTAAGCTTAATCTCCACTTACCTTGTCAAGTTCCTCTCCCCTGTGCACAGGTGAATCTCCCTGGCGGTGGATTCTCTCTCCCTGGCGGCAGCTCAGCTCCACTCCAGCATCAGGGTAACTCTCACTCCTCCCTGCACAGAGCCAGACGCTCTCTCCCTGGCTGTCGCCCTCAAGGCAAACCAGAGCCCATCACCACCATCTGCAAAAGTAAGCGGCTGTCATTATTACACCCTCAGCGCTGGTGCAGTGTTAACGTCTCTGTTTTGTCTCCATAGGGTTGCCAGGCCGAACGGCATCCTGCTCTGCCCCAGCACGAGTCCTGCACTTCACACACCACATTGTACATACACGCACTCACACACAAGACACGGGTTTAATAAAAGGATAATTGTAATTCCCTCGAGTCTGTCTTCTGTCCCCTGGGTCCAGAATTATGTCAGTACGGCTCCGTTAGAGCGACCCAGCGGACAGCGTGCTAGCACGCCATTTGAACACCTTAGATGCTCGAGTGGAACAATTAGCATACCAACAGAACGTTATCCTTACCCAGCTAACCCTAATTAACAGCCGGTTGGATCGTCTGGATGGACAGCGGACGTTCCCGCCGGCTTCCAGGGTCCCACCAGGCCCCGCTAGCTCCCAGCCTAGCCAGGCTAGTCAGGTTCCATCGGCTCGCCTCACATCGGTGCCCACACCCGCACGCTTCGGCGGGAAGCTCGGGGAGGGCTGGGGGTTTATTCTTCAATGTGAGACGGTTTTCCAGCGAGTACCAGGGGACTTTCCCACAGATCATAGCAAAATAGGCTACATCGCTAACTGCTAGAAGGTAGGGCGCTAGCCTGGGCCTATGCCGTTATGGCTAAGCCCAGTTATGCTTACCTAACATATCAGCGGTTTCTGGCTGATTTTCACGAGGTGTTTGATCACTCCAACCGGGATACCGTGCTTACCACCCGGTTGCTGAACCTTCGACAGGGCGGTAGGGCCGCTGCGGACTACGCAGTCGATTTCCGGGTGGTAGCCACTGAGGTTGGGTGGGAAGATGCCTCGTTGTGCAGCATTTTTATCCGTAGCCTAAGCCCCAGTCTTAGAGACGAACTAGCTAGGTTGGATAAACCAGAGAAACTTAACGAATTAATCTCTCTTACCATTAGTTTGGATAACAGGCTGAGGGAACGAGCAGCCGAGCGAAGAGCTTCCAACCGCTCGAGCGCGCAGTTCTTTCGTTCCTCACAGTCACCCCAGTTGGCCCTGCCCTCACCGGAAGTACTAGCAGGGCAGGAGGATATGGTAATCGGGCGCTCCAAGATCCTGCTTGCTGAGAAACAGCGCCGTAGGGAATTAGGGCTGTGTTTGTATTGTGGGAGTAGTGCACACGAGGTGGAGAATTGCACAAGTCGGCCAAAAGAGGAGGTCCGTGGGTCACAGTAGGGGGACTCACGGATGCGTCCCAGTCAAAGCCCCTCACCAGCTGCCTCGTGCCCATCAGATTCATTCACAAACACACTGAATATTCCACTCATGCACTGATTGACTCGGGGGCTGAGCAGAGTTTTATATCAGGAGACCTGGCAACCCGGTTAGGGCTCCCCTGTCATACTCTCCAGCCACCGCTCAAGCTGATAGCCCTATCCAAAGTCCCATTAACGACTGTCTCTCAGCAAACCGCTCCGGTGTCGGTGACTGTTTCTGGGAACCGCTGAGAGGATCTACGCTTTCTGGTGCTGCCCTCCTCCACGTCCCCGGTCATCCTGGGCTACCCCTGGCTGCGGCTGCACAATCCATCTTTTGACTGGCAGACAGGAAACATCACATCTTGGAGTTCGTTCTGCCTCAGCGCGTGCCTGCAGTCCACGGCATGTGCCTCGTCGGTGTCTTTGGACCCACGCCCCTCCCCCCCCTCCAGATCTGTCCAAGGTGCCATCTGAATATCATGATCTGTGGGCGGTGTTCAGTAAGTCGCAGGCGCTGTCACTCCCCCACCACCGCCCCTACGACTGTGCTATTAATCTCCAGGCTGGTGCCCCACTGCCGTTGAGCCATCTATACAGCCTGTCAGCTCCGGAGCGGGAGGTGATGGATACGTATATTAAAGAGTCGCTCAGCTCGGGTATCATCCGCCCGTCCTCTTCAGCGGTGGGGGCAGGATTCTTCTTCGTTGGCAAGAAGGATGGCTCCCTGCGGCCATGTATCGATTTCAGGGGTCTCAATGACATCACAGTGAAGGATAAGTACACCCTGCCCTTCATGGACACGGCGTTCGACTCCCTCCAGGGGGCCTCCAGGGGGACTCTTGGTTCACCAAGCTCGACCTCCGCAACGCTTATCATCTCGTGCGGATCAAGGAGGGAGATGAGTGGAAGACGGGTTTCCGGACCCCAGCGGCCACTTCGAATACCTGGTGATGCCGTTTGGGCTGACCAACGCGCCGGCCGTCTTCCAGCGCCTGATAAATGACGTTCTCCGGGATTTCCTGGGCACCTTTGTCTTCGTCTACCTGGACAACATCCTCATCTTCTCTCGGTCGTTAGAGGAGCACCGGGTGCACGTGAGACGGGTCCTCCAACGACTCCTGGAGAACAAACTGTTCGTGAAGGCCGAGAAATGCGAGTTCCACGCTAACGAGACTTCATTTCTTGGCTTTGTGATCTCCCACAACCAGGTTCTCCCCGACCCGGCCAAGGCCAAGGCGGTGGTGGATTGCCCCCCTCCCCCCCGTCCAGGAAGCAACTCCAGCAGTTCCTGGGGTTTACCAATTTTTATCGCCGCTTTGTGCCCAGGTATAGCATGGTGGCCCGCCCTCTGACCTATCTCACGTCCCCGAAGGTTCCCTTCCGCTGGACGGAGGAGGCTGCAGCAGCGTTCGGTGCCCTCAAGAGGAAGTTCTCATTGTCCCGCGTCCTCACGCAGGTGGACCCGGCCCTCCAGTGCTTGGTTGAGGTGGATGCATCGGACTCCGGGGTGGGAGCAGTGCTCTTCCAGCGCTCTCCAATAGACAGGGTGATCCGCCCCTGTGCCTTCTTCTCGCACCGCCTGTCTCCAGCAGAGAGAAATTACAGCATTGGCAATAGGGAGCTCCTGGTGGTAAAGCTCGCGTTGGAGGAGTGGCGCCACTGGTTGGAGGGAGCTGCCCAGCCTTTTGTAGTTTGGACCGACCACAAAAACTTGGAATATCTGAGGACTGCTAAGCGGTTGAACTCCCGACAGGCCCGCTGGTCCCTGTTCTTTGGTCGGTTCGACTTCACAATCACCTACCGCCCCGGGGACAAGAACACAAAGCTGGACACCCTCTCCAGGCAATTCTCGGTGGAGGTACACTACCGTTCAAAAGTTTGGGGTCACTTAGAAATTTCCTTATTTTTGAAAGAAAAGCACTGTTTTTTTCAATGAAGATAACTTTAAACTAATCAGAAATACACTCTAATATCTAATATGCATTGCTAATGTGGTAAATGACTATTCTAGCTGCAAATGTCTGGTTTTTGGTGCAATATCTACATAGGTGTATAGAGGCCCATTTCCAGCAACTATCACTCCAGTGTTCTAATGGTACAATGTGTTTGCTCATTGCATCAGAAGGCTAATGGATGATTAGAAAACCCTTGTGCAATCATGTTAGCACAGCTGAAAACAGTTTAGCTGGTTAGAGAAGCTATAAAACTGACCTTCCTTTGAGCAGGTTGAGTATCTGGAAAAAATTATTATTTCAAATACAAATCATTATTTCTAATCTTGTCAATGTCTTGACTATATTTTCTATTCATTTTACAACTCATGGTGGTAAATAAGTGTGACTTTTCATGGAAAACACAAAATAATTGTCTGGGTGACCCCAAACTTTTGAACGGTAGTGTATCTGAAAACCGGAAACAGACCATCCTTCCCCCATCCTGTGTCGTTGGCGCCCTCGCGTGGGACATCAGGGAGAAGGTCGTGAAGGCGCAGGAGGCTGAGCCCGATCCTGGAGGTGGTCCCTCGGAACGGTTGTTTGTCCCCACATCGGTCCGGGGTGAGGTCATTCAGTGGGCCCACGCCTCGAAATTTGCGTGTCATCCAGGGGTGTCCCGCACAATTGAACTTCTCCAGAGGTTGTTCTGGTGGCCGGGGCTGCGAAAGGACATCACTGCCTACATCCGGGCCTGCACTCAGTGCGCCACCGGAAAGTCGTCTTCCTCCCCACCAGCCGGGCTCCTCCATCCCCTGTCGGTCCTTAGTCACCCCTGGTCACACATCGCCCTGGATTTTGTGACGGGCCTCCCGCCATCTAATCACTTCACTACGGTCCTTACCATCGTTGATTGTTTCTCCAAGGTGGCCCATTTCGTCCCCCTCCGGGGGTTGCTGACAGCGTGGGAGACAGCGGACCTATTAGTGCAGCATGTCATACGCCTCCACGGGATCCCCACTGACGTTGTCTCGGATCGTGGGCCCCAATTTGTTTCCCAGGTTTGGAAGGCGTTCTATCACGCACTGGGGTCAATGGTAAGCCTGTCATCTGGTTACCACCCGCAGAGCAATGGGCAGCGCGAACGGGTGAATCAAGAACTGGAGGCTGCCCTACGCTGTGTCATTGCTTCCAGCCCTTCTTCTTGGAGCAGCCACCTGCCGTGGATCGAGTACGCCCATAACTCCACAGTTTCTTCAGTGATTGGGATGTCCCCCTTCAGAGCATCCTTGGGGTATGACCCTCCACTGTTTCCGGAGGAGGAAAAGGAGGTGGTGGTGCCTTCTGTCCGCATTCATGTCAGGCGCTGCCGCCAGCTCTGGACCACCACCTGCAGAGTTCTCCTTCAGACCACCGAGCGTAACACCAGGACGGCCAACCGCCGCAGGAAACCGGCTCCCGAGTACAAGGTGGGTCAGCAGGTATGGCTGTCAACACATAATATTAATTTGAAAGCTGAGAGACGAAAGCTGGCCCAGCGTTTTATCGGGCCTTACCCTATTGTTCAAGTGGTTAACCCTCTGGCTGTTCGCCTAGCTCTCCTCCCCTCCCTCCGCATCTGTCCGACCTTCCATGTCTCACAGGTGAAGCCCGTCTGTTCCAGTCCCCTCTGTCCGCCTCCCAAGACTCCACCTCCACCAGTGGTGATCGATGGCCATCCGGCGTGGGGAGTCACTGCCATCCTGGACGTCCACCGCCGGGGTCGCGGCCTACAATACCTGGTGGACTGGGAGGGGTACGGCCCCGAGTGGAGGTTCTGGGTACGTCCGTCACTTGTCCTCGACAAACAACTCATTAGGGACTTTCACCGGACGCACCCGGGTAAGATAGGGCAGGTGTCAGGAGGCACCTCTAGAGGGGGGAGTACTGTCATGGCACCCACAGGGCCATCATCAGTCCCAGCTGCACGCACACCTGCTGTCAATCGTCAGCGGGCTTTAAGTGCCGGACCAGCCTGTGACTCAGCACGGAGCTGTCTGTCAAACTCCCGAGGACACGTCTCTCGTCAACAGCCACGTCCTGGCTCTTCTTCTAGCCACGGGCAACGCGTCGCTGCACGTAAGCTTAACCTCCACTTACCTTGTCAAGTTCCTCTTCCCTGTGCACAGGTGGATGTCCCTGGCGGCGGATTCTCTCTCCCCGGTGGCGGCTCAGCTCCACTCCAGCATCAGGGTAACTCTCACTCCTCCCTGCACAGAGCCAGACGCTCTCTCCCTGGCTGTCGCCCTCAAGGCAAACCAGAGCCCATCACCACCATCTGCAAAAGTAAGGGGCTGTCATTATTACACCCTCAGCACTGGTGCAGTGTTAACGTCTCTGCTTTGTCTCCATAGGGTTGCCAGGCCGAACGGCGTCCTCCTCTGCCCCAGCACGAGTCCTGCACTTCACACACCACATTGTACATACACGCACTCACACACAAGACACGGGTTTAATAAAAGGATAACTGTAATTCCCTCAAATCTGTCTTCTGTCCCCTGGGTCCAGAATTATGTCACTCATTTGTTCCTGAATTTCTTTGGGTCGCAGCATGATGTTTAACTTTTGAGGATCTTTTGGTCTACTTCGCTTTGTCAGGCAGGTCCTATTTAAGTGATTTCTTGATTGAGACCAGGTGTGGCAGTAATCAGGCATAGGTGTAGCTAGAGAAATTGAACCCAGCTTTCCAAAGATGTGACAAACCAGAATTAATTTATGTTTTAACGGTGTGTGTGTGGGGGGTGGGGGGATCACTTTTTCCACAGGGCCATGTAGGATTGGATTTTTTACCCTTTGTGGTCTATATTAATCATATATCCCATAACCTACATATGTATAAGCATGTGAGAATGTTTGGTGATTACATATGTAAAGCGACTTCACACCTCAGAACAGGACAAAAGGTCTCAACCGCCAGTGAAGATCAAAGAGCATCCGAGGCGCTGCGGTGGAGACCAGATAGGTCGCCCTGACCCCCCAGGGCCAGGTGGAGGGGTACGGAGACAAAGAAGGGGGATTAAGATAATGAGGGATATCAGCTTTGTTATGCATGTCTTTTGTTATGTGTGAGTATAAGTACGTAGAGCCGAATGTGTTCGCTCTCTTACTTCTGCTGCTGCACTAAGATGAGACTTGTTAGAGGAGCAAGGCTGATAATAAACTTTGGTTTATAAGTCACATCGCCTCGTCATTCCAAGCTCTTCTACACTGGTGACCCTGACGCGAGGATGGACCAGAGGCGTTCCCCCGCGATCGACTCATCTGTGGCGACCCAGGCAGACGCCGGCGCCCATGCAGACAGGGGAACAGATGGACGACGTTCCCCCACGGCAGAAGTGACAGAGAGGGCTCAACCGAGCACCAGCGCCGCTGCGAGAGCCGAAGGAAGGCACTCTCACCCTGCGGACACATCAATGACGGGTGCTGGCAATGGAGTAGGTGCGTGCGTTGCTGGCTCCTGCTATATTTTTTTCCTTACTTTTTAAACCCTATTTTGCTGTAAGCTGTTAATGTTTTGGACATTTAATACGCGTAGAATTTGTTTTGAGTTGTGAAATATGTCCAAAACAAGAAAGCAGACTGAAAAGGAGGCAGCAGGGAATAATACTAACACCAGCTTAGCTGAGGATGCTAATAAAAGCCTTAACCCTGCACTTGTTGCCTTGCTTGAGCAACACAGAATGTCCATAGCTGCTGACTTCAAAGCTTCATTTGAACTTATTAATGGTAAGCTGGACAAAATTCAAGCAGATGTGGCGAACCAGGAGCAACGCATTGGCGACCTTGAAAACAACGCGGAGGACGTCAGCCAGCGCCTAGCGGCGCTTGAAGCTACGTGTGAGTCAATGCAGGAGGAGAATAAACTTTTGAAAAACAAACTTTCTGACCTGGAGGGAAGAAGCAGGAGGCTGAATATTCGTCTGGTGGGTCTGCCGGAGTCCTTTGGTGTGGGTCCACGGCCATCTGAATTTTTTTCTCGGCTGTTGGTGGACGTCTTTGGCACACAAACTTTGCCATCTCCCCCAGAGCTGGATAGAGCCCACCGCAGCCTCATGCCCAAGCCGGGTCCGAATGGGAAGCCGCGCGCTGTCATTATTTGTTTCCACCGGTTTTGGACCAAAGACTTGGTGATGAGAGAAGCGCGGAGACGCCGTGGGACTTTGGAATATCGTGGACATAAACTTCAGTTCTACGAGGATTATAACGCCGACGTTCAGAAGCAACGAGCCGAATATAAGGAGGTTATGTCCGAGTTGTACAAGAGAGGTTTTCGTCCTTCTCTTCTTTTCCCCTCCAGGCTCCGGATAACTCTTCCAGACGGCCAAAACCAGTGGCTGGCGTCCGTCTCAGAGGCCACCCGCTTCATGCAAACCATGGAGAGAAACCAGTAATTTTCGCCTTGAACTGGACATTTCTGGGTTGACCAGCTGCCGCGCTGGACTGCTTGATTGTAATTTCATTGAAGCTGCACTGACTGGACATTGATGCATTTTTAGATGCTCAAAAACAAGGTAAAATTGGCTCCCTATACGTTGTTGTTTACTTAATTCTTTTTTTTTTTTTCCACAATATCTTTATTGAACCTTTTTTTTTTTTTTTAACAAACATGATACAAACAATCAAACACTAACACTAAAGTACTACAAAAAAAAAATGCACTAAAAACACCAACAACCACCAACAAAATCAAGTCTTCAACAATGCTCCTCTGTTTAGTCTAGACAATCCAATACATAAGTATACATATTATGTTCACCAGTTTGGAATTTACAAGGTCCACACACATCATTCACCTTCTTCTTCAAGAGTTATGTTTAAATTTTTTACATAATCAATAAAAGGTCTCCATATATTCTCAAACACAATTTCCTTTGATTTCAGTATATATGTTATTCTTTCTAATGGAAGGTTTGTTAACATCTGTCTTAACCACCGAGTCACATCTGGTCTATGAGTCTTTTTCCATAATAGTGCAATACATTTTTTGGCATTAAGCAAACTGAGGTCTATGAATGTTCTTTCACTTTTATTGAAATTATGCTTTTCTGGGTACAGACCCAACAAAACCAGTTTAGGATTCAATATGATTTGTTTTGAGATTATTTTTTCAATTGTTACCCTCACCTCTTCCCAAAACATTCTTATTAATCTACATTCCCATAAACAATGAAATAGGGTTCCTTTACTTTCCATGCATTTTGTGCATGTATCTGGTATATTTTTGTTATATCTATTTAACTCCTCCGGTGTAACATACATCCGCATTAACCATTTGAAATGTATCAATTTAAGGCGTGCATTTATTGATTTGGTTTGAGCTTCTGTACAAGCCAATTCCCATTGTTCCTCTGAAATTTCAATTTGCAGATCTTCTTTCCAGTAGTTTAATCTTTTCAGTGAATTTTCACTTGAAGATAGTGTCAATGAGTTATAAAACTCTGAAATAATACCCTTTCTTTTACTATCTTTCATCATCATTTTTTCCAAGGATGAATAAATAGGTCGAGTGAGAGCTTTATTTTGATTTGATCGAATAAAGTTTCTAAGTTGAAGATATTTAAAAAAATGTGTTCTATTGAGATTAAATTTGATCCTCAGCTCTTCAAAAGACATTATGTTGTCTGCACATGGCAAATATAAATCCTGAATCTTTTGTATCCCTTTTAAATTCCATACTTTAAATACAGCGTCCGCTCTCCCTGGTTTAAAATATTGATTACCCCATATTGGACTAAATTGTGACAATAACTGTGGTTCTTTTAAATAGTTTTTAGCTTCACACCATATTTTGATCATATGCTTTACAAATGGATTTTTAACTTGTTTTTGTAATTTTTTTGCCGAATCTGAGTATATGAATATGGGAAGAGGTAAAGGTAAATTGTATGATTCCATTTCAGTCCAGTGAGGGAGATCATTTGATGAAAAATAATATGTCATAGACCTCAGTTGTGCCGACCAATAATACAACATAAAATTTGGACATTTCAGACCTCCATGATCAAATGGTAAATATAATAAAGACAAACGTAATCTAGCCCTCCTGTTGTTCCATATAAATTCCACTAACTTTTTTTTTATTCTTGAGAATAGATCTAAAGGTGGTGATAAGGGAATGTATTGAAATAAATAAAGTATTTTAGGTAAAATATTACTTTTAAGTATATTGATTCTCCCGATCATCGACATTGGTAGTGACATCCATCTCTGAGTTAACTCATTGATATCTGACATTAAGGCTTCATAGTTGACACTGGCGACTGATTCTAGCTTAGGCATAATATGGATTCCTAAATATTTAAACTGATTTACAACATTGAATTGATTTACCTCAGGGGCTGGGTAATTTCTCTGGGTCTCATTTAGCATTAATATTGAAGATTTAGTTTTATTTATTTTATATCCTGATATTTCCCCAAAATTCTTTATTAAATTCAACAAGGTTGGAATTGATTTTTTTAGATTCGACATAAACAAAATTATATCATCGGCGTACAGGGAGATTTTATGTTCTGTTGGTCCAACTTTAATTCCATATAATTGTGAATGTAAACGTATCGCTATCGCTAAAGGTTCAATTGCCATAGTAAACAGTAAAGGTGAAAGTGGACAGCCTTGCCGACATCCTCTATTGATTTTTATTGGTTTTGAAATATTGTTATTTGTTAGGATTTCTGCTGTAGCATTATTGTATATTATTTGAACCCATTTTATGAAATTATTTCCAAGTACTTAATTCTTTTTTAATTTAATTTTATTTAATTTAATTTTTTTTTTTTAGGGTAAAACGTTCATATTATGCAGGATTGAAGCCAGTTGTATGGGAGCATTCTGTTAGGATGAAAATAGAGCAGGAGATGGAGCGGTTGCTGTTTTTTTGCAACCGGCTGGAGTGTTGTTATAGGTTTGGTTGTTGGGTTTTTTTTATTTTTTTTTGTTTTGTTTTTTGTTATGGATTTATTTACACCCCCCTTACCCCCTCTTTTTTTTTTTTTTTTTTACCCGTACCTCACTTTATTCTTCTTTGGGCTACACAACATAATATATAAATTTTACTCTTTAAATGAATAGTAATCTTACTTTGGTAAGCTGGAATGTGAAGGGGTTGAACCATCCAATTAAACGAAAGAGTCATGTCACGTCTAAAGCAGTTTAAGCCTGGGGTACTGTTTTTGCAGGAAACCCATTTGCAGGATTCCGACCACTTGCGTTTGTCAAAATGTTGGTCAGGACAATTTTTTCATTCAAATTTTAAAGCCAGTTTAGAAAGCTTGGGATCAGTCCGCCAAGGTCTCCGCCTTTGACTGCCACCTAATCCACATAGCACCGGACTTCCATGATCCCTCCTGCAGGTGGTGAACCTACTGGAGGGCGGACCCATGTAACTCCTTCGGGCTGAGCCCGGCCGGGTCCCATGGGTGGAAACCCGGCCACCAGACGCTAGCCTTCGAGCCCCTCCCCCAGGCCTGGCTCCAGGGTGGGGCCCCGGTAACCCCATACCGGGCGGGGTACACTGAATCCTTGATATACAATTTATCATGAGAGTCTGTTGGATCGTTCTTCGTCTGGCCCTTCACCCAGGACCAGTTTGTCTTGGGAGACCCTATCAGAGGCAAATTGCCCCGGACAACATAGCTCCTGGGATCACTGGGGCACGCAAACCCCCCCACCACGATAAGGTGACGATCCATGAGGGGGTCACCTGATCACCACCTGGTGGTGAGTTGGATCCGATGGCAGGGGAGGAAGCCATTCAGACCTGGTAGACCCAAACGTATAGTGAGGGTGTGCTGGGAGCGTCTGGCTGAGGCCCCTGTCCGGGAGGTCTTCAACTCCCACCTCCGGAAGAACTTCAACCACATTCCGAGGGAGTCTGGAGACATGGAGTCTGAATGGGCCATGTTCTCCACCTCTGTTGTTGAAGCGGCAGCCCAGAGCTGCGGCCGCAAGGTGGTCGGTGCATCTCGTGGTGGCAACCCCCGAACCAAGTGGTGGACACCAGTGGTGAGGGGGGCCATTAAGCTGAAGAAGGAGTCCTATCAAGCTTGGTTGGCTTGTGGGACTCCCGAAGCAGCTGAGGTGTACCGGCAGGCCAAGCGGAGTGCAGCTCGGGTGGTTGCTGAAGCAAAAACCCGGGTATGGGAGGAGTTCGGTGAGGCCATGGAACAAGACTTTCGGTCGGCTTCAAAGAGATTCTGGCAAACTGTTCGGCGGCTCAGGAGGGGAAAGCAGCTCCCCGTCCACACTGTGTATGGTGCGGATGGGACACTGTTGACTTCAACTGGGGATATCGTCGGGCGGTGGAAGGAATACTTCGAGGATCTCCTCAATCCCACTGATACGCCTTCCACAGAGGAAGCAGGGTTTGGGGACGAGGGGGATGACTCGCCTATCACAGGGGCTGAGGTCGCCAAGGTGGTTAAAAATCTCCTTGGTGGCCGGGCCCCGGGGGTGGACGAGATTCGCCCCGAGTACCTCAAGGCCCTGGATGTTGTTGGGTTGTCATGGTTGACACGCCTCTGCAACATTGCGTGGAGGTCGGGGGCAGTGCCTTTGGCATGGCAAACCGGGGTGGTGGTTCCTCTCTTCAAAAAAGGGGACCGGAGGGTGTGCTCCAACTTTAGAGGGATCACACTCCTCAGCCTCCCTGGGAAGGTCTATGCCAAGGTACTGGAGAGGAGAGTCCGGCCGTTGGTCGAACCTCGGATTCAGGAGGAGCAATGTGGTTTTCGTCCTGGCCGTGGCACATCGGACCAGCTCTTTACCCTCTCGAGAATTCTTGAGGGTTCGTGGGAGTTTGCCCAACCAGTTTATATGTGTTTTGTGGACTTGGAGAAGGCATTTGACCGCGTCCCTCGTGGATTTTTGTGGGGGGTGCTTCGGGAGTATGGGGTATCGGGCTTGTTGTTACGAGCTATTCGGTCTCTGTACGACCGTTGTGAGAGTTTAGTTCGCATTGCCAACACTCGGTCGGAGTCATTCCCAGTGAGAGTTGGACTCCGCCAGGGCTGCCCTTTGTCACCGGTCCTGTTCATAATTTTTATGGACAGGATTTCTAGGCGCAGCCAGAGAATGGAGGGTGTCATGCTTGGTGGCCACAGGATCTCATCTCTGTTGTTTGCAGATGTTGTCCTGTTGGCTTCATCCAGCAATGACCTACAGCTCTTGCTGGGACGGTTTGCCGCTGAGTGTGAAGCGGCTGGGATGAGAATCAGCACCTCCAAGTCCGAGTCCATGGTCCTCAGCCGGAAAAAGGTGGATTGTCCTCTCCGGGTTGGGGACAGGCTCCTGCCCCAAGTGGAGGAGTTTAAGTATCTTGGGGTCTTGTTCACGAGTGAGGGGAAAATGGAGCGAGAGATCGACAGACGGATTGGAGCAGCATCTGCAGTGATGCGGACGTTGTACCGGTCTGTTGTGGTGAAGAGGGAGCTTAGTTCTAAGGCAAAGCTGTCGATTTACCAGTCAATCTACGTTCCTACTCTCACCTATGGTCACGAGCTTTGGGTAATGACCGAAAGAACGAGATCGCGGATACAAGCGGCTGAAATGAGCTTTCTCCGTAGGATTGCTGGACTCACCCTCAGAGATAGGGTGAGGAGCTCAGTCATCCGGGAGAGGCTCAGAGTAGAACCGCTGCTCCTCCACATTGAAAGGAGTCAGTTGAGGTGGTATGGGCATCTGATTAGGATGCCTCCTGGACGCCTCCCACTTGAGGTGTTTCAGGCACGTCCCACTGGGAGGAGACCCCGGGGCAGACCCAGGACTCGGTGGAGAGACTATGTCTCCCAGCTAGTCTGGGAACGCCTTGGTATCCCCTCTGAAGAGCTGGAGCAGGTGGCTGGGGAGAGGGAAGCCTGGGCTTCTCTGCTTGAACTACTGCCTCCGCGACCCGGACCTCCGGAAAAGCGGTAGAAGATGGATGGATGGATGGATGGATGGAAATTTTAAAGCTAAGGCCAGGGGCGCTGCTATTCTTATTGATCGAAATATCCCATTTATTCCCTCTAATGTTGTATTAGATAAAAATGGACGATTTGTAATAGTATCAGGTAAACTTGGCAATAAACATGTCACCTTGGCTAATCTGTATGCACCGAATTTTGATGATGTGCACTTTTTTCGCAACCTTTTTTCGCAGCTTCTAGATTTAAATACTCATTCTCTAATTCTTGGGGGTGACTTTAATTTGTATATGGATCCGATCTTAGATCGCTCATCCTCAAAACCTGCTAGTCTTAATAAATCTGCAACTTATGTTAAGTCTTTTCTTGAGGAATATAGCCTTATAGATCCTTGGCGTTTTTTACATCCTAACGGCAGGGACTATTCTTTTTTCTCTCACGTACACCATACTTATACCAGAATAGATTATTTTTTTGTTGACAATTTATTAATTAATAATCTTTGCTCTTGCAGTTATGATAGCATCTCGGTTTCTGATCATGCCCCTCTTGTACTTAAAATGATCCTCCATGGATGTGACTCCATGAGAAAGCATTGGAGATTGGATCCATTATTACTTACAGATGAAAAATTGGTTGCGAATATTTCTTCTAAAATTAATTTTTTTTTGAAAGAAAATAAAACTCCTGGTATGCCAAATAAAACGATATGGGAGGCCATGAAGGCATTTCTTAGGGGGGAATTTATTTCATTGGCAGCATTTAAAAGACAATCCTTAATACAGGAACAGAAGGCTATTTTAGATCAAATCCTGGACATTGACAGACAATATGCTCAATCTCCATCACCCGCTTTGTACAAGGAACGTATGACATTACAAACTAAATTTAATTTACTTTCTACTCGACAAATTGAAGGTTGTTTAATAAGGAACAAGAGTGAATTTTATGAACATGGCGAAAAAAAACAGTAAACTTCTAGCTAATCAACTGCGTGGTATTAGAGCTAAGCAAATTATTACTGGAGTTAGGACAGATAAAGGAGAGGTGACATCTGACCAACAAGTGATTAATGATATTTTCAGGTCATTTTATTCCAAATTATATACCTCAGAATATACAACAAACTTAAAGGATTTGGAAAATTTTTTTGATTCTATTGATATTCCTTCGATTTCTTCAGAATCTCGGCAAATTTTAGAAGCTCCCATCACAAAAGAAGAAATTCAGCTGGCAATATCATCCATGCAATCAGGAAAATCTCCAGGACCTGATGGGTTTTCCGCAGATTTTTTCAAAAAATTCTCTGACGACCTCGCCCCTTTCCTTTGTCAAGTTTTTACAGAGTCGCTTGACTCCGGTACACTTCCTCCTTCATGCTATCAGGCCTGTATCACTGTGTTGCTTAAAAAAGATAAGGATCCTGTTGATTGTGCTTCTTACAGGCCTATTTCCTTGTTAAATACCGATGTTAAAATTTTGTCAAAGTTGTTAGCTTCAAGGTTGGAAAAGATTCTTCCTTTTATAATTTCACAGGACCAAACCGGTTTCATTAAAAATCACCATTCTTTTTTTAACTTGCGGCGGTTGTTTAATATTATTTATACTCCTCACCACAACATACCTGAATGTCTTATTAGTTTGGACGCTGAAAAGGCATTCGATAGGGTTGAGTGGGAGTATTTGTTTTTTACTTTGGAGAGGTTCGGTTTTGGTCCTTCCTTCTGTTCCTGGATTAAACTTCTCTATGCTAGTCCTTTAGCTTCAGTGTTAACTAATTGTCACTATTCTGACTATTTTAGACTTTACCGTGGTACGAGGCAAGGCTGTCCTTTGAGCCCGTTGCTCTTTGCCTTGGCAGTTGAGCCGTTAGCTATTGCAATCCGCGGGAGCCGGGACTTTCTAGGCATTCGTAGGGGTGGCATTGAGCATAGGGTTTCACTCTATGCTGACGATCTTTTACTATTTCTCTCCAACCCACTTACTTCATTACCCGCTATACTCAACATTTTGTATAGTTTTAGTAGGTTTTCTGGTTATAAAATTAATCATAATAAGAGTGAACTGTTTCTGATTAATGAAAAGATTCAAGTTCAGGATTTTGAAAATTTTCCCTTCAAGGTTGTTATTGATCATTTTAATTATCTTGGGATATGTGTCACTAAACAATTTAATTACTTGTTTAAAAATAATTTTCTCCCCTTACTTGACCAGTGCAAGCTAATACTTTCCAAATGGTCCCCATTATCCTTGTCTTTAATTGGCAGAATCAATTCTGTAAAAATGATGTTACTTCCAAAGTTTTTATATTTGTTTCAATGTCTCCCCATTTTTATTCCTAAATCCTTTTTTAAGTCTTTGGACTCTCTGATTACCTCATTTATTTGGAATGGTAAACATCCGAGATTGAGGAAAGTTTTTCTTCAAAGACCCAAATCAGTGGGTGGCATGGCTCTGCCTAACTTTCAATATTACTACTGGGCAGCAAATATCAGGTGCATGTTATATTGGAAACATTTTTATCTGGAACCCAAATCACCCATTTGGATCCTTATGGAGTCACATGTGGACAATCAAACCTCCCTACCGGCAATTTTAGGTTCACCACTTCCCCTTGCTTTGTCTACACTGGGTAATAATAAAGTAGTTCGTCAGTCTCTTAGAATTTGGTCTCAATTCAGGAAAAACTTCGGTCTTCAGTTTTTCTCCATTAGAAGTCCAATTGCCGCAAATCATTTATTTACCCCATCAACTATTGATAGCGCATTTCATATATGGCACAGAAAAGGTTTAAAATCTTTTGCGGATTTATATTTTGATGGTCAGTTTGCAAGTTCTTCTCAACACTAAATTCGACATCACTTCTACACATTTTTTCCGCTTCCTCCAGGTCAGACATTATGTGCAAACCATGACAAAACAATTCCCTCAAAAACCTTCTGATAATCCTCTAGATGATTTTTTATTAGTTAAACCAACTTCTAAGGGGGTAATGTCAGTTTTATATAATTTAATTTCAAATTTACAATCTTCTTCTCTGGCCGCTATCAAATTGAATTGGGAACAAGATCTTAATTTTACTTTTACTGATGAACTGTGGGACTCTATTCTTGGCCAGGTTCACACTGTATCAATGTGTGCTCATCACGCTCTTATTCAATTTAAGATTGTACACCGGATGCACCTGTCCAAGGTTAAGTTAGCACGTATTTACTCGGATATAGACCCAACTTGTGAAAAGTGTGGTAGCGCTCCTGGCACTTTGCTTCACATGTATTGGTCCTGCCCTGCATTGATGAATTTTTGGCATTCTGTTTTTATCACTATGTCTGAAGTCCTGCAATATCAAATTAAACCTGATCCATTATGTGCCATTTTTGGTGTGGCTCCAGAACTTGTCTTGCCAAATTCCAAATTAAAAGTATTCAAATTTTCATTATTATTGGCCAGACGTGCTGTATTACTGAAGTGGAAAGACTCTTCGCCCCCTTCACATTTACAGTGGATAAAAGATATAATGTCCTGTTTGGATTTAGAAAAAATCAGATATACAGTCTGTGGCTCTGAAAACAAATTCTATAAGTTATGGCGCCCGTTTCTTGATTTCTTTGAAAGACCCACGATTATAGTTTCTGAGTAGCTCATATCCCCTTTACCCCACCCCCACTTCACACACACAATTTTTCTTTGTATTTTTTCTTTAATTATTGTTTATTTAAAGGTTTTTGTGCTTTGAAGCATTTACATTTGTTAGCTTTAAGTTCTAGTTTTTCACTGTTTGGTTAAAACAAAAATGAAAATTTCTAATACTTTGTATTGTATTGATACTTCAATTAATAATAATAAAAAGACCTTTTGAAAGAAAGACACATCAATGACGGTCCACACAAACGCCGTCACCGTCAAGCTGCCGGTCTTCTGGCAGGAAGACCCCGCCTCGTGGTTTCAGCAAGCTGAAGCCCAGTTTGCACTTGCGGGCATCACGGCTGACGATACAAAGTTCTATCACATCGTCGCCAAACTCGACGCCGCCACTTCAAGATGTGCGCGGAGCATAATCCAGCGGCCGCCGGCCCAGGACAAATATAGAGAACTGAAAGCGACCATCGTGGCGAATTTCGTCCCCTCCGCCGAGGAGAGAGCCGAGAGGATCCTGGCGGTCTACGGCCACAGAGGATGCAGACCCAAGGCCCTCATGGAGGACTTGCTGCAACTTAAAGAAGAGGACAATGACAACTTCCTCTTCCAATTTATATTCCTCAGTACGCTGCCGCCACACATGAGAGGGACGCTTGCCAACATGCGATGCAGCACCCAGCAAGACTTCCGCACGCTGGCTCACGAAGCTCAACGACTCGTCAACGCCTGCAAGGAACAGACACCCACAGCAGCATCCGCAGACCTCAACGCTGATGTCCGGAGCCACGGGGAGCCACAAACCACCGAGCAGAATCCGCCCGCCGTGACAACGACACGGCCAAGACTTAACAGACGGAGCGACGTCTGTTATTACCACCACCGCTTCGCCGAGAAGGTTTACAAATGCGTTCCCCCCTGCAAATTCACATTCGGGAAACGCCAAAGCCGAGAACCGTTAACAGCGGCGGTTCTCGGCGAAAAAAGCAAGCTTCTATATGTGACGGACGGACACACCGGCAAGCAGTTCCTTATCGACACGGGAGCGCAACTGAGTTTTATCATGCCCTCCCAAGCAGACCGGGCCATGGGCCCCCGGGGCAATGGAGCAGTGGCAGCCAACGGCTCCATCATCGACACTTTTGGCGAAAAGAGCCTGCCCCTCCGCATCCATGGCCGCAACTACAGATGGACATTTGTTGTAGCGGCGGTGAGTTTTAACTTGTTGGGCGCAGACTTTTTGTGTGCACATGGGTTATTAGTTGATCTAGCGAACAGACGCTTGGTTAATGCACTGTTCTTTGCTTCTATTCCATGCTCAGCTCGAGTTTCTCCGCCACCCGTGCAGGCCAGCGTCACCACAGCAGGAGGTAAGTTTGAGCAACTCCTCACCCAATTTCCAGCACTCACAATTCCCAAATTCTCAGCTACAGTGGCTAAACACGGGGTCGAATACTTTATTCCCACAACGGGCCCACCCGTATTCGCCAAAGCTCGGCGTTTAGACGCGACCAAGCTCGCCATAGCTCGGGACGAGTTTACCACCCTTCAAAAACTAGGCATTATCAGGCGCTCAAAAAGCCCCTGGGCGTCACGCTTCACATGGTCCCGAAATCCGACGGTTCTTGGAGACCGTGCGGCGATTACCGCAGATTAAATAATGCGACAGCGCATGACCGCTACCCAATTCCTCACATCCAAGATTTTTCACTACATCTGGCGGGTGCGCACATTTTTTCAAAAATAGACCTGGTCCGCGGCTATCATCAAGTCCCCGTTCGAGCAGAAGACATTCCTAAAACAGCTGTAATAACCCCCTTCGGTCTTTTTGAATTTTTGTGGATGTCTTTTGGCCTCAAAGGCGCTGCTCAAACCTTTCAGCGGATGATGGACGCGGTATTACGCGACCTCCCCTTCGTGTTCATCTACCTCGACGATATGCTGGTAGCCAGCTCGTCTGAGGAAGAACATGAACAGCATCTCACTATGGTTTTTCAGAGACTAGAAGAGCGCGGGTTAATAATCATTCCAGCCAAATGCAAATTCGGCGTGTCACCAATTGATTTTTTAGGACACAGAGTTTCACCGAAGGGGGCAGTCCCACTGCCAGACAAAGTTCACGCAGTAAAAAGTTTCCCACGGCCACAAACGGTCAAATCGCTGCAAGAACTTTTGGGAATGGTTAATTTTTACAACCGTTTCCTCCCCTGCACAGCTCAGCTCATGCAGCCCCTATATGACGCGCTCAAAAAACAAAAACCTTCCAACGCGGTCGAATGGACCCCGGAGCGCGAACGCGCCTTCGCGGAAGTAAAAAGTGCCCTAGCTAACGCCACATTGTTGGTTCATCCTGATCCCTCGGCCCGCATTGCGCTAACCACAGACGCTTCAGACCTGGCCATAGGGGCGGTTGTAGAACAACACGTCGGCGGAATCTGGCAACCTTTGGCATTTTTCAGCAAATCGCTAAACCAAACTGAGCGTAAATACAGTACTTTTGACAGGGAGCTGCTAGCGCTTCATTTATCCATCCGCCACTTCCAGTTCTGGTTGGAGGGGCGGCGTTTCACGGCTTTTGTAGACCACAAACCGCTCACCTTTGCGATGGCTAAAATTTCCGAACCGTGGTCAGGCAGGCAACAAAGACAACTAGCCGCAATTTCAGAGTTCACCACAGACATTCGACATGTGGCAGGCAAACTTAACGTGGTAGCAGACTGCCTCTCTCGCGCTTTGACATCGCCAGAGCGCGAGGAGACAGATCACACTACCTCAGCCGCAGAACTCTTCGCCAACGCGGACACATATGCAGCCCCAATCCACGTAGGGATAGATTACGCAGCCATGGCGGAGGAGCAAAGTAGTGACGCGGACGTGCGTGCACTCCTGTCTGGACCAGCAGGGTTAAGGCTGGAGGAAAGGGGTTTACGCGACGGTGTGCTCCCCCTAATATGCGACATCTCAACCGGCCGACCTCGCCCGGTAG
The DNA here is from genome assembly GCA_020510985.1 of Pholidichthys leucotaenia. Classification (NCBI taxonomy): domain Eukaryota; kingdom Metazoa; phylum Chordata; class Actinopteri; order Cichliformes; family Pholidichthyidae; genus Pholidichthys; species Pholidichthys leucotaenia. Next base: position 218,213,009 of record CM035839.1, read on the forward strand.
TCCCAGCTGCATGGCGCCGCCGTATTTTCGACTCAATTCACTCTCTCCGCACCCGGGTGTGCGCGCTTCGGTTAAAATGGTCGCCGAAAAGTTTGTGTGGCCCGGCCTGTGCAAAAACGTGAAAGAATGGGCAAAGACTTGCATTTCTTGTCAGCGCGTCAAAATACACAAACACACAAAAGCCCCTCTAGAGCCTTTTTGAATCCCAGCTAGAAGGTTCGGCCACGTTCTTGTCGACCTCGTGGGACCACTACCTTCCTCCCAAGGTTTCACACATCTGTTAACAATGATAGATCGTACTACGCGCTGGCCTGAGGCGGTTCCTCTGGCGTCAACCACAGCAGAGGAAGTCGCTTGCATTTTTTTCACAAACTGGGTGGCACGTTTCGGCGTCCCATTGGACATCACGTCTGATAGGGGGCCTCAATTTGTCTCGGAGCTTTGGTCAGCCATGGCCAGCAGCTTAGGAGCGACAATTCACCGCACCACCGCTTATCACCCTCAGGCTAATGGGTTATGCGAGCGTTTTCACAGATCTTTAAAGGCTGCCCTCAGAGCCTCACTAACGGATACAAATTGGGTAAATAAACTTCCCTGGGTTTTATTGGGGTTGCGTACTGCGCCTAAAGAGGATCTAGACGCCTCCCCAGCAGAATTAGTTTTTGCACAACCTCTCAGGCTCCCAGGTGAATTTTTACCCGAGAACCCAGAGCCAGGGCATCTTCCAGTCCCGAGGTTTTTAGGCAGCAACGGACCGGACTCTCTCCCTGGACCGGCACATCATTCTTTTCCGCGGGTTTTTGTTCCCCAAGCTTTAAAAAACGCTGAATTTGTTTTTGTTAGGCATGAAGCTTTAAAACCAACTTTCTGCCCACCATACAATGGACCATTCAGAGTGCTGGAACCTGGTGATAAGCATTTTGTGCTTGATTTAGGGGACAGAAAAGAAACAGTCAGCATTGACAGACTTAAACCTGCCTTCTTGTTGAGAGACGAGCCTGCACGGTTGGCAAGAGCACCTCGGCGGGGTTGACCCCCCAAGAGAAAAGACTCAGCCCCCCTGCAGGGAACGAATAATCACTCTCCTCCCCAAGCTGCAGATTCCTTACAGGAAGGTCCCACCAGGACGCCCAAGCGGACCCACAGCAGATTCGGGAGAAGACTTAAACCCAGACGGCACAGGGACTGACGCAAACCACTCAACAGTTGTTCACTAATTGTGCTGTAACAGTTTAAGACTGACTTGTGATATTTACTACGCTGTTATGATTACCACTGAATTCTCTACAGGAGCATGGCTGCTGGAAAGTTTCTTCCTTGTCAAGAGGTGTAGCAGTTAGTATGTCATAATAATTATCTTAAACTGTGAATTTTTCTATTGTCCTTTTCTTAGTCGTTTGGGGGGGGGGGCTGTGGTCTATATTAATCATATATCCCATAACCTACATATGTATAAGCATGTGAGAATGTTTGGTGATTACATATGTAAAGTGACTTCACACCTCAGAACAGGACAAAAGGTCTCAACCGCCAGTGAAGATCAAAGAGCATCCGAGGCGCTGCGGTGGAGACCAGATAGGTCGCCCTGACCCCCCAGGGCCAGGTGGAGGGGTACGAAGACAAAGGAGGGGGATTAAGATAATGAGGGATATCAGCTTTGTTATGCATGTCTTTTGTTATGTGTGAGTATAAGTACGTAGAGCCGAATGTGTTCGCTCTCTTACTTCTTCTGCTGCTGCACTAAGATGAGACTTGTTAGAGGAGCAAGGCTGATAATAAACTTTGGTTTATAAGTCACATCGCCTCGTCATTCCAAGCTCTTCTACACCCTTAATAATAAACACCTTCCTTTAAAAACTGCATTTTTTCTTTACTTGTGTTATTTTTGTCTAATATATAAATTTGTTTGATGATCTGAAACATTTAAGTGTGACATACAAAAAAAAGAAGAAAGAAATCAGTAAGGGGGCAAACACTTTTTCACGCCATCGTGTGTGTGTGTGTGTGTGTGTGTGTACACTACCGTTCAAAAGTTTGGGGTCACCCAGACAATTATTTTGTGTTTTCCATGAAAAGTCACACTTATTTACCACCATGAGTTGTAAAATGAATAGAAAATATAGTCAAGACATTGACAAAGTTAGAAATAATGATTTGTATTTGAAATAATAATTTTTTCCAGATACTCAACCTGCTCAAAGGAAGGTCAGTTTTATAGCTTTTCTAACCAGCTAAACTGTTTTCAGCTGTGCTAACATGATTGCACAAGGGTTTTCTAATCATCCATTAGCCTTCTGATGCAATGAGCAAACACATTGTATCATTAGAACACTGGAGTGATAGTTGCTGGAAATGGGCCTCTATACACCTATGTAGATATTGCACCAAAAGCCAGACATTTGCAGCTAGAATAGTCATTTACCACATTAACAATGTATAGAGTGTATTTCTGATTAGTTTAAAGTTATCTTCATTGAAAAAAACAGTGCTTTTCTTTCAAAAATAAGCAAATTTCTAAGTGACCCCAAACTTTTGAACGGTAGTGTATATACAGTATATTTGCAATATGAGTAAAACTTCTACTTGTCATCCGTTAGTTACAACAGCAATTTTCACACCTTCAGTGGTGTGAAAGAGCAGTTGTTTCTGTTACATTTTCATTATGATGGATTATAATACGTCATGACCAAATATTTACAACCTCGTCCTTCATCTTGATGCACAGCAATGCAATCTGGTGCAACCTAGTGTTCAAACATACTTCAAAATTTTTCCCAATCTTATTTCATTTTGATCATTCGCGACCTGTTTCTATTACATTTGAAGTACAGCAATTCCACTTGCAGTACATCTTTGTTCAGTCTTTTTTTTTCAAACAGGATAGTCAGGAGAAAATTTTGAGCATACTCTTCCCATCCATGAGGTTCTTACTCATATCATAATAAGTATACACAACATCCTTTCGGTTCAGACTCAGTTTTACCCCATTCTGTCAAATTTTCCAAAATGTGCTGAGAACTACCTTGGTCTTATGGGCCCCTTACAGAAGAATATTTTCTACTCCACAACTAGACTGGAGAGGTGGCCAAGCAGTAGAGCATCTGCCTCACAGTTGGTAAGTTGTGGGTTCAAGCTCCAACTGGGTCATACCAAAGACAAAAAAAATGGTACTCTTGCCTTCTAGCTTTGTGCTATGCCAACCTGATCTGACTAAAACTCACACCACAGTTGGTTACCCAGCCACAGGAAGCACAAAACCAATGTACTCCTCGTGCAGGTCTGAATCCTGGGTAAATGGGGAGGGTGTGGGGAGCCTTGAATAACGAAACTGAGTTGCATTTAATCCAAGTTTATTTCAAGCAACATTCCCACAGTCTGCTCTCATCCCTGAGCAGAGAAAACAAGAGACTGGAACACAGCAAAGTGCTCACCTTTAAACATTCTCACATCAAACAAACTCCCTCGCAGGGGAAGTCACACATCTCCACCATAAACCTTTTGTTCACATTAATCAACCTTTTATTTACATTACTCCCCCCTCTCTCCTCTCGAGCCTCAGATGTCAGGAAGTCTTCTGTTCACACCTATAGGCTCCTCCATCGTCCTCTCGAGCCTCTGAGATCAGGGAGTCTTCTGTTCACACCTATAGGCTCCTTCATCGTGAGGTTAAATCACATATGCAGTGTCCAACATATAAATGTACCACAACACAGCCATATAATCCCCCCCCCCAAACGATGAAGAACTGACTATTCCCTAAAATCCAATAACATCTTACTGACTACTGTATAATCAACATCAACATTCAGTCTGTGCGCCGCCTGGGCTTCAACCGTCTGCCGAATCTGCTGTGAGTTGGCCCCGCCTTGCCTGCGGCGCCTTTCTGCTGCGGCTCTGTTGACTGAAGGAGAGAGTGATTATTTGCCCTTTGCGGGGGCCTGCCTCGTCGAGGGGCCACCGCGACCGGCACAGACTCGTCCTTCATGACAAAAGCAGGTTTTAGTCTGTCAATACTGACTGTCTCTTTTCTGTCTCCAAAATCTAGCACAAATTGCTTATCACCTGCCTCCAGCACTCGAAATGGCCCTTCGTAAGGTGGTTTGAGCGTCGCTTTAAGGGCTTCGCGCCTGACAAAAACGAAGTCGGCATTTTTCAAAGCCTTGGGGACGAAAACTCGCGGAAAAGCGTGATGAACCGGACCCGGAAGCGTGTCTGCTCCCGTGCCAACTAACGGTCCTAGAGCAGAGAGAGGTGGAGGCTCCGGGTGCTCTGGTAAAAACTCGCCTGGCAGCCTAAGAGTTTGTGCGAATACCAGCTCCGCTGGAGAGGCGTCTAAGTTCTCTTTGGGTGCAGAACGCAACCCTAATAAAACCCATGGCAGTTTATTTACCCAATCTGCATCCGTGAGCGACGCTCTGAGTGCTGCCTTCAAAGACCTATGAAAACGCTCGCATAAACCATTAGCCTGGGGGTGGTAAGCCGTAGTGCGGTGAATTTTGGCTCCTAAGCCGTTGGCCATCGCTGACCACAGCTCAGAGATGAATTGAGATCCTCTATCGGACGTAATGTCCGACGGAACCCCGAAGCGCGCCACCCAAGCCGTTACAAAAACGCGAGCCACCTCCGCGGCCGTGGTCATCGCAAGCGGGACCACTTCCGGCCAACGTGTGGTTCGGTCCACCATTGTCAAAAGATGCGTGAACCCCTGCGATGCCGGTAGGGGGCCCACAAGGTCGACGTGTATATGGTCGAACCTTCTGGCTGGAATGCGAAACGGTTCTAACGGGGCTCTTGTGTGCTTGTGAATTTTGGCCCGTTGACAGGAAATGCAGGCTTTCGCCCATTCCTTCACGTGCTTGCGTAGGCCCGGCCAAACAAACTTTTCTACCACCATTTTCACCGACGCGCGCACCCTCGGGTGCGCCAGCGAGTGGACTGAGTCAAAAACACGGCGGCGCCACGTGGCCGGAACCACCGGACGCGGGCGCCCCGTCGACACGTCGCAGATCAGGGGGGGCATACCGGTTTGTAAACACTTGCTCTCCAGCCTTAACCCTGTTGGTCCAGACTGGAGCGCGCACACGTCTGCGTCCGCCCCCTGGTCCGCTGCCATGGCTGCATAATCTATACCCACGTGCACCGGGGCTGCGCGCGCCACCGTGCCGCTCTCCTGCGGCACGGTCACGGTGGCCCTTTCTGCCTCTGCGCGTGGTGGAGTCGTGAACGCGCGCGAGAGACAGTCTGCTACAACATTGAATTTGCCCGCAACGTGCCTAATGTCAGTGGTAAATTCCGAGATTGCGGCCAGCTGCCTCTGCTGCCTGCCGGACCACAGGTCTGAAATTTTAGCCATGGCGTATGTGAGCGGCTTGTGGTCTACATAAGCGGTGAAGCACCGTCCTTCCAGCCAGAACTGGAAATGACGAACAGCCAAATGCAGCGCCAACAGTTCTCTGTCGAACGTGCTGTATTTGCGCTCGGCCGCGCTTAAGGATTTGCTAAAGAAAGCCAAAGGCTGCCAAACTCCGGCGACCTGTTGCTCAATAACGGCCCCTATGGCTAAATCTGAAGCGTCTGTTGTCAGCGTGATACGTGCTGCCGGGTCTGGGTGGGCCAGGAGCGCAGCATCAGCCAAGGCTTTCTTAACCTCTGTGAACGCGCGCTCCCGCTCCGGGGACCATTCAACCGCCTGGGTCGGTTTTTGCTTTTTGAGCGCGGCATATAACGGTTGCATGATTTGCGCTGCGTGGGGCAGGAATCGGTTGTAAAAATTCACCATCCCCAAGAATTCCTGTAGTGATTTGACCGTTTGTGGCCGGGGGAAATCCGCTACCGAGCGTACTTTATCTGGTAACGGAACCGCTCCCTCTGGGGAGACGCGGTGACCCAAAAAATCGATCCGCTCGACGCCGAACTGGCACTTGGTTGGGTTAACTATTAAGCCGTGCTCTCCCAGCCTCCTAAAAACTGCTGTCAGGTGCTTTTCGTGTTCGTCCTCTGAAGTACTCGCGACCAAAATGTCGTCGAGGTACACAAACACGAAAGGGAGATCGCGTAACACGGCATCCATCATCCGCTGAAACGTTTGCGCCGCCCCTTTGAGACCAAAAGGCATGCGTAAAAACTCGAAAAGTCCGAACGGGGTTATTACCGCTGTTTTAGGAATGTCCTCCGGCTGGACTGGGACTTGATGATAGCCGCGAACCAGATCAATCTTTGAAAAAATGCGATCCCCCGCCAGGTGCACCGAAAAATCTTGAATGTGCGGGATGGGATAACGATCGTGCGCCGTAGCATTGTTTAGCCTGCGGTAATCACCGCATGGTCTCCAGGAGCCATCGGCTTTCGGTACCATGTGCAGCGGCGAAGCCCACGGGCTTTTTGACCTACGAACGATGCCCAGCCTCTCTAGGCTGGCAAACTCCTCGCACGCAATGGCGAGCTTAACTGCATCCAAGCGCCGAGCTTTTGCAAACACGGGAGGACCAGATGTAGGTATAAAATGTTTCACTCCGTGCTTCGCGACTGCCGCTGAAAAAGTGGGCACAGTGAGCGCTGGAAATTGGGTGAGGAGTGTGTGAAACTTACCACCTGCTGTAGCGAAGTGGGTCTGTGCTGGTGGTGGGGACACTCGAGCTGAACAGGGGAGAGAGTAAAAAGAGAGTGCATTTACCAGCCGTCTATTAGCAAGATCAACTAACAGATTGTGTGAACACAAAAAATCCGCGCCCAACATGTTGAAACTCACCGCCGCTATTACAAAAGTCCATTCATATGTGCGGCCATGTAAGCACAAAGGCAAGGTCCTTCTCCCGTAGGTGTTGATGTTCGAGCCATTTGCCGCTGTAGCTCCGCTACCGTGGGGTCCAGCCACCCGGTCCGCGTATGTTGGGGTGATGAAGCTCACTTGGGCTCCGGTGTCTATGAGGAACTCTCGTCCGGAGCGCGCATCTGCGATGTAGAGCAGCTTGTTGCCTTCATCGAGAGTCGAAGCTGCTAGCGACTCTCGGTCTTGCCGTTTCCCGAACTCCTGAAGTTGCAGGGTGGCACACACCTGCGTGCCCTCTCAGCGAACCTCCGATGGTAAAAGCAGAGATCCTCTCCTCCGCTGTGCCGGGGCCGCGCCTCTGCCACCGGCCCAATGGCTCCACCTCGTCGCGGCCGTGCTGCCGCCATCGTCGGCCAGCCTGGGTCTGTCGCCTCTGGCCCCCCGCTGTCGTGGGTCGCCGCTGTGGATGCTTGCCCGCCGCAGGCGTCCAGAATCCCATCTGCTTCCTGGGCCAGTTCCCGGAACTCCTCCAGGGTGTGACATTTCTTGCCAGCCAGCGTGCTTCTCGCATGCATCGGGAGGGTGGAGAGGAAGATGAACTGGAAAAGGAAATCATCCTTGTCCAACCCTCTCAGCTGTATCATCTCCTCCATCAGGGCGCTCGGTCTGTGTCCTCCCTGGTCTAGCAAAGACAGGAGCCTCCTCGCCCTCACTTCGGCCGAGGGGGTGAAAAACTTAATGAGGGTGGATTTCAGCTTGTCGTACCTGCCGGTCGCGGGTGGCTGCTCCACCAAACTCTGCACACACCGAGCTGTGGTGTTATCCAGTTTAGCGATGACATGGTGGAATTTAGTGTCATCCACCGTTACTCCTGCGAGGGCGAACTGCGACTCCGCTTGCAGAAACCACGACCGTGGGTTATCCTGCCAGAAATCCGGCAGCTTGACGGCCACAGTGTTCGCCAGCTCTGGACTTCGTGAGTCCGGGACCCTGAGACCTTCTCCGGTCATTCTCAACGTCGTTAGTCACCAATGTGCGAAGCCTTGAATAACGAAACTGAGTTGCATTTAATCCAAGTTTATTTCAAGCAACATTCCCACAGTCTGCTCTCATCCCTGAGCAGAGAAAACAAGAGACTGGAACACAGCAAAGTGCTCACCTTTAAACATTCTCACATCAAACAAACTCCCTCGCAGGGGAAGTCACACATCTCCACCATAAACCTTTTGTTCACATTAATCAACCTTTTATTTACATTACTCCCCCCTCTCTCCTCTCGAGCCTCAGATGTCAGGAAGTCTTCTGTTCACACCTATAGGCTCCTCCATCGTCCTCTCGAGCCTCTGAGATCAGGGAGTCTTCTGTTCACACCTATAGGCTCCTACATCGTGAGGTTAAATCACATATGCAGTGTCCAACATATAAATGTACCACAACACAGCCATAGAGGGTTGCATAAGGAAGGACATCTAGTGTCAAACTTTTGCCAAATCATTCAAGGACCCATGATCCGCTGTGGCAACCCTGAAGAGGGAGCAGCCGAAAGGTGTGTGCATGAGTGTTTTTTTTTTATTCCACAATCAAATCAATATTGACAAAGCAGCCATTTACTGTCAGGGCTGGTCAAGGTGGAACTAGTTTAATTACAGTTTACCATCAAAGTTCTGAGGCTTGCTCTCTTTGTTGTGAAATGATTAACAAAAGAGGGTAGAAGATCAAAATTTTACTTTACATGTGATTTTTTTAGGCATTAATCTAAGAGATCAGATAATTTTGGTTGGCTTTCGTCTGTAACAGTGTGTTGTTTTGGAGAAAATTAGAGCTGTTAAATAAAAAACAAAATCTCTAATATGTAGTGCTAAACCTTCCATTGACTTTTCTCAGAAAATTATGATTTGTAATAATTTGCCACACAGGACAGTGATCAAGCTCTACATTCATTCTAGATGAGCAGGTCCTTAAAAAAGCCCATGGCTGGCTCTGTTTTTAGGCTTCATTTAGGAGATAAAAAAGAACTCCCATCAAACCTGGTTATGCATTTTGTGCATCTAAAAAAATGGTATCATCATTTTTGATAGTCTGCTTACATCTAAAAAAAAAAAAAAAAAAAATCCACAGTCATGTCCTGTTCTCTGATAACAGCTAATGGGGGTGAGAAGTTCTGAGGTGGGGTGGTGAGATGATGTAATGGAAGGACAGTAAAGATGCATTTAACTTTAAATGAATTTGTTGTCACTAAAAGCATTTGAAGGAAATCTTCAAAAGGTTTCACATACTGTTTCTGAATATAAATGTTTGCTGCAAGATGAAGATGTTCTCTCCTTTCATTATTGTGAGTAACAAATGATAAAACAAACAAACAACAACAAAAAAGCTTATCTGTGACTGCAAATGGAGAGCTGCCGATAAGAGTACCAGCATTTATGCAGCAGATAAAGAGCTGGGCGCAGAGCAAACCACCCTGATAGTCCTACCTCTATCTTTATCTCACCTCTCACACCCCAGACCAGATCCCACACCCCAGTTAGGAAGTGTGTCACCATGACGACTGTCACGTCCCACGATCCTTTCCAAAGAACATGGCACATTTCACACAGAATGGTTCTATATGCCCTGAAATGAAAGGAAAAACTGGGGCTCACACTGCTTTCCTGTATACGGAAAGTCTGCCAGTGATGCTTCCACCTCCAAACTTCACTGTTGGAATAGTTTTTGGGTGATGTGCAGTGCAATTTCTTCTCCAAACATGGTATGTAGTTTGACAACCAAAAGTTCTATTTTTGTCTCATCTGACCACACTACATTCTCTCAGTATTTCATAGGATTGTCCAAATGCTGTTTGGCAAACATTAAATGAGCTTCAACATGCTTTTTCTTTAATAATGGGATCTTGTGAGGTGAGTGTGCATGGATCCCCTGACGGTGGAGTGCATTGCCTATTGTTTTCTCTAAGAGATTTGTACATGGTGCCCCCAAGACTTTCTGGATCTCACAAGAGGTCTTGGGTTACTGTTCTGACTCCCTGGTCAGAAAGCTTGTGAAGAGCTTCTGTGTGTGGCCAGTTGATGGTAGAATGATTTCTTTCCACTTGCAGATAATGGCTTAAGACTGGTCACTGTAAGATTAAGAAGTTTTGATATACATCTGTAACAATCAGGTTGCTAATGTTATGGACACACACACACACACACACACACACACACACACACACACACACACACACACACACACACACACACACACACGGAGTATTAGTCCAACTCCCTGTTTACCGTCAATGCCAGAAGCCTAATTTCCAGCAGCTGCTCACATCACTTCACCTGCTGCAAATCACCTACTCTGCTACAAAAGCACATGTCATGCCAGCAGTAGTGTGGAAACATGATAGTTCATGTCCGGGGGGCAATAAACAGAACATTTATTCCAAAGTAAAGATTGAGGGGGACACTATAGCTAGTTGAGAGTCCTTTGAAAGATTGTGTTTAGCGGCCCCTATTTTTGTAACAGGGAGGAGTTCACACCCTTTAAAACAAAAACTATAAAAACAAATTTGAGCAATGTCTAAAATGAAGAGGGAAAATTCAAGGCATTACATAGAATAACAGTTTAACCAGCATTCATATGAATGTTGCAAATTTAAAAGAAAAAGTCACAAATTTACGAGAAATGTTCCAAAATTGTTCCAAAAAATTGTTCCAAAAAGTTTTTTGCACTTAGCATTGGTGCTTCAAAGTCTTATGTAATAGGATATTAAAGGTTTATGATGATATTGGGGGAAGGGGGGGGCAACTCTTTATTTTTTCTAGATTGGGGGGACTTGCGCCCCCACCCTTGATTTACACCTATGGTGCTGTGTAAAGTGGTTCTTAAAGTGACACTTCATCAAAAAAAAAATTTTTTTCTTAACATGTCTGTAATATTGTTTCATGACTTACAAGACATATCAAGAGCAAAATCACTAAAATTTGTTGTGTCTCCATTTTCTTTTGCTATGAAATTTCAGTTAAGCCCCGCAAACCTGATAAACCTTTGTCTTGTTCTACACCTGGCCTCGTCCTTTGGCTCCATATCCAGACAAAACATTCTGGCGACAAGGATAAACAAGGTATGGAAGCGTGTGGGTCTCCTATTCGGCCGTTTCTGGAGCTCCCAGGTGAACCACATGTCGCCTGGCCGAGGTGGTATGCTGCCTTCCAGACGTACATGGTGGTTCTAAACCTGGGAAGAATGTACAAGTTGAGGGCATGCGCATTGTTGGTGCACAACTTAGGGATGGAGAGACAACGAATTTTGAGCACGCTTGGCGACTGACAGCTTCGATGACGTGGTCAAGCTGATGGCGCACCATTTTCGCGCCCCGGACAACGTCATTGTTTGGAGGATCAAGTTTCAGCAGTGCTGCCAACAGGTGGGCGAGTCCATTCAGTGGTTCATGGCAGACTTGAGGCTACTGGCTAGCGAGTGTCGGTTCGGACCATTGGAGGAAGAGATGATTCACAACCAGTTGGCGGAGCATACCAACTGCGCTGCAATAAGGTCGAAGCTGCTCACTTTTTCAGGTGACTTAAGGGCCATCGAGTTAGCTCTCCAGCTGGAAGCAGCGGATAGACTGACACGGGAGCTGAGTGAGCGTTTGTCATACTGACAGCTAGGATCCCCCATGACCACACAAGTAGCGGACCCGGACAGCGATGGGAACATGGAGGACGATGCCGGAGATGCCAACGCTGTGGAGTTGAGGTCTGTCCGGGGCAGCCCATGTGTTTGGGCTACGGGTCTGCGAAGCACCGCTTTAAGGCCAGGGACTGTCCGGCAAGAGGGAAACGCTGCAGCAGGTGTGGCCGCTTGAGCCATTATGGCAGGGTGTGCCGCATGTTCGAGCAGGGGAGCCTGCAGAAGAAATCAACCCCTCCCACCCCGATGGCTGTCCACACTGTGTCCCCGAACACCAATGGGTACATGTTCTGCATGGTGGAGTTGGATGGTGTGGAGGTACTATTGCTGATCAATACGGGGCAAAGGGCTCCCTACTGAATTGGGCTACAGTGAGAAAATTCTTACCGCACTACAGGATTGAAGGTGACCCAGCGCCGCTTTACGGCTATGGAGGAGGACGGCTGGCTGCGGTGGGAACACTGAGACTGACAGCCCGGTACAAATTGGCGGAGATGTCAAATCTCGAGTTCACCGTAACGACTCGTGGCGATAACATCATGGGCTGCGACTTGTTTTATGGTCTGGGTTTTGCCATTAAGAGTGGCGCTGGGGAGGAGTGGTTGGGCTGTGGACTGTGGGACCAGCCGGTTCCGAGAGTGGAGGACGGGGCGGTGTGGGATGAGGAATTGCCCAGCACCTCGGAAGGGGAGCAGGACCAGTCTCGCTCAGGGTCATCGCAGGAGGGGGGGGGGGGGGTGTCCCTGTGCCAGAGCACAAGTCGCCATGGATGAGGGTACTGGGCGGCACGGCGGGGAACCTGTGACGACAGGCAACACCAAGGAGCTGGCTCCAGTTGTTCCCAAAGCTCAGCTAAAGTGGGCTGGCGAACATGGGGCTAGAATGGCGATGGCTTCAACAGATTTACAAGTGATTGGGGCCAGACCATTAGGCACCGAGGGACCGCGTGCCAAGCAGAGACCCTGCGAGCCGAGCAGAACCCCTCTAGGAGTCGCGGACCTGGTTCGGGCTAGGGAGGAGGCGCGATCACGGCGGGTACAGGCCAAACGGCAGTTAGAGGAGCACCAGGGACGGCTGCGCGTCGTGGCCAGATGAGATGATGCTTATCTCCAGCTGTTGGATGGCTCGTGGAGGCACCCGAACAAGCTGCGGCATGCCCGGGAGGAGACTGTAAGCAGTGGGCCTGGACAAGTGCAACATCCGACGGTGAAGAAGAGGAGGCGCACCAGTGCTGATACAACCAGCTGCGGCCCGGGAGGCAGGCCACCTCCAGGGGTGGACTGATGAAGGGATGGTCCAGGGGGGCCCATGAGCTTGTTTCTCCTTTAGTTGTGTGTATTATATGTTCATTTAAGTGCATGTGTTCAGAGTATTTTGTGGTTATGTGTGTTGTATGTAGTTCTGGGGATTATTCTGTAGACTTTATTTTTAATTTAGGAGCATGGCGGTTATTTTAATTTAGTACTGGATTTTCATTTAGTACAGGTGGCAGAATAATCCGCCTTGCTGCGTGGGGTGGGATGGCAGTCCACCCGTTCCCCCTAGTTTTTAGTTGTCTTGGGTGTGAATGTGTTAGGCCACTTATTGTTTTTTTGTTATTTTAGTGTGTGATTCGGGTCCTAAATTGGGGAGGGTCTGAATTGCGTATGTGTTTTGGACTTTTGTAAGGGTGGGGGGAGAATGTTGTATAGTTATTTATAGTGTTATTGTTCTTAGGCTTTTATTTGTGAGGCACAGTGTAGTGGCTCTGACTTCCCGTCTCGCCACCACCCGTGCCTATAAAGGGCAGCAGGAAGGAGGGGCGGGCCTCTTTGCCATCACCTCTGCCTGACGGTCGTAGTGTGGTGTGTGTGCTACTGGTTAATAAACGTTCATCTTGTTCTACACCTGGCCTCATCCTTTGGCTCCATATCCAGACATAACAATCGCCACTACTTTCCACAGAGCGCTGAGCCACCTGGAGAACCCAAGGAGCTACATGAGGATGCTCTTTGTGGACTGCAGCTCAGCTTTTAACACCATCATCCCAGACATCCTGATCAGCAAAGTGCACCTCTTCCAGACCCCCCCCACCCCACCTGCTCTTGGATGAAGAACTTTCTCACCAACCGCCCACAGTCAGACTTGGTCCCCACCACTCCTCCACACTGTCCCTCAACACTGCCCCCCCCCAAGGCTGCGTGCTAAGCCCTCTACCGTACCCCCTGTACACCTATGACTGTATTCCAACCAGCCCAACCACTGTCACTGTGAAATACGCGGACAACACCACCTTGGTTGGGCTCATCACCGACGACGATGAGAAGGCATACAGGGTGGAATTAGAGAATCTGCTGCTGTGGTGCCAAGCAAACAACCTGGAACTGAATGTCCAAAAAACCAAAGAACTCATTCTGGACTTCAGGAAGAACAGACATACCACCCCTGCCCACCTCATAAATGATGACCGTGTGGAAAATGTGTCCGCCTTCAGGTTCCTGGGCACCCACATCTCCTCTGACCTCTCCTGGTCTGTCAACACCAAAGCCCTGGTGAAGAAAGCCCAGCAGCGGCTGAACTTCCTCCGTGTCCTGAGAAAGAACAACCTGGACCAGAAGATACTGCTGGCCTTCTATCGCTGCTCAATGGAGAGCGTGCTCACCTACTGTCTGGGTGTGTGGTATGCCAGCTCCACGGCTGAGAACAGGAAGGCTGTGCAGAGGGTCATCAACACTGCCCAAAAAATTATCGTCAGCCCCCTGCCCTCCCTGGAAGACATCTCCAGATCCTCCTGTTTCAGAAGGATCAAGGCCATCACAGCAGACCCTTCACATCCCAACCACCAGCTGTTTGACCTGCTACTCTGGACGACGGTTCAGATCAATTAGGTCCCACACCTCCAGAGTGACAGTTTCTTCCCCTGGGCCATCCGGAATGCAAACAGTCAGAGGCCCCACCCCCTCCATCCATACGCTCACATGCACAGAATTGAGGACCTTTTAATTACCACGATAACTCACCTGTCTTTGCACTCCTCACTTTCATGTGAAATCACTACTGTTGAAATCACTACTGTTGTGGAGAGTGTAAATAACGAGACTGATTTATGCAGCAGACCATTTTATTCACTCTCACATCAGTCACACACAGAAAAGCATGTCTCAATACACCATGGGTTCTCCTTTTATACCAACCGCCCATCTCACATCGGCATGACATCTCACATCACAATACATTCATCCCTTCTCCCCCCAACTCCTTCTTCCTGCTACCTCACCATAATCTCCATGCCTATTGTCCTTCTCTGTTTACCCTCTGCATCCAGTCTGAGATGATTAACCCAGTCTCTACACGCCCCCCCCCCACCCAGAATCTCAGAGTTTCAGTCCTCACGTCCTTTTGGCTTCAGTCTCCTCCCATATCTGCTGTAACGGGGGTTCTCTGCCTCCGCAGCGCTGCTGTGCCGGCGGGGGGTTCCTGGGGGTGTGTCTGTTTGCGGGTGGGCAATGGCGAGGGGGGGGGAACCTTTGACTTGCCCATGTGGCTGCTCTGATGAATTGTTTGCCTGGGGAGTTCTCAGTGGGGGTCTTCCACGCTGAGGGGCCTGAGCCAACAGCACTTGCTCGTCCGCCACCACAAAGGCGGGCTTAAGTGTGTCTATGCATATTTTCTCCCAACGACCCCCCAAGTCTAACAAAAAATGTTTGTCCCCTGTTTCCAGCACTCTGAATGGGCCATCGTAGGGTGGGCGCAATGGAGGGCGGTGGGCATCGTGCCTGACAAACACGAACGCCGCATTCTTCAAAGTTTTTGGCACGAAAGCGCGTGGAAAACAGTGGTGGGCCGGGCCCGGCAGCGTGCCTGTGTCTGCACTATGCTGCAAACGCTGAGACGGGCAGTTGTCCGGCGCGGGATTATCTGGCAAAAATTCCCCGGGCAGCCGCAGTGGCTGAGAAAAAACAAGCTCCGCTGGGGAAGCCTCCAAATCCTCTTTTGGTGCGGAACGCAACCCCAATAAAACCCACGGCAACCGGTCTACCCAATTTGCATCCGTCAGTGAAGCCCTGAGCGCTGCTTTCAGTGACCTATGAAAACGCTCGCATAACCCATTGTCCTGTGGGTTGTACGCGGTTGTGCGATGAACTGCAACACCCAGGCTATGGGCCATCACAGACCAGAGGTCTGAAACAAACTGAGGGCCCCGATCGGACGTGATGTCCGACGGGATTCCAAAACGTGCCACCCCTGTCGTCAAAAAAGTGCGCGTGGTTGCACGCGTGGTTGCTGCCAGCGGGACTACTTCTGGCCAGCGTGTGGTGCGGTCCACAACTGTCAGAAGATGCGTGCACCCCTGCAATGGCGGGAGGGGGCCCACGAGGTCCACGTGAACATGGTCAAACCTCTTAGCCGGGATACGAAACGGCTCCAAAGGAGCCTTCGTGTGTCTGTGTACTTTGGCTCGTTGGCACGCTACGCAGGCTGCAGCCCACTCTTTCACTTGTTTGCGCAGGCCTGGCCACACGAACTTCGCTCCCACCATTTTGACTGATGCACGCACCCCTGGGTGCGCCAGAGCGTGAACTGACTCAAACACGCAGCGGCGCCAAGCGACTGGGACCACCAGGCGTGGGCGTCCCATGGAGATGTCGCAGATTAGGGGGGGCTTGCCGTCTTGCAGTACTCTGCTCTCCAGCCTTAACCCTGTTGGTCCTGACTGGAGTGCGCACACGTCCGTATCGCCAATCTGCTCTGTGGACATGGCTGTATAATCTATCCCCACGCAGACCGGGGCCACTACTGCGCACAAGAGGCAGTCCACTACCAGATTCAGTTTACCCAACACATGCTGAATATCGGTCGTAAACTCCGAGATTGCGGCCAGTTGTCTCTGCTGCCGGCCCGACCATGGTTCCGAAACCTTGGCCATCGCGAATGTTAGCAGCTTGTGGTCCACGAACGCGGTGAAGCTGCGCCCCTCCAGCCAGAACTGGAAGTGGTGTATGGCCAGGTGGAGAGCCAGCAACTCTCTGTCAAACGCGCTGTATTTACGCTCACTGTCGCGCAAAGCCCTGCTGAAAAAAGCGAGCAGCTGCCAGGAACTGGTGACACGTTGCTCCATGACAGCCCCTATGGCCACGTCCGAGGCGTCGGTAGTAGGGGTGGGTTCAAAAGATCAATATATCGATATGGATCGATACATGTTTGACTGAGCCGATATCGATCCACAAAATCCGCGGATCGATCTTTTAATATTAATATGTTTTAATATAATATTTTTACGTTTGTGAACGTCTGCTGAGTATAATCGGGTTGAAACTGGGTCAGTGAGCCAGGAACAACGGCCGAGAACCATAAACAACCGACGCGCTAACGGAGCTAGCAAGCTAACGGATATGCTAGTTCTTCTTCTGTGGTGTTAAAACGGTTCTCATCCGGCAAGAGTTTCCTGCCGCGCGTGCTCTTTCGTGTTTACACGAGCGGAGATAATAACGTGCGTCTCTTAATTTAGCAACAAAAGTCACCATAAAGATTGTCCTCAACAGCTTCTGAATATTTTTCATAAATAAAACTAATGTGTTCCCTGCGGCGCGTGCACACGTCTTTTGTGTTTACATGACGCGGAGTTAATAACGTGCGTCTTGTAGAGGAGCTGGAAATAATGAGGCGATTTTGTTTAAAAGCAGCGTTTTAATATTCAGCTCTCCTAACTTGTCTCATCTGGTACAGAGCGTGGCAGAAGGTAAAAAGAGACAGAGTTCTGCCAGCTCGCTGGTTAAATACAGGCACACATCAAAAGACAGGCATTACAAAGGCTGATACCCCTCGTTATCTTAATCCCCCCATTGTCCTGTTATCTCCTCTCCTCTTCTTGGGAGGTGATGGAAATTCCTCTCCTCGCCTTGGGGGGTGAGGGTGACTCCTCGGTGTCCGCCGTCGTGTCCTGGGACGTCTTTGTTCTTCACACGGCGGGTGAGATTCCTTTGTCCTTTCGGAGGTGTGAAGTTCCTTACATATGCAGTCACTAAGCATTTCACATGTTCAGACATATGTAGGTATGGAATATATGAGTAATATAGACCACAGGCCCCCCAAACAACTAGGAAAGGACAACAGAAAGGTTCAAAGTCTAGAACAGTTACTACGACATACTATGTGTTACAGCTATTGCCACAGAAGAACTTTCCCGCAGCCATGCTTCTGAGATAGTTCAGTGGTAATCATAACAGTATAGTAAAATCATAAGTCAGTCCTAAACTGTTGCAGCACAATTAGAGAATAATTATGGAGTGGCTGGTATCAGTCCCTGTGCAGCTTGGGTTTAACTCCTCTCCCAAAACTGCTGTAGGTTGGTTTAGGCGTCCTGCTGGGACCTTCTTGTGAGGGATCTGCAGTGTGGGAAGGGGAGAGATTATTTGTTCCCTGCCTGGGGGCTGAAACTTTTCCCTTGGGGGGTCTACCTCGCCGAGGTGCTCTCGCCAACTGTGCAGGTTCGTCTTTCAACAAGAAGGCAGGTTTAAGTCTGTCAATGCTGACTGTTTCTTTTCTGTCCCCATAATCAAGCACAAAGTGTTTGTCACCATGTTCCAGCACTCTGTAAGGGCCATCGAATACTGGGCGTAACGTTGGTTTTAGGGCTTCATGCTTAACAAAAACGAACTCAGCTTTTTTTAAAGTTTGAGGGACAAAAACCCTTGGAAAGGAGTGGTGAGCTGGACCGGGTAGGGAGTCCGGTCCGTTGCTGCCTAAAAACCTTGGGACTGGTTCTGGATTCTCTGGTAAAAATTCACCTGGGAGTCTGAGAGGTTGGGCAAAGACTAATTCTGCAGGAGAAGCGTCTAGATCCTCTTTAGGTGCAGCGCGCAACCCCAATAAAACCCAGGGAAGTTTATTTACCCAATTTGTGTCCGTTAGTGAGGCTCTGAGGGCGGCCTTTAAGGACCTGTGAAAACGCTCGCATAACCCATTAGCCTGAGGGTGATAAGCGGTGGTGCGATGAATTGTTGCTCCTAAGCTGTTGGACATGGCTGACCAGAGCTCTGAGACAAATTGAGGCCCCCTATCAGACGTGATGTCCGATGGAACGCCGAAACGTGCTACCCAGTTTGTCAGAAAAACGCGAGCGACTTCCTCCGCTGTAGTTGCCGCTAGAGGAACTGCCTCTGGCCAGCGCGTGGTGCGGTCTATCATTGTTAGTAGGTGTGTGAAACCTTGGGAGGAAGGCAGTGGCCCAACTAGGTCGACATGGATGTGGTCGAACCTTCTAGCAGGGATTGGAAAAGGCTCCAGAGGGGCCTTTGTGTGTCTGTGTATTTTGGCGCGTTGACAAGAAATGCACGTTTTTGCCCACTCTTTTACGTCTTTGCGCAGGCCTGGCCACACAAATTTTTCAGCAACCATTTTGACCGAGGCGCGCACACCTGGGTGCGCAAGGGAGTGAATTGCGTCAAAAATGCGGTGGCGCCAAGTGGCTGGCACTAACGGGCGAGGTCGGCCGGTTGAAATATCGCATATTAGGGGGGGCATGCTGTCGCGTAACCCTTTTTTCTCCAGCCTTAACCCTGTTGGTCCAGACAAGAGTGCGCGCACGTCCGCGTCGCTGTTTTGTTCTTCTGCTATGGCTGCATAATCTATCCCTTCATGGATAGGTGCTGCGTATGTGTCTGTGTTAGTGAAGAGTTCCGCTGCTGAGGCAGTATAATCTGTCTCCTCGCGCTCTGGCGGTGCCACAGCGCGAGAGAGACAGTCCGCTACTACGTTAAGTTTGCCTGCTACGTGTCGAATGTCTGTGGTGAACTCTGAAATCGCAGCCAGCTGTCTTTGTTGTCTGCCCGACCATGGTTCTGAAATTTTAGCCATAGCAAAGGTGAGCGGCTTATGGTCTACAAAAGCCGTGAAACTCCGCCCTTCTAGCCAAAACTGGAAGTGGCGGATGGACAAATGAAGCGCCAACAGCTCTCTGTCAAAAGTGCTGTATTTGCGTTCAGTTGGGTTTAGCGATTTGCTAAAGAATGCTAAAGGTTGCCAGACCCCGCTGACAAGTTGTTCTACAACTGCCCCTATGGCCAGGTCCGAAGCATCTGTGGTTAGTGCGATGTGGGTCGCGGGATCTGGGTGAACTAACATTGTGGCGTTAGCTAGGGCGTTTTTAACCTCCTCGAAAGCGCGTTCGCGCTCCGGGGTCCATTCGACCGCGTTGGAAGCCTTCTTTTTTTTGAGCGC
The DNA here is from genome assembly GCA_020510985.1 of Pholidichthys leucotaenia. NCBI lineage: Eukaryota > Metazoa > Chordata > Actinopteri > Cichliformes > Pholidichthyidae > Pholidichthys > Pholidichthys leucotaenia. Next base: position 218,232,651 of record CM035839.1, read on the forward strand.
GTCATATAGGGGCTGCATGAGCTGAGCTGCGTGGGGGAGGAAGCGGTTATAAAAATTAACCATCCCCAAAAATTCCTGTAGCGATTTGACCGTGTGGGGTCGTGGAAAACCTTCTATCGCACGAACTTTGTCTGGGAGCGGAACTGCCCCCTTCGGGGAGACTTTGTGTCCCAAAAAGTCAATTTGCGAAACGCCGAATTTGCATTTGGCTGGATTGATTATTAGCCCGTGCTCCTCCAGCCTCTGAAAAACAGTAGTGAGGTGCTGCTCGTGTTCCTCTTCTGACGAGCTGGCTACCAGCATGTCGTCAAGGTAGACGAAGACAAAGGGGAGGTCGCGTAGGACCGCGTCCATCATGCGTTGAAAAGTTTGGGCCGCACCTTTGAGGCCGAAAGGCATTCGCAAGAATTCAAAAAGGCCGAAAGGGGTTATAACCGCCGTTTTAGGAACGTCTTCAGCTCTGACAGGGACCTGGTGATAACCGCGGACTAAGTCTATCTTTGAAAAAATGCGCGCACCCGCTAGGTGCAGTGAAAAGTCTTGAATGTGAGGGATTGGGTAGCGGTCATGCGCTGTAGCGTTGTTTAATCTGCGGTAATCTCCGCACGGTCGCCAAGAACCGTCGGATTTCGGGACCATGTGAAGTGGTGAAGCCCAGGGGCTCTTTGAGCGTCTAACAATGCCCAATTTTTCGAGAGTTGCAAACTCGTCACGTGCTATGTTGAGCTTGGCCGCGTCTAAGCGGCGAGCTTTGGCAAAAACGGGAGGTCCCGTTGTTGGAATGAAGTGTTTAACTCCGTGTTTAGCTACAGTGGCTGAAAATTTGGGGGTTGTGAGTGCTGGAAATTGGGTGAGGAGTTGCTCAAACTTACCTCCTGCCGTGGTGATGTTGGCCTGCACAGGTGGTGGAGAAACTCGAGCTGACCATGGAATAGAAGCAAAAGATAGTGCATTAACCAGGCGCCTATTTGCCAGATCCACTAATAACCCGTGTGCACACAAAAAATCTGCGCCTAACAAGTTAAAACTCACCGCTGCTACAACAAATGTCCATCTGTAGCTGCGGCCGTGGATGAGGAGGTGCAGGCTCTTTTCGCCGAACGTGTCGATGTCAGAGCCGTTGGCTGCCACTGCTCCGTTGCCCCGGGTACCCATGGCTCGATCTGCGCGGGAGGGCATGACGAAACTCAGCTGAGCTCCTGTGTCGATGAGGAACTGCTTGCCTGTGTGTCCGTCCGTCACGTACAACAGCTTATTTTTCTCGCCGAGAACTGTTGCTGTTAACGGCCCTCGGCTTTGGCATTTCCCGACATCGTGAATTTGCAGGGGGGGAACGCATTTGCGGGCTTTCTCAGCGAAGCGGTGATGGTAATAACAGATGTCGTTCTGTTTGTTACGTTTGGTCCGCGCCGCTGTCACCGTGGGCTGGGTCTGCTCCGTGGGTTGTCGCTCTCCATGGCTCGGGGCGTCAGTTTTGAGGTCTGCGGATGCCGCTGTGGGTGTCAGCTCCTTGCAGGTGTTGACGAGCCGGTAAGCCTCGTTGGCCAGTGTGTGGAAGTCTTGGTGGTTGTTGCGCTTCATGCTGGCGAGTGTCCCTCTCATGTGTGGTGGCAGCGTGCTGAGGAAAATAAACTGGAAGAGGGAATTGTCATTATCCTCTTCCTTGAGCTGCAGCAAATCCTCCATGAGGGTCTTCGGATTGCCCCCTCTGTGGCCATAGACCGCCAGGATCTTCTCGGCTCTTTCCTCCGCTAACGGGAAGTAGTTCGCCACGATGGTCGCCTTGAGTGTCTCGTACTTGTCCCGGGTCGGTGGTCGCCGGATCAAGCTCCGCACACACTTCGAAGTGGCGGAGTCGAGTTTGGAGACGATGTGATAGAACTTCGTATCGTCTGCCGTGATGCCCGCCAGTATAAATTGTGCTTCAGCCTGCTGAAACCAAGAGGTGGGGTCTTCTCACCAGAAGTCTGGCAGCTTGACAGCGACGGTGTTAGTGCACACCATCACTGTTGTGCCCGCCGGGTGAGGGTGCCTTGCTTCGGCTCTCACGGCGGTGCTGGAGCTCGGTTGAGCTCTCTCAATTCCTTCTGCCGGAGGAAACGGTTGTTCGTCCGCTCCCTCGTCTGCGTAGTTGCTGGCGTCTGCCTGAGTCGCCACGGATGAGTCGCTTGAAGAAGAACGCCTCCGGTCCATACTCGCGTCAAGGTCACCAGTGTAGAGGAGCTGGAAATAATGAGGCGATTTTGTTTAAAAGCAGCGTTTTAATATTCAGCTCTCCTAACTTGTCTCATCTGGTGCAGAGCGTGGCAGAAGGTAAAAAGAGACAGAGTTCTGCCAGCTCGCTGGTTAAATACAGGCACACATCAAAAGACAGGCATTACAAAGGCTGATACCCCTCGTTATCTTAATCCCCCCATTGTCCTGTTATCTCCTCTCCTCTTCTTGGGAGGTGATGGAAATTCCCCTCCTCGCCTTGGGGGGTGAGGGTGACTCCTCGGTGTCCGCCGTCGTGTCCTGGGACGTCTTTGTTCTTCACACGGCGGGTGAGATTCCTTTGTCTTTTTGGAGGTGTGAAGTTCCTTACATATGCAGTCACTAAGCATTTCACATGTTCAGACATATGTAGGTATGGAATATATGAGTAATATAGACCACACGTCTCTTAATTTAGCAGCAAAAGTCACCGTATAGACTGTCCTCAACAGCTTCTTAATATTTTTCATAAAGCGGGGATAAACGGACTTTTACTCCGTGCAGCGCTGTGTTGGAACATCAAGTTGACGACTGATAAACGGAAAATGCACGGAGACTGAAACCCGTGAAGCAGAGGAGACTTGGAGCTGCTGAGACTGTAAGTAAAATATCATTTGTTTGTTTTAACGTTTGTGTCGTCAATTAATAATTTATCTGGCATGATGATGGTTTCTTTTACAAACTATGGACACAGAGAGAACTGTTGGTTAAGCGCTGTGAATAAATGCTGAATTAAGGTATATTTTATGAGACTGACTTCTGCCACTTAAGCGATGTGAAGAGAATAAATCACAATAAAATTAATAAAGGCTGCAGTACAACAAGCTATTTTTACTCAGTAGAACTAAATTGAAATGAACAAACCTTCTCAGGAAATGAACTGAAACCCTTTTCCAACATTGAAAGTTAATTTGTAGTTAAAATATAAAAAAAAAAACCTAAATTATTAAATCCTACTGTGGTGTGGTGATCTAAAAATATGAATGTTAATTTTACTGTGAAATCTATTCCTTTTATCTGCCTTCAGATGTGTGAAGACTGGAAGCTCCATCCTCACTGAGACCTTCTGAAGGTCAGAGGTCGTCAGTGGAGGAACCATCCCTGCTTCATGTGGATTTCAGCACAGAAGAAGACCTTCAAATTCAAGATTCAAGGAGGTGCTGCCTTCATTTTCTCCACACTAACATGCATTCAATGCAATTTAGTTGTTGTAATGACAAATTCTTTTATTTCTTTTTTTAAAGTTCTCAGCAAGAACACAATATTGGTCTTTTTTTTTTTTACAATTTTACTGAGCATTTAATTCTAAATAAATCACTGTTTAACAAGAAATTTTGGGCAATCCTGTACTTTTCTTGTGGTGTTACATAGAATAGCATCACTGTAAACTATGGAAAAAGCAGCTGCTTTAAAATTTGTACTTCCTCACACAACTTTGAGTGCAAAAAAACTCTAAAAGTGCCATAACTTTTTGGAAAAGCTCCCACAAATCCAGGCTTTTTGGGCCACAACAATCACAAAAACAGCTGACAAAATCCTGGAGGGACTGAAATACAATGAGATTATGTATGCATGGTTCATGCATTGAATTTGTTTACTTACTCTGGGTGGTGAACTTGACATGACACACCCTTTGCACTAAACAAAGCACCTGTGAGCACTTTATGAAATGATAAGTTAAATAATAAAAAAAAGTGCATTATTGTAACTGATTTTGGGTCAGTTCTATATGTGATAATTTATGTATTAACAAAGTTAGAAGATTCTTGGTACAATTTGCAGCATTAGGTCTCGAAGATTTTTGTTTCATGGGAAGTAAAATGGCTATTAAAATGGTAATTCCCCAGATCGAATCGGGATTGAATCGGAATCGAATCGAATCGATTCAGAATCTCAAGAATCGGAATCGAATCGATTCTGGAAATTAGGGATTGTTCCCAGCCCTAGTCGGTAGTGAGCGCTATCCGGGCCGCCGGGTCCGGGTGCGCCAACAGTGCGGCGTTTGCCAGGGCTGTTTTAACCTCAGAGAACGCCTGCTCTCGCTCCGGAGTCCATTCGACTCTGTCCGCTGGTTTCCGTTTCTTGAGTGCAGTGTACAATGACTGCATGAGTTGAGCTGCGTGGGGGAGGAACCAGTTATAAAAGTTAACCATCCCCAAAAATTCTTGCAGTGCCCTGACCGTCTGAGGCCGGGGAAAATTCACCACGGCGCGCACTTTGTCGGGCAAGGGTATCGCTCCTTCCGGTGAGACGCGGTGCCCCAAAAAAATCAATCCCCGTCACGCCGAACTGGCATTTCGCCGGGTTGATTGCTAACCCGTGCTCCTCCAACCTCTGGAAAACCGTGCTGAGGTGGGTTACGTGTTCGTCCTCAGACGCACTGGCCACCAGGATATCATCCAGGTAGACGAACACAAACGGGAGATTGTGCAGCACCGCGTCCATCATGCGCTGGAATGTCTGTGCCGCTCCTTTTAATCCGAAGGGCATGCGTAAAAACTCAAACAAGCCAAATGGAGTTATTACCGCTGTTTTGGGTCTGTCCTCCGCGTGCACTGGGACCTGGTGGTAACCGTGGACCAGGTCTATTTTAGAAAAAATGCATGCTCCGGCGAGGTGAATGGAAAAATCCTGAATATGGGGAATCGGGTAGCGGTCGTGTGCTGTGGCGTTATTCAATCTGTGGAAATCTCTGCACGGTCACCACGATCCCTCAGCCTTAGGGACCATGTGTAGCGGGGATGCCCATGGGCTGTTCGATCGCCTGATGATTCCCAACCTTTCCAGGTTGGCAAACTCCTTGCGTGCTATGGCTAGTTTAGCTGCATCCAAGCGCCGAGGTCATGCGAAAACGGGCGGCCCGGTGGTGGTGATAAAGTGTTCCACCCCGTGTTTAGCGATGGCCGCCGAAAACGTCGGGACCGTGAGTGCTGGGAACTGAGTGAGCAGTGTGTGGAATTTACCGCCTCGAGCTGTGACGTTGGCTTGTGTTATTGGCCTGGCCCCTTGAGCTGTACAGGGGAGAGAATCAAATGACAATGGATTAACCAGGCACCAGCTCCCAGGATTGGGAAACTCAGTGCCGCTATGACAAAAGTCCACTCGTACATACGGCCGTGTAGGGATAAAGTCAGTGTTCTCTCACCAAAAGTCTTAATGCCCGAGCCGTTTACTGCTACCTGCCCGGGGCCGCTAGCTCCTGCTACTGCTAGCCGGTTGGCGTAGGACGGCAGGATGATGCTTTTCTGGGCTCCGGTGTCTACGAGGAACCGTCTCCCTGAGCGCGAGTCCGTCACGTAGAGCAGCTTGTTCTCTTCACCGGCGGTCGCAGCTGCTACCGACTGCCGGCCTTGGCGTTTCCCGAGCGCTTGAATTGGCACGGTGGCGCACATCTGTGTGCGTTCTCTCCAAAGCGGCGGCGGTAAAAGCAGAGCGTGTCTCTCTGGCGCTTCCTGGCCTCCGCTGCCACTACCATCGGAGGCTCCTCGCCTCCGCTGGTCGTCTCGCTGGGTTCCGATGCCGCCGCATTCACTGTGAGGGCTCTGGTGGTGAGGATGATCCGATCTGCCTCCTGGGCTAGCGCACGGTAGTCACGCGCAGCCAGCAACGGCGAATTGGCAAGAACTGCTCTCGCCTCTGTAGGGAGGTTCCGGAGGAAAAAGTGGGCAAACAGAAAATGCCCGTCATCCGTGCCCATTAACGCCAACATCTTCTCCATCAGTTCGACTGCTGAACCATCTCCTAACTCGGAGCGCCTCAGGAGCCTCTCTGCTCTCTCACAGTCCAAGACCATGTAGCACCGGGCCAGCGCGGCCTTGAGAGCCCCGTATTTGTCGTGGGCTGGAGGCTGTTGGAGCAGGCTCGCTACTTGCTGAGACGTGCAAGCGTCCAGCGCTGCGACCACATAGTAATATTTGGTGTCGTCTGCCGTTATTCCCCGGAGGGCGAACTGAGCCTCGGTGTGATGGAACCAAGACCGTGGGTCGTGCAGCCAAAAGTCCGGTAGTTTGACCGAAACAGCACACGCATTGCTGGGTGTTCCCGTCCGGGCCGACTCCGGGGTTCTTGCCTCGCGTTCCATAATTCGTCAAGGGGTCACCAGTGTGGAGAGTGTAAATAATGAGACTGATTTATGCAGCAGACCATTTTATTCACTCTCACATCAGTCACACACAGAAAAGCATGTCTCAATACACCAGGGGTTCTCCTTTTATACCAACCGCCCATCTCACATCTGCATGACATCTCACATCACAATACATTCATCCCTTCTCCCCCCAACTCCTTCTTCCTGCTACCTCACCATAATCTCCATGCCTATTGTCCTTCTCCGTTTACCCTCTGCATCCAGTCTGAGATGATTAACCCAGTCTCTACACTGTACATATTCTCCATAATCCTTGGGCCATTTTACTCAGTTATGTGTTCTGTACTCCACACTCTTTATGTACATAGTTCCACCCGTGAAGCCACTACTGTACTTGTGTATATACTATACCTATAGGCTATGTTTATTTTTACGTTTATATTTATTTCAGTCGTATGGCTAATCGTGTACTCTGTAACTGTTTTTTATTCAAATTCTTCTCTCTTACTTTATTGCGCAGTAGCCTGGTGGAGCACCCATAATTTTGTTGTGCTGTACAACTGTACAGTGACAATAAAGCCTATTCTATTTTATTCCAATACCAAAGTCTTGTGTAAATTTTGTGAGTAGTCTCATTGGAAATGTATGTACTGGAAGAAATGGTGACATGTTCAACACTTATTTCCCTCATTATACAAATGTAAATAATAAATGAGCTTGACCTTATAATAGTGGTACTATGTCAGGAAAAGACATGGAAATAGTGTGATGAAGCGTGTATTAATGAATGTGCTGGAGCAGGTGCATCTATCAGTGCTACCTGAGTAAGCCTTAAGCAAACATGGACATAGAGTATATTGTGTACATCCTGTACTACGTGACTCCCATTGTGTTAATTTGCAGCTTAATAAGTGTTGCTCCCCTGGGTAGCGGCCCAGGAGGAGGAAACGTGCATGTGGAAGTTAACTCTCCAACCTGTGATAGAGAATCGGCAGAACACGTTTCGTTATTTCACACAAGGAGTTTTATTCTTCCAAGTCATTCACATGACCAACATCAACTGACTAGTATTTACTATCAAAGTCCATAGTTTCTCTCTTATTGTCTGATCACATCACCATTAAACAAAACACAATCATGTCCATTTATCACAATTTCCGATTTGACATTAACTGTATACTTAACATTCTTAACAAATTACTCTAACATGAAATGAATTATTGGTTTTATCTCCCTCCCATGTATATAGCTTTTAACTTGTTCAAATGTTTATATTTTAAACAATAACCCATGAACTTACATTTACATTAATCATTTTAAGCACTGTCATAAATGTACAGCATGTGGTGTTATTCTTAACAATTCGCTGACCTGGCCACTGTGTACCTAACACACTTACAATAGTATTCCTGGTATTCGGTAATACACCCGAAATGTGCACACTTGGTGACAAATCAAACCAGTAAATGTCGTACTGTATGAAAACTGTTTCATAACTGTCTTTAAATAAAGTAAGCAAATGGTTTCCAACATGTGGGCGGATTTCACTGTTGTGGCACGTCCCATACACTCGATCAATAACATTAGCAGGTTAGCTTATACAACAACACATCAACTTTAACAGAAATACCCTTACAAACCCGCTTTTCGCCTCACACTTATCACAATATAATCTCGGACATCCTAGGACTCTTACAGTTTATATTGCACTCTTGAATTATTAGTATTTACCAACCTGTGATAGAGAATCGGCAGAACACGTTTCGTTATTTCACACAAGGAGTTTTATTCTTCGTCCTCCGGTGCGTGAGTCTACTCTCTATCACTGTGCGACGTGCGCCATCTATTGGTCGGCGTATGGAACTGCACTCAACTCACATGAGTTATAATGGAACCAGGTGGATTACAAATGCATTGTAGAAAAATAAACAATTAAAGAATAACATAAAATTGTAGGGGTGCCTGTTTGTTTGTTTTTTTAATTTTCTTATCCAAATGTCTTTTTCACCTCTTACATAACTATTAACTATTTCCAACCCTCTACATAAGCTTGTGCAGCAATTTTGAGAAATGAATTCAGTACGTTTCTTGAAGAATGTAAGAGGGAGCTGCACCTCCTGTGAAGACTCATTTTTTCCTCGGGAACAGTCTGTGTTTTGAAGGGATGGAGACAGACTGTCAGGGATTAAAGACAAACCACAGCAGGTAACCCACTCAATCACAATCCAGCCATAATTTGACACTGTGAACGTGATGTGGCATATCAAATAAAAAAAACCCCATCCCAGCTCTCCATATCCTGTAATCGAGCTGAGTGTCTGAATAAGAAATACAGCCTGTTTAATAAGTCAGATAACATGACATCAGCTGACATACAGTATTAAATTCCAATCTGTGAAACCAGAGCATATAAATCCATGATGTGGCGGATTGAAGAGATGGCGAACATTAGATTTATTACCATATGGTGAGATAAGGTTCCCAGCTTTTTAATAAATGCCAAAGAGAGCACGATTTGGCTGACTGCTGGTTCCTTTAATGAGCCCAGTGTGACCTCAAAAGGTCAAAACTAGCAGCTGTATTATGTGAGGTGGACGAGTGTTTGGAAAAATGAGACAAAGAGCTCCTGTCATGAGGGTTTTTAAAGGAAAAAAAAAAAGTTTTGAGTTTACTGTTTAGTACATCGTTACATCACCTCATCTTTGAGAGCTGAGTTGTTGCAGATTTACGGGGTGTCCTTTTGGAAACAAATAGTGTTTCAGTTGTGAGCTGATAAGATTTCACCTTCTGAGCAGTTTGGGCCATTATTTGTTGTATTTTTGTTTCCTAATGCTCCAAGTGCTTTTAAAAAGTTGGTGAATCTGGACCTCAGGGAGCTCATTTAAGAACTTGGAACTTCTGCGGCTCCAGCATCTTTTCAGTACATCTACAGTGGGTTTTGTCATTGCTGGAATATTAAATGTCACTGAAAAACTTGTCAGGATGCTACTGTTCAAGTTACTCCCAAACCTACTTATATTGGCCCACAAGAAGTTGGGCTTCTGAGGTACACAAATTACAGTATATCCACGTCATATGTTTATGTCTTTTATAGATTTCTTTATTTGGTGGAGCTTGAACATTTATCATAAAAGAAAAATTTACTTGATGCACAAAAACCAGAGGATCTGAATGTCATTGTCATTCAATACTGGTTTATAACTTTGTCCCAAATGTAGCTCAACATTCTGAATCTTTTACTGTCGTGGAGCAGATAATGAACTCTACAAATTCTTCACAATTTCATAATGAACAAACACTGCAAGAATTTGCCCATGAGTCCTGGATTCCTATTTAAAACCAATGTATAAATATTTCTTTTAAAGAAAGAAATAAACAAAGAGGCAAAATTCCTACTGAGAAAAAGTTGGCACAGGTATTGGTCTAATACAGAGAATATTTCACCCTTTGATGGAAATAACCTCAATAATTATTCAATCAACTCATCAATCAACAGTTTTCCCCATTGGTTCAAGACAAAAATTATTCCAGCTGTGTGATGTTAAGAGGGGTTCCTTGTGCACCACACCATCTCAGTATCGAAGCAACCTGGGCCTCCACAACACCTCAGCAGTACCACAGTCTAGCAGCCTCCATGCCACACTGATGAAGTAATTCATGCAAAAGGAATCCCGACCAAGTATTGAGTGTGTACATGGGCATACTTCTCAATCAGCCAACATTTCTATTAAAAATCCCTTTTTCCTTATTGGTCTTATGCAATATTCTAATTTTTTGATAAACTTAATTTTGAGTTTTCATAAGCTGTAAGCCATAATCAAAATCAAAAGAAACAAACACTTGAAATATCAGTGTGTAATGAATATACGTGTTTCAGTTTTTGAATTGAATTTCTGAAATAAATTAAATTTTCAATGATATTCTAATTTAGTGAGATGCACCTGTCTACAATCTTCACAATTAAGACCTCAGATTCTTTGTATTTCACTACTGTGATACCAAAATCAAGAGCATACCAAACTAAACTGTCTAAGGCTTAAATAAGTTGGGCTTCTCCAAAATGATCTGTAACAACAGTCTAAATATCAGCACCTTGAAGTGGTGCACCGGATTCTAAGCATGTAACTTCACCATGGATCTGGGAGTGTCTCCTTTTTTTTTTTTTTTTTAGGGGGGGGGGGCAGAAGAACGTTGCTTTGTGATTAATAACATTTTACAAATAATTTTTGAAAGACAAATCAGTTCTAATTTAGTTTAAATATCTTAGTTGTTCAAAACCATTAAAATGAAGCTCAAATGCCCATATGTTCTCCGCTGTTGATAAAGATGTTTTCATAGAGCATCATAGCAGCAAACAAAACAAAAAAAGTGTTTTAACATATATCAGGCACAGCTGTATTTCTTCTAAGAGAACATTACACAGTGTAAATATTGAAAACAAAAATGTCATTCATGGGTAACACTTCAGCTGGGTGTAACAAGGGTGTGGGACTGCTGCTGGACAGACGCAGTCAGGTTAGAAACAGATAAGAGAAAAGAGTCCACCCAAGATGTCATCACAGTATGCTAATGAGCCAGAGGGGGGTCTTTAAGTGTCGGATCCCAACAGGGGACACACAACGGTGGTACAACGTGAACATGGAACAGCAAAGGCAACAAGGTGAGTATAGCAATGGGGAGTTATTGAGTCCTAATAATAGTCTCTGATGAAAAGGGAATTTTTGATCTCCTCTGTATTCATCTCTAATTAGTCTTCTTCCACTTTGCCCTTGCAGATTACAGAGTTAAGAACTCGCGGCTACCAGTTCTGTCTTGTGCCCTGGACAGGATATCATCTTATACTGTAAGTTTATTAAAGAGACACTACAGTATAGATGATGTACTATCCAGGGTTTCATTCCTCCTCCGGCGCCATCATGTGTACGCTCCGGCTGAAGGGACTGAGGGCTGAACGCACTGCTCTGAGGAGGGCCGTCAAACCGTTACCATTACTGAGTTTAGTAATGGTAAGGGTTAAATGGCCTTCGCTCAATGTCGTCTGGGCCGGGAAGACTAGCGACAGGAAACTGACGTGTTATTCATGGGCTTCTGGAGGACACCTTTTAACTCCAGTTTTCATTCTAAATAAACCTCATACTTCTCCACTGAGTATCTGCTCATTTCTGTCATAAGGCATCAACACTTTGGATGTTTTGTGTTTGAAGGATTACTTTAAAGGTCTGGTTGGCGTTTGTCAGTTTTAATGTTCCCAAACTGCTGTTGGCTTGTCAGAGTGGCGATCTCTGCTGTCCAACCGGCTTGTCTAATCACTGGCAAGCAGCTGTTGAGGGGCGCGAGGGGGAGCTTGAGGGGCTGACACAGCTTCTCTTGAGATGCCACCCCCCCTCCCTCCCTACCTCGCTTTAGGACACTAGCTGGTTTTTCATCAAGATGCCCTGGATAGAGTAGCTGTCAAGTTAACTCACAGGCAGCAGGAATGAATCTAATCACCATTATCTGACCCATTTTAGCATCAGGTTAGTGCTCCATTTTGCCTTCCATTAGAGCGACAATTCAGCCCTCAGGGGCAGAGTGGGGCTTTATAAGAGCCAAAAAAGCGGAGGGAGGGATGGGGGGGATAAAAAGAAGAAAGCAGCAGAACAAAAAGTGATAGTCACAGGGATGGATGGCCACACTTCAAAGGCTAAAGTGATGTGGGAGTGGAGGTTTGGATGGTACATCAGGGACATTTGAGTGAACATGACTGTGCAGGTCCTGCTTCCGTTTATCTGCATCCCGTGTTTGCACGGGGCAACCGCCAAGTAAAAAGCTCTGAGAGCCAAAGATAAACCATCAGCCTTTTCACAGCTTGCCAAACCCGCTCAGCCGTGAACACTGTCAAATTTGTGTCATAACTTGCATTTGATAAGTCTGCAATGCTTTTTTTAAACCAAAAATACAGCACAGACAAAAAAATACCCTGTTTGTTAGAGTTTATTCATTTTTTGTTTTTGAGTCAATATTTAGCTTTGTCAGCTTATGTTAAAATTTCTTTCCTCTCTTACACTTCCACACTGCAAAAAGAGCATCTAGTTTGTGACATTGCTCCATAAAAAGCTTTAATAATGTATGCTGGGGCTGGGTGAAATTATGCTGCTGACCCATGAAGACAGATGAAACAACAGTCCTGGTCGAGAGTAGACTGTTGCTTCAGAAAGGTGTCAGGTCAGTGGGTTTCCTGTGGCTGTGGACAGCCTCCATGTCAGCAGCTCCAGGTCAGACTCATGATGAGATCACGTCACTCAACCTGAGATGGGTCCTCCACAGAAGGATTATACAAAAAAAAAAAAAAAAAAGGCAGAAGGTTAAGCCCCCACTGTTCTCATCTTCAGTCCTCGTCACTTCCTCAGCTTTATGGAAAGCTTCAGCCTCACGTCCCTCAGGTAGACTCGGCTCAGGTCCTCGCTCGCCTCTCGGGCGATCCGTTCAACCATCTGCCCGGCCAGGCCAATCAACATCCCCTACAGACACAAGGAATATAATAACACAGGCAAACAACATTATTTTGTTAAAGAAGGAATAATTCCTTTAAGAGTTGCAGAGTTAAAGCATCTGAAAGGAAAGTGCAAAAGACTCAAAATATAGTGAAAATATCAACTGACTGACAAAAAAAAGGACAAGTTTTGGATTTTAAAATGCATTTGTGTGACCAAGAGGAAGAACTTGGTACACATTCATTTATGGGGGTTTTATTTATAAGAATTGGCGTTTGTAGTATTTTATATAATAGGTGCATTATACATCTCTGTGAAAAATACAGTAATTATGAAGAAAACGCTTTGTTCTACTTTGACAAAAACAATAACGACATCAAACAATAAGAATCCACTGATACAACATATACAGTGGTGTGAAAAAGTGTTTGCCCCCTTCCTAATTTCTCATTTTTTTGTATATTTGTCACACTTAAATGTTTCAGATCATCAAACAAATTTAAATATTAGACAAAGATAACACAAGTAAACACAAAATGCAGTTTTTAAATGAAGGTACTTATTATTAAGGCTAAAAAAAATCCAAACCTGCATGGCTCTGTGTAAAAAAGTGATTGCCCCAGTGTTAAAACATAAATTAACTGTGGTTTATAACATCTTTGGAAAGCTGGGTTCAATTTCTCTAGCTACACCTATGCCTAATTACTGCCACACCTGGTCTCAATCAAGAAATCACTTAAATATTATATATATTATACATTATATAATTTATTTTGATATACTATGTTTTTTTCTCTCTGCCCATTGTGTCATCCCCCCTCCCCCTCTCCCCCTCTTTATCCCCCACTGTTTTGATGAGGCGCCTTGCATGGCTGCCGTGTCATTAGGAAGCGCTTATCGAGCGCACCTAATGTCAAGTCAAATTCCTCGTGTGTTTTTAACATGCTTGGCAATAAAGCTCATTCTGATTCTGATTCTGAAATAGGACCTGCCTGACAAAGTAAAGTAGACCAAAAGATCCTCAAAAGCTAGACATCATGCTGCGACCCAAAGAAATTCAGGAACAAATGAGAAAAAGTAATTGAGATCTATCAATCTGGAAAAGGTTATAAAGCCATTTCTAAAGCTTTGGGACTCCAGTGAACCACAGTGAGAGCCATTATCCACAAATGGCGAAAATATGTAACAGTAGTGAACCTTCCCAGGAGTGGCCGGCTGACCACAATTACCCCAAGAGCGCAGCAACGACTCATCCAAGAGGTCACAAAAGACCCCACAACAACATCCAAAGAATTGCAGACCTCACTTGCCTCAGTTAAGGTCAGTGTTCATGACTCCACCATAAGAAAGAGACTGGGAAAAAAAATGGCTTGCATGGCAGAGTTCCGAGACAAAAACCACTTCTAAGCAAAAAGAATATAAAGGCTTGTCGTAGTTTTGCCAGAAAACATCTTGATGATCCCCAAGACTTTGGAGAAAATACTCTGTGACGAAACAAAAGTTGAACTTTTTGGAAGATGCGTGTCCTATTACATCCGGCATAAAAGTAACCCAGCATTTCAGAAAAGGAACATCATACCAACAGTAAAATATGGTGGTGGTAGTGTGATGGTCTGGGGCTGTTTTGCTGCTTCAGGACCTGGAAGACTTGCTGTGGCAAATGGAACCATGAATTCTGCTGTCTACCAAAAAATCCTGAAAGAGAATGTCTGGCCATCTGTTCGTGACCTCAAGCTGAAGCACACTTGGGTTCTGCAGCAGGACAATGATCAAAAACAAACCAGCAAGCTCACCTCTGAATGGCTTAAGAAAAACAAAATGAAGACTTTGGAGTGGCCTAGTCAAAGTCCTGACCTGAATCCGATTGAGATGTTGTGGCATGACCTTAAAAAGGTGGTTCATGCTCAAAAACCCTCCAATGTGGCTGAATTACAACAATTCTGCAAAGATGAGTGGGCCAAAATTCCTCCACAGCACTGTAAAAAACTCATTGCCAGTTATCGCAAATGCTTGATTGCAGTTGTTGTTGCTAAGGGGTGGCCCAGCCAGTTATTAGGTTTAGGGGGCAATCACTTTTTCACACAGGGTCATGTAGGTTTGGATTTTTTTTCCCTTAATAATAAACACCTTCATTTAAAAACTGCATGTTGTGTTTACTTGTGTTATCTTTGTCTAATATTTAAATTTGTTTGATGATCTGAAACATTTAAGTGTGACATACAAAAAAAATGAGAAATCAGGAAGGGGGCAAACACTTTTTCACACCACTGTAGTACCTTTGTATCAGGATCAATAAAACAGATTCAACTGAGTGTCTCTGGGTTAACAGCGTTTGTACTTCAGAATCCCCTATTGAATTTAAAGGGCTAACAACAGTTAAGCCAAGCTGTTGTTTCATTTCAGTAGCACAGATGTACTTCAAATATTCTTTGTCATCAAATATACATGGTTCAGAAAGGCTGTTCAAATATTTACAGGTCAAAAACATGGGGAAAATGGACTTTGGCAGTATGAGGTAATAGCAAGTAAATTTCAGAAGGAAGGGAAGCTACAGGTGTCAAAAAGCATCCTCAAACATTCAGTAATAAAACAGACTACTTTAATGGTCATGTGTTGAACTCTCATCCTGTCAACTGTCAAAATTCTCTGAAACATGTAGCCAGTTAGCATCTTTTATATATTTAGTCTTTCATTCAGTCCTACAGAGAAATGACAGGAGTGCAGTTGCCAAATCACATAGAGCCAACATACTATCAAACACCGTTCAATAAAAAGACAAACTAAGGTCACACCGGGCTAAGGTTTTTGAAATAATGATGCATGATTATGATTTTGGCATCATTTAAAAGGTTAAAGAGCACCAAAAAGACTGAATGTAAACAGCACCCAAAGCTTATAGTGCATTTGTAAAACTAACCTGCTGACAGTAAATTACTGTACATAAATTAGGTTTACAAGTTTTAAAAGCCCCAAAAACATATAAGAGTGCTTACCAAGTGAGAGTCTTTCTTGGTGTAAAGCTTCACCGTAATGTACAGCTCACCGTTTTCTCCATCTTGCCAGAATTCAAAAGACTGAAAACAGAAACAATTTATTGTTAGAGATGTGCTCTTTTGGGTTAGATGTGCTCTTTTACAGAAAAGTCAAAAGACTGCTGCAGGAATGACGCCTTTTTTTTTTTTTTTAATCTCAACCAGGGAGTTATCTCACTGAAGGAGGGTTGTTTCTAATAAAAACCAGCACTGTGAGAAGTAAGTTTGATAACTGCATATTTTGTTCAATTTAAAAAACTGTCACAAAACATTGCACATTTTTTCAAGCTTTAAAGGCTTTGCCAGATGGCAAAGTACTTTTTGTTGGATTATTAACAAAGGGCATCATGGTCATGCGATTTTAACAGACTGAAGGGGTTTGATTTCTTCCCTCTATAAATTCAAGAAATCTCTGTCTGTGTGTCACGATCATAGGACATCAAAGGATGGCCTATGATGTCTGCATGACGTCCTATGATCTCAGGCTACATAGGACTCGTGATGATGTCATATAGGCGATGCCGTCATATAGGCAATAGGACTGGCTACCTATGATGTAGTGTCCTATGATGCCTGCCTATGATGTCTGCTTATGTCCTACGATGATCCTATGATCTCAGGCTACATAGGACTCGTGATGCCGTCATATAGGCAACAGGACTGGCTGCCTATGATGTAGTGTCCTATGATGCCTGCCTTCAGGTCTTTATGACGTCATATAGACCATCATTCCCAATGCCTGCCTTGATGTATTTTACAACTGGCTACCTATGATGTAGTGTCCTATAATGCCTGCCTCGATGTCTTTATGATGTTGTATAGACCAACCAGACGCTGCACAAACGGAGTGCAATAGAGAGCTATGGTAAAAAAGATGGGATGAAGATCATAAAGGTAGATCGTATTACAAAATACAAAAATCTATTGCAATAAAGAATTACTTTAACAACCAAAAGGAGGGAAGACATCATTATGGCAAGACTCAGACTGGATCATACAGATTTAAACGGCACTTTATTCACCATGGGGAAAAGCGAAAGTGACAAATGTAGAGAATGTGGAGTAAAAGAAAATATTGAGCACATCTTATTACACTGTCACAAGTATGGAAATGAAAGACAGTCATAGGACATCAAAGGACAGCGTATGATGTGCCTATGCTCGCCCTATGAAGTCTGCATCATAGGACAGCCTATAGGACACACTAATTTAAACCGGGATCAAATGCAGGCATCATAGGAATCGCAATGCCATCATCAAAGATCATAGAACAAAGGAAACCTTCAACCGCAGGCACGACTTGCCCTCATAGGACTCGCTATGACATCACAGATCATAGGACACACCATGACACCATCAAAAATCAAAGGCACGCATCACTGAATGAGTGCCAACATGCTTGCTTACACCCTTGCTTACACCTGCTTTCTATGGCCATGCAGAAATACTTGCTTATACTTGGTTTCTATGGACATGCACGGGTATGTACTGGGTATAACAAAATTGAGTTTTATTTATCTGCTTATGAAAGCTCTTCCCACAGATTTTATGATAATTATCACCAGTAGGCAATCTATTATTTTTTAACAAGGGATGGGGGTATTCACCAATTTAGCATAAGGTACAAACATACACTACTCACAAAAAGTTAGGGATATTTGGCTTTCGGGTGAAATTTATGGAAAATGTAAAAAGTTCATGCTCCAGTGATATTATATAATGAAAGCAGGGCATTTAAGTAGAAGCATGCAATGGTGATTTCCTCATCTCAAACAATTTATTGAAACAAAAGCCAACAACAGTGGTGGGTATACCACAACAAAAAATGTCAATGTCTCAATAACTTGTCATGTGCCCTTGAGCATCAATTACAGCTTGACAATGACATCTCATGCAGTTCACAAGTCGACTTACTGTCTACTGAGGCATGGCATTCCACTCTTCTTCAAGGGCGGCCATCAGGTCATTGAGGTTGTGGGATGCAGGGTTACAAGTCTCTACATGGCTACTCAGTTGATCCCATAGGTTTTCTATGGGATTCAGTTGTGGAGAAAGTGCAGGCCACTCCATCTGAGGTACCCCAGCCTCCAGCAGCTGTTCCCTAATGATGCTACCTTGATGAGCTGGAGCACTGTCATCCACGAAGATGAAATAAGGGCTGTGTTGTTCATGCAGGGCCACAATGGCTGGATTAATGACGTTATTCAGGTAGTATCGGCTTGTCACTGTTACCATTCACAAGATGTAGGGCAGTTCTGTATTGACTAAACACACCTGCCCAGACTGTAACACCACCACCACCAAAGACTTGACTGGTGACAACAGTGGCTGATGCATAGCGCCCTCCTCGACGTCTCCAACATTGTTGGTGGCCATCATTTCTGCTCAAAATGAATCGACTCAGAACAGCACTGAAGCCCACTGGTCCCTCATCCAGCATAAATGCTCCCTGGCCCATGCAAGACGATACCTGTGCCTGGTGGTGTGGTCAGGTACCCTTGCAGGTCGTCTAGCACACAGACCACCCTGATGTAAACGGTTTTGAATGGTCTGATGTGACACTTGGGTTCCTCTCAACTCCCTTAAATGTGCCTGGAGTTGAGTGGCATTCATCATCTGGTTCCGCAGGGCACTGTTCACAATGAAGTAGTTATCAGCGTGGGATGTGGTCAAAGGACGTCCACTTCTATGCCTTTCTGTGACTCTTCCAGTCTCTCTGTTGCAACCCGCTGATGACACTCTGTGACACTCTTAAGATCAGTGGCCACTTCCCTCTGAGAACAGCCTGTTTGAAGCCTCGCAATGACGAGGTACTGTTGGTCAGTTGTTAGGTGTTGTCTTGGTCTCATGATGTCAAAATGTGAACTGCATGATGAAGAGGACTGTTTAAATACCAATTCTAATTGAACCCAACAGTTTATTGGTCAATTCATGGATCAAACACCTGTTGTGAATTTTGCCGTTAAGTCCTTTGTGAGAGAACAGCAAGTTATGCAAAAAGTACTGAAACACTGAGCAGTTGGACATGTGCATTCAAAGGGCTAAAGAAGGTCAAATTAAATTCACCTATAAAGATTATAGTGCATTTTAGGTTCATCCTGAAATTTCATCTGAAAGCCAAATATCCCTAACTTTTTGTGAGTAACGGATAAATTTAAATTAGGTACAAATTTGCAAGAATAAAGTTGCAATTCATTCATTCCTTCTTCAACTGCTTAATCCTTTTCGGGTTGTGGGGGGACTGGAGCCTATCCCAGCGTCTTTTGAGCAAGAAGCAGGGTACACCCTGGACAGATCGCCAGTCCATCACAGGGCCAACAGAGAGAGACAGACAACCGTTCACTCTCACATTCATACCTAAGGACAATTTAGAATTTAAGTTTAATTTATTCAAAAAGGACAATGCATATTAATAAACATATAGATGTAAATATGCAAGATTATAGCCAGAGTTATTTTCCATTTCCAGTCCCTTGGCAGGCCAATGCCAGCCACATAAAAACAACCCAATACAACAATAACAACACCAGCAGCAGCAGGAGACTAAAGAGCATAATAATAATTAAAAAAAAGATTAAAAAAAGAAATATTAATCTTAGACCAGGCAAAAAATGCCACAGCGACCAAGATGTTAAGATATTAAAATTCAAGATGCTGAAGTAGATCATAAACAATCCCCAGTTGATGCCAATTAACCTGACGTGCATATCTTTGGCCTGTGGGAGGAAACCTGAGTACCCAGAGAAAACCCACACAGACACGGGGAAAACATGCAAACTCCACACTGAAGGGTCACTGATGGTCAGGGGTGGGGTCAAATTCGTGACCTTCTTGCTGTGCCACCACAGTGCTAACCACTGCTCCACCGAGCTGCCCATGATAAAAGATATCCATTTAAAGACGCACTCTGGCAACTCTAAAACCACCTCAAAAACAAATATGTAGTGCCCAAAATGGTATATTGTGGCTTTTTATCCACAAAAAAACTTTCATTGCCTTAGAATTGCTTGGAAAGAGCTTTCACATCTTTCCCCTACTTAAGCATGCATGGATCTATTAATATTCTAATTAGCTCCACCCATACTCTCGCCCACCAGTAGCAGATGCTGCAAGGCCAACCCTCTACTGTCCTCTGACCTGAGAACACCAAAGACTGCCTCGCTAAACAACAATGGCTAGTCAAAACATTGGAGAGATTCAGCCGTACATGTTTGAACCTGGGAGCGACTCAGAAGAACAGGAAGAAGAGGACATTGTATAAGTCTCTGAGAAGCCGATCCAACTTGACTACCTAGAGGAAGTAAAACTCGTAACAAGGTTTCCGTAGGTAAACCTGTGGAAGGATCATTCTCGGTGGAACGGAGAGTCGCTGCCCGGCCGCTTGTGGAGGCTGGAGGGCTCCCTGCTGGTCTCTCGCTGCCCACTTGCTGAGGGTCTCCCCGGCTTGCTGTCCGAGTCTCTCCCGCATGGGAGTGAAGGAGACAAGCTGGTAGACCCCCGCCAAAGCGAGCTGGCTCTCAGTGGTCACATCTGGGGGCTGATGGACTCTGGTCTCCGAGCTGACCGTGCCCTGCGTGCGCTATGGGGTTCCGGAATATGGAAGCCTCAGCGGTGGAAAACTATGGGTGGCTGCAGTCGGTTTCATGCCGTCCCTGGGAAGGAATGCTGACTGAGACTGTGAGCCTCCGTCCACGGAGCCATGCTGGCTCCTCCCTCTTGCCCTGGGTGAGTGAACTTAGGTATTTAGCCATGCCCAGCACTTACATGATTGGTTAATGTTATAACTAATCAGGCTAAGCACGAATACTTACACAGCTAGAAACGCTCTGTCCAAAGTCGTCTTTTTTTTGGAGGGGGGGGGGGGGTAACTGAACATTCACAGCAAAAAAACAGACTTGTGACTTCCAAATGATTACGCTCTTGATATGTCTTGTAAGTCGCAAAAAACATGTTACAAACACATTAACAACAACAACAACAACAACAAAAGACTTTTGGCAGTGTCACATAAAAATTGAAAAAACTCACAAATTACAACTTAATTAAACAGAATAAAAATTTAATCAGTAAACAGGTGAGCGTTGAAAATTTATGAGAAAATGAAAATTTACAGGGGGAAAAAATCACAAATTTATGAGAAAAAGTTGCAAATTTACAAAGAAAAATTTGCAAATTTATGTTAAAGTTTTAAATTTTTGAGAAAAAAGTTGCAAAGTTATGAGAAAAAAGTTGCAAATTTATGGGGAAAAATCTAATTTACAGGAAAAGAGTTGCAAATTTACAAGAAAAATTTTTGCAAATTTATGAGAAAAAGTCCCAAATTGAGAAAAAAGTTTCAAATCTACAATTTTTTTTTCTTTTTTGGCATTTCTGCTTAGAACTGGTAGCTTGAATTAATTTTTTCAGCTCTGTAACATGATGTAGAAAGGTTTACGATGGTATTGGGGGGGTGTCCCCCCTTGATTTACACCTTTGAATGGGGATGGAAGATGGCAGGTTAACAAGGCGGATGTTTTTGGGTCATTTTGCTAACAAGGGGGATCACATCTCCCCTCAAATCACCAACTGGTTATCACCAACAAGGCCAGTATCTTACTGGCTGTGACAGCTTGTGACTAGCTGGAGATCAGCATTCGTGAGAGGGTTTCCAAAATCTGTCCAAACGTTCACAGAGGTTTGCAGGGGGGTTCGCCATCCTGTTGCAGGAATTTTGAACATGTTCAAAAAAATATGTGCAGCAACTTTTCTCTCAAAATAGTCACAGAGTCATCGTGGGTATTGCAAACCTGTCTTAAACCTTTCTCAATTTAGTTTCCACAAGTCAGACAGTCGAAGAGAAGTTAGACAACTTTGTAAGAGGATGGGGACCTATGAAACTAAACTGTGACTGATTGAAGACAAAAAGCAGGTGCAGCAGGGAGGGATATTCCAGCACCAGAGTGGTACTTTCTGGCAGCAGCCTTGCATATTACAGCAGCCTGGTACCTGTCAACAGCACAGTGTTCAGGACGATGCAGCAAGGAGACATGCAGTAGAATTGAGCACGTCAACCTGGTCCGCATCCAGCATTACAAGAATAAAGAAATGAAGATAAAACTTATGCAGGACTTGATTCCGCAAGGATTGAGAGTAAAGGACACATTCCCCTTCCAACTGGTGAGTAAAAATTGTGTTCTTATAGCACAATTTTAATTCATAATATAATCCTCGTGTTGTTTATATATCTGTTTGCCATTTACTGATGTTGTGGAACATGTAGAGTCGTTATGAGTTTCTTTCCTAGCTGTTAAAGTTAGGGGGATCAGACTAATTCCTGGTCTTTTAACTGCCTGTATAGGAGCTGGAGTGGGCAAACAGTGAAAATGTGGCTTTACTATTGTTTGTAGTGGTTGCCAGGCATGTGTAATTTTATTGTATACATGGGTTTGTTCTGTGTTAAAGTCATTTTACGTGTACACTTCTGTGCAATACTCTAGTGGGAGAGAAGCTGCAGTTGGCAATCAGTGAAAACGTCGTTATTCTGTTTGTTGCGGTTCCCAGGCATGTATAACTGCATTGTATATATGAGTTTGTAAGCTCTTTTACATGTACCCTTTTGTACAATACACCTGTGGGCCAGGTGCATTATTAATTTCAATTTCAATTCAATTTATTTATATAGCGCCAAATCACAACACAGGTCGTCTCAAGGCACTTTACAGAAAAGAGTGGGTTTAGGCCACACTCTTAGTTTATAGAATCCAGCAGAGACCCCTAAGAGCAAGCACTGTAGCGACACAGGTGAGGAAAAACTTCCCTTTAACGGGCAGAAACCTCGGGCGGAACCATAGCTCATAGAGGACGGCCATCTGCCTCAACCGGCTGGGTTGAGTAGCTACATTCAGAACAAACATACAAGTACAACATTCAAAGTCAAACAGTCAAGTACCAAGCCTGGCCAGGCTGCACATGCGTGGGAAGGCCTTGCAGGGGCAGCATTTCTAACTAAAGGCCTTATCAAAGAGAAAAAATTTCAACTTGCTCTTGAATAAAGAGAGAGTGTCTGCCTCCCAAACCGAAATGGGAAGATGGTTCCACAGGAAGGGAGCTTGATAGCTGAAAGCTCTACCTCCCAATCTACTTCTAGATACCTTGGGGACCACTAGTAGTTTGGATTTTTGGGAGCGCAGAGCTCTGGTTGGATGATAGGGAAGTGCAGCAGTGTCACCAGATCACGTGACATTCTGTTTACGGCACAATATTGGTAGGCAAGCTGTGAATGTGCAAGCAGTGCTGCTAAGACGTTTGTGCTAACTTAGGGTGGCGTAAATTTCAACTCCAACCATGGTCACATATGTGTGGTGGTAGGTTGCCATAATAGGCAAGATAAAGTCTCAGGAAAGTCTTTTTATCGTTTTGCATCAGATCTAGTTTGGAGAGCCAAGTGGGTATCAGCAGTCAGACAAGAGGGTTGGCAGCCTTCCGCCAGAAGTCTGATCGGCAGTGATCATTTCATCAAGGTACAGTGGTGCTCGAAAGTTTGTGAACCCTTTAGAATTTTCTACATTTCTGCATAAATGAGCTAAAACATCAGATTTTCACACGAGTACTAAAAGTAGATACAGTGGGGCAAAAAAGTATTTAGTCAGCCACCAATTGTGCAAGTTCTCCCACTTAAAAGATGAGAGAGGTCTCCAATTTTCATCATAACTATGAGAGACAAAATGAGAAAAAAAAAATCCAGAAAATCACATTGAAGGATTTGTAATGAATTAATTGGTAAATTCCTCGGTAAAATAAGTATTTGGTCAATAACAAAAGTTCATCTCAATACTTTGTTATATACCCTTTGTTGGCAATGACAGAGGTCAAACGTTTTCTGTAAGTCTTCACAAAGTTTTCACACACTGTTGCTGGTATTTTGGCCCATTCCTCCATGCAGATCTCCTCTAGAGCAGTGATGTTTTGGGGCTGTCGCTGGGCAACACGGACTTTCAACTCCCTCCAAAGATTTTCTATGGGGTTGAGATCTGGAGACTGGCTAGGCCACTCCAGGACCTTGAAATGCTTCTTACGAAGCCACTCCTTCGTTGCCCGGGCGGTGTGTTTGGGATCATTCTCATGCTGAAAGACCCAGCCATGTTTCATCTTCAATGCCCTTGCTGATGGAAGGTTTTCACTCAAAATCTCACGATACATGGCCCCATTCATTCTTTCCTTTACACGGATCAGTCGTCCTGGTCCCTTTGCAGAAAAACAGCCCCAAAGCATGATGTTTCCACCCCCATGCTTCACAGTAGGTATGGTGTTCTTTCTCCTCCAAACACGACAAGTTGAGTTTTTACAATAAATTTCTATTTTGGTTTCATCTGACCATATGAGATTCTCCCAGTCCTCTTCTGGATCATCCAAATGCTCTCTAGCAAACTTCAGACGGGCCAGGACATGTACTGGCTTAAGCAGGGGGACACGTCTGGCACTGCAGGATTTGAGTCCCTGGCGGCGTAGTGTGTTACTGATGGTAGCCTTTGTTACTTTGGTCCCAGCTCTCTGCAGGTCATTCACTAGGTCCCCCCGTGTGGTTCTGAGATTTTTGCTCACTGTTCTCGTGATCATTTTGACCCCACAGGGTGAGATCTTGCGTGGAGCTCCAGATCGAGGGAGATTATCAGTGGTCTTGTATGTCTTCTATTTTCTAATAATTGCTCCCACAGTTGATTTCTTCACACCAAGCTGCTTACCTATTGCAGATTCAGTCTTCCCAGCCTGGTGCAGGTCTACAATTTTGTTTCTGGTGTCCTTTGACAGCTCTTTGGTCTTGGCCATAGTGGAGTTTGGAGTCTGACTGTTTGAGGTTGTGGACAGGTGTCTTTTATACTTTTTTTTTTTTTGTACTTATTTTGTACCCGTAGGTAGATTTGTTTTGCAGTCTGGTGACAAACCACCAGCTGCCGGTCGCTATGTGCGCAAGCGCCCCGTATCCCTAACCTGCATGTTTTTAGCATGTGGGAGGCAACCGGAGAAATCCCGAAGTAAACCCACGCAACACAGGGAGAACATGCAAACTCTACACAGATCACTGTTGGCCGGGGGCAGGGATCGAACCCACGATCTCATGATCCCCACGATCCCCCGGCCAAGGGTAAACTGTGCTGCCGCAGTGCTAACCACTGCGCCACCGTGCAGCCCATATATACTGATAATATAGTATACCACATATACTGATAAAGAGTTCAAACAGGTGCCATTAATACAGGTAACGAGTGGAGGACAGAGGAGCCTCTTAAAGAAGAAGTTACAGGTCTGTGAGAGCCAGAAATCTTGCTTGTTTGTAGGTGACCAAATACTTATTTTACCGAGGAATTTACCAGTTAATTCATTAAAAATCCTTCAATGTGATTTTCTGGATTTTTTTTTTCTCATTTTGTCTCTCATAGTTGAGGTATACCTATGATGAAAATTGGAGACCTCTCTCATCTTTTAAGTGGGAGAACTTGCACAATTGGTGGCTGACTAAATACTTTTTTCCCCACTGTAAAGAGAACCCAGTTAGCCTCTTTTTCCCTGCTTCTTTTTGGGGATGGATGCTGTTATGTGCCTGTGCAGCCCCTGTATCAGGGGGCGTCAGAGAATAAAAGGATAACTAGATGAGACAAAAACATGTTGCTTTTTCATTTATTTATTTATTGTGCCAAATGTCTGTGAACCTCTAGGATTAGCAGGTAATTTGAAGGTGAAATTAGAGTCAGGTGTTTTCAATCAATGGGATGAAAATCAGGTGTGAGTGGGCACCCTGTTTTATTTAAAGATCTATCAAAGTGTCAACACATGTTTGTGGAAGTGTATTATGGCACGAACAAAGGAGATTTCTGTCAACCTCAGAAAAAGAGTTGTTGATGCTCATCAGGCTGGAAAAGGTTACAAAGCCATCTCTAAAGAGTTTGGACTTCACCAATCCACAGTAAGACAGATTGTATACAAAAGGAGGAAATTTAAGACCATTGTTACCATCCCCAGGAGTGATCGACCAACTAAGATCACTCCAAGCGCAAGGCAGGTAATAGTTGGCAAGGTCACAAAGGACTCCAGGGTAACTTCTAAACAACTGAACGCCTCTCTTGCATTGGCTAATGTTAATGTTCATGAGTACACCATCAGGAGAACGCTAAACAACAATGGTGTGCATGGCAGGGTTGCAAGGAGAAAGCCACAGCTCTCCAAAAAGAACACTGCTGCTCAACTGCAGTTTGCTAAAGATGAATGAATGAATGAATGAATCTTTTTTATTTCGGATAGTACAGGTTAAAAGGAACTGAATAATATAGCAAAAGGGGGAAAGAAAATCCAACAAGGTCAAATTAGACAATAACTCCTCTGATTATACAATTCAACATAAGTTATCCGAAATGGGTGATGGCTGAAGCCGCAGCTTATATTGCCCACCCATATTCCATCCAAGAATTCAAAAGGGGAAAAAAAAAAAACAAGACAAGAGCGATTACAATTA
The DNA here is from genome assembly GCA_020510985.1 of Pholidichthys leucotaenia. Taxonomy (NCBI): domain Eukaryota; kingdom Metazoa; phylum Chordata; class Actinopteri; order Cichliformes; family Pholidichthyidae; genus Pholidichthys; species Pholidichthys leucotaenia. The sequence continues at coordinate 218,258,982 of CM035839.1, forward strand.
AAAAAAAAAAGAAAAAAAGAAACGAAGCTAAGACAGAGTGTGACAGAAAAAAACAAACAAAAAAACTAAGCTACTAAGCTAAAGATCACATGGACAAGCCAGAACGCTCGTGGAAAAATGCCACGTGGACAGATGAGACCAAAATAGAACTTTTTGGTTTGAATCAGAGGTGTTATGTTTACAGAAAGGAAGACAATGAATTCCAGCATAAGAAACTTATCTCATCTGTGAAACACGGTGATGGTAGTATTATGGTTTGGGCCTGTTTTGCTGCAACTGGGCCAGGATGGTTTGCCATCACTGATGGAACAATGATTCTGAATTATACCAGCAAATACTGAAGGAAAATATCAGGACATCTCTCCATGAACTGAATCTCAAGAGAAAGTGGGTCATGCAGCAAAACAACAATCCTAAGCACAATCCTTCTGCCAAAGAATGGTTAAAAAAGAAAAAAGTTAATGTTTTGGAATGGCCAAGTCAAAGTCCTGACCTTAATCCAACTGAGATGTTGTGGAAGGACTTGAAGTGAGCAGTTAATGCAAGGAAACCCACTACCATCCCAGAGTTGAAGCTGCTCTGTATAGAAGAATATGCTAAAATTCCTCCAAGCCGATGTGCAGGACTTGCCAACAGTTACTGGAAAGGTTTAGTTGCAGTTATTACTGAAAAAGGGGTTACACCAGATACTGAAATCAAAGATTCACAAACTTTTGCTACTCACAGATATGCAATATTGGATCATTCTCCTCAATAAATAAATGAAAAAGTAAAAGATTTTTGTCTGAATTATTTTACTGGGTTCTCTTTATCTACTTTTAGGATTTGTGTGAAAATCTGATATTTTGGGTCATATTTATGCAGAAATGTAGAAAATTCTAAAGGGTTCAAAAACTTTCAAGCACTACTGTACATGTGCAAACACATACGCCTAGGCTACGAATGATGACCCGGGGATGACGATGGTTGGTCTGACTTAAGAGTATATTTAGTGTCTTATTATGCAGAGAAATCTGATGACCCACTGTCTCCTGATTATGTGCCCTTGTAGTTTAAACATACAGATTCACCTCAAAAAAGACAACAGCACTCTGAAGCGAGTGCAATATCCCCCGCCTCCATTTTCTTTAAAGATCCCAATACTTACTGACAGAGAGCAGTTTTCAACTTTTCAAAATAATTACTGTGGCAGAACCAAATTATGAAAAGCCCATCATCCATGAATATACAACAAACTATACAACCCATAGCTGTAGGTCAGGATCCCAAGGTAAACCCGTGTAGCAAATATGGTGACCCTAGAGAGCTATAGATGTTCTATAGTAAGAGTCCCAACCTTGACCTTTGACCTTTTGACCCCAAACCTGTGGTCAAAGGTTATGGTCTCAGAGTGAACCTGTGTACCAGGTTTGGTGACTGTAGCTTTCTTTGTTGTTGAGATATACTTTATAATGCATTTTGATGTTGACCTTTGACCTTGCAATCCCAAAACCACAGTCACACTTCAGGGTCACAGAGTGAACCTGTGTACCAAGTCTGGTGGCCCTAGCTTTAATTGTTGTAAACTAATAAGGCATAAGGAATGTTAACCTTGACCTTTGACCTTTTGACCCCAAACCCATAGTCAGAGGTCAGGATCCCAAGGTGAACCTGTGTACCAAGTTTGGCGACCCTAACTTACTCATTGTACAGTAATAAGGCATAAGGAATGTTAACCTTGACCTTTGACCTTTTGACCCCAAACCCATAGTAAGAGGTCAGGATCTCAAGGTGAACCTGTGTACCAAAGCTGCATTCCAATCGTCCAATAGTATACTCCGAAGTGGACTGCACAGGGTATCCGCCATATTAACTGAAATTCCAAACTGAAGGGAGCGAACAGTCTTGAGTTCAAAGGGAGCTGAGAACTGTGCAGCGAAGAAGTGAACAATGGTACATCACTTCACCGGAAGTTGACAAGAAGATTACCCATAAGCTATTGTGCCTCAAATATGAGTAAAACAAACTATTGCTGCCAACGTTAACAAGCTAAACTGATGTTGGTTATTGTTTATATTAACTGATTGTAATAAAAAATATATTTGTATTAATATTTTATTTACGAAGTAAATGATCCACCACAGTATCAGTACATTTCTATGGTTACTGTGGTAACGCATGGAGGAGGGAGCTGACGGTTACAGGGTGTTTCAAATGGAGAAATTTTGTGAAGGGCAGTTAACTGATATTCACTGAGAATGGAGCAGGGAGTAGGGAATACAGTTGAAGTACACTGTGGATAGAAATATAGCTGACGTTTGGTGGCCCTAGCTTTACTGGTTCAATTCAATTCAACTTTATTTATATGGCACCATATCACAACAAAAGTCATCTCATAGCACTTTAAAATGTAGGGGAAACCCCACAATTGCAGAAAGACCCCAGCAATCAAGCGATCCCCTGTGAGCAAGAACTAGGCGACGGTGGAGAGGAAAAACTCCCTTTTAACAGGAAGAAACCTCTAGCAGAACCAAGCTCAGGGAGGGGCAGTCATCTGCTGCGACCGGCTGGGGGGTGAGGGGACAGAGAAGATGAAAAGAACAGACATAAGAGAGCAAACATTAACAGAGAAAAGCTGAGTACATTACTGGAGATCACCCGGCAGTCTAAATCTAATAACAGCAAAACAAAGGGAGGGTTATGAGACACAAGATCTTTCCCTAATCGTAGGCTATATTGAAGAGGAAGGTTTTTACCCTATTCTTAAAAGCAGAGATCGAGTCTGACTCCCAAACCCAAATTGGTAACTAGTTCCACAGGAAAGGAGCTTGATAGCAGAAGGCTCTGCCTCCCATTGTACTTTGGAAATTCTAGGTATTACAAGTAATCCAGCATTTTGGGAGTGTAGTGCTCTGTTAGGATGATAGGGTAATATCATATCTTTTAATCTCTCTTTCTAGTACCTGTTAAAACTCTTGCAGCAGCATTTTGGATCAACTGAAGACTTTTTAAAGATATTTTAGGACAACCTGATAACGAGTTACAATAATGTAATCTAGAGCTAACAAAAGCGTGGATCAATTTCTCGGCATCACTCAGAGACAAGATGCTTCTAATCTTGGCAATATTACGCAGATAATAGAAGGCAGTCTTAGAAACAAATTTAATATGTGAATTAAAAAAACAGATCTTGATCAAAAATAACTCCAAGGTTCCTCACAGAACTATTCAAAGTAAGAGTAGCCGCATCCAAATTAAGAGTTTGATTTGGAAAAGTATTTCTAAGGTTTTTGGGACCAACAAGAATGACTTCAGTCTTATCTGGGTTTAATAGCAGAAAACAACAAGTCATCCAAGCTTTGATTTCCTTAAGACAGGCTTCTAACTTGGCTAATTGATTACAATCAATCATCGGGCTTCAATGAAAGGTATAATTGTGCATCATCTGCGTAACAATGAAAATGTATACAGTGCTTTCTAATGATGTTACCTAACGGAAGCATATATAAACTAAAAAGAGTAGGGCCTAACACAGATCCCTGTGGAACTCCATGACTGAGCTTAGAGTTGGAAGAAAACTCATTATTGATGTGAACAAACTGAAGTCTATCGGACAAATAGGATCTAAACCACTGCAGTCAAGTACCATTTAGTCCAACAAAATGTTCTAATCTATATCATGATCGACAGTATCAAAGGCTGCACTAAGATCTAAAAGGACAAGTACAGAAACGAGTCCATTATCAGATGCGATAATGCGACTAATAAGATTAGTGACCTTCACTAAGGCTGTTTCAGTACTATGATGAATTCTGAACCCAGACTGAAAAGCTTCAAATAAACCATTTCCCTGTAAGTGGTCAAATAATTGCATAGCAACACCTCTTTAAGATTTTTGAAATGAAAGGCAGATTAGAGATTGGTCAATAGTTAGCTAGAACTCCTGGATCGAGCGTTGGCTTTTTAAGTAAGGGTTTAATTATAGCAATTTTAAAAAGCCTGCGGTACATGACCTAAGGTTAAAGAAGAATTGGTTATTTGAAGAATACGGCTACCAATAAATGGGAAGACTTTTAAATAAGCTGGTAGGAATAGAGTCTAAAAGACAAGTTGAAGGCTTGGATGAGGAGATTATTTTATGTAACTCTAAAAGGTTAATTGGAGTAAAGCTTATTCAAACAGATATCAATTGAAGGAGTTGTAGTAGTTGCTGTACTTATATTTACAGTGGGAATAATCTGATTGATTTTATCTCTAATAGATAAAATTTTATGATTGAAAAAGTTCAAAAAGTCTTGACTAGTAAGCTCTAGGGGGATGCGAGGATTGACAGAGTCCTGACTCTTTGTCAGCCTGGCTACAGTGTTGAAAAGAAACCTGGGATTATTCTTATTCTCTTCTATTAATGCAGAGTAGTAACTTGTTCGAGCTTTTCTAAGAGATTTTTTATAAATTAGGAGATGATTTCTCCATGCTAAATAGAATTCATCTAAATTAGTCGAACGCCATTTTCTTTCTAATTGACGAGTCTTCTGTTTTAAGCTACGAGTTTCTGTGTTAAACATCTCTGATTAGACTTTTTCTTTTTTAAAGGGGCCACCAAGTCTAGAGTCTGATGCAAAGAGGCTATAACACTATCTACCATGCTATCAATTATGGAAGGAGCAAGCTCTCCATCTATTGTTTCCATTGTGTTGACACATGGTATAGAGGAAATAATCTGCAAAAATTTGGAAACAACATCATCTGAAAGACATCTGCTGTAGTAATATTTTTCTTTAGGAGTCAAATAATCAGAAATAGTGAAATCAAAGGTTAACAGACAATGGCCTGACAGTACAGGATTATGAGGAGACATTATCAGATTTTCTATTTCTATACCATAAGTCAGAACAAGGTCCAATGTATGGTGGAGATAATGGGTAGAATTTTCTACTTTCTGGGAAACCCCATTGAGTCTAATATTAAATTGAATGCCTTATTAAGACAGTCACTATCTACCTCAACATGTATATTAAAATCCCCTACTATAATTATTCTATCTGATTTCAGCACTAAATCAGCTAAAAATTCGGCAAAATCGGATAAAAACTCTGAATAGGCAGAGGGAGGACGATAGACTATGGCAAAGAAAATAGGGTTTAAGTTAAGATTGCTAACATGCCTCATAGTGAGGACCAGGCCCTCAAAGGAATTGAAACAGTTTTTTTGCTTTACATTAACTAGTAATTTAGAATGATAAATTGCCGCTACTCCACCTCCACGACTACAATGTCTAGGATTATGATAGTTTAGATAACCAGAGGGAGTTGAGTCATTTAAACCAACATAATCATCTTGCCCTAACCAAGTCTCTGTAAAGGATATTAAATCAATCTGATGATCAATTAATAGATCGTGAACTAGTAGAGATTTGGGAGTTAGAGACCTAATATTTAACAAACCGCATTTAATTTTTAAATTATTTTTTTTATTTAAGTTTTTGTAAAGGGTATACATGTCATTACAGCATTGCATTGTTTACATTTTCATCACGTTCCCTTATTTTTTGTTATTTGACAACATTGGAAGAATAATTATTACAACACCCCCTTTTTTTAAGTGAAAGAAAAAGTGAAATTAAAGAAAGAACACAAAAAACACAAAAAAACAAACAAAACAAAAGAGCAATAAATAAATAAAAATAAATAAATAAAAATAAAAGAGCATCTGAGTAGCGTTGGAACAAAGAGCGGTGCCATTATTGAAATGGTATTTGTCAAAGATTAGATCGAATGGAAGACACATATGCGATCCAGGGTTGCCAAAAGTTCAAGAACCCATCAATGTCCTGTCTCAGTGCGAATGTCAACTTTTCCATCGAGTAAATGTCTTGGATCACGTTAATCCAATCTTCAGGTGTAGGACAGTCCTTCAACATCCATTTTTTAGTTAGGGCTTTTTTACTTGCCAATATTAAAACAGTGAATAAGTATTTTTCTCCTCGTCTTTCCAGTGAATCCGGTAGTAAACCCAAATACAAAGTTACAAAAGAAAAGGGGACTGTTATTTTGAATATTTTCCCCAATATTGTCTGTACATTGGTCCAATATTGGTGGATAACTGGGCATGACCAAAACACATGAAAATGATTTGGTCTCTTCACCACACAAGCGCCAACAATTCAACCCCTTATGAGTAAATTTGTTTTGTGCAGGTGTTTTGAAAAATCTTACCAAATTTTTCCATCCAAATTCTCTCCACTGCAGGGATGAGGTACTTTTCCATTGCTGTTTATTTAGCTTTTCCCATATTTCCAGTGGTAAAGTGAAATTCCCCTCTTTTTCCCATCTCTCTTTTATATATGATGTGTTGTCTCCTTTTAAGTCTTGAAGACCTTGGTATATTTTAGAGATGTATCTGATCCCTGGGATCCCTTTATATGCCATTAAGAAGACCTTCAGAACACCTGACTGGGCCCTTTCCAAATCCTCCCTTTTAAGTATATTGTTTATGTGGTGTCTAAGCTGAAAGAACCTGTAAAGGTCTTGATTTATTAGACCTTGTTTTTTCAAATCTTCAAAACTTCTTAAAATTTGCCCTTTAAAAAAATCGTAATATTTTATCAGTCCGTTCTCTTTCCACTTTTTAAATCTAGTGTCTGTTTTATTAGGAGTAAAGTCTTGATCATAGGCAATCCATTGCAGAAATCGATAGGGCTCTTTAGTTTGATTCTCTCTGACTATTTTAAACCAAATTTTTAGCGGGGTCTCTATCCACGGGTTAGTGTTATTCAAAAGTTTAGGTAAGGCATTGTTCCCTATTATCGCCTGTAGGGGGATGTCACTTGTTATTTGGCATTCCATCTCCTTCCATTGTGCAGTGTAGACTGGGTTACATATCTCTACTAAAGTTTTAATTTGTGCGGCTTTAAAATAGTCCCTGATATTTGGCAGCGCGAGCCCACCTTTGTCTTTGTTTAGCTGTAGGGTTCTATATCTGATTCTAGGTCTCTTGCCCTGCCATATGAATCTTGAGATCCTTCTGTCCAGTTCTTGCCATGTTTTTCTGGGAGGTTCTACCGGTATTGTTTGGAAAAGGTATAGAAGACGTGAAGGTATATTCATTTTGACTGCTTCAATTCTTTGTGCAGTACCCAAGAATGGTATCATATTCCATCTTGCTAGATCAGATTTTATTTTTGCCACCAGTGGATCATAGTTTAGTGTTATAATTTTGTTGAGTTGTTTCGGGATATTGACCCCCAGATATTTCACAGATTCCATCTCCCAGTTAGTTTTGAGTTTGCTTAGTAAATATTGATTTGGGTCATAGTTGAATGTTAAAACTTGGGTTTTATGCATGTTTAGTTCGTACCCCGATAAATCTCCATACTCTGAAAAAACTGAGACTAGTTCTGGAAAAGAGGTGTCTGGCTGCCCCAGGTATATTAAAATGTCATCAGCAAAGAGTGCTATTTTATGTTCCTTCTGACCAAGTGTAATACCTTGAATTTTTTGATTCTGTCTTATCCATTGGCTCAGAGGTTCTATGAAGATTGCAAAGAGCAGTGGAGACAAGGGGCAGCCCTGACGACATCCTCTTTCCAGCTCAAAAGATGATGATAAATCACCGTTAATCCTTATTTTAGCTGTTGGTTTTTTATATAATGCCTGGATAGTTCTAATGAAGTTATGAAAATTGAAACTGGATAAGATTCTATATAGGAAAGACCAGTCAACCGAATCAAATGCTTTTTCAGCATCTAATCCCAATATGACTGCATTTAAGTTATATTTTTTTATATGATGAATTATGTGTAAAGTGCGTCTAATGTTGTCTTGTGTCTGTCTTTGTCTTATAAAACCTGTTTGGTCTAAATGAATTAAGTCTGTCAGTACATTTTCTAACCTTTTGGCAAGGATAGTAGTAAAAAGCTTATAGTCCTGATTTAATACACTGATTGGTCTGTAGTTGGAGCACTCTAGTTTATCCTTTTCAGGTTTAGGTATGACTGCAATGACCCCTTCTCTCCAGGAGGGGGGATTTCCCCTGTGTGGAGGACATAGTTAAATGTTTTCAGGAGGAGAGGAGATAGTTGCTGTTTAAAGGTTTTGTACCACTCTGCTGTATAGCCATCTGCTCCTGGGGATTTGTTAGCTTTAAGTTTCATAATTGCTTTTTCTAATTCTTTAGGTTGTATTTCTGACAGTAGTGTTTTATTTTGAGACTCAGTAAGTTGGGGAAGGTTTAATGTGTTTAGGAATGCTTCAGATGCGTTTTTATGTTTTTTGAGGGAGTACAAGTTCTTATAGTAGTTCTCGAAGCTTTTAAGAATATCTTGAATTCTGAATTTTATTTCCTTTGATACTGGGTCTCTGATTTTGTAGACTGCTCTCTCCGTTTGTTGTTTCCTCAATTTATAGGCTAGTAATTTTGCCGATTTGCTGCCTGCTTCGTAGTATTTTTGTTTCAGAAATGTAAGTTTCTTCTGGATTCTCATTTATTTGTTTTTTAATTTCCTTAATTTTGAGCGAATCATTAGAATGAGTTGTCTTTGTGCTCTTTTTCTAGGTTCTTAAGTTCTGACTCTAATGTGGTTAGTTTTTCTTGTCTCAGTTTCTTTTGTATTGCCAGTTTTGCAATAATCTTTCCCTTATTACAGCTTTGCATGCATCCCACAGTATTAAAGGGGATACTTCTCCATTTTCTTCCAAATATCTGAGAATATCTGATTCCAATTCATCTTTCAGTGGTCCTTTCAGGACATTTGAATTTAACCTCCAAGAAAATGTATTATTTGTGTATTTTTGGATACTTAAGTCCATATAGATCAGACTGTGGTCAGAGAGATCCATCAGTCCTATTTTACATGTTTTTACTCTTCCAATGTCTCTATTAAACATAAAAAAATAGTCAATCCTTGAGTATGATGAATGTGGCGCTGAGCAATCTTTTACACTGGGGTTGAATTCCCTCCACACATCACAGATTCCCATTTCTTTTAGTAGCATCCGAGTTTTCCTACTTTGAGTGTTATTTTGATGTGGAGAATTACCTGATGCATCCCAGTATGGATTCAGTCTTAGATTGAAGTCTCCACCACATATCACTAAACCTTGGGCTTTAGTTATCATTAGGTCAAATACATTTTTAAAATTTATATTTTAATTATATTTTAATTATATTTATATTTTAATTTAATTAATTTATAAAATTAAGGTGCATATACATTCAGCAGGGTGATATCTTCTCCCTCTAGCTGCCCAAGTACCAAACTGTATCTCCCTTCTTTATCTTTGTGTTCTGATTTTTTTTCAAATGTAATTTTGGTTGAGATCAATGTCGCTACTCCCCTCCTCCTCCCTGACTTATATGAAGATGAAGAGATCATTTAAAACCCTTGTCTATTGAGTTTAGTGTGCTCCACGTCTGTTAGGTGGGTTTCTTGTAAAAATATTATTCCTGCTTTGTCTTTTTTCATTTTGCCTAGAATCTTGGATCTTTTAACTGGATTCAGGATCCCTTTAACATTATATGAGATTATTTTGGTTACACCCTGTTTCTCCATTGTATTGTCTTATTTAGTATAACAGTGTGGTGGCCCTCTTTTATGCTACTCAGAAACTGAAAGAACATTAAGAACATAAAAAACATTAAGAACATAGTGTATAAAACTTTAAAACAAAAAACTGACAAAACAACTTCCTGAGCTGAGGTCTTTTTAGAGACCCTGGAAGAGCCTTGATGGAGTGTAGGCTCTGAGGGAAATTCCTCAAACTCTGTTACGTGTTGAGGGCCCTCTCTTACCCCTGTAAGTTGTCCCATGTTTTTAACGTGAATTTCAGATCCCAATCCGAACTTGTAATGATTTTTTTTTTTTTTTGCCTATACCCTATGAAATTGTGTGCACCCTCCCACCACCATCACAGCAAACGTTCACGCTAATACAGTATTTGTTAGTGTGGGGAGAACATGTGGCTCATTGTCACATTTCTATTTTAACAAGTTTTTTTTTTTTTTTTAAAGACTTCTTTGTTTCTAATATTATGACTGTTCCATGAAATGTTTTACCACATGCTGATTCTGCATCTCCTTTAATGTTTGTTACCTTGTAGGAGGGGGGTTGGATGTGCAGATTGACTAAAAAATTATTCCCTCCTGTAAACGGCCAGTTTTTCCTTGTAGCTCTGGCGCTGGGTTTCCCGCTGCTGGCCCGTGGATTTTGAGGGTCTCTGTGTGGACCACGTTTGAGCCTTGATTCTTTCGCTCGGGTCTGCTGCCGGTTTAAACACCGTTACTGGGAGCCCTCTTCTCGCCATATCCGCGGTTGCTTCTTCCGCCGAATTGTAGAGACAAGTCTCATCGCCGTAGAAGACGCGCAGCTTCGCCGGAAATGGTGTCTGGAAGCGCAGTTTTTTCTCTCGTAGTACCTTTTTAGCGTCGTTGTCTTCCCGACGCTTTTTAAGGAGATCCGGGGCGTAATCGTGCTCCACGAAAACTTTTCTCTCTTGGTGCATAAATCCTTTTTTCTGCCAAGCCAGTCTTACAACCTCTTGTTTTATTTTGGAGTTGGAGAACCTCACCACCACCAATCGTGGTGGTGCTTCCGCCGCCGGCCTAGGGGCTAATGTACGGTGCGCCCTTTCTATCTTCAAGTCGGTGGATTGGGGAATATCCAACTTCTCTCTCAGTAAGGATTCCACGCATGCCACCATTGTGGAGAAACCATCCTCGACTCCTTCTTTCAGACCATGAATTCTTATGTTGTCTCTTCTCAGTCTTCCTTCTTGGTCGGTTAGCTTAGCCTCCAGTCTTGACTGCCTTTTGTGTAGATCCAGCACAGAATCTTCTAGCCCTTTTATTCTTTCCTCTGCTTCCAAGATTCGGTCCTCGGCCTGGTCCACTCTGCTGTTTGACCTTTTTAATTCTTCTTTGATTTCATGAAATTCGGCCCAACACTCTCGGCGAAATCGTCTTAATTCTTTAAGTACCATTTTCAAGCTAACCTTTTTGTTAGCTTCATTCAGCTCCTCGTCTTCTGAATGGAAATCCTCCGGATCAGATTCTTCGGCCGATGCGTGTCCTGGCCTGGTAAATGTCGATTTCTTCTGTTTTCCTTTAGGCATGATGACTTTGTCTTTTGATTTTCACTCTTCCAAAAATCCGTTAAATCTGATTTTCAAGGTATTTTCCTGGATTGGGTCTGGGAGCTTCAGCGTTAAGCTGCTATCACCATGGTGTCCAGACCGGAAGTCATCTTAATTTTTAAATTATGAGGAGGAAGAAGAGATGTCGAATCATTAAATTTAGAGACGTGATGTTTAATTTGAGTTTTACCAACTTTTTGTTTCATCACTTTAGGATGTTTATACATTATATTTTTATAAACTGTGGGGGGAGTAGACAAAGGTTCTCTGAGGGGGAAGACAGGGGCTAAGTTGAGGGGTGGCGGATGAGGAGGAGTTGCAGAAAGGTGTGAATTTATCAAGTTATGTTGTATTTGTCTTGGGTTATAATATTTTGGGTAACAGGAGACAGACACAATCTCAGTGGGGTTATAAACTGAAGGCTAATCTAAACAGTGACAATTATTTGGATTAATAGGATTAATATGAGAAGTGGAAACAGAGAAGGGCTGGTTGGCAGAGCCAGGAACTTCGGGGTGAGTTAATGCACCAAAATTCAGTCACTGTACTAAAAAACACTGAATAGAATAGAACAGGGCAGCGTGGTGGCGGAGTGGTTAGCACTGCGGCAGCACAGCAACTCACCCTTGGCTGGGGGATCCTGGGTTCGATCCCAGACCCCGACCAACAGTGATCTGTGTGGAGTTTGCATGTTCTCCCCGTGTCTGCGTGGGTTTACTCCGGGATTTCTCCGGTTTCCTCCCACATGCCAAAAACATGCATGTTAGGTTAATTGGCTGTTCTAAATTGTCCCTAGATATCTGTTTCCTATAGGCCCTTAGAATAGAGGGTTAGTATTAATGCAAGTTAGGTTAATTGGCATCAAACTGGGGATTCTAAATTGTCCTTAGGTATGACTGTGAGAGTGAATGGTTGTCTGTCTCTCTGTGTTGGCCCTGCGATGGACTGGCAATCTGTCCAGGGTATACCCTGCCTCTCGCCCAAAGATAATGGGATAGGCTCCAGCCCCCCCGCGACCCGAAAAGGATTAAGCGGAAGATGGCTGGATGGATGGAATAGAACAGATTGTCCCTTAAAACACGTGCACCAAGTCTATTTGGATGGATGCCATCTGGTCTCATAAATGATGGGCGGTTCCAAAACAGGTTGAAATTGTCTACAAAACCAATGTTAACAGTAGGACATGCAGAACACAACCGGGTATTAAAGACTGAGAGTTCTGCTGAAAAAATTGCAACCTTGTCTAAAAGAAGCAAGGGGCCCAGAAATAAATACACGTCTGCCACAGTTCACAAGAGTGGACAGAAGGCTCTTGAAGTCGCTCTTTAAAATTTCTGACGCTTCATCTGGGATGATGTTGCATCCAACATGTACAATGACAGTTTTAGCGTGGGGGTATTCATTTAACAGGTCAGGGATAAGAGCTTCGATGTCTGACACTTTAGCCCCAGGAAAAAATTTAGTGACACAGTACCTGTTTCTGACGTTCCTCATAATCCAGTCACCAATTACCAACGTCGACTGGGGGAGCCTTGCCGGTGGTTTCTGAAATATGGGATAATTTTGCCGATGTTGTTCTTGTGATGGCGGGGTAATGCGCCCTCTTCTTTTTGGAGCTGGTGTATAGTTTGGCACACCTAAAACGGTTTTAATCCGGGGCTTGCGGCTTTGGGCTGCTGCTGAAGGAGGAGGAGGAGGAGGAGGGAGGGCCATGGGAGAATGATCGACTTCCAAGTGGGGAAAATCTTCCAGGGAAAGGATGTCGAATCTGTTTTCCGACAGCAAAGGGACAGAGGAAGCACGACTGGGTCTAGTCAACCGCCGATGCTTGCTAGTTGGTTCAACCAAGGTCCAGGGTTTATTGCCGCGGTCCTGGACAGCTGAAGAGACTGGAGCAGGGGTGGAAGTGGATGGCGATGTGCTGAATTCACCCAGGTAAGTAGCCGTATCTGCTAGCTGAGAGTCGGTTGCCGGGGCCGATGTTTTCCTGAGAATTATGGTGTGTCGGTGGTCTTCAGCCTCCCGAATCTTATAGAGGTTGGAGAGTTCTCACTTCCAACTCAGAAACCTTCTTAAGGAGGGACAAACAGCTGACGCATGTCGGGGATGGAGTCATGATGTCCGACGAGAAGTGGATAGGTAGCTAGCAAAAAAAGCTAAAAACAGCTAAAAACAGGTTAGCCTAGTCTGGTGAAAACAGCCCTGCCCGGGGTCTGATTCACCTGTGTGCCAATCGGGCTTTCTGCTAGGCCAACACTAAGCTAACACTAGGAAAAAAGCTGTTATTAGTAAAAAGAGATAAAGAATTAAAAACGAAGTTAATAAAAACAAACAAAAGCGAACAGGATAATGCTTTGATGCGACGCGACATGACTGTACAGTAATAAGGCATAAGGAATGTTAACCTTGACCTTTGGACCCCAAACCCATAGTCAGAGGTGAGGATCCCAAGGTGAGCCTGTGTAGCAAGTTTGGTGACCCTAGCTTTCTTTGTTGTTGAGATATAGGTTATAAGCCATTTTGATGTCGACCATTGACCTTGCAATTCCAAAACTATTTTTACACTTCAGGGTCACAGGGTGAACCTGTGTACCAAGTTTGGTAACCCTAACTTTACCCGTTGTATAGTAATAAGGCATAGGGAATGTTAACCATGACCTTTGACCTTTTGACCCCAAACCCATAGTCTGAGGTCAGAATCCCAAGGTGAACCTGTGTATCATGTTTGGTGGCCTTAGCTTTACTCGTTGTACAGTAATAAGGCATAAGAAAAGCTAACTTTGACTTTTGACCCCAAACCCATAGTCAGAGGTCAGGATTCCAAGGTGAACCTGTGTACTGGGTATGGTGGCCCTAGCTTTACTCATTTTATAGTAATAGTGCAAATGGAATCCTAACCTTGACCTTTGACCTTTTTTACCAGGTTTGGTGGCCCTAGCTTTACTCATTTTATAGTAATAGTAAATGTAGCATTTGCCATAATGCAACTGCAATGCTAACTTTGAACTTTGACCCCTTGACCCCAAACCCATAGTTAGGTGATGGTGTAAGTCGTCCAAGATGTGTATTAGATACAACTACTGTATCGATTTGAAAAGCCTATGTCATTTCTTTCAGTAGTTATTGTGTTTAGAAGATTTAGGGAAAAATCTGACCTCTGACCTTTGACCTCAAGGTCATCCAATGAGAGTGAAATTGCAATATCCGCATCATCAGAGTATATCAAACCATGGTACCAAGTTTCAAAACAATCGGACCAAAACTGTAGGAGGAGTTGATTTCACAAAAGTGGGACAGACGGACGCACAGACGGACGGACTGACTCATAACACAATCCCCCTTTGGTCTTCGCCTAAACGGCTCTTTGACCCCTTTGGGTTTCGACAAAAAAGCAAGACTGGCCCTGGATATTTTTCATAGACTGACCTTACCAAAACTGAGAAGAATAGCCAAGTTATTTTATTGTTTTGGAACTTTGGCAGGGCTATTCTTTTAAGTTGAGAGGGCAGAAACCTGTCCCCCTTGAGACCAGGTTAAGGTTATATTCATATGACTGCATTTTAAATAAATCATCAACTACAAAAGTTGGCGGGATTTTTTTCGACCGCTCTTCACCTCCGGCTGAGACTATTTGTTTCTGTTCATTAAATGTAGGCTATTTTCCTATTGAATAGTTGAAACAACGGGGCTCTGCTGCTGGAAAATGGGGCAGATGGGCTGCTTTGCTACCAGAAACTGACTGGCTGGTAAGCTATGACAGCCCCATGAAAGCCAGCAGAGGCACTCCGAGAGATCAATCTCATCACTGGTCGTGTCGGGAAAAGCCAGTGTTGATATGAGCCAAAAACGGTCTCCACTCACTTGGAAAAAAAAAAATATTCTACCAATACAATATAAACTTGAGAAGGTGAAAAAATAAAGATGAACAGCACAGGGAGGCTGAATACTGAGGTCTACCCCAGCTTCAAGTTGTAGAGTGTTGTTGTAGAGTGTGGCCTAAGCGGTTTCAACTATTCAACAGGAAAATATCCTCAACTTAATGTAGAAACTGTATCTCTATACATAGTTTGTTGCCACTAACTATTAACTACCAAATTTTAATTAATTTTTAAAATGCATGCAGCCTGCTCAGCTGAATGACAGCTGTCACTATCCACCCTACAATGGGGGGACATGTGTGCAAACATGCCCCACCTGTTAAGCTATGTGTCCCTTCAGTTGTCATTATTGTTATTCTGTCCTTGCCTTTAGTTACAGTTCTGTGTATTATTATTATTATCATCACAGTTATCCTGTCCTACTCATCATTTTGGGTTTACTTATGGTGACAGCACTAAGTTTACTTCTGCTTCTCATTATTGGTCCTTTTGTGTTGCAGTTATTCACGGCTGTATTTGATTGTGCTTTGATGCTGTTCTATATATTCAGCCTTCGCCTCACTCTCGGTGTGTCGATCTACTGTGACCTTCACTGATTCTCTCACACACTCAGCGAACAGTTTTTATCTCCAAACTAGTCACGGTTTAGGTTCCCCTTGTTAATCCTGACACGCAGTTTATATTATTTGTTCCAGCCCTTGTGCTGCTTTATGTTACTCTTTCAACAAATTATGTTCTCTTTTCGCTATGTGATTGGGTCCTCTCCTTCGCCCCAGAGGGGCACACATGACAGAAGATTGCTGCCAACACTGGACCCGGGGAGTGGAAGAGACAGGAGAAGGAGGAGGCAGAAGGGCAAAGGGAGGTCAATGGCTGGCGGTCCCAGTATGGATGAGCTTTGGGCAGCCCAGTTTATCCAGACTTTGTCTCAGAAGCTCGTGCCTCCCACACTCTCCAGGAAGTCCTGGAGAGCCTGGATGCAGTGACTGGGATAGTGAAGGCGCAGCCCAGGCTGCAGAACTACCCCAAGCTGCCGGGACTACTGGCCACCGTCTCCAACCTCCGTAGGACATATTGCTGGCTGGTGTGGAATTTAATTGAGACACCGGAATTTGTGCCGATGACGCAGTGTCCCCTGGCTCCATCTGCCATTGCGCCTCCTCGCCACTCACCAGTCCCAGCACCCCAGAAGCTTGTGCAGACGATTCAACGTCCCCTGGCTTCCACAAATTCCACACACCCCTCCTCCGCTCCAACACCAACTTCACCTGTCATCAAGCTTGCAGCTTTGCCTGTGACTAAGCCTACAGTTCAGCCAGTGAATAAGCCTGCAATTCAGCCTGTGAAAGAGTCTGCAAACTCGCCCATCATCATACCTCCAGTGCCGGCTCCACCACTTTCCACATTGGTGCCCTCGCCCGCAGGCGTTTCCTCGTTGGGATCCCCAGGGGTGGCCTCAGAAGTGGCAGAGCAGTTCAGGCAAGTACCTTTTCCTTTTATTTCACCTATTGGGGAGGGGTCTTGCCTGGTACTAGGCGGGGGTTCACAGTGGCAGGCACCAATCATTGTTGAGCCTCCGCCGCCTGTCTCTGCTGTCATTTTGCTGGTGTTGCCGTTACACCCACCTGCATTTCTCCTTCTCCATCCGAGGTGCACGCCACAGCTCCAGTGCCTGCTCCACGGCACCACCCAGCTCCAGTGCCAGTTCCAGCTGCTCGCGGTGTGTGTGTATAATAGTTCCAGCTGTCCCCAAGGTGCACGCAACAGCTTCAGCCGTCCCCGAGGTGCACGCAATGGCTCCCGCTGTCCCCGAAGCACATGCCACAGCTCCAGCTATTCCTGTTCTGCCCAAGGTGCATGCTGCGATTAACGCGGCTCATCCAGAGGCGGTCACCCCAGCAGCAGTAGACCAGGAGCTCAGGAAAGTACTTTTCTTTACTTTTTTAACATCAATATTAGTTAAATCTTGCCTAGTTTCTGGTGACTGTGGTTACGCCTGACTCACCCCCTGCCTTTCTTCCCTGTCAGAGGTGACTGCATTGGAAAGGGATTCTGGGGCATCTGGATTGGATGTGCCTCAGCCGTCTCATCCTGAGCGTAATGCACCCTGCCTGTCTCAGTCAGGAATCAGCGCGCTCAAACCGTCAGCACACAAGGTCGGCGTGCTTCAGTCATCTGCTCTTGAGGTCAGCACTCTCCAGCCGGCTCCTCCAGAGGTCGGTGTGCCTCCACCTGCCGTTTTGGAAGCCGGTGCGCCACCACCGGGTGTTCCTAGGGTCGGAACTCTGCAGGCGCTGTCCCCAGAGCAAGGAGCGCTTGTATTGTTACCTCCAGAACAAGAGACTTCTATGTTAATTTGCAAAGAGCTCCACTGTTACCATCTGCTGAGCTCACAGATTCTATGTTGCTGTCTCCAGATCATGGAGCTCCTTTGTGGTCTCCTGAATGTTATCGCCTGAGCTTAAAGATTTCAGGTTGACATTATCTGGGGTGTAAAAATTCTTTTTTGCCAGCTCCTGAGGGTGAAGTTTCCATGTTACCATCTTCAGAGCTTAAAGGTTCCTTGTTATCTTCTCTAGAGGTTAAAATTTCTGAGGGCAAAGTTTTCATGTCATTTTCCCCTGAGTATGATGTTTCATTGTTGTTGTCCTCTGTTCAAGGGACTCTCACATTGCTACCTTCAGAGTGAAATGCGCCCATGGTGTCATTTTCAGAGCAAAGGGCTTCTATGTCATTTTCAGAGCGAAACACTTGTGTGTTATTTTCAAAGCAAAAGGCCCATGTGTTTTCTCCCGTCTGGTGGTCCGTGGACTTTGGTAGGCCACCCGACGCGCCGTGTTTTGTTTTGGGGCCTTGGACTTTGGGTTGCCCCCACAAACTGGGTTTTGTGTTTGGACTGTGCAGGGAGGAAGGAGTTTGTTTCGACCCGCCTGGCCTTTTCCACCCTCCACCCTCCCTGGGAGGGTCAATTTGTGTTTGTTTGGGGTCATCTGAAATTCGCCCTGGGGGGGGAGACACTATTATGGAGGGGACATGTGTGCAAACATGTCCCACTTGTTAAGCTATGTTTCCCTTCAGTTGTCATTATTGTTATTCTGTCCTTGCCTTTAGTTACAGTTCTGTGTATTATTATTATTATTATCACAGTTATCCTGTCCTACTCATCATTTTGGGTTTACTTATGGTGACAGCACTCTAAGTTTACTTCTGCTTCTCATTATTGGTCCTTTTCTTTTCTGTTGTAATTATTCACGGCTGTATTTGACTGTGCTTTGATGCTGCTCTATATATTCAGCCTTCGCCTCACTCCCGGTGTGGCGATCTACTGCGACCTTCATTGATTCTCTCATACGCTCAGCGAACAGTTTTTATCTCCAAACTAGTCACTGTTTAGGTTCACCTTGTTAAACCTGCCGTGCAGTTTATATTATTTGTTCCAGCCCTCATGCTGCCTTAGGTTATTCTTTCAATAAATTATGTTCTTGCTACGTGATTGGGTCCTCTCCTTCGCCCGGGAGGGGCACACATGGCACACCCCGCTTCAAGCTTGCGCACCACCTGTCTCTCACACACACACACACACACACACACACACACACACACACACACACACACACACGTAGAGCGGAGCTGACAGCAGCCACAAAAACAGAAGGGGAATGTGCTAGGCAAAATAAAATGCGAGTATGGCTGGAGAAGATCCCCTGACTGAGGAACAAAGTGCTGCATGGAACAAGGCTGTGAGAGCACACCCTTAATAACCCCCATTTTCTCTCTAGAACATTCCAATGATTTTTGGCAAGAAATTTTTGCATATTCCGATAAAATAATGTCACAAGCCATGATAAACCATTGTCGTCATTCCTTTCACAAAGCTTGCCTACCAACGTGGTGACCCAAACAAACAGTACGTGATGTGCACATCCCTAATCAGGCCTCGAGTGAGTGCTGGGTGGCTGCCGCGGGGCTGTTGTTAGTGCAAAAAAAAAAATAAATTTCAAGTTTGTCTCACTCATGTTGTGAGAATGTCCTGCAACACTTGCATGAAATGTATGTGAACTCCTTTTGAACTTTTGGTCTAAAATTCGTCGGGAGTTTGTGCAACATTATTGGAAATTTGTGAGATACACAAATGGGCCGTGCCAATTCAGTGCGATTCCAAATGAAAACTGTTACAAATCTGCAACTTCGTCGCATGTTTTTTAATCTACTAGGCGCGAGCTGTCACAGCCCAGTAAGATACTACCCTAACCTCTTCAGACCAAGACACAAGAAAATCAGAAACTTACAAGGATAATTAATATTCTGGTTTCTGGCTTCATTATTCTAATACCAGCATTTTAAAGCAGGACATGTTAGCCCCTAGATTCCTGCAGTACCCCTTACTACATTTTAACAAAATCTTTTACGTCTGTGCAGAAGAGGTGCCTCATAGGATACCTACAATGAGTGTTATAGTTTCCATTTGTCAGAAACAACATCATAGGGCAACCAGCATGAATGTAGGTATGAAAAGCATCAATAACAGGTGCAAGCCACAATCAACAGCTCATATTCACATGTTAATAAGTAGCATGAAACAGAGTGTGAAGGTTTTAAATGAGGCACAGAAGTGCTCCAGGGAGATGTGACAGCCGTGGTTAACTTGCGTTCAGCTTATAATACACCATGACTCAGAGGATAGCCCTGCAGAACAGCTTCACTGGTCACCTGTGTCACTAAATAGGGCACTTCCTGGGGCAGATACTCCAGAAGCTTCTCTCTGATTATGTTGGTGCAGATGTCCTGTGGACTCTGGTCGGTCAAGACCCCACTGTGGTACTGCCATGGTCCCGGCTTAGCAGCAACCTTCAAGTAGCTCTATGAAGACAGAAAAATGGAATCAAAACATATACACATGTAAATAAAGATAATATTTCTAGTAGAACAGTTGATTTAAAAAATGGTCAAACAAAAGACAGACTCTGAAAACAGACCCTCCACCAGTACAGGTGGAGGGTTGCGTTCCCGATAAGTGAGATCACTCGGAAATGAGAAAGATGGGACTTTCTTCAGAATTGCTGTTTTTTTTTTGTTTTTTTTTTCTCTGGTTGTAAGTCACTTAGTGTAATAATAAGTGTAACAATAATAAGTCACTTAGTGTTCAGCAGTCTGGTGGCAGAGGGGAAGAAGCTGTTCATGTGACGGGAGGTTTTAGTCTGAATGGACCGAAGTCTTCTACCTGAGGGGAGGGGGGCAAACAGTACGTGACCAGGGTGTGAGGGATCGGCTATGATCCGGCCTGCACGCCTCTGGGTCCTGGAGATGTACAGGTCCTGGAGAGATGGGAGCTTGCAGCCGATCACCTTCTCAGCAGCGCGCATGACGCACTGCAGCCTTAGTCTGTCCCTGGCAGTGGCTCCTGCGTACCACACGGTTATGGAGGTGGTGAGGATGGACTCGATGATGGCCGTGTAGAACTACACTAACATCTTGGTGGGTAGCTTGAGCTTCCTCAGCTGCCGCAGGAAGAACATCCTCTGCTGGGCCTTTTTGATGAGGGGGCTGATGGTCGGCTCCCACTTGAGGTCCCGGGTGATGGTGGTGCCCAGGAAGCGGAAGGAATCTGCAGTGGTGATGGGAGAGCCTGTGACGGTGAGGGGGGCGCAGAGGGGTTGTGACTTTCCTGAAGTCCACAATCATCTCCACTGTCTTCAGAGCGTTCAGCTGCAGGTTGTTATGGCTGCACCAGGACGCCAGCTGGGCCACCTCTCTCCTGTAGACGGACTCGTCGCCGTTGGAGGTTTTCATTCAAAATCTCACGATACATGGCCCCATTCATTCTTTCCTTTACACGGATCAGTCGTCCTGGTCCCTTTGCAGGAAAAACAGCCCCAAAGCATGATGTTTCCACCCCCATGCTTCACAGTAGGTATGGTGTTCTTTGGATGGAGCTCAGCATTCTTTCTCCTCCAAACACGACAAGTTGAGTTTTTACCCAAAAGTTCTATTTTGGTTTCATCTGACCATATGACATTCTCCCAATCCTCTTCTGGATCATCCAAATGCTCTCTAGCAAACTTCAGACGGGCCTGGACATGTACTGGCTTAAGCAGGGGGACACGTCTGGCACTGCAGGATTTGAGTCCCTGGCGGCGTAGTGTGTTACTGATGGTAGCCTTTGTTACTTTGGTCCCAGCTCTCTGCAGGTCATTCACTAGGTCCCCCCGTGTGGTTCTGGGATTTTTGCTCACCGTTCTCGTGATCATTTTAACCCCACGGGGTGAGATCTTGCGTGGAGCACCAGATCAAGGGAGATTATCAGTGGTCTTGTATGTCTTCCATTTTCTAATAATTGCTCCCACAGTTGATTTCTTCACACCAAGCTGCTTACCTATTGCAGATTCAGTCTTCCCAGCCTGGTGCAGGTCTACAATTTTGTTCTGGTGTCCTTTGACAGCTCTTTGGTCTTGGCCATAGTGGAGTTTGGAGTCTGACTGTTTGAGGTTGTGGACAGGTGTCTTTTATACTGATAACGAGTTCAAACAGGTGCCATTAATACAGGTAACGAGTGGAGGACAGAGGAGCCTCTTAAAGAAGAAGTTACAGGTCTGTGAGAGCCAGAAATCTTGCTTGTTTGTAGGTGACCAAATACTTATTTTCCACCATAATTTGCAAATAAATTCTTTAAAAATCCTTCAATGTGATTTTCTGGATTTTTTTTTTCTCATTTTGTCTCTCATAGTTGAGGTATACCTATGATGGAAATTGCAGACCTCTCTCATCTTTTAAGTGGGAGAACTTGCACAATTGGTGGCTGACTAAATACTTTTTTGCCCCACTGTATCTCCACCAAGGCCCTATTTTGCAATGTACAGAGGGATAGAGGCAGGGAGGTACGGACAGATGGATGGACAAAGGCAGGGAGGAAAGAATCCTTGGCAGAGGTATGTGCTCTCGGAGTGCTTTTCTAGTTGTACATATGTTTCTGCTTATTTTTTTGAGAATTCTACAGTCTTTTATAATTTCTTATCATGTTTGCATAATTTTCCATCATACCATGAAACCATAGTCAATTTCTGAATAAATGTTGACATTGTCTGGAGCTCAATTTGGACTCCGTTTTAAAGTTTTGGCCTCTACCTTCATTCAGTTTGACACTACTGCCATAGAGGGTTTACCTTCAACGATTCTACGTCCTCTCTGTCCACAGAAGACAGCATGAAGACATCCTTAAAGTGAGCCCAGCCCTGCTGGCTACTCCGCGTCTTCAGTTGCTCTTTGCTCAGCACAGAGTTTGAATTGGTGCTGTCCTTGGCAGTGCTGTCATCCTCGTCAAGTGGTAACTCTGAGCCCCTTTCCGAGCTTTTTTCAGCCCACGGAGGTTTGATCACCGGCCTGATCTTTATTCTGCGTCCGTTCACCACTCCACATGTCAAGTGTGCTGTGATGTTCAGCAGTCTGTCCTTAGCTTTCACCCGGTCCACCTGACATGGAGGAAGATCCATCAGTCAAAATGAGCACACTGAATGTTTGGAGTATGCATTTATGAAAAGGTGGGCACTATTAAATGTTTCACTGAGAAAAATCCCTTTCAAGTCCAAAACCAACCAAGAAACGTGAGGCATAGAAAGATCTGACACACGCACCTATCAATTAAGAGTGATAAGAACTACCAACAAGGACAGAAATCATCTTGGAGAAAAAGTTATTTGCACCCCCCCCCCCCCCACACACACACACACACCATGATGCCAGGAGGGCCTCATTGTCAAACTGCAGCCCATCACCAGCGATCGAGATGCTAAAGCTTTACTTCTCGAGAACTCTCATGTTGTCTATCCTCATTTACAGGCGCATCTCAGTGAGTTTGAATATCACCAAAAAGTTAATTTATTTCAATAATTCAATTCATAAAGTGAAACTCATTTATTATATAGATTCATTACACACAGAGTGATATATTTCAAGGATTCATTTCTTTACTTTTTTAAATTGATCTTATATAATATTCTAATTTTTGAGAAAATGAATTTTGGGTTATCATTAGCTGTAAGCTATAATCATCAAAATTAAAAGAAATTAATCCTTGAAATACATATACCACTCTGTGTGAATGAATCTATACGAGTTTCACTTTTTGAACTGAATTACTGAAATAAATGAACTTTTCAATGATATTCTAATTTATTGAGATGCACCTGTACAGTCTATGACAGAGGTCGGCAACCTCTACTATGCAAAGAACCATTTTGAGAGATTTTTGACCATGCAAAATCTCCATGGAGCCACAAAAAATAACTAGGGTAAAACAGCAACTTGACCAGTCCAAACTGGCCTGACACCATCAATATTAAAGAGGTCTTTCCTCAAAAAATTACAGTATTTTTTTTCTTGAAATTTGTGAGATTTTAGGCATAAATTTTCTAGTTTTCTAAAAAAAAAAATAAAAAAAATAAATAAAAAAATAAAAATTTGTTACTTTTTCCAGTTAAAATTGCAGCCTTTTTCCACATAAATTTGTGATTTTTCCCCCTCATAAAAATGTAATGCTTCCATAAGTTTGTGATTTTTTAAATTAAATTTTATGATTGCAAATTTGCAAGTTTTTCCCCCCCCCCTCCATACGTTGGCAACATTTTCCCCTAAATTTGTCACATTCCTGACAAATCTTCTGCTTTTCTAATAAATTTGTTTTATTATCCCTTGTAAATTTGTTACCTTTAAAAAAAAAAAAAAAAAAAAAAAAAAATCTATCATAACTTACCTGGCACAATGTGAAAAAGTAATTGCCTCCTAAACCTAATACATAACCAGCTGTGCCACAGCAGCAAAGCAGCCCCAGACCATGACACTACCACCACCAAGTCTGACTGTTGGTATGATGTTCTTTTATGAAATGCTGTTAGTTTTGCACCAGATGTAATGGGATGCATGCCTCCCAGAAAGTTAAACTTTTATCTCGTCAGTCAACAGAATATTTTCCCAAAAGTCTTGGGAATCATCAAGATGTCTTCTGGCAAATGTGAGACAAGTCTTTGTGCTATTTTTGGTCAGCAGTGGTTCTGGCCTTGGAACTCTCCCATGGAAGCCATTTTTCCAGTCTTTTTCTTATTGTTGAATCATGGACCAGCATCCAAACTGAGGCAAGTGAGGCCTGAAGTTCTTTAGATGTTCTTCTGGGTTTCTGTTTCTCATCTGTTCTTGAAATTCTTTATATCGTGGCAAGATGTGATGCTTTTTGAGATGCTTTTAGCCTACTTCACTTTGTCACACAGGTTCTATTTAAGTGATTTCTTGATTAATCAGGTCTGGCAGTAAACAGGCCTGGGTGTGGCTAGTGAAATCAACTCAGCTATCCAAAAAATGTGGCTAATCACAGTTAATTCATGGTGTAACAAGGGGGGGGGCAATTACTTTTTCACATAGGGCCAGGTAGGTTTGGATCGCCCTTTTCCCCCCTTAATAAATGAAATCATCATTTAAAAACAACATTTTGTATTTACTCTGGTTGTCTTTGTCTAATATTAAAATTTGTTTGATGATCTAAAACATTTAAGTGTGACAAATATGCAGCAATATAAGAAATCAGGAAGGGGGCAAATACTTTTTCACAGCACTGTATTAACACTGCTGAAAATTTGGTGCTTTTGTCATAAAATGCACAATACCTTCTATACATAGGGTTTAACAGCTACACTATAAACTGGGATATTGTAAGTACAGGTGTGAAGTTAGGGGATCTAAATATGAGTTGTACAGAGTTTCATTTACAGTACATTAGCTTTTTTCATTCCTGCTTATATGAAGCCAAGTGTGATGACAGGCATAGAAGACTACTGGGAAGATACCTTGTTGAGAACTAGCACTGCTGGGATATCCGGATGCGTGGCCAGGCATTTCAGCACCTCAAAGTCAAGCCTGCTGCACATCCATCTGTCAGCCACATCCACCATGACTACCACTGAAAGTGCAATTATCAGCTTTTAAAACTGAACACTACGTTCCACTGTTCACATTAAATCACAAAGGATGCTGCAGCTCAGACTCAGTTCACAAACATCTCAGAGTGAATCTATTATACTTAGGTCAGCTTCTCTGACGGTATTCCATGGATCCACGAGCAAAGACTTCTCCAACTGGTGTCTGTGGAAACAGAGGGTCTATTCATAAAAGAAAAAAAATAAAACAAGACAGACATTCAATAATACCAAATATCTTCTTGGGAGATGCACCTTTTGACCTTGGATGGGGTGGTGAGTCCAGGAGTGTCCAGTAAAATCTGCAAAAATACAGCTTTCAGGGTATCGGTGGGTGTAAAGGAGTCAAATTTAATACTTTTTAAGACTCTTTAATGGCACTTTATCAAGAGTTAAGGCCCAAAATTGCAAAAAAGAATATAACTGTGATACAATTAGCATCGTCTAATTACACAGCACTAACATTTCCAGTAATTTGGATAAAATGCAAAAGATAGTTTGGGCCCATCAATCCAGCTCACATCAAATTTGCACTTCTCCTGGATTAAGGTTGCCATGAGATAAACTATTTAAATAAAATACCTGAATCTAGCCCATAACTGCTACAATGCTTCATTCATCCTCCTCCAGACATACTGCTGATCTTCAGGTCTGAAAAGTTCCACTTGTTTCATCGCTCCACAGAACAGAATCCCAAACCCTCTTTGGCTTATTTATAGAGTTTTGCGCAAATTGGAGCCGACTTTTCTTGTGCTTTTGGGTCAGTACTGGTGTATGTCTTGGAGTTTGGGCATGAGCCCTTCAGTGTTTAGTACACACCTTACTGAGGAAACTGAAACCTCAGCGCCTGCTGCCACCCCAAGTCTTGCTGCAGGTCTTTTGCAGTCGAAGGTTTTTGACCACCTGCCTTCTCAGGATTCTGGTGGCAGCAGTTGAGAGCTTCCTCTTTCTGCCACGTCCAGGTTGTGCAGCCACTGCTCATTTAACTTTAAACTTGTGAACTATGCTTCCAGCTGTATCTCTAGGAACATTCAGTGCCTTTGTTGTCTTTTTGTATCCTTTTCCTTGTATGTGCAAGGCAATGATCTCTTCTCTGAACTTTGTGGACAATTCTCTTGACTAAGCCATATTTCTAACACGCAATCAAACGTCACTGTCAACAGTCCGGGTATTTGAGGTGTTCTATCTCAGGCACACCTGATGCAACTAATGAAGCCCTTGACTGGCTGCATCAGGTGTGCTTGAGACCACATCTGATTTGTAAATATGTGCTCTTATGCAGAATTCTGTTCAGGAGGTTGAATAATTATGAGACTGCAGTCATCACTGAAAGTAGGATTTAGTGATGAATTTGGATAAAATCCTTGTAATATTAGTTTTATTTAAACTATTCTTGTATAATTTGTTTATTGCAAACACCTGAAAATTTAATTTTTTTTTCCAATAAACCTAAAATGCAATGAGGGTTGAATAATTTTGATAGCAAATGTGTAACTAATGCCTGGCTTAATGCCAAGCAGCTTTACTATAGCACACATTTTTGCTCATGCGTACGCCCTTTGGCCAGCACAAAATCAGTCTTAAAGTGTCTGTGACACGATGTAGGAAGTATGGATCAATAATCAGTATGAATTTATCTTCAATCGTCCACATAGTTGGTCCTGTTGACTTAGAACGCTAAATAAGTGGAAAAATATTTCTAAGTGAATTCAAATTAAGCACTGTGTTGCACTAACGCGATCTCCTGAGACACGCCTCGTTTCTGGATGTGACGTCATGAGGTGAAGTTCATCTCGGCTGATCCATGTGCTGTCAATGTACACAAGCTCTTTAGCTTCTATATCAGCGAAGAAATACCGAAACGTTGCGTGGCAGCTGGGTGTTCTAACTGCTCCAGTGAACGTATAAGCCTGTTCTCATTCCCAAAAAATCCAGAGCTTCTTAAAAAATGGGCAAAGCAAGTACAGACAGCAAGGGACAAATGGCATCCAACACCATCTTCTGTACTCTGTAGCGATCATTTCACTGCAGACAGTTTTGAGGAGGCGCCTGCTATACAGGAACCTTTAGGCTTGAAAGTTTGTTACAAATGGATTCTAAAACCGACTGCCATACCTATGGTTTTTAAACGAAAACCCACAGCTCAAGACGATATCAACATATCAAAACAGCGCAGAGAAGCAACAGTGTCAAAACTTGCCCGGAAAAGAGTTTGTGTAATTGATGTTTTTTTTTTTCCCCACATAAGGCGATTGTGATTCTAATATACTGTATTTTGTCTGCTGAAAGTAAAATCCTCCCCTATGAATTTTGAAGCCAAGTGTTGACTTTACTCCAAATGGAACGACTGTGTTAAAAAAACGTTATATTACTTTTTTCATTTTTCATTTTTATAAATCTCATTGCCTACTGAAACTGAATATCTGAGCATTTTTTTGTTTTATTTCCCCGACCACCCGATCGGGGAAATTTAGATCTATCTGTATATTACCATTCAGTGTTTTGGAGGCGACTGATGTCCATCTCTAACCCTTCACCGCCGGACCCTTCATCCTCTGAAACGTGCGAGTCATTGTCGCTTCCTGAACGATATGGTTCAAATAAACAGGGTTGCAGTCCTTCCTTAGAACCAACTCGCTCTTCTTCATCACTCGATCCCGCTTCTTCCTCAAAAACTATCAACAAATCACTCAAATCTTCGTTCAAATCGCTCACAACTTGCTCCGTTTCAGTGTACTCAGCCATGCTTGTTTACATCTTTGGTTCACCTCATCACGTCACAAAATGGCGGCGGCGTTTGACCCAATTTCAACAAACGAACATTGCAATCGTCTGCATCACAATGTAATTTATGGTAGTATATGGAAACAAAATGTTATTGAATTTTTTTTGTCTACACAGAATAAAAACACAGTAGTTCTTCTTTCTAATGATGTGTTGGTTGAATTATGTCACGGACTCTTTAAACAAACCATCACGATCAGAGTTCACTTTTGATTATGCACCTCTGTGCATTAAAAGGGTGGGCAAGAACGCTTTGGATTGGAATACCTATAACACATCTCTGTGTAATCAGACCAGCCTCTCTGCACTTCTCGCCCGGTGCAGAGACCGTTTTCCCGCTGCTGCAATAACAAAATGGACTTGTACACACCCATAAATGCACTCTGTGCCAACAACAATAGACTGCTGAATGGATTGTCATAATAGCGCCCACAGTGGTTTTTATATCAATGGAAGTTTTAACCTGTTAAAGCCTAAATATATTTACAATAAAAAAAATGTATTTTTGCTGTCACGTGGATACCAAATTAAATGGAGATTGTTAATTTGAATATAGCACATACAATAGATATAAATTGAGCTATGATGCAAAACGGCAACATTAGGCATAACTGGGCATAATAGTAATGAAACAAATTTTCCAGTCTCAGGTATGTAGATTATTTTATTAAACCTACTATTGCTGAAACAGGGCTCTAAAATTCAGTAATAACATGTTTATGAACAACCACTGCTGTTCCATCAGAGTCACAAAAACGTCGCCTGAGGTACAACTGTATGGTGCGACATATACTGTATGTCGCACATGCAATGTGAAAATTGCTCTGTGCGAGGAATGAAGGAACTGAAGTAGCGCCGGTGGGATGACAGGCAGTCGTGAGTTCTATTTGCATAAATTCACACCTCAACAACCCTTCAGAGTCACAGCCTTTTCAGACTTTTATGCAGGTCTCATCTCCTGTAGATAACAAGGCATTTCTCTGGGATATCAAGTTTCATGTCCTCAGATTGCTGATGTCACATGAACGTGCCAGTCAGCTCAGAAACTGATGCAGGCCGCTATTAAGAGTCACTGGCAGTTTTACAGGTCTTTTAATCTTGTTGCTCCATGTCAAACTCAGCACAGACCAGAGGTGTAATACACCGATCTATAGAGTTAAATGGTGGTTGTTCTTTGTCCTCCCTTACAACAGAGAGGACTGCAAAATGCACCCGACATTTTTTTTTTTTCTTTTTCCATATCAGCACGGCACTGAGAGCGGAATGTGTTTTATTTCGGAGGGGGCTGTCATGAAAAAATAGGGGAGCAGAGGGTAAGTTAATAGGAGGTGAACCAGGATGCAGAGATTGCTCCTCGCAGAACTAGGACAGGCTGGACAGTCAGAGCTGCTGAAGGCTCCAAGGGAGTGACTGAAAAAAATGCTCTTAAGAAACCTCTCATTCTCAGCCACTGTGGTATTTGTGTAATATAAGTGTAGCACACAGGCTTGAATGGGGCCCTCAGTGAGCCGGCAAGAAAACGAGCTGAGAGGAGTGGTTCAAACTGTCACTGAGGGTCCTGCGGTGGGGAGGAACAACACTTTGGCCAATACTCCTCTACCTAGCACTGACCACGCTGACGGTGTCCCTACCTGGGAACAGCACGAAGATGACCGCAGCCACCCATAGTTTTCCACCGCTGGGGCTATAGTATTCCAGAACCCCACAGCGCACGCGGGGCATGGTCAGCTCAGAGACTGGCATCAATGGGCTGCCGCACTCGCACGTGTGGGGTCCCAGAGGCGCCCACGGCGGAATGGGAGGCACATGGTTGGAAGGCCGAATCAGAGAGCGACAGGGGGATGAAGGCGCCAAGACCGCCACCCATCCGTTTTGCATTCATTTGACTTGGTTCAGTGAAGGAGGTTTTTTTTTGTTTTTGTTTTTTTTTTGGGGGGGGGTGGGGGAGCACAAAACTCCCTGGGCGCTCCATTCCGTCCTCGCCACAGAGGATGGAGGAGGAGACATTAAACCCCCCCTGCTCCCTCTGGAGGCAAGTTGGGTAACCGTGGGTGTGTGTGGCACAATGGCAGGAGCAAGGCCACACGCACCGTGCTGAGGTCGTGGTTCCACCGCAGCAGGCGGGCGCATTGGACCGCCAGCCTCCAGTGAGCTGCCCAGTGGGCACCCGTCAGCTCCCAGAGCCAGCTGCGATGGTCGGCGGTGTGTACACGTGAACATCGGAATCACTCCGATGTTTTGACTAGCCATTGTTTAGCGAAGCAATCTTTGGTATTGTCCGGTCAGTGGACAGGGGAGCGCTGGCCTTGCAGTATCCGCTACTGGTGGACGGGAGAATGGGCAGAGCTAATTAGAATATTCATAGATCCCCACATACTTAAGTAGGTCGAAGATGTAAACCTTCTTTCCAAGCAATTCTAAGGAAATGAAAGGTTTTTTTTTGTGGATAAGGCTGCGTGTCCCCCAAACATATTTTGTTCCACTGTGGGCGACGATTTTCTATTCATTCTCTATGTACTCCAGCGTCTACAGCGCTGAGCGCCCTCGGAGCTGAAACGCTCTCGGCGGTGGCCGCTTTTTGTCGCGGCACTCAGAGCTGAAAAATTTTCAACTTTTCAGACTACAGCTGAGCTCATCAATGTCAGACCTTTCTAAGCAGCCAATCAGAATAAGGAAGGGCGGGACATAGGACGCCGGTACAGTCTGTACTCAGACTCCTGCTTTCCGTGTCATCATATTTTGCATCCAGAGCTGCTACCAATGCTAGAATACGTGTCCTGTCTATTGTTATTTAGAGACTGCTATTAAGAAATAAGTAGAAAGTCTGACTATAGGAAAAGCAGAAATGCTGAGCTGTGAGTGACAAGTTGTTGCTGGGATACAGGGCACAGACTTTTTTTTCCCAGAGCGCCGTGCACAAACGCTGAAAAAGGGCGGTCAGGCGGTCAGGTGACAAAAAACGCATTTGGTTGACACGCAGCCTAAAAAGTCACAATATACTATTTTGGCCAATACGTATTTGTTTTTGAGATGGTTTGAGAGTTGCCGGAATGCGTCTTTAACTAAACCCCAAATATGTAGGCTATTTTTACAGCCTAGTCCAGGGGTGTTAAACATATGGCCCACGGGCCAAAACTGGCCCATTAGTTTGTATGGAGTGGTGAGTCTGTTTGGGTGGTGGATTGATTGAGATTGATGACTGATGTGGAAATGTATGTAAATTTAAAAAAAAAAAAAAAAAAATCTCAATCTTGACAAGATGGTTTTATCATAAAGCGGAATACTATATTTTTAATAATTTAACTGCACTACTTGCACTCAGTTTTAGTCATGAAATAGAGGTT
Source organism: Pholidichthys leucotaenia (assembly GCA_020510985.1). NCBI lineage: Eukaryota > Metazoa > Chordata > Actinopteri > Cichliformes > Pholidichthyidae > Pholidichthys > Pholidichthys leucotaenia. The sequence continues at coordinate 218,290,055 of CM035839.1, forward strand.
TTTATCGTGTTACAAATTTCTGTCTTGTGCTACATGACTATGAACCTCAATAGCACCTGTGCTATGAGCAAAAACAGTTAACGTACAGCCCTGTGAGGAGAAACTGTTAGTCATGGGTATGTGTTGAATATGCATCAACCGGCATTAGTGGAATACATACTCCATGTCAGCTTCATTCAGAATGAAAGTGGTTTGAGGCGAATTTGCAACAATTGTCCTTAAAGGGTTAAGACCTTTGAAAGGCAGATTTAAGAATTCATTATATTTTTAAGCATATGTAGTTAACCACTTGCGCTCCGTTGTTCCGCGGGCGGGCAAGTCTCTGCGTCCTATGACGCACGAGGGCGCGCGAGAGCGCGCTCGTGCGCCCTCGTGCGCATGACGCATGATGGTGGTGATGGTGATGTAGTAGCGTCCAAGCGCCACTCAAAAAAAAACTGCAGAGACAGCCGCGAACAGATTAGTTCATCTGATTGACCTCTCATTCGACTAATAAGAGCCTTGAATTGGGTTTCTGAAACCTTGAAGAACCAATGAATGAAAATCTAGGAAGGAGGACCCGCCTACTGTGAACGCAGGAGCCAATTGAAGCACAGAAATTCTGGCTGGGTGAAGCGATATTTACTGCTGCAGAAGGACTCTGTACGAATCTCCTACAGACCCAGGCTCACCCAGCAGCATGGAGAACACCCACAAGTGGGACCTGCACTCATTCCAGCAGAATAGACGGAGGCCGACGACAAAAGTCGTAAATCATTCACCAAAACGGCAATAATGGAATTATGCTGATCGGGATCCACGAGCGGAGCAGCGTCGCGTTCGTCTGACGCGTGGGAAGAGCTGTTCGCCACGACTCTGCTGCTTTGAAGAGGTAAGGTGTTATAAGCTAAATTATTATTTATCCCTGAAAACTGTAATCTAAAAATGACTTTTGACCGATCGGTAAATTACAACTGTACTGCGCACGAAATACGAAGTGCGTGCGCCGCGATAAACGGTTCATTTGCCGTGTTCGGACCGTGAACGCCCCCCCCCCCCCCCCGCTGCAGAAGAGGAGCGGGGGGGGGGCACGGTCCGAACGCTCCCCGGTCCGCGGGGGGAAAGCATATCAGTCTATTCCATCATGTAGCGATGGCCCTCTTCTGTAGCGAGGGGAGGGGGGGCGTTCACGGTCCGTTCACGGTTCCCCCCCCCACACACACACACACACAGTAGCGAGGGGGGGGGGGGGAGCCGCTGTGAAAACATGCAAGGAAAAAAAAAAAAAAAGAGTGTATTCCGTCATGTAGCGAGGGCCGAATTTGGTCCTTGGTAGCGGGGGGGGGAACGACCCCCCGCCCACACACACACACACAGACACAGCCCTGAGTGTGACCTTTCATTAGAGCCTAAAATGAAGATTCTACATTGAATTATTCAAAAGTTACAGACGTTTTTCCAAACTGTGCCATTTGGCACAATTTGGCACAGTTCCATAACGCCTGGGAACAGCCTGAGAACAAAGCTGTGTAAAATATTCATTTTTGGTGGTATTGTTACCAAATTTGGATCTCAGCTGGATAACACTTGGTTCTACATTTCTGTTGCATTTTCCAGCCGGATCGGACAGCTGTGTGTTATTTACAAGCATTTGTATCCAAAAAAACACTGTGTCCAATTTTTTTTTCTTCAAGTTCAGTATGTTTAGATGACTGTAACTCAGTGGCCGGAGCACGTAGAGAGATTATGTTTTTTTTGCCAAAAAATTCAAAGTGTTTTCTTTTAAATGAGACCAACCCCATGAAGATGCTGCAAAGGGTTGAATAACAGCTTTCGATTTACTTTGGGCACGTTATTTTTGGGCATTTTTAGGAAAATTGCCCGGAGTGCAAGTGGTTAAGGCACTCATTTTTTAAGCCTCCACAAACACCCCGTTTATTCACAAATCCACTTGGTATATCAGTAGCATTATTCAAACAGAACAAAGAGAAGTAAAAAAAATTCTTACTATCTGTGTGTCATTTTCTGATAACACGCCAAGTGCACGGGACCGGGTAGTGTGTACTTTCTTAGACACTGCGAAGACCTTTAAGAAAAAGATACTGCCTTTAAAATGGGAGAAAAACTTCCCTGTATATCAGAAAATACATTTTAGAAGTTATTGTAAACTTTAAAGAGAGACAAAGACCTTTCTGCCAAGCAGCTGATTGGTCAGCGTAGATTTCCCAGCATTTGGTGCACCAATAATAGCCACTTTCAGAACCTTTGGGTTTTCAGGCTGATCTGGATGTCTCAGCAACAGAGACATGTGTTCACCTAAAAAGACACAGAACAGACCATCAGAGAGATAACAAATGCCACTCTGACATCAGCAGCAGAATGAGCAGGAACATCAGATTGGTGACAGGATGACATCTACATTTTTTAGACTGGAGGGGGGAGTGGGGCTTGGCCAGAATAATTAGACAGGTTGAGAGATGTAAATCTCTGAGGCAGTGGTCTGGTTACCGCTGTCTGGCGGAACTGCGGCTGGAAGGGGATTAATGTTGCCGTCTGCCTCTGCTGCTTTGCCTTTCATCAGTCTGCTGAGAAATGCCTCTGATGTAATAAAACAAGCAGGAGTGAAGATAAATCCGTTCCTCCCTCCACGGCTGCAGGCAGAATTTCCTGTAAAGACATCAACATCTCCATCACTTGGCTGCCAGCAGGGCTGCAGGGTAGCTGACTGATTAGGTTTACTCGGATGATAATGTGACAAAGTATAATGATACATTCAGATGTTAGTTGTCAAAAATGTGTTTCATAAAATCCTTCAGAGATCATCATTTATAAGTTTTGTGTACCATTTTCCTCTAAATGTTCTCCTTAAAAGGAACCCCATGGGATTAGACAGTTGAACTATAAAGCTTCTTTTAGAGGTGAATATATTTTTTTCTGTCAGCAATGCAAATGACTAACAAAGATACTTTCTTCCTGTTGCTTTACCATAGGATAAAATGTGTAACTGAAGATAACTGTGTGCTGACTTGAAACCATTTCTTCTTTGGGGAGCCAAGCTGTGGCTGAAAAATATCATGGGATAATATAATAGAGTCATTGAAAAGCCTCAGTGTGGTGGTCAAAAGATTCATGTGTTTTCCTAAATCTGATCTAATTCTGTCCAATGCAAGGTAAACTAGAGGGCACTCATGGAGTGCACACCCTCCAACCAAGGCTGTTTTTCCACTTATTAAAATGTGTCAATTGACAGAGAATCACAAGTTGTCTGTACCTGTGTATGTTCAGGTTGATTAGTCCACTATTATTCATCATTAGCAACAAAAATCTCTCTCGCTCCCCACACGCGCGCGCGCGCACACACACACACACACACACACACAGAGAGTTGAAACCAAAAGTTTTTATACAGCGTATGTAAAGACAAATCCCCCCCACTGTCTGACATTAAATCAGACTAAATTTTCCCTGTTCTAGGTCAGTTAGGATTACCAAAATTATGTCTATTTGCTAAATAATTTTTAGATTTGCCAAATCATTTTTTAGAGAATTTTTATTACTTTCTGCAAAGTCAGAAGTTTACATACATTTCCTTAGTATTTGGCAGCATTGCCTTTAAACTGTATGACGTGGATGTCGTTCCACAAGCTTCTCACAATAGTTTTCTGGAATTGTGGCCCATTCCTCCTGACAGAACTGGTGTAACTGAGTCAGGTTTGTAAGCCGCCTTGCTCACACATGTCTCTGTAGCTCTGCCCACAAGTTTTCTATGGGATTGAGATCAGGGCTTTGTGATGGCCACGCCAAAACTGACTTTGTTGTCCTTAAGCCACTTTGTAACTAATTTGGTGGTATGCTTAGGGCAGGGGTCACCAACTGGCGGACTCCGGTCCGGGTCCGGATCCGGATCCGGACCCCGAGAGTCCTCCGTCCAGACCCCGAAGCCTTTTTGATACAATTTGGGAAAAAGGGAGACCATTTTATTTTGGTGGGGAAAAAGTGGAACTGAACTGCTGCATCAGCGACCGCCCGGACAGATTATGGAATGAGCCCTTGGGCGCTCTCCTCCTGCTGCAGACTTCCCTCTTCGCTACCAGGTCTGTACCCACAAAATGAAGTGCTGTTGTGAAATTGAATGCATTTACCGGGGTACGTCTTCCTTTATTCTGCCGAGAGCAGTCTGTGCTGGGATGCAGAGGTGAGGTCGATGGTCTCTTTCTTATGGTGGAGTCATGAACACTGACCTTAACTGAGGCAAGTGAGGCCAGCAGTTCTTTGGATGCTGTTATGGGGTCTTTTGTGGCCTCTTGGATGAATTGTCGCTGCACTCTTGAGGTAATTTTGGTTGGCTGGCCACTCCTGGGAAGGTTCAGCACTGTTCCATGTTTTCCCCATTTGTGGATAATGGCTCTCACTGTGGTTTGCTCGAGTCCCAAAGCTTTAGAAATGGCTTTATAACCTCTTCCAGACTGATAGGATATTTTCAGGTTTCATTGATTATTCTATATGATTTAATGCTGTATCTGGTGCATATAATGAGCCAATGTCTGATTCTCTGTGTTTTTCCATTGTCTCAGAGCTTGAAAAGAATGTCTGTTTCTCAGTGTAAGATTAGGCTGAGCAAGATTGTAAATAATGACGAAGGTTTTTTATCATATCAAGCTGTTCTGTTCTGTATGCCTGAAGTTAGGGTGACTTCGCTTGACCAGGTCATGTAAAGATCATAGCAGAATGTTCAATGCTGTCCATAGATTAGAAGCAGTCTTGGGGAAAGATGGCTCCAGCCATCTTTAGGTTTAGATAATGTCAGGGACGCCTGCCCAGGGTATGAGGAGCAACATCCTTGAACACATTAGGGAGTTGGTGTGAGCAAGCTCTGAGACACGTTATGCTGTGACCGATTGCCTCCTTTTTCTGATCAGAAAGAGGCTAAATGGCTCAGAACTTGGAAACCGCCTACTGATTGTTGATTCAGTCTCAATCAATTCATTTTTGATCTACCATTTTTGGCGCACCGAACAGGGACCCACATAAAGAGGTCCACGGCGTTTTCTGACGGATCCAGACTGGACTGTGCACGGTCAAAGAAGAGGAGAAGCCCACACTTCTGGGGAGCGCTGAAAAGACACGCTGAATTTCCCTCTTCAAAAGCCCTGGGAACGTCAGGAAGCGGCTGAAAGCAGCATCTAAGAATCTGCAATAGGTAAGTAGCTTGGTGTGAAGAAATCAACTGTGGGAGCAATTATTAGAAAATGGAAGACATACAAGACCACTGATAATCTCCCTCCATCTGGGGCTCCACGCAAGACCTCACCCCGTGGGGTCAAAATGATCATGAGAACGGTGAGCAAAAATCCCAGAACTGCACGGGGGGACTTAGTGAATGACCTGCAGAGAGCTGGGACCAAAGGAACAAAGGCTACCATCAGTAACACACTACGCCGCCAGGGACTCAAATCCTGCAGTGCCAGACGTGTCCCCCTGCTTAAGCCAGTACATGTCCAGGCCCATCTGAAGTTTGCTAGAGAGCATTTGGATGATCCAGAAGAGGATTGGAAGAATGTCATATGGTCAGATGAAACCAAAATACAACTTTTTGGTAAAAACTCAACTTGTCGTGTTTGGAGGAGAAAGAACACCATACCTACTGTGAAGCATGGGGGTGGAAACATCATGCTTTGGGGCTGTTTTTCTGCAAAGGGACCAGGACGACTGATCCGTGTAAAGGAAAGAATGAATGGGGCCATGTATCGTGAGATTTTGAGTGAAAACCTCCTTCCATCAGCAAGGGCATTGAAGATGAAACATGGCTGGGTCTTTCAGCATGACAATGATCCCAAACACACCACCAAGGAGTGGCTTTGTAAGAAGCATTTCAAGTTCCTGGAGTGGCCTAGCCAGTCTCCAGATCTTAACTCCATTGAAAATCTTTGGAGGGAGTTGAAAGTCCGTGTTGCCCAGCGACAGCCCCAAAACATCACTGCTCTAGAGGAGATCTGCATGAAGGAATGGGCCAAAATACCAGCAACAGTGTGTGAAAACCTTGGGAAGACTTACAGAAAACTTTTGACCTCTGTCATTGCCAACAAAGGGTATATAACAAAGTATTGAGATGAACTTTTGTTATTGACCAAATACTTATTTTACCGAGGAATTTACCAATTAATTCATTAAAAATCATTCAATGTGATTTTCTGGATTTTTTTTTTCCTCATTTTGTCTCTCATAATTGAGGTATACCTATGATGAAAATTGGAGACCTCTCTCATCTTTTAAGTGGGAGAACTTGCACAATTGGTGGCTGACTAAATACTTTTTTGCCCCACTGTAGATCAGGGCTCATAGAAGGCCACTTTAGAATAGTCCAGTGTTTCGCTCTTAGCCATTCTTGGGTGTTTTTAGCTGTGTGTTTTGGGTCATTATCCTGTTGCAAGACCCATGACCTGCGACTGAGACCAAGCTGTCTGACACTGGGCAGCACATTTCTCTCTAGAATACCTTGATAGTCTTGAGATTTCATTGTACCCTGCACAGATTCAAGACACCCTGTGCCAGATGCAGCAAAGCAGCCCCAGAACATAACACAACCTCCTCCATGTTTCACAGTAGAGACAGTGTTCTTTTCTTGGTATGCTTCATTTTTGCGTCTGTGAACATAGTGCTGATGTGCCTTGCCAAAAAGTTCCAGTTTTGTCTCGTCTGTCTATAGAACATTCTCCCAGAAGCTTTGTGGCTTGTCAACATGCAGTTTGGCAAATTCCAGTCTGGTTTTTTATGATTTGTTTTCAACAGTGGTGTCCTCCTTGGTCGTCTCCCATGAAGTCCACTTTGGCTCAAACAACGACGGATGGTGCGATCTGACACTGATGTACCTTGACCTTGGAGCTCACCATGAATGTGTTTAGAGGTTGTTCTGGGCTCTTTTGTTACCAGTCGTATTATCTCTCTCTTCCATTTTTAATCAAGTTTCCTCCTGCAGCCACGTCCAGGGAGGTTGGCTACAGTCCTGTGGAGCTTAAATTTCTGAATATGTGCAACTGTAGTCACAGGAACATCAAGCTGCTTGGAGATGGTCTTAGAGCCTTTACCTTTAACATGCTTGTCTATAATTTTCTTTCTAATCTCCTGAGACAACTCTCTCCTTTGCTTCCTCTGGTCCATGTTTAGTGTGGTACACACCATGTCAACAAACAGTACAGTGACTACTTGTCACCCTTTAAATAGGCCGACTGACTGATTACAAGTTTGTAGACACCTGTGATGTTAATTAGATGACACAGCTTGGTTGAACATGTCCCTATGGTCACATTATTTTCAATCTTTTCTAGGGGTACCATCATTTTTGTCCAGGCCTGTTTCATGAGTTTGTTTTTTAAAGTAATTTTGCTGAACCACAATTCAAAAGCACTGACTGATTTTCACTGGTTAATTTTCATAGAATTTTTATTTATTACCACTTTTGTCAGATTCAAGTTATTTCTGACCATTGTGGGTTTTTCTTTCATTAACAGAGGGGTACCAACAATTTTGTCCACGTGTATATGTTTGTAATTGAGATCACTACCTTGATCATGTTTACCTTTATGAGCTTGTCTGCCAAACAATGCTGAACTTTGATAACTGAAAACAATAACTCTTTTGAACACAGTAAACATTTATGAACTTCCAGTAGTTTGCCCCGAAGAAGAGTAAACAGGGCATTTATCTTGCAATAAACTGGGTGAGGGGCTCTCCATTTCCTGGTGCTCCCTGGGTATAGTGCACTAGGTGCTGCAGCAGCGGCTCCCCAAATAATCTCTGGGTTGTACTCATGCCACACATGGTGGCCAAGTAATTTTCCTGATGTATGATTGTGTCATTTCTTTTCCTCCTTTCCCTTCCATCTCTCCTTCCCACCTTCACAGACCCTGATGTTCAACTTAATCCTTTGCAATGCAACTTTAGCCCAGAACAATTATTACTCTTCTACAGTAAATGATAAATGAAAGTTTTGTATAATCTTGCAATGTATCACTTCACACTCACATTTTATCTGGACTCATAGCGTCTCGTTATTTACATCTAGTCCAGTCTCATCTCGTCTTTCTTTTCACTCATGCCCTATGGATTGTCTGTTGTCTCCTTGGATGATGGCTCTGATCTCTGCATAATTCAGCTGCTGATTTTTCCTCCGGTTCCCCTGCACCTCCTATCCATCTTGAGTAAGCTCTTTTTCCAATATATCCCTGTCCTGGTCAAAGTAGACATTGTTCCCTTGAAACTGGATGTTTCTTTGTTTCCATGCCTTTTGCAGTACCGTTTGTTTCACATAAAAGTCCAGAAACCGAACTTTTATGGATCTTGGTGGTGCAGCTTGGTCTTTCAGTTTGGGTCTGAGTGCTCTGTGCGCTCTCTCTAGTTTAATGTCGACTGTCCCCTGCAATTTTAGCCATGTGTTCAAAAAGTCTGTAACAAAAATTATCATGCTGCTCTTCTCTGTGCCTTCTGGCACTTTATAAAGCCTAATGTTGTTGCGGCGAAGTCTGTTTTCCATGTCATCACATTTAGCAGTAAGGCTAGCTTCTTTCTGAAGTGAACAGCTTAGCATTCTCTCCTGTCTCATGCTTCCATCTTCTATAGTACTTACTCTGTTTGTCCATGTCAGTCACTCTTGTCAAGTCTCTGTTGAGTTCTTCCATGGATGCTTCAAGCCGACTGACAGAGGTTTTCATATCTCTGAAAGAGTCACTGTTTTCCTGTCGGAGTTTCTTTAGAGCCGTTAGCATCTCTGCTCCCACACTGGATATCAATGGTGTAGCTTTGGGAACGTTAGCTGCTTGGGGCCTGCTTTAACATGATTGTGTTTACCGACTTTGTGGTCCTTCTTGTTCGATTTCTGGCTGGTACTTATCTCTGCAGAACTCTTTTCTTGTAGTCTAGTATTCATTTATTGGTTTTCTAAATTTAAACAGCTAATTCTTCATGGGTCTTGTGGAGCGGGGGAAATTATGCATCTGTCTCGGCCATGACGTTGGCGGAAGTCTCTGTATAACTCTTCTGATAATTCTTTTGACTCCTCTGTCAGAAATCTTACAAGGAGCTCCTGGTCATGGCCAGTTTATGGTAAAATGATGTTCTTTCCACTTCTGAACGATGGCTCCAACAGTGCTCACCAGGGATGGCAACAGGAAATTCTGATTTCAGCTGAAATCTAATTTGGTCGATTGATTTATGGGGGGGCCGGGGGGCGCAGCCCCCCTGAAGCTAGAAGGTTTTCAGTAAAACAGAAGTAATTTAGACTGAAAAAAATGATAAAAAAAAAATGAAATACTAGACTTAGATAAATCATTAAATTTAATGAAACATTAACTTACTTTTTCTTCAATGTTGTCTCGCTGTCTTTAGTCCAACATATTTAACAGTTCTATAAGAGTTTATTACACTATTTACACTGGTCACCAAGTCACTTCTAATGTGAAACTTTCTTCCTTTTGGCAGCAAGCTGTGTCAGTCTCTGAACTTTGAACTTCATCTCCTTATCTGGTTTCTTCAGAAACTGTCCGAGTGTTTCTGTTACCTCGTCGAACTTTGAGCCAATTTTCACCTTTACCATCACTTTTCTCTCAAGCCAATTCCATCGGAACTTATTTTTGACACTTTTGTCTATTTCTAGCACTGATGACTCCTGATCCTTCGATAAAAATCTCATAATTCCGCTGAAAACAATACCGAAAGGTCAGAATTCCAACACGAACCAGGGATGCGATTTGGGGTTAGGGAAATTATCTGAAAATTTAGCAGGGGGTCTGGAGGACGCAGTCCCCCAGCGGGGTCTGGGGCAGAGCGCCGGTGGGGGGGCAAGGGGGGCGCCCCTTTTTTAGCAGGTCTTTGCACGACAGTGAGCGTAAATACAGCGTGTTCGACAGAGAGTTAATGGCTCTCCACCTGGCCATACGCCACTTCCAGTTCTGCCTGAAAGGGCGCATCTTCACTGTGTTGGTGGACCACAAGCCACTAACGTACTTAACGTACTTTATCTTCCTGGAAGATAAAATAAAGCGGAATTCGGCGAATTAGCAGAAAATCACATCCCTGAGAACACGCCGCCATGAATTTTTGACAAAGCATACAACGAGCCATTTGATTGGTCCAATCGTTTACAACTATCCAATCGCAGGGCTGTTTACAATACAGCAGTAGCTTGAACACAACACATCCGGGTTATCGCGGGAGACCTGACCCGGGGAAGCGCCGAGCGCTTATGTAATCGTGTTGATTTTCGCTAAAATCAGTAACAATAAGGTACCTTACCCCCCGTAAAATTTTCTCAACGGATTTAGGCAATTCACAGAAATGATCAATTTGAAAATGAATCGGTGGAAATCTGCGGATCGGCGGAAAATTGCCATCCCTGGCTCACTGGAAAATTCAGCAGTTTAGAAATGCACCTGTAACTAATGCCATCATTACGTTTTGCAACAATAAGGTTGTGAAGGTCTAGAGAGAGCTCTTTCCTTCTACCCATCATGAGTTCATTGTGGTGTAACAATCTGATATTCACAGACCTTTTTAAAAAGCTATCAGTCAGGACTTAACCAGCTGAAATTAATTTGCATTGATGGGGGATGGGATGGCTTCCTAAATTCTGATGGATTTCTGCTGGTTTCTTGGCTTTCTATGCTCTTTTGCACCGCTTTTCTTCGTGTGTTCAATACCTATTCCCTGTGTCATTCCACTTTATTAAATATAACTTGTTTTGTGAACACAGTTGCCTTGATTTCTTTGTATGCATGGATTACTTGGGTTGTTAGTTATATCTGGTGAAAATCTCAGGTCAATGGTTCTATGAGAAAAATGTTGACGTGTTCAACACTTATTTTCCCTGCTGTATCTACATCAAGTTATTTTCCCAAAGGAACCATTAAAAATAACAGTCCGAAAATTATCTAGGTCTTATTTTTTTTAATCACAAAACCTGGACATATTAGGCACTGTATGGATTTTAACATCCACTATTTGTATCATCGTTAACAAAACAGTGTGTCAGTCGTGATTACACGTTAATTTAGCAGCATACAGTCTGAACCCTGAGTTCTGGCATCTTGTCAGCTACAAAGTTAGAGCCCACATTTTATTTAGAAATACTGCGATTATCCCGTAGTTCAGTGACAGCTGAATGTGTTGGCTTGCCGAAAATAAACAGACGCAATGAGGAGTAGGGAGCGTTAATGGGCTGACCTGCTGTGAAGAGCCATGGTGCTCCTTCCTGTGGAGCACACATCCGTCTGCAGAGGATGGAGTCTCTGAAGAGCCGAGCACACAGCCTCACAGCCATGGAGCTACAATTATTAACCAAACACTACTCACGCGAAAGCCGTTTCTGCCTGTTCAGAGGAAAACCACTTATTTACGGGATGGAACCATGTTGTTGTGACTGACGAGAAGAGACTTCCGCTTTGAAGAGGGGCCACACAAAGGGTCGAGTGGGACCCACACCGCCCTCTACCGGTCATTGTGAAAATTACATAGTGTCGCCTTCATTTTGTGTACGTTAGCTTGAAAAGTTTTCCGAGATACAGCATAAGGACAACACTCAAGGAATAATAATAATATGCAAAGAAAGGTGAGTAGTTACATTAAATAATGCACTCAATAACAAAAATTGTACTTTACATTCTAGTTTTTTTGCAAGATACTTTTTACACTTTGGTACATTTATGAAAAAAATGAACTGGTTTTGAGACAAGTGAATTTATAGTTTTATTTCATTGAAATAAATGCTGAAATTATATTTTGTCTATTCTGGATCATCGTATATTTAATTTATTACTGTTTACTGTTTATTCACATGATTTTAGTTACCGTATATTGTGGAGGAATAAAATCAGGCGAGATGTGACGAGCTGGAAAGTTGCCGAGTTTTATTTTCCTCCAACATAATGAGACGCACTTTGTAGCTCTGGTGCGCTACTGTGCTGGGTCACCACACGGCTCCCCCCAGAATGCTCAGAAGGAGCTGTGACACCTCCCCTTCCCCCGTCGTTTGGGCTCCAGCTCTGGTAGAACTGTCCTGCTGTAGAGGAGTGTCGGAGGGCATGTCAGTCCATGGGGGGATGGGGGGGGTTGGAAAAGACAGTGTGCTCCGCTCCGAGTTCTAGCACGTTGAACGGCTGTGGATCGTGGGTGCACAGGGCCGGTGCGCGTTGTGCGTAATGGAACAAGACAGCAATCGTCCGACTTTAGGGAGTGACGTGTGGGAAGAGTGCTGTGGAGGAGGAGGGGTAGGGGGCGGGAGTAAGTGAGTGCTGGCCTGGGACGTCAAAAGTGTCTGGGCCGCGCAAAAATTGCGTGTGGATCCGCGATGGTGAGGGACTTTCCCGGTAAACCAGGGGCAGTGATCCACAGTGTCTGTGAAAAAAAAAAAAAATTAAGTCTCTGACTCCTCTTGCGGCTCGGTCCAGCAAGGATGTGGGGAAGGCGATGGCCAAATTCCCCAAGGATGCGTACCGGCTGTGAAACAACTGCAGCTGTGTGAGGGACTTGGTGGTGTGGCTTTAGGAGCGGACGCAGCCGTGAAGCCCTCGGGGATAGCAATCGGCTAGGCTCCCGCTGTGCGCCGTGGCTGAGAAACCCATACAAAGTCCTGTGTGCGGGCTGCACGTCTGCTTCAGGTGCGTAAGCAGCCCTGAAGGTTCCGAGGATGGCGATCGGCCGTGTTTCTCGGGCATGTGTGGTGGCGGAGGACGCTGTATCAGTCTGTGGAGCCGGTTTGTCCATGTGCGTGGCGCGTGCTTGGCACAGTGAGCGCATAGCTGGCAGTTGCACTGTCCTCGTAATCCTGCGGTGTGCATGTGGGGCTTCTGTGCGCAGGAGGGCCGCTGTCGTGAGGTGAGTCAGGGTCGGGGAGCTTGGTGGAAATCAACGCAGACGGTGTTGATGATTTCCCCGTTCAGGCTGCTTCCTTCAGTTCGGTCGTGTCGCCGTTCATGGTGCGTGTCGGTCCCAGTGCTGCCGCTGATCCTCGTGGGTGTGGATGAAGAGGTTGCAGGCGTTCGCTGGTCCTCTGCAGTCCACAGCGCGGTGAGAGGGAGCAGATGGTCATTCTCTCTGGTCAGGTCACCAGTGTGGAGAGAAAAGATCAGGCGAGGGGCACATCATGACACGTCGGGTCACCAGTGTGGAGGAATATGATCAGGCAAGGTGCGACCGGCTGAAAGGTTGCAGAGTTTTATTTTCCTCCAACATAATGAGATGCACTTTGTAGCTCTAGTGCGCTACTGTGCTGGGTCACTACAATATCAGAGGGCACGTGAATAGATTATATTTTTTATCGTCATCAGACTGACACCTAACAGTTTGGGCATTATTTATTATTATTTTCTTTGTATTTTGTACACTTTATTAATCCCAGAGGGAAATCACAGGGCATCCACCTGGATGGATGAGGCAGCCACAGTGTGGCGCCAATCCCTTCACCATTCACACACACATTCACACCTAGGGCCACTTTAGAGTCTCCAATTAACCTAACTTGCATGTTTTTGGCCTGTGGGAGAAAACCAGGAGTACCCGGGGTAAACCTACGCAGACACGGGGAGAACATTAAAACTCCACACAGAAGTGGAGTTCTCGTAACGACAAGCCTGATACCCCATACTCCCGCAGCCCCCCCCCTTCCCCAAGAGACCATGAGGGATGTGGTCAACTGCTTTCTCCAAGTCCACAAAACACATGTGGACTGGTTGGGCAGACTCCCATGAACCCTTGAGGATTTGTGCCAGAGGGTAAAGAGCTGGTCTGATATGTCGCAGCCAGGCAGAAAACCACAGCGCTCCTTCTGAATTCAAGGTTCGACCAACAGCTGGACTCTCCTCTCCAGTACCTTGGCATAGACCTTCCCAGGGAGGCTGAGGAGTGTGATCCCTCTAAAGTTGGAACACACCCTCCGGTTCCCCTTCTTGAAGAGAAGAACCACCACCATGGTTTGCCATGCAAAAGGCACTGTCCCCAACCTCCATGCAATGTTGCAGAGGCGTGTCAACCATGACAGCCCTACAACATCCAGGGCCTTGAGGTACTCAGGGTGAATCTTGTCCACCCCCGGGGCGCAGACGCTGAATAGTTTTTTAACCACTTCGGCGACCTCAGCCCATGTGATGGGTGAGTCGTCCCCCTCGTCCACAAGCCGTGCTTCCTCTGTGGAAGGCGTGTCAGTGGAATTGAGGAGATCCTCGAAGTATTCCTTCCACCGCCCGACGATATCCTGTCAATGTCAGCAGCGCCCCATTCGCACCATACACAGTGTGGACAGGGAGCTGCTTCCCCCTCCTGAGTCGCCAGACAGTTTGCCAGAATCTCTTCGAGGCCAACCGAAAGTCTTGTTCCATGGCCTCACCAAACTCCTCCCACAGCCTCGCACACTCATCCCTTTGATCATTTTCTTTATGATTATCATTACTATTATTATTAAGTGACCTTGTGCTTCCCCAGTCAGTTGTCACTGCATGTAGTCCTGGACTTATCCCTTGTTGTTGTTTTGTGCTTCTCTTTTGTAATGTGATTATTATCACATAACAAAATTATTATCACATCCCTCCCTAATGTGTTTAGGGAGGGATCATGTGTTTAGGGAGGGATCATGTGTTTCTGAACCCTCCCTTAGTTATGCTGCTAATAGGTTTAGTCAGCCGGGGGACCTCCAGTAATGCACTGGGCCTCACTCCTTTCCTCACTCTCTATGAAATATTTTTTTTTTTTTTGCTGGTCATTAACATTTGTTTGTTCTCTGCCATAGATTGAGTCCCCATCGTGCTGTTTGCTCTCTACATGTCTGTTCTTTTCTTCTTCTCTATCCCCTCACCCCCCAGCCAGTCGCAGCAGATGACTGCCCCTCCCTGAGCCTGGTTCTGCTGGAGGTTTCTTCCTGTTAAAAGGGAGTTTTTCCTCTCCACCGTCGCCAAGTGCTTGCTCACAGGGGATCACCTGATTGCTGGGGTCTTTCTGCAACTGTGGGGGTCCCCCCTACAGTTGATAGTGCTATGAGATGACTGTTGTTGTGAAATGGCGCTATATAAATAAAGTTGAATTGAATTGAATTGAATTGAATTATTATTATGATTATTTGTTGCATTGTGTGTCTTCTGTGTTTCCCCTGGTCCATGGTGCTTATCCCCTGTTTGTCTCTAGTGTCATCATTGTGGTCTTGTGTGTATATTTGTCTACCTATTGTCTCCAGTTCCTCATATTTTTGATCCTATAGCCACTTTTCCCTGATGTGTTACCATGCTGCCTTTGATTGTTTCCAGCTGTCTTGCGTCTTGTTAATTGTTCCCTCCCCTATATATGTGAGTCTCTGTGCTTTGTTCGTTGAGAGTGTTATGTCCACAAACCCGGAATGAAGACAGACAAGGATGCTGTTCTCAAACTGAACTTTATTACAAGCAGACTTGGTATAAAGCACATGTACACTCAGTTGTCATATGTACACTTGCACTTTTGCTGTAACACTCATGAACAACCTTATAACAACATGCAGTGAGATGGCGGACTGCCCAATATATACTGATAGTGATGTCAGCCTTACTCATACAGCACATTCTCACCCCCCGCCCCTTTCAAAACACAGAACATACTCTAATCAATTAATTAGTTAGTTAGCCCTCCCCAATTTAGTACACTTATCCACCTTATTCCTGAAGGCGCTGCTGTAGAAACAATTATGGGGCAACTTCCGGTTTCGGCTGAAGTAGTGTTAAATCAGTCAACAAGAGTGGAGTAGTAGGGCATTTCATCATCATAGCAGTCTGTCGTGGGTGACAATGACTGTTTCATTTAGGTCTGATCAGATTCCTCCACACAGCTCTGTCCTTAGCCTTCCGCTGCCAGGAACTCCTGTCTATATCCAACTTCTTCAAGTTTCTTTTTACAGTGTCTTTAAATCTGAACCTTGGTCTACCCTGATTGCGTTTGCCCTCGCATAACTGTGAGTAGAGTAACTGCTGAGGGAGACTCTGGTGGTCCATCCTCTCAATATGTCCGAGCCATCTCAGGTTCATCTGTATTAGCATGTCCTCCATTGATGGTAGACCAGCTCGTTTCAACACTTCTATTATGTTGGTTATCTTGTCTTTCCATGAGATGTTCATTATGGCTCGAAGGTGTCTCATCATGTACACATGGAATTTCTTCACCTTCATTCTGTAGACAGTCCAAGTTTCAGCACCGTACAATAGAGTAGCCAGTACTGTCGTTCTGTACACTTTGCATTTCACATGGATAGACACATGTCGATTGTTCCACAGTCTCTCCCTCAAGTTTCCAAACACAGCACTCGCTCTTCCCATTCTGAGAGATAGTTCATCCTCCAGCCTAGCATTCTCTGAAACAGTACTCCCTGGATACTTGAAGGGCTTGCACTTGACTAGTGGCTCTGTACCAATGTTGATCTCTTCTGGTAGTGATGTTGATAATTGGAACTTTGGTGGTTGATAAAGGCACTCTGTCTTCTTGATGTTGATTTTGAGGCTGAATTGGCTAGCTGCTCTTGCAAATTTCTCCACTAAAGATTGCATATCTTCCACACTGTGTGCAACTAGAGCACTGTCGTCAGCAAAGAGCATTTCTCTTACTACCTTTATCGACATCTTACTCTTGGCTTTAAACTGTGCCACACTGAACAAGTATGCTTCTTTCCTTGTTTGAATGTATACTCCTTCTGAAGTGTCTTTGAAGGTCACCTCAAGCATGGCTGCCAGATATAGCGAGAAGAGTGTAGGTGCCAGCACACACCCTTGTTTCACCCCATTGCTTACTGAAAAGTCTTTAGATACTGAACCACTCATTGCCACATTTGCTTGCATACCTGTATGGAGTGCCTCGATCAGGCTGACAAACTTCTCTGTACAGCCATATTTCTTGAGTACCTGCCAAAGTCCTTGTCGCGATACAGTATCAAAGGCTTTACTGAAGTCTATGAAGACTACATAAAGCGGCATGTTCTGTTTGATACACTTTTCTTGAACCTGTTTCAAGCAGAAAATCATGTCCATTGTGCTTCTTCCACTTCTAAAGCCGCACTGGGTTTCCAGTAGTACATTCTGCGAGATGTGTTCATTGAGTCTGTTCAATAGTACAGGTGAAAGAATCTTACCAACTGTGGCTAGCAGTGATATACCTCGGTAATTTCCACAATCTTTCCTGTCACCTTTCTTGAACAAAGGCACAATACTTGCATCCTTCCAGTCCTGAGGTACTTCTGGGCATCCCATATCTCTTGGATGAGCTTGTGCAGGCAGTTGGTCAGCTGAACACCACCAAATTTCCACACTTCTGCTGGAATTCCATCCCTTCTTGGCGCTTTACCATCCTGTGTTGTCCTGATAACTGCCATTAGTTCATCCAAATTTGGTGGTTCATCTAGACTTGGTACAGCTGGTCACTGTACTAGAGCTTCTTTAGCCTCTTCAGTGAGATCTCCAGGGTTGATTAGTAGTTGGTCAAAGTGGTCTGCAAATCTGTCCAGGATCTTGTCTTACTCCTGCAAAACTGTTTCACCATCCATAGCCTTTAGTTGGATCAATCCTCTTGGTTTAGGGCCGTAGATTTCTCTCAAACCTGTGAAGAATGTTTTCATGTCCTTCCTGTCTGCTGCAGTTTAAAGTTCCTCCACTTTTTCATCCCACCAGTTTGACTTCATCTCTCTGGTGTACTTCTGTAGCTCACTCTGAGCCTTTGAGTATTTCTTCTTCTTCGGCCTTGTGTTACACTGTAGGTTTTCCTGCCTAGCTGTATTCCTCGCTTCTAGTAGTTTCTTCAGGTGTTCATCATGCTCATCAAACCAATCTTGATGTTTCCTCTCAGGGTGGCCTAGTACATCACTCACAGTCTGATACACTGTATCCTTCAGTGTTGCCCAGTTCTCTTCTATGTCATTCTCTGAGTTGTTGCTGTCCCAGTCTTTCAAGTTTTCATCCATTTCCTGTGTAAGTTCTTCCTGCTTCTTTTGGCCTTTCAGTGCACTAGTGTTTAGCTTCTGTGGTGGCTTCGCACCTGTCCTGGAGTGCTGTTTTTGTCTGCAAATCCTTAATCTAGATCTCAGCATAACATGATCAGTACCACAGTCCGTGCCTCTCATTGCTCTGGTGTCCAATACATCCCTTCTGTCTCTCTGCCTGACTATGATGTAGTCTAATAAGTGCCAGTGCTTGGATGTTGGGTGCATCCATGTCTTATTGTGTGTGTCCTTGTGCTTAAATAGAGTGTTGGTTATCATAAGGTTGTACTCTGAACATAGTGC
Organism: Pholidichthys leucotaenia; assembly: GCA_020510985.1. Classification (NCBI taxonomy): domain Eukaryota; kingdom Metazoa; phylum Chordata; class Actinopteri; order Cichliformes; family Pholidichthyidae; genus Pholidichthys; species Pholidichthys leucotaenia. The sequence continues at coordinate 218,308,305 of CM035839.1, forward strand.
AAGTAGAAGTTATCCATTAGCACCGCACTTGCCTACTCCATGACTGCCTAGCACTCCTTTCCATTTATTTACTTAGGACTCCTGCGGGGTGAGGGCTGGTGGCCATCACTATGCGTAGAGCCAATCAGGTTAACCAGTGCTTGCCAACATTGCCGGTTTTGGGCCAGCTTCTCTGCGTCGTCAACAGCGACTCAGAGCTGTCGGAGGCCCCTCTCCACCACATCGAGCCATCTGGTATGTGGCTTGCCCCGGGGTCTTTTTCACCCTGAGGCCCTAAGGTCGAACATGAGGATGGCTTTTGTCAGGTGTTCTGGTAGGAGGTGGAGGACATGACCAAACCAGCGGATACGCCGCTGTGTAATAAGATGGGATGCTGGACTTCCAGTCGGGAACTGTATGTAGTCGTCGCAGTAGTCCCGCTCTCCCAGCGATTTTGAGATAAAATATACTTTATCATTACTCCAGTCAGCTTATTATACTACAGGACAGTTAATAATAGTAACCACAAAGTTTTCTTAGCACAATGACCTCCAAAACTTCAAAACAAGCAAAGAAAGACAAGAACAAAGAAAGATGAGAGCAAAAAACACGACAGACACTCTGCATGTAGCGATCTGGCTAGCATAGCCAGCCTGCTAGAACAACACAGAGCTACCATCTCTGCCAAGTTTAAATGGCTTTTACGGCACTGGAAGGCAAATTGTCTCAAATCGACAAAACCATTAATAAACACGAGCAACGCCTCACATCTAACGAGCAGAATGCCATTTCCCTGGAACAGCGCATACATGAACTGGATCAGAAATGTGCTGGCCTAAATGATACCACTGTTAAGCTATCAGCTAAAGTAGCTGATCTGGAAGGCAGAAGCCGCAGAAATAATGTCAGAATAATTGGGTTACCTGAGTCAATCAAAGCCCCCGACCAACGACATTCTTCTCAGATCTGCTAGTGGAGGTCCTGGGGAGACAGATACTCCAGTCTTCGCCTGAACTGGATTGTGCTCATCGTGCTCTGATAGCCAAGTCACCCCCAGAGGGTAAGCCATGTGCCATGATTATTCACTTCCACTGCTATCAAGTGAAGGAACTGGTTACCCGGGAAGCCCAAAAACAGCGAGGAGAACTCTTCTACCAAGGCAGACCGATCCACATTGTTGAGGATTCCACTCCAGAGGTGCTGGAACAACACGCCAGGTATCAGGAGGTAATGGCAACACTGTACAATCTAGGACTCAGACCGTCTCTGCTCGTCCCCGCACAGCTGAGGATTACGCTGAAAAGTGGCGTCAAGAGAAGCTTCTCCTTGCCAGAAGAGGCCCAGGTTTTCGCAGCGACCTACCATAAAGACTCTCCAACCAATTGCCACGCTCCAAGATCCGAAACCTGAGGTTTGCCAGTTGATATCGCTCCACTACTTAATGCAAGATCACGTTAGACGATTTTAGCAAAATCAAGGTGGAACATTTAGGATCATTTAATACCGTTATCCTGGCTATGGAAACTGAAACTGTTACCTTCTACCTAGTTATGCATAATTCATAAGTTCAACTGGAGCACAGTTGTCTATTTTTTGTTTTCAGCACTACATTGTTATAAACTCTCTGTCAATACAATGCTCATGTACGTTTTCCCCTTTTTTTTCTCTTGTCTCTTCTTCAGTTTAACTGAGGGGATGAAGTCTCATTTTGGTGGTAATACTAGATTCTGTAGGGTCTATGGTGTCATGTACGCCCCTCTGGGGTGAATAAACAAGCTCAGGCGCTTAACCACAGTGAGGCAATTTATTGGTGAAAGCATAACAGTCCAACATAAACTGTGCAGGCAAATCTAAGGACAGACAAGAACAAACTTACACTGAGAGGCTGCAGAGCAGAGAGGGCTCTGGAGAGAACGGAGAGGGAAGGCAGACCATGGAATTAAGTCTAACCCGAACACTGGCGTGGCTGAGACAAATGCTAGGAGAACAGACAGTGTATAAATACTGAGTGAACTAATGACATTACTGAATACAGGTGTGAGATGAGCTGCAGATGAGTTGATTGCAAGCTGCTCACATCAGAGGCAGGCTGTTAGCAGTCAGTGGGGAGTGCCGGGAGGGAGAGGGGGAAAACAGGAACACAGATAAACCAAGACATACCAGCAGACAAAAACAGGGAAACAAAATACAACAATAACCTGTGTCTGGGGTCTAGGATGGCATCGGACCCCAGACACATGACATATGGAGGTAACTGTTTGTATGCATGGGCCTTTAAACTGTAAATTGTTGCATAATGCTGAACATTAGTTTTGTCTTAAATTTTGATTATATATTTAAACTGTCTTTCTGGGCCTTTAACAACTAGTTACAATTTACTGTGGATTAAGATGGGGTTACTATGTTTAAGAATGGGAAATGAGACATTGCGAAGCAGATGGCTAGTCTTAGCAAAACCACAGCAGTGATTTGGGTAGTGGGACACTATACTGGGGTAATTGTGTTTTTTGGAAGGGGGTGGGGTGCTTTGGGAGGGTATGAGTGGGTTGGGATGGCACCAAGCAAGAAGGCTGGTCCTGGGGTGGGGACAAGTCAGCTAAATCAGATTGGAGCAAGCAGATTTGTGTCCTTCACTTTGAATCTGAATATAGTGGTTTTTTTGTTGTTGTTGTTGTTTTTCCATTATTTCTGTTTTCTTTATTTGTTTTATCCCGGTGCATTTTGTATCCTTTACAGAAGCAGCAGCTCATCTACTGCTCATTCTATGTTTTTCTGCACGTCAGGGCTGGCGGGAGCAAGGCTAGTGGGGGAGCTGGGCAGCCAATAAGTATTATCTCATTGAATGTTATCTGGCTTAATTCGGCTAATAAACATGCAAAAATCTTCTCACACATTCAGACTTTATAGGCAGATATTATGTTTCTGCAGGAGACACACCTAATGAGTGCAGATCAGCAAAAGCTCAACAGACCCTGGATTGGCCAAATGTTCCATTCGAGTTTTAATGTAAAAACAAGTGGGGGTGGTAATTTTAATTAGGAGATATGTTCCTTTTATCCCAGATGAAGTCAGGGCAGACACAAATGGCCGATTTGTTATGGTTTCAGGTACACTGTATCAGAAGCCAGTTGCCCTTGTGTCCGTCTCTGCCCTTAACTGGAATGACCATAATTTTATGAAAAATTGCTGTCTCAATTACCTGACTTACATATTTATGGGTTAATAATGGCAGGAGATATGAATTGTGTTATTAATCCCACCCTTGATAAATCTTGTTCTAAGGATACATTGATCCTTTGAGACACTTACATCGCTATGCAAAGCAGTACTCCCTTCTTTTCGCATGTGCACCATACTTATTCACACATTGATTACTTTCAGATAGGCACTCATTCCTTCAATAGCTCATACACAGTACTTGCTAATAACTGTCTCAGACCATTCTACAGTGATTATTGATACGTCCTTTGATCTGAAACCTAGGAGTTTTAAATCCTGGTGTCTGAACCCTTTATGGTTAGCAGATGAAAATTTCTGCAAACATGTTTCAGAGGCCATTGATCTCTTTTTATCCATTAATTAAACACAAGATATCTCACCCGCCCTGCTGTGGGAGACATTAAAGGCATTTCTCAGAGGCAGCATAATTTCTTTCACATCCCATGTTAACAAAACTCGGCAGTTGCGTTTGACAGAACTTATGGAGGCCATCACGGATTTGGATAATCGGAACATTAATAATCAATGTCCCAACATTTGTGACGCACACGCACAGGCTGAATTTCCACCTTGGTTGAACCAGCTTTTGAAGTAGAAATACCCCTTTATTCGCCTTTCACCGGGCTCTGTGAGTAAACTGATTCACGTTTCTTTTCGTGGTTCGCTGCTACGCTTTACCTGAAGCGTTTGCTAAGCTAACGCTATCACTATAGCTAACGCCATAGCTAGTCGTAGCACCTAACACCGACACAAAGAAGCGACTCTGTCCCCGGTGATTGGGGCTCGCCGGAGGAACTAACTGAGGCAACAGTTGGACGGGAGCTGGATCAGAGTTCAAGTGCAGCGGTGGTAGGAGACGGGGACCAGTGGAGGACCACCAGGGCCCCAGCCGGATAAGAGTCAGTATCGGAGCCCAGTTACAGCGGTGGGGCTCGGCGGAGGAGCTATTGAGGAAGACGGAGGTAGGTGGCGGGGCTCAGCGGAGTAACTATCGGGACCCCAGCTGGACAGGAGCAGGATCGGAGCTCAACTACAGTGGCGGTGGGCGGCAGGACTCGGTGGAGGAGCTGCCGGTACCCCGGCTGGACAGGAGCTCAATTGCAGCGGGACTAGCAGCGGAGGGGGCTAGCTGAGGCCCAGCTGGATTCGAGGTCGGTCGGATAGGATACCAGCGACACCAGCAGAGATTGTTTTACTATCAACAGGTCAGTAAAAATGCCATCAAAGAAGGAGGAAATGGAAGAGATCAAAAAATCTCTGAACTTCATGTCAGAAGAACTGACCAAAGTGGCTAGTCAGCAGGCTAAACTATTAGGGCTAATGGAAGAAGTCCAAGAATTAAAATTAACAATTAAGGAAAAAGACAAAAAAAATTGCAGACTTGGACCGACGCGTCGAGGATCTTGAACAATGTTCTCGTATGGATGATCTAATTATAAGTGGACTAGACATTAAATATCAATCATATGCTCATGCTACAGCAGGAATGAGAGGTGAGGAGGCTCCCCTGAGTGAATCAGTCTCCCTGGAAAACCAGGTACTTCAGTTTCTTGATAGTAGAAATATAAAGAAATATATATATAAATATTTTTTTTTTTTTTTGAATGCAAAAGATGCAATAGACTTACACAATGGTCCTCTCCGGCATACAACTAGGAACATACCGGTCGCTATGGAGGGTGAGAATATGTATGGGCACATAATCATACCATGTAGGATAACTAAATAGACGGTTATGCTGTTTCATCCCACCTAGCAACAATGCTCTGCACTGTGTGTGTTTATATATTTACATATTTATTCCATCTAGCTACAATGCTCTGCACTGGGTGTGTTATATTTATATATCTATATAGGGCTGGGCGATAAATCGAATTAATTCGATTAATTCGCCTTTTTAAAAGTTGACGATTTGAAAATTTGCTAAATCGTAAAATCGAGGTGACCTTAAATAAATAAAATACGGGTTCTTCTTCTGCCTTTTATGACTTGAGCATTGGCGTATGCTTCCGCCTCTTGTCTCCTTCCGCCTCTTGTCTCCTTCCGCCTAAGCACTCATGCTCCGGCCATGGCGGACACAGCACAACCCGAAGAGTTTGTAGCGAGAAAAGGGACTCATATTACCTCGATTATATGGAAGTGGTTCAGCTTTGACAAGACCGACGCAGAGCAAACTGCAGTCCTGTGCAAGGTTTGCAGAAAAACTGTGAAAACGAAGAGCAGCAGCAGCACAACTAACCTCTATCAGCACCTCCGGCAGAGGCACCCTAAAGAATGGGAGGAGTGCTCGCAGCTACGGGAGTGCAGCATGGCTAGCACTAGCCAAAGCAAACAAGGTCACGCCGCGAAGAAACAACAAACTTTAGCCGCATCATTTTCTAGTGTCGTGCCATACGATAAGTCAGGGGCACGGTGGAAGCAGATGACTGAAGCCATTGCTGTTCATTTAGGGATGGATATGGCGCCTATTTACACCGTAGAGAAGCCTGGCTTTCTCCACATGCTAAAAGTTTGGGATCCAAAATACCAACCACCGAGTCGTAAATACTTTGCGGAGGTTGCACTACCAAAACTGTACAACGAAACACGACAAGCGCTTTATGAAAAGCTGGACACAGTTTTATTTTTTTCTGCTACTACAGACCTTTGGTCCAGTCGATCTCTTCAACCGTACTTGAGTTTAACAGTGCATTATATCGACGAGAACTGGAGTCTGAACAGCTGCTGTTTACAAACCACCTACTTTCCTGAAGATCACGCTGGAGAGCTCATTGCACAGGGACTCAAAGACTCCTTGGCACTGTGGAAGTTGGATGAGGAGAAAATGGTGTGTATGACTACTGACAGTGGCACAAATATGATGAAGGCCCTGAAGCTAAACCAGTGGACCCACCTCAGCTGCTTTGGACACAGGCTCCACAACGCAATAGGCAAGTAAAATGCAATGTGCACCATCATTTAAAATACAACATAAATCTATACTATTAAAATTTAAAGCAACACCTACTAAACATTATCAGGCATAATATTACTTGTTTAATTTACAGGGTTTTTTAAAAAATTTATTTTCTCCTATAATACCACTTTTTTTAAGCGGTGGTATATTCTTGATTCATTTATGACAACCACATACAAATTTATGTAATATTGCATTAATAACAATATTTTTATTGACATTACTATACATCAGCAAGGAGTTGTTGATATTGTGTATACTCTAGTAATGCTAAGTGTATTAATCATTCTTTTTCTTTACAGAGAATGCTTGTAAGGATGCTCGCATCGAACGTGCCGTAGGAGTCTGCAAGAAAGTCATCAGTGCCTTCTCCTTTAGTTGGAAGAAGCGGAGAGACATGGCAGTGGTGCAAACAGAACTTGGCCTCCCTGAACATCAGCTCATCTCAGAATCACCTACAAGATGGGGATCACGTCAGCAGATGATTGAGCGTATACTGGAGCAGGAGAAGGCAATTGGACAAATCTTGGGTGCAGATAAGAAAACAAGGCACTTAGTGCCAACCTGGCAGGACATTGATGTTTTAGAGTCAGTAAATAAAGCCATAAAGCCATTACATGACTTTACTGATGCATTGTCTGGTGAGACATATGTGAGCATCTCTTTCATAAAACCAACCCTTCATCTGTTTAACAACAGTTTGCTGAAGTCGGATGATGATGATACTGAGCTCACAAAACAAATCAAAACAGATGTGCTGAAATATCTTAACCAAAAATACAGTGATCAAACCACACAAGACCTCATTGACCTTGCCTCACTACTAGATTCCAGGTTCCGCACAACTTACATTGAGCCAGACAAGATTGCAAAACTAAGAGAGAGAACCATTGCAGAACTCTGTTCCACCATGCATTACAGAGGCATACCAGTTACTCATGCTGCAGATAAAGACAAATTTGAGAGTCAGGTTGTTGAACCCCCAACAAAGATGAAGAAATCCCTCAGCAGCTTCTTTAAAAAGACTCCAGTTGAGGCTGAAACAAAGACCTATGAAGCTAAAGTTAAGGGTGAGCTGTCAGCATACTTGCTGGCACCTGAAACTGATGCAGATTCAGACCCACTTACATGGTGGAAACAGCACGAAACACATTTTCCCAGACTTAGTAAACTGGCAAAAAAGTACCTCTCAATACCCGCAACAAGTGCCCCATCTGAAAGGGTATTTAGTACAGGGGGAAACATTGTAACGTGCACTAGAGCTTGTCTTAAGCCAGAGTCAGTTGACAGGCTTGTTTTTCTTGCAAGAAATCTAAGAGTTTAAAGCAATCAAAGCTGATGCAGTGTTTATGCACAGTATAAATAGGTGATGCGTCAAAGGTAAAACATATCTAAAGTTTATGAAGTTGGTGCTGCTTAAGTTCCTTTTTTTGCACAAGAGGCAGTATTTCACATGTTTACAAGAACTAGTTTCATTGTAGTTTTAAGATATTAGTTTTTGACTTTGACAGTTGATTGTGACCTTCCAGCAAATTATGCACTTTTTTGCACATGGTTCATGTTATTAATGTTTAAGTTTACATTTTTTCTTTTTATTCTAAAATATGTATAACATATTTATTTGCAGAATTGTAGCAAAAGTTGAGCCGTCATTTGTGTGACATATGAAGTGTTTGAGCTTTCGCCTATAATCCAAACAAGCTTTGTCAGCAACACTGATATGTTTGTAGAATATTTTTGTTTGCACAAGATTTATTTTTTAATAAATCAAGCTCCTTTTGAAATACATGTGTGTTGAGTTAATTGATTAAAATCGATTAATATCGTAATCGTCCAAGATGACCAAAAAAATCGAGATTTTATTTTTTGGCCACATCGCCCAGCCCTATATCTATATATTTATTCCATCTAGCTACAATGCTCCGCACTGTGTTTTTATATATCTACATATTATTCCATCTAGCTACATTGCTCCGCACTGTGTGTGTTTATATACTTGCATATTTATTCCACCTAGCTGCAATGCTCCATACTGTGGGTGTTTATATATTTACATATTTATTCCATCTAGCTACAGTGCTCTGCACTGTGTGTTCATATATTCATATATTTATTCCATCCAGCTACAATGCTCTGCACTGTGTGTCTGTGTGTGTGTGTGTATATATATATATTTTATAGTAATATGTACATATGTATATTAGCTGCTCTTGCTTGCTTGTTTTTTCTTGCCTTCTGATTGTTGCTCTGAGTGTTGCTATCCCTGTGCTGTTGCAATCCTGGAATTTCCCCGTTGTGGGACTAATAAAGGCTTATCTTATCTTATCTTATCTTATCTTAAAGGTTGAAGCAAATGCAATTTCAGCCTGTCATGCTTTACCCAGAAAGGATAATAAAACAAAGAAATCAATTGTGATGCGTTTTGTGAACAGAAGGGTAAAGAATGACATACTGAGGCAGGCCAGAAAGCTACGGGGAACAGAAGTTTACCTAAATGAACATCTAACAAAAACTAATGCTGAAATAGCATGGCAAGCACGGATGCTGAAAAGACAAAATAAGATACAGGCAACATGGACAAGAAATTGTAGAGTTTGGATCAAACTAAATGGAACACCTGAGGAAGCAAAGAGTATAATAATCAGAGACCTTACTGACTTAAATAAATATAGATGAACACTGATTAAGAAAATTAAGAGACTATGATAATCCATATCCACACACACGGCAAGAATAGTTCTTTTGACTTACCATGTCAATGTACTTTAAAAAAAAAACAAAACAAAAAAAAACTTATGACTGACTTGAGTAGACATCAATTATCCCCAGTTGGAAAAGTCATTTGACACAGAGTGAGGAAATTCAAACTCTGAAAATATGCCATTATGCTGAACATAAACTACAAGAGATGGAGAATGATATTGATCCTGATAACCATTTTTTCAATAATATTCATAATCATTGTGAATACTACACTGAAAAGCAATTCAAAAGTCAAGTGCAACTAGATTGTAAACTATCAACAATACACTTCAACAGCAGAAGTCTTAACAAAAACTTTCCACAGATTCAGGACTATTTAAAACAGCTAGACAGAAAATTTACAGCTATCGCAGTCTCTGAAACTTGGCTTAATGAAGAGCAGGCTCCTCTGATGGCAATAGAGGGATATCAGATGTTTCATATTAACAGATCTCAAAAAAAGGGTGGTGGTGTTGCACTGTATATTGATGACCTGTATAGGTGTAAGCTTGTAAATGGAATGTCCTTTGCACTACCAGGGATTTTGGAATGTGTTACTGTTGAGATTGACCAAGATAAAACAAAAAATCTAATTATAAGTTGTATATACTGTATAGAACGCCAGGAACTTGCATTGAGACATTCAGAGATAAATTTGTTGAGCTGTACAATAATATTACTAGTACGAAAACAGTAGTAATTTGTGGAGATTTCAATATTGATTTACTAAATCCGTATCAACAAAATGTAATTACAGAGTTCATGAATTCTATGTACAGTATGAGTCTATATCCCACAATAACACATCCCAATAGAATCACAGTTCACACTGCTACACTTATTGACAACCTGTTTGTTAATATTATTGATAACAAAATAGAAAGTGGATTATTGATAAATGATATAAGTGACCATTTGCCAACCTTTGCACTTATCCATGGTCACACGGGGGCCAATATAGAAAAAATTTTAAAATCGTTCAGATACAAATCACAAAATGCAATCAGTTCTTTTAAAGAAGACTTGCTGAAGCAAGACTGGACAAAAGTCTATGTATCAGATGTAAATGAAGCCTATGACACATTTATGAACATTGTAATCACTCTTTATGAAAAAAACTGTCCATTAGTAAAGAAAAAACTTAAACATAAATTTGTCGATAAGCTATGGTTAACCAAAGGATTACAAAAGGCGTGTAAAAAGAAAAATTTATTATGTAAAGCTTTCCTAAAGAAAAGGACAAAAGAAGCAGAGCAGCGGTATAAAATATACAAAAATAAGTTAACATATACAGTATAATAAGATGTAGTAAAAGAGACTATTACAGTAAAGAACTGGAGAAAAACAGAGACAATATTAAAAATACATGGACAATTCTTAACAATATTCTTGGAAATAAAAACAGAAATACAAGCTACCCAACCAATTTTTCAAAAAATAATAAAACGACTCAGAGTGTGAATGCAGTTTCACCTGCAGATGAATTTAATAACTTTTTTGTTAACATTGGTCCTAATTTGGCTCGAGAAATACCCATTACAGCACCTACAGGTGATACAATAAGCAAAAACACTGCTATAAAAGACTCCATTTTCATAAAGAACACAGACGAGAGAGCGGTCATTGAAATTGTTAAATCGTTTAAAAGTAAAACATCTACAGACTGTGATGGTATTGGCATGCTCTTAGTCACTGACGTACGTATATCTGTAACTTGTCTCTTCAAACAGGTATATTTCCCAATGCAATGAAAATAGCTAAAGTAATTCCGATATACAAGACGGGTGACAGAGGGGAATTCTCAAACTATAGACCAATTTCACTATTGCCGCAATTTTCCAAGATACTTGAAAAAATATTCTGTGAGAGAATTGACAACTACATACTGAAGAATAATTTATTGTGTGAGCAGCAATATGGGTTCAGACACAAGAGGACAACTGCATTTGCTCTAATGGATTTTATAGAAAAAATATCAACTGCCGTTGAAAATAAAGAGTATTCAGTTGGGGTATTCCTGGATCTTAAAAAAGCGTTTGATACAGTGGATCATAATTTATTATTAAAGAAACTACAAAATTGTGGTATTAGGGGGGTAGCACTGTCCTGGTTATGTAGTTACTTAAAGAATAGATATCAGTATGTATGTGCTGGTAACAAAAACTCACAGTTACTGAAGGTTACTTGTAGAGTCCCACAGGGTTCAGTTTTGGGGCCATTGTTATTCAATATGTATATAAATGATACATGTAAAGTTTCGGAAAAAATGGATTTAATATTGTTTGCCGATGACACTAATCTATTATGCAGTGGGAGCAATTTGAAACAACTTTTGGATACACTTGGAAAGGAATTAGGAAAGCTTAAACTGTGGTTTGATTCAAACAAATTAACGTTCAATTTAAGTAAGACAAAATTTATAGTTTTTAACAACCATCACAACAACTTAGTATCTAAACTAGGTGTAAATGGTGTAGAGATTGAAAGGGTATCCAAAACTAAATTTCTTGGAGTAATAATTGATAATAAACTGTGTTGAAAGTCACATATTAATTATATTAAAGGTAAAATATCTAAATCAATTGCAATACTACACAGAGTGAAATATGTGCTGAATCAACCCACACTATATACTTTGTATCATTCATTAATACTCCCATACATGACATATTGTACTGAAGTATGGGGAAATACATATAAAACAAACATATATCCAGTCTTTATGCTTCAGAAGAGAGCTATTAGAATAATAAACAAAGCTGCTTACAGGGAACCAACAAACCCACTTTTTCTTAAATTAAAAGCTCTCAAGTTGAAAGATCTGGTTGACTTTAAAACTGCAGTAATAATGTTTAAAGTGAAGAATCTATCACTGCCCGCAAATATTCAAAAGTTGTTCCAAATAAGGGAGAAACAATATCATTTCAGAGGAACATGTATATTTCAAAAACCTTCAGTGAGAACTACCACCAAGCAACACTGTGTTTCAGTGCAAGGAGTCAGATTATGGAACACTTTTGGACCTGAATTAAAATCATGTACAACGCTTGGACAATTTAAACAAAAACTAAAGGAAGAAATACTCCAAACATATATACAAGATGACATGTAAAATCACATAAGGATTGTCATATCCAGTCTGTGTTGTGTTGTTGCTTAGTTTTTTTTGTCACATTTTGTCTTAGCTATGTTCTGAATTGTAATCGCTCTTGTTTTGTTTTTCTTTTGAATTCTTGGATGGAATATGGGTGGGCAATATAAGCTGCGGCTTCAGCCATCACCCATTTCAGATAACTTATGTTGAACTGTATAATCAGAGGAGTTATTATCTAATTTGACCTTGTTGGATTTTCTTTCCCCCTTTGTTAAATTATTCTGTTTGTTTTTTTAATCTTTACTTTTAATCTATCCGAAATAAAGATTCATTCATTCATTCATTCAAAAAAGAGTACAGCTACAAACCGAACTGGACCTGCTGACCAAAAAAGAGGTCGAGCAACTCTTGCTCCATTCACTTGCAACGCTATTTGAATTTGGAGACAAATCTAGCAAAGTTTTCGCACAACAATTAAGAGCCAGAATCACTTCAAATCAGACAACTCAGATACGCAGTAACACTGCTACGCTCACCTCAGATAACACAGAGATCAACAACATTTTTAAATCCTACTACTCCCAGCTTTACACCACAGAACCTCCTGATGACGCCCAACTAGCAAATTTCTTTGCACATCTTAATATACCTAAAATTTCAGATAATTACCTCTGCCAGGAGGTAATGTTTTTGCCGGGGTTTGTCTGTCTGTTTGTCTGTCTGTTGGTTAGCAAGATAACTCAAAAAGTTTTGGATGGATTTCGATGAAACTTTCAGGCATTGTTGGAAATGGTACAAGGAAGAACTGATTAAGTTTTGGGAATGATCCGGATCCAGAAGAAAACCGCCATTACGGAAAATGCCATTTTCGTCAATAACTACTCAACCACTAATCCTATCATTGTCAATCCAAATGCTAGTCATATGTTTTCATGGTTAAGGAATCTGAAAACATACACACAAACACTGTATGGGGGGAACTGTGGCCGCCATTACGGAAAATGCCATTTTCGTGAATAACCACTGAACCACTAATCCTATCATTGTCAATCCAATTGCTAGTCATATGTTTTCATGGTCAAGGAATCTGAAAACGTACACACAAACACTGTATGGGGGAACTGTGGCATGCAAGGAAGAGTACAAATTGTTAAAATGAATATACTACCAAGATACTTGTATCTGTTTCAGTGTATTCCTGTTTTCTTGCCCCGTTCCTTTTTTAACTCTGTTGACTCTCTTATTTCTGGATTTCTGTGGGCAGGCAAGAATCCTAGAATTAGTAAACCACTCTTGCAGCGTACTCGGGTTGATGGAGGTCTGGGCTTACCGAGTCTTTTACATTACTACTGGACAGTAAATGCTCACAAGATCATGTTGTGGTTCACTTCCCCTGAGAGCAACTGGTGTCAGCTCGAAATAAATTCACGACTGTCTGCATCCCCATAGGCCCTGGTCTGTGACCCTAGCCTCTCTTCTCCTTTGAACTGTTCAACTAACTTAACAGTTGGAGCTACATTGAAGATATGGGTACAGATATGTCAAAATTTCAAGTGGTCTTCCCTTCCACTCGCCACTCCAATCTGTGAGAACCATCTATTTCTTCCAGGAAAAACTAACCCAAGATTTAGACGCCTGGCTGGAGAAGGCCTCCACTGCCTGGGAGACCTGTGTACATCAATGGAATATATGCTTCATTCTATCAGCTAAGCATGAACTAGAAAAGCACTCGGAGAGCGCAGACCTCCGCCAAGCGCCACAGTTCCCCCCATACAGTGTTTGTGTGTACGTTTTCAGATTCCTTGACCATGAAAAGATATGACTAGCAATTGGATTCACAATGATAGGATTAGTGGTTCAGTAGTTATTCACGAAAATGACATTTTCCGTAATGGCGGCCACAGTTCCCCCCATACAGTGTTTGTGTGTACGTTTTCAGATTCCTTGACCATGAAAACATATGACTAGCAATTGGATTGACAATGATAGGATTAGTGGTTCAGTGGTTATTCACGAAAATGGCATTTTCCGTAATGGCGGCCACAGTTCCCCCCATACAGTGTTTGTGTGTACGTTTTCAGATTCCTTGACCATGAAAACATATGACTAGCAATTGGATTGACAATGATAGGATACAAACCCCGGCAAAAACATTACCTCCTGGCGGAGGTAACTATGGGCTTACAAATCCAGACTTCTTCAGATACTTACAACTTAGAAATTTTACAAGAGGAAGGAAGGTGGGCACATGCGCACACAGCGACTGGCAGTAGGTGAAAAGTTTGGCGTCTTTTAGTCTCTGTTTTTATGTACTTTAGTGTGTTTTAACATAATTCTATGTGCTGTTTTTGTCGTTGAATGTATGTGGACTATATTAACAGAGAGCTCTTTGGTTCCATCAGTATGGATTTTCTTCTTGTTATTGCACTATGGCTCCTTTCTTACCGGCTTTTTGCCTGGGATGTCAGCGCTGTCACACCGGTAAGAATGCAGTATTCCAGAGACATGTTACTGCAGCTAAACATGGATAATCCAGTGTCTTTGAGTTTGTGCTGCCACTGCCGGACTTTATTTTAAGAGACTTTTATGGACACAGCAATGAAAAGAGAGACAAGAGGAGGAAACGCAGAAAGTGTGGAGGCGTAAGATTAAACCTGAGGCGATGTCAGCTTAATTGCATTCCTCTTCCTTCCATTATTATGGGGAACGTACAATCCCTGAGAAATAAAGTGGATGAAATTCAAGGAAATGTCCAATATCAGAAGGATTGCAAAAACTGCTGTGTTATGGCTTACATGGAGACGTGGCTTATGACCGCGACCCGGACCTGTGTATTGATGGCTTTGGAGCCCCACTTCACTTGGATCGGCAGGAAGCGGTAACGGGAAAACGTCAGGGAGGCGAAGTATGCTTGTATATTAATAAACAGTACTCTACATCTGTCACGATCAGAGAGCGCATCTGTACGCCAGATGTGGAACTTCTGTCCATATCGCTGGGCCCCTTTTATCTGCCCCACGAGTTCCCCCAACTTTTCATAACGACTGTGTACATTCACCCGAGGGCCGATGCTGCCTCCGCCTCCAGCATCGTCTTTGATGTGGTACAGCAGTTGCAGTCGATTTCCCCAGAGGCTCCAAATTTTATCCTTGGGGATTTTAACCACGTGTCTTTAAAGAAGACACTTAAAAACTTTTTATCAGTACGTTTCCTGCCCAACCAGGTGGGAAAAGACATTGGACCTCTGCTACGGATCTATATAGGGGGCCTATAAATCTCTTCACCTTCCTCCTTTAGGCTCCTCAGATCACAACTGTATACATTTGCTGGCCACATATAAAACTGCTCTCAAAAGAGAGAAGATGAAGACCAGGGACATAAAGGTCTGGACAGATGATTCAGTGCTCTGCCTCCAGGAATGTTTTAACTGTACGGACTGGGAGGTGTTCACACTGTCCTTCGGGGATGATTTGGACTCTTTGGTGGACATGGCATGCTCTTACATGGCTTTTTGCAGGGATATGATCGTTCCATGTAAACGTGTCAAAATATATCCCAACAACAAGCCATGGGTTACTAAATCAGTTAAATCCTGCTTACAGAGGAAAGCACTTGCCTTTAAACAGGGGGTTGTTTCTGAGCTGCAGGTTGCCACAAATGAGCTGAAGTCCAAAATTTTATGAGCAAAACAAAATTATAAATCAGAATTGGAAAGCAAGATGACAACAAAGAAGCTTGGGCTAGTATGAAAACAACTGCAAGCCTTCAGAACACAGAGCGCAGTAATCATGTGTTTTAGATGGTTTTAATTCAGACACAGAGCTGGCTAATGCTCTTAATTGTTTTTATGGTCATTTTGATTCTTTTGATTTTAGCACAGAAACCCAAGATTTGAAACAGAAACTCAAAGACAATCAGCACTTTAATATTGAGTTGCAGGATGTTTAAAGGGCATTCTGTGCTGTAAACGTGAACAAAAGTCAGGGCCCTGATAATATATGTGGGCACTTGGTAAAGTCCCGTGCACATGAACTGAATCCTGTGTTTCACTGCATTTTTAGTAAGTCACAGACACAACATGTGCCTAAGGTCTGGAAAGATGCTGTGGTTGTCCCTGTTCCAAAATCCAGCTGTCCTAAAACAGTAAATGATTTTAGACCAGTTGCCTTGACTTCAATTTTAATGAAAATTTTTGAAAAACTGGTTAGATTTGAGGTCCTAAAGCAGACTGAGCATGCATCAGATCCTTTGCAGTTTGCATACAGACCTCACAGAGGAGTGGAGGATGCCACTGTCACTCTGCTTAACATGCTTTTTAAACATCTGGATTTTAATGGGACACATGCCAGGCTTTTATTTGTGGATTTTTCTTCTGCTTTTAATACAATCCAACCTCACATTTTAGTTGAAAGGCTCCTGCAACAATTTGATTTGAGTAATAATCTGGTGGGTTGGATTCTGGATTTTTTAACCGAGAGGACACAGAGAGTTAGTATCAACGGTACATTGTCTGACCAAAAGTGTTCTTCTGCTGGCTCTCCTCAGGGGTGTTTGTTGTCATCACTATTCTTCATTCTGTACACAAACATGTGTCAGAGCAGACATGACAACAGACACATTATAAAGTATGCTGATGATTCAGTTGTTGTCAGTCTCCTTCAGGATGGTGAGAGCGGCCACGGCCCAGTAGTTGATGATTTTGTTCACTGGTGTGAGGATTCCTACCTGCAGTCTGAATATGGCAAAAACTAAAGATATGATTTTTGACTTTAGGAGGAAAACTCCTAGGCACAAAGTTACTTTACTAAAAGCCCAGACTATTGAATATGTGCAATCTTACAAATATCTTGGGACGATCATTGATAGTAATTTAAACTTTGAAGAGAACTGTGAAAGGGTGTGCAAAACGGGCCAGCAACATTTGCATTGTTTAAGGAAACTCGCACACTGTTAGAAAAATTCCATATTATTCTATATTATTCTTTTATATTTCCATGTCTGATTTATATTTGTGATTTTATATTGTTCATGTGGCCTTCAGTATGCCCCAGAGTCAGTGTGTGTGTGTGTGTGTGTGTGTGTGTGTGTGTGTGTGTGTGTGTGTGTGTGTGTGTGTGTGTGTGTGTGTGTGTGTGTGTGTGTGAGACTGGGTCAGCAGAAAAATAATGATGATACAGGTGACATACTGTCTGTCTTTGTTTTGGGTTCATCCTGTTAGTTTCTTGTATGAATGACTCCCTAGTTCTTGGGAGATTAGACTATCTTGTTCTGTTCTTGTTGTTATCTTGTTGACTGTCAAGGACGTTCTCTTCCCACCAACCTTGGTTGTCCATTGATCTGATGATGACCGTCCCTCATGTGTTAAGTCCTCTTCTTGTGTGCGCACGGAGATGGCTGTTTAGGCTGATCCTCGATCGGCAGACACGACTGCAGTAGGGGCAAGGAAACTGCCCAGGTAATAACGCCTTTCTTCATGCCCATGCTTCGGCTACATCAGCTCGCCTCTTCTCTTCAAAGTAGTCTCGTGCCTGGGTAGTGAGGGTGCGCCAGCCTGGCCTGTCCATAGCCCGCAGTTCTAATTGTTTTGGAAGGATGCCAGTGTGTCTGATGTTGAGCTTCACGCAGTCTTTGAATCTTTTGCGTGGTCTGCCTTGGTTCCCCTTCCGTACATGAGCTACTTGGGCAGCCTGTGGCCATCCATCCAGATCACATGACCAACCGATCGGAGCTGGGCTTTCAGAATCATGGCCTCGATGCTTGTCATCTCAGCTCTGTCCAGAACCTCAAGGTATGTAACCCGGTCTTGCCAGTGAATGTTCATGATCATCCGTAGGCTTCTCATGTGGAACTTCTCCATCTGCTTCAGGTGTTTTTTGTACACGGTCCATGTCTCACATCCGTAGAGAAGGCTGGTGAGGACAACGGCCCTGTACACTTTGAGCTTCGTGGACAGCTGGATTTTGTGCTGGTTCAGGACACGAGCTTGGAGACGACCGAGAGCTTGACTGGCCTTGCAGATTCTGGCGTTGATCTCCTTATCCAGGCTGCCATCGTTGCTGATCGTGCTGCCGAGGTACTTAAAGTCGTCTACTGTCTTCAGTTGGGTACCCTCAATGGAGATAGAGGGGGGAGGGACGGTGGAGGTGGGTGCTGGTTGGAACAGTACCTCTGTCTTGCCGAGGCTGATGGTAAGACCAAAAAGGCGGGAGGCTTCTGCAAACTTATTCACGATGATCTGGAGATCAAACTCCGTGTGGGCCATGAGGGCACAGTTGTCAGCAAAAAGCACTTCCAGGACAATCTTTTCTGCAACTTTGGTCTTAGCCTTCAGTCGGCGGAGGTTGAACAGTGAGCCATCAAGTCTGTATCGCAGGTATACCTCAAGGTCCAAGTCCCTGAAGGCATGGTTGAGGACGCAAGAGAAAAAGAGGTTGAAGAGGACCGGGGCCAGAATGCACTCCTGCTTGACGCCGTTGCTGATATTGAATGGCTCCAGTACCTCTCCACCTGAGAGAACCTGCCCAGTCGTGTTGTTGTGAAACTGGTGTATGTGGTATACAATCTTGTCTGGGCACCCAAGCTTGGATAGGATGATCCAGAGGGCCTCCCTGTTCACCGTGTCAAAGGCCTTAGTCAGGTCGATAAAGACTGCATATAAGTCCATGTTTTGTTCTAGACATTTCTCCTGCACTTGGCAGACGGAGAAGATCATGTCCACGGTACTGCGGTTTGGGCGGAATCCACACTGTGTTTCTGGCAGGTTCCCTTCAGAGATGTTGTTAATCAGTTGGTTGAGGAGGACCTGGGCCAGTATTTTTCTGGCAATAGATAGAAGGGAGATACCTCGGTAACTGCCACAGTCAGACCTGCTACCCTTATTCTTGAACAGGGAGACAACAGTGGCATCCCTGAAGTCTTTGGGCATTTGTTCTTCATCCCAGATGCTGGTGAGGCGGGAATGGAAGATTTCAAGGGCCACAGGACTGGCTGATTTGAATATTTCCGCCAGGATTCCATCCATCCCAGGTGCTTTTCCTGAATTGTTCTGCCTAATCGCGTTCAAGACTTCATCCATTGTAGGGGGGAGGTCAAGGCAGTGGACGGTGGGTTTTGGTGGGATCAGATCGAGGGCGTGGGGATCTACAGTGGAGGGCCTGTTGAACAGGTAGCTGAAGTGCTCTCTCCATC
The DNA here is from genome assembly GCA_020510985.1 of Pholidichthys leucotaenia. NCBI lineage: Eukaryota > Metazoa > Chordata > Actinopteri > Cichliformes > Pholidichthyidae > Pholidichthys > Pholidichthys leucotaenia. Next base: position 218,327,483 of record CM035839.1, read on the forward strand.
GCGCATTGATGCTGCTCTTCTCCTTCAGCAGAGTTGAACCGTCTGCCGACAGGTGTGGGGTAGTACATGGCTTGACAGGTCCATATACTTCCTTGATGGTGCTGAAGAACATCTTGGAATTCTGTGTGTCAGCGTATCTCTGCACCTCATCTGCCTTCTTCTCCCACCATCCATTCTGTATCTTTCACAGCACTGCTTGTGCCTGTCTATGGAGGTGCTTGAAGCGATCATGTTTGGAAATGGAAGCGGGGTCATTCTGCCACTCAACAAAGGCCTTCTGTTTGTCATCCAGGAGTGTCTTGATGTTCTCGTTGTTCTCGTCAAATCAGTCCTGGTGCACTCGTTTCCTGGGGCCGATGGTGGTTTTTGCTGACTCTGTCACCAGTGCTCTAAACTGTTCCCACCTTTGTGTTGGACAGCCAGCCAGGGGTCCATGGGCAATCAGTAAGCCATCCAGATCTTCTGCAAATTCACTATGTTGCTGAGATTGTTCAAGTTTGGCGACTTTGAACGCTTGCCTGATGACTTTCGGCGTCGTGCGGTGTGTTGGGGCAATATGCAGGGATAGGATGGATCTGACTAGATGGTGGTCCGTCCAACACTTTGCTCTGCGCATGGCCTTGGTGATCTGGACGTCACGGATGTCTGTCTGACGGCAAATGGCAAAGTCTATCAAATGCCACTGCTTGGATCTTGGGTGCATCCATGTTGTCTTATATTTGTCTGCTTGCCGGAACAGTGTGTTTGTGATAGCGAGGTGGTTTTTAGCACAAAGGCTCAAGAGCATCAAGCCGTTGGAGCTCAATTTTCCAGCGCCGTGTGGCCCCAGCACGCCTTTCCAGTTACAGCAATCTGTTCCCACTCTGGCATTGAAATCGCCTAGCAGAATGAGTTTGTCAATGGGAGGAGTGTCCTTCATGAGGGTACTGAGCTCCTCATAAAAGGCTTCCTTCACTTCATCACTGCTGGTGAGAGTTGGGACGTACGCGCTGATGAGGGTAACGTGCCAGTTACGGTTGAGGGGGAAATGGAGTTTCATCAGCTGTTCATTAACTGACGTTGGTAGTTCAGGAAGTTGCTTGAGAACCGATGTCTTAATGGCCAGTCCAACTCCATGGATTCTCTCTTCACCTTGCCTTTCCAGAAGAAGGTGTAGCCGCCTTTTAGTTCGGCCACAGATCCTTCTTCGGCTTGTCTGGTCTCACTGAGGGCCACAATGTCAATGTGGTAGCAGGCCAGTTCCCTTGCAATGAGGGCTGTTCTTCTTTCAGGCCTCAAGGAGGCCTTTCTGTCCATGAGCGTGTGTACATTCTACGCACCAAGAATTAGTTTCTTTCTTCTTTGGTTTTGACCGCTTGGGGGGTAGAACTGCCAGCCGCTTTATGCTGGCCAGTTGGAAGGGACAAGCATTTGTTTGGGACACATTTTCTAGTCCCCTCCCTCATGTGAGGGTGAGCAGTGCTGTCCTCAAGAGGCTGCTCAGTCGCCTGGGGAACGACAAACTCCACTGTTGTCCCGGGGTCAGAAGGAGAGCGACTATTGCCGCCAAGCCTCCTGTGTGCAGGGTTCAAGCTACATCTGCCATTGTCACCTCCATCTGTTGCTTCACTCGTTCCCCATCGCTGCAGCGACTGTTGTAGGGTTGTGAAGACTAACACATACGAGAAAAACTTGTGCGGGAAAGTTTTTTTTTTTAAAGTGGGAAAGTTGATGCACAGGCGCAATCCCACTCTCTCGGCCTCAAAAGCCAGGATCTGGTGGTACGAAAAGAGCCGTCACGACCAGGGACTTCCTCGGCTGCAGTGGATGACCACGACGTCTATAGTGCCTTGCCGTGCCCTTGCGTTCCACAACGCCTGCTGTTGCCACCTTCATGACCATTGGGACAAAAGATGACCTCATCCGCTCAATCTGCCGACTACAGTCTTCATATGCTTGGGTAGGCATACCCTGTTTAACTCACTGGAGGGTTTGAGGCCCGACCGGCTACCCTCACCTGGTTCAGCCTGCCTGCCAAAGTGGTTTACCGGGGTGTGGCCGCTGTGCATGCTACAGCTTCGAGGAGCCACAGGTGAGAGTTGGGTGCCAGGTGGGAACCAGTGTAGAATGAGCTGTCCTAAAAAGGACATGGCAAGCCCCCCCTACAGAGGTACTATCCCTCCCCAGACACCCCTGGGATTTGACTCAGATTAATTTTACTACAGATTTTTCTAACACAAACTTTCATATTGACCAAATCATAATGACAATGGTTTATCGGGCTTTTACTAAATCTGTTTTATCCTTTTCTTTAGTGTCATGGTTTGGTCAGATAAAACTGAAACAGAGGAAATCCTTAGACCAAGTAGTTAGATGGTCCAGTCGTTTGCTTGGTGAGGCACAGCTTAGCCTGACATCCCTGTACAACAGACAGGTACAGAGTATTGTTACCTCCATTTTAAATGATGACTCCCACCCTTTGCACTGCCACTTTCAGCTTCTTCTCTCCAGACGGAGATTTGTTGTCCCAAAATGTAAAACCCAGCGCTACAAAAACAGCTTTGTTCCTGCTGCTGTCAAAGAGTTGAACAAGATTTAGCAATATATTGCACATAATTTATTTATCTATTTATGAATTTTATTTTGTATTTATTTATTTTTGTAGGTTTTTTATTTGGGTTTTAAATCTTTTATTGGGTTTTAGACTTATATTGAGTTTTTAATCTCTTTGATTTAGCTGTTAACTTTTTTACTATGATCCTTCTCTCTTATCTTGTGGAGAGATGAATAATCAGGCCGAGCGTTCAGAGCAGATGAAACTTTATTCTCTTCCTCTCACATCCACCAGAATCCACAACAGTAAAAACACAGGTTGCAGGCACTCTCTTTTATATTAACACTCCTCCACTACCTGAGGTGCTGTATTGACATATCACCCCCCCCCCCCCCATGACAATTCCCCTTGTGCCCCAGCACCTTTGATCTGTCATGCCTTTCAGTCTGAGGGAAAACTACTGAGTGGCTTCCCACACCGCCCCCCCCCCCCCACTCTCAGACTGAGCCTTAACCCTCATGTCCTTTGGGCTTCAGCCTCCGTCCATAGCTGCTGTAATGGGGGATCTTCGGCTCCGAGGCGCTGCTGTGCCGGTGGGGGGTTCCTGGTGATGCGTCCGTCTGTGGGGGGACAATGGGGGGGACACCTTCAGCATGCTCATGTGACTGATCTGACGAGTCATTTACCTGGGGAGTTCTCAGTGGGGGTCTTCCATGCCGAGGAGCTCGGGCCAACACCACCTGTTCATCTGCTAAAACAAAGGCGGGCTTAAGCCTGTCTATACAGATTGTCTCCCGGCGACCCCCCAAGTCTAACACAAAATGTTTGTTCCCAGGTTCCAGCACTCTGAACGGGCCATCGTAGGGCGGGCGCAATGGGGTCTGGTGGGCATCGTGCCTGACAAATACGAATGACGCGTCCTTCGAGGTCTTTGGCACAAAAGCGCGGGGAAAACAGTGGTGTGCCGGGCCGGGTAGCGTCCCTGCCCCCGCGCAATGCCGTAAGCGTGGGGACGAATCAGTGTTTGGCGTGGGGTTATCCGGCTAAAATTCTCCGGGGAGCCGCAGCGGCTGGGAAAAAAACAGCTCTGCTGGGGAGGCCGCCAAATCCTCCTTTGGTGCTGAACGCAACCCTAACAGAACCCACGGCAAGCAGTCTACCCAATTTGCATCCGTAAGCAAAGCCCTGAGTGTTGCTTTAAGCAATCTATGGAAACGCTCGCGTAACCCATTGGCCTGGGGGTTGTATGCGGTCTTGCGATGAATTGTGATGCCCAGGCTCCGTGCTATGGTGGACCAGAGGTCGGAAACAAACTGCGGGCCCCGATCGGACGTGATGTCCAAAGGGGCGCTGAAACGTGCCATCCATGTCGTCAAAAAAGCGCGTGCAACTTCTGTGGACACGGTGGAAGCTAGCGGGACAGCTTTGGGCCAGCACGTGGTGCGGTCCACCACTGTCAGGAGGTGCGTGAACCCCTGCGATGGCGGGAGGGGGCCCACGAAGTCCATGTGAACGTGGTCGAACCGCTTAGCCGGGATATGGAATGGCTTCAAGGGGGCCTTTGTGTGCCTGTGCATTTTGGTTCGTTGGCACACTACACAGGCTGCCGCCCACTGTTTCACCTGTTTGTGCAGGCTCGGCCAGGCGAACTTCACTTCCACCATTTTGACTGACGCGCGCACTCCTGGGTGCGCCAGGGAGTGAACTGACTCAAAAACATGGTGGCGCCAAGCACGTGGGACCACCGGGTGCAGGCGGCCCGTGGAGATGCCACAGATTGGGGGGGGGGGGCGTTCTGCAGTACTCTGCTCTCCAGCCTTAACCCTGTTGGTCCAGACTGGAGTGCGCAAACGTCTGCATCGCCGATCTGCTTGCGGCCATGGCCGTGTAATCTATCCCCACGCAGACTGGGGCCACTAATGCGCGCGAGAGGCAATCTGCCACCACGTTGAGTTTACCAGCCACATGCTGAATGTCGGTCGTAAACTCCGAGATTGCGGCCAGCTGTCGCTGCTGCCGGCCCGACCATGGTTCCGAAACCTTGGCCATCGCGTACGTTAGCGGCTTGTGGTCCACGAACGCAGTGAAAGTGCACCCTTCCAGCCAGAACTGGAAGTAGCGTATGGCCAGGCGGAGAGCCAGTAACACTCTGTGGAACATGCTGTATTTACGCTCACTATTGCACAAAGACCTGCTAAAAAAGGTGAGCGACTGCCAAGAACCGGCAACGTGCTGCTCCACGACGGCCCCTATGACCACGTCCGATGCGTTGGTAGTGAGTGCTATCCGAGCCGCCGGGTCCGGGTGCGCCAGCAGTGCAGCGTTCCCCAGGGCTGTTTTAACCTCGGAAAACACCTGCTCTCGCTCAGGAGTCCAGTCGACTCTGTCTGCCAGTTTCCGTTTCTTAAGCATGGCATGCAACGGCTGCATGAGCTGGGCTGTGCGGGGGAGGAAACGGTTGTAAAAGTTAACCATCCCCAAAAACTCCTGCAGTTCCCTGACCGTCTGAGGCCGGGGAAAATCCGCCACTGCGCGCACCTTGTCCGGCAAAGGTATCGCGCCCTCCGGTGAGATGCGGTGGCCCAAAAAATCGATTCCCGTCACCCCGAACTGGCACTTCACTGGGTTGATTATTAACCTGTGCTCCTCCAACCTCTGGAAAACTGTCCTGAGGTGGACTACGTGTTCGTTCTCGGACACGCTGGTGTAACCCTTGCCTTATGTTAATTAGGTAAGGGAGATTATTAAGTGTAGACCAGTTGCTAGGTTCATAAGGGTTACAATAGGGAATTAAAGTGAGTGTGGAATGAAATAGCTGGAGGCAGGAAATGAGCAATTCATATCTGTTATTATTAAAGATAAAAGGAACAAAATATACAAACAACTTACAAATATACAAATATAACAACGGCCGGCATGAAATCAAACCCCAAAAATGTCCTACTGAGCTCAGTGTTTGTTTGTCCTTTCACTTTAGTCGTTTGACCAGTCAAGATATCTTGTATCTCCAGACTCAGGTTTCTTTACCTCTTTTAAAGCTGCGACTTGGGTTGTTACCACTTTGAATCTTGGGCACTGGAGAGAGGAGGGATGCTCTTCAATCGAGATCTTGGTTAGATCTCGGTTCAATCTTGGTTCAGTCTCGGGTCAGGCTCGCCATCTCCATTCGGAGAGAATCCAGGATCCAGAAGGTTCTTGATCGGCAACCAAAAAAAACCTAGCCTGCACAACAATAATGGTATTATTGTTTACAGCTAGAGTAATTCGTTTTCCAATCCCTTCTTATATAACACCATAGCTTAGTGTTTAAATTCTTCTCTCATATTACTATTATTACAATCCAGCAATATAGTAATGTCTTACATTTCACATCTTACATCTTACATGCATGTGTTCTTTTCTCACAATCTCTCTGGTAGCACATGAAATACCCTTTTTCATGTAACCAATTAAATGAATTCCTCTGTTTATCTCTACATCATTTAACCATGAAATTGTGATTAATTCTCTCTAACCTTGTCTTTGTAAATCATGAAATGAAATACAATTAATTTATCACATAACCAGGGAATATACTGTCCCATTACTTCCAATATTCCCTTTTAAAATCAGTAAAACCCGGTCTGAGCTACTGGGTTTAGCATAACCTATGCTTTTACATAGGAGACCAACACCATGTGCTTTTAGCATCAAACTACACATTACATTTGACAGAAATAGTGCATAAGAACTAAAAGTACTTCAGCATACTGTTGGGAACTGAAATCACACTTAGGAAACCCATACAGACACAAAAATAGCCTTTTCCCATTGCTTTTAAACAGAAAAAAAAATCCACTCGCGGTTAGCATTAGCATAACGCTAACATTAGCATGTATTTCACTCACCAAGATGAGGTATCAGTGTGAACACAGCAAAAGTCACAGCCTCACGGCCTCTCAAGCTCGTGCTCCCATCAACTTAGGATAATAAAGGTTGCAAATTAGCGTTTGGAGAGTGTTTAGATCCATTTATAGCATTTTTCTGATTTAACTCACCAAGAAGAGGTATCAGTGTGAACCAGACCACCCACAACCTCTCTCGTCCGCTCTCGGATCGTGAAAGACCGACAACCAGCAGAGCGCCTCGGCACTCGCTCTTAACAAATGAAAAGACCCAGATCACCCAACATGACCATGAAACGGGAATTTAAAAGTTGGATAACGAGGATCACACTTCCTCTTCCCAAAATAATCGGTTTTCAAAATAAAATCACACAACTGTATTAATACAATTGACATCTGAGAAAAAAAAAGGGTCATTTTTTCAGCTGGGTTACACTGGCCACCAGGATGTTGCCCAGTTAGACGAACACAAACGGCAGATCGCGCAACACCGCATCCATCATGCGTTGGAATGTCTGTGCCGCACCCTTTAACCTGAAAGGCATGCGTAAAAACTCCAACAGACCAAACGGGGTTATTACTGACGTTTTAGGTATGTCCTCAGTGCACACCGGGACCTGGTGGTAACCGCGGACCAGGTCTATCTTGGAAAAAATGCACGCCCCGGTGAGGTGAACGGAAAAATCCTGAATATGGGGGATGGGGTAGCGGTCGTGCGCTGTGGCGTTATTTAATCTGCGGAAATCACCGCAAGGTCGCCACAATCCCTCGGCTTTAGGAACCATATGTAGCAGGGATGCCCATGGGCTGTTTGAGCGTCTGATGATGCCCAACTTTTCCAAGTTGGCAAACTCCTCGCGCGCTATGGCCAGGTTAGCTACGTCCAGGCGCTGATGTCGTCCAAAAACGAGCGGCCCTGTGGTGGTCATGAAGTGCTCCACCCCATGTTTAGTGATGGTCGCCGAAAACGTCGGGACCGTGAGTGCTGGGATCTGGGTGAGTAGTGTGTGGAACTTACCCCCTGGAGCTGTGACATTGGCTAGTGTTGTGGGCCTGGCTCCTCGAGTTGTACAGGGGAGAGAATCAAAAGACGTTGTGTTAATCAGGCGTCTGTTAGCAACATCAACTAGTAGTCCGTGTGCACACAAAAAATCAGCACCTAAAATGGGGAAGCTGCATGCCGCTATGACGAATGTCCATTGGTATGTACGGCCGTGCAAGGATATAGACAGTGACCTCTCACCAAAAGTCTTAATGTCTGAGCTGTTTGCGGCCGTCAGCTTGGGGCCGCTAGTTCCCGCCAGCCGGTCAGCGTAGGACAGCAGGATGAGGCTCTTTTGGGAGCCGGAGTCCACAAGGAACCGTCACCCCGAGCGTGAGTCTATCACATACAGCAGCTTGCTTGCTTCACCGGCGGTCGCAGCTGCTACCGACTGCCGGCCCTGTCATTTCCCAAGCACTTGAATTGGCACGGTGGCACGCATCGGCGTGCATCCTCGCCAAAACGGCGGTGGTAGAAACAGAGCATGTCTCTCTGGTGCTTCTTGGCCTCTGCTGCAGCCACCGTCGCTGGCTCCTCACTTCGCTGGCCGTCTCGCTGGGTTCTGACGCCGCTGCGTTCACTGTGAGGGCTCTGGTGGTGAGGATGATCCGATCTGCCTCTTGGGCTAGAGCCCGGTAGTTGAGCGCGGCCAGCAGCGGCGAATTGGCAAGGACCGCCCTGGCTGCTGTCAGGAGGTTCTGGAGGAAAAGGTGGGCAAAGAGGAAATACCCGTCATCTGTGCCCATCAATGCCAACATCTTCTCCATCAATTCGACCGCCGACCCATCTCCCAACTTGGAGCGCGTCAGGAGCCTCTCCGCTCTCTCACAGTCCGAGAGCGTGTAGCGCCGGGTCACTGCTGTTTTGAGAGCACCGTATTTGTCGTGGGCTGGGGGCTGTTGGAGCAGGCTTGCCACCTGCTGGGTTGTGCGTGCATCCAGTTCTGCAACCACGTAGTAGTATCTGATGTCATCTGCCGTTATTCCCCGGAGCGCGAACTGGGCCTTGGTGTGAAGGAACCAAGACTTCAGGTCGTGTAGCCAAAAATCTGGGAGTTTGAACGAAACGGTGCATGCGTTGCTGGCACTTCCCGTCCGGGTCGTCTCCGGGGTGTTCGCCTCGCGTTCTATGGTGCGTCAAGGGTCACCAGTGTGGAGAGATGAATAATCAGGCCGAGCGTTCAGAGCAGATGAAACTTTATTCTCTTCCTCTCACATCCACCAGAATCCAAAACAGTAAAAAACAGGTTGTAGGCACTCTCTTTTATATTAACACTCCTCCGCTACCTGAGGTGCTGTATTGACATATCAACCCCCCATGACAATTCCCCTTGTCCCCCAGCTCCTTTGATCTGTCATGCCCTTCAGTCTGAGGGAAAACTACTGAGGGAAAACTACTGAGTGGCTTCCCACAATCTCTTTTTTTGTCTTATGTCCTGATTGGTGGAGGCTTGAGGACTTTAATCGTATTTATAGTCAGCTTCATGTGTGCCCGTGTTTGTTTTCATGTTGAATGTGATTGTGTTTTGTATTGTGATTGTATGTGATTGTATGTGATTGTGTTTTGTTTTGTATTTGTGATTGTGTTTTGTTGAGACGTTTCACTGTCTCCCATTCTACCCACGTTCACCCAGTATGTCACATGCCACACTAGAGACAATAAAACACTGGATTTATTCTACGCAAACACTAAGGAGGCGTACACCTCATCACAACTCCCCCCACTCGGGAGATCGGATCACAACTTGGTTCATCTCCGGCCGGTGTACAAACCCCTAGTGCACAGACAACCTCCGGCCATGCACACTGTGGAGTTATGGTCTGAGGAGACAATGGACACTCTAAAGGACTGTTTTGAAGCCACCACCTGGAAGCAGCTCTGCGATCCACATGGTGAGGACATCGATGGCCTCATTCACACCTTCACGGGCTACCTCAGCTTCTGTGTGGACAAATCAGTTCCCACCAAGACCATACGGCGTCACTCAAACAACAAACCCTGGATCAACCCTGAGATAAAAACACTTCTGAGAGAGAAGAAGAGGATCTTCAGGTCGGGGAACAGGGAGATGCTGAAGTCCGTACAGAGGGAGCTGAGGAGAAAGATCAGAGAAGGCAAGGACAGCTTCAGGAAGAAGATGGAGGACAAGCTGCAACAGAGCGACATCAGCGGGGTCTGGAGAAACCTCAAAACCATCTCGGGGCTCCAGAATACCTCCCCCCAGGCCACGGGGGGCAGGGAGTGGGCGAATCTGTTTCGTGATTGAATCTGAATCTGTTTTTCAATAGATTTGACCAACCGCCCTCCCCCCTGTCTGCACAACAACCACTGCTGCCTCTAAGAAATCAAGTCCTGCTGCCCACTCCCCACTCCACCGACACCCCCCCCACTCCCAACACACAGCCCCCCATCCTGACCCTGACCAAGACCCAGGTGAGGACGGAGCTGAGGAAGATCAAGGCGAGGAAGGCGTCGGGACCGGACGGCATCAGTGCAAAGCTCCTCAAGTCCTGTGCAGACCAGCTGTGTGGGATTGTGACGTATATCTTCAACCTGAGCCTGAAACTGGGGAGGGTACCACAGCTGTGGAAAACATCTTGTGTGGTACCTGTACCAAAAACTTCCCACCCCAAAGACCTGAACAGCTACAGACCGGTGGCCTTGATGTCCCACTTGATGAAGACCCTGGAGAGACTGCTCCTTGCTCATCTCCGCCCCCTGGTGGAACCAGCGATGGATCCACTCCAGTTCGCCTACCAGCATGGCATTGCGGTGGAGGATGCGGTGATCTTCCTCCTTCACCGTTCTCTGTCCCACCTGGAGAAGCCCGGGAATATGGTGAGGATCATGTTCTTTGACTTCTCCAGTGCTTTCAACACCATCCAACCGATGATCCTGAAGGACAAGCTGCTGCGCGCAGGGGTGGACCAGCACCTGTCATCACGGATCCTGGACTACCTCACGAACCGGCCTCAGTTTGTGAGAACCCGGGACTGTGTTTCCGACACGATCATCAGTAGCACGGGGGCCCCCCAGGGAACGGTGTTGGCTCCCTTCCTGTTCACTCTTTATACTGCGGACTTCTCACACAACACAACACACTGCCATCTACAGAAGTTCTCTGATGACTCTGCGATCGTTGGTCTCATCTCCAACGGAGATGAAGCTGAGTACAGAGGGCTTATCCAGGACTTCGTGGACTGGTGCCATCGGAACTGCCTCCAGATCAACGCGAGGAAAACTAAGGAGCTGGTGGTGGACTGCCGCAGGCATGGGCAGCCCCTCACAGCACCAGTAAATATACAGGGAACAGACATCGAGATGGTGACATCCTATAAGTACCTGGGTGTTCATCTGAACAATAAACTAGACTGGTCACACAATACTGACGCACTCTACAAGAAGGGACAGCGCAGGCTGTTCCTGCTGAGGAGACTCAGGTCTTTTGGTGTACAAGGGGCGCTGCTGAAGTCATTCTATGACACGGTGGTGGCATCAGCCATCACTTTTGGAGTGGTCTGCTGGGGCAGTGGCATTACTGCAGCCGATAGGAAGATACTGAACAAACTGATTAAGAAAGCTAGCTCTGTCCTGGGGCAGCGCCTTGATCCGATGGAGGAGATAGGAGAGAGAAGGACGGTGGCTAAACGGTCATCTCTGCTGGAGTCCGAGTTCCACCCTATGCAGGACATACTGGATGCACTGAGGAGCTCATTTAGCAGCAGACTACATCATCCCAGGTGCACAACTGAGAGGTTTCGTAGGTCCTTCCTACCAACGGCTGTCAGACTGTACAACCTAAGCAGGGCTGCTCGCAGAGATAGCAAAAAGACGTAACAAACTAATAGTTTTTTGAATGCAAAAGATGCAATAGACTTACACAATGGTCCTCTCCGGCATACAACTAGGAACATACCGGTCGCTATGGAGGGTGAGAATATGTATGGGCACATAATCATACCATGTAGGATAACTAAGTAGTCGGTTATGCTGTTTCATCCCATCTAGCAACAATGCTCTGCACTGTGTGTGTTTATATATTTACATATTTATTCCATCTAGCTACAATGCTCAGCACTGGGTGTGTTTATATTTATATATCTATATATTTATTCCATCTAGCTACAATGCTCCGCACTGTGTTTTTATATATCTACATATTATTCCATCTAGCTACATTGCTCCGCACTGTGTGTGTTTATATACTTGCATATTTATTCCACCTAGCTGCAATGCTCCGTACTGTGGGTGTTTATATATTTACATATTTATTCCATCTAGCTACAATGCTCTGCACTGTGTGTTCATATATTCATATATTTATTCCATCCAGCTACAATGCTCTGCACTGTGTGTCTGTGTGTGTGTGTGTATATATATATCTTATAGTAATATGTACATATGTATATTAGCTGCTCTTGCTTGCTTGTTTTTTTTCTTGCCTTCTGATTGTTGCTCTGAGTGTTGCTATCCCTGTGCTGTTGCAATCCTGGAATTTCCCCGTTGTGGGACTAATAAAGGCTTATCTTATCTTATCTTATCTTATCTTAAATATGTGTCTAAACGGATGTCACCTGACTGCAAAATAAATCTACCTACGGGTACAAATAAAGTAACCTGAACCTGAACCTGAAATGCTCATGCTTCACAATTTCCCCAGATCCCGTCTGAGTCAGGCATTAACTTGATTCTAAAAGCTGGTTCTTTAACTAAAGCTCACATATCATTTTTATATAATCTTCTCTTGTTACCTGAGGACTCAGGTCTAGAGAAAATTAAAGCACATTGGGAGAGTGAGAATCAGGTCACTTCTGGTACTCTCTCTGCTCTGAAAGCGATGAATTCCTCTTCTTCATGCTCTCATCTCAGCCTTATTCAGTTTAAGGTCCTACACAGGGTTCATTACGGCAAATCTAAGCTAACTAACATCTATCCAGGCAGAGTTGAGGACAAGTGTGACAGATGCTTACTCTCTCCCTGTGACGACACATGTCATGATTCCCCATGTGCCATTATACGGCGCATGAGGGAGAGAATGAAAAACCCAATTGCGTGAGTAGAAAGGTTCAGGTTCAGGTTACTTTATTTGTACTCGTAGGTAAATTTGTTTTGCAGTCAGGTGACATCCATATTTACAAACCACAATTACCTTCAACATGAACACAAACACAGGCACACATGAAGCTGACTATAAACATGATAAAAGTACTCAAGGCTCCACCAATGAGGACATAGGACAAAGAGATAAGAGAAAAAACAAGGAGATAAGAGAGAAGGGTCATATTAGAAAGTTAAAGACTAGTCAAAGAGGTTAAAGACACCAAAGTCTAAAACCCAATAAAAGATTTAGAACCCAAATAAAAAAAACTACAAAAATAAGTAAATATAAAATCAAATTAATAAATTGGTAACTAAATTATGTGCAATATATTGTTACATCTTGTTCAACTCTTTAACAGCAGCAGGAACAAAGCTGTTTTTGTAGCGCTGGGTTTTACTTTTTGGGACAGCAAACCTCCGTCTGGAGGGAAGAAGCTGAAGGTGGCAATGCAAAGGGTGGGAGTCATTATTTAAAATGGAGGTAGCAATACTCTGCACCTGTCTGGTGTACAGGGATGTCAGGCTCAGCTGTGACTCCCCAAGCAAGCGACTGGACCATCTAACAACCTGATCCAAGGATTTCCTCTGTTTCAGTTTTATCTGACCAAACCATGACACTAAAGAAAAGGATAAAACAGATTCAATAAAAGCCCGATAAAACATTGTCATCTTGGTTCGGTCAGTTTGGAAGCGTACAAGTTTCCTTAAACAATGCAAATGTTGCTGACCCTTTTTGCACACCCTTTCACAGTTCTCCTCAAAGTTTAAATTACTATCAATAATCATCCCAAGATATTTGTAGGATTGTACACATTTAGTGGTCTGGCCTTTTAGTACAGTGACTCTGTGCCTGGGAGTTTTCCTCCTAAAGTCAATAATCATATCTTTAGTTTTTGTTGTATTCAGCTGCAGGTAGGAATCCTCACACCAGTGAACAAAATCATCAACTACTGGGCCGTGGCCACTCTCACCATCCTGGAGGAGACTGACAACAACTGAATCATCAGCATACTTTATAATGTGTCTGTTGTCATGTCTGCTCCGACACATGTTTGTGTACAGGATGAAGAGTAGTGGTGACAACACACACCCCTGCGGAGAGCCAGTAGAAGAACACTTTTGATCAGACAATGTACCATTGACCCTTACTCTCTGTGTCCTGTCGGTTAAAAAATCCAGGATCTAACCCACCAGATTATTACGCAAATCAAATTGTTGCAGGAGCCTTTCAACTAAAATATGAGGTTGGATTGTATTAAAGGCGGAAGAAAAGTCCACAAATAAAAGCCTGACGTGTGTCCCATTAAAATCCAGATGTTTAAAAAGCATATTAAACAGAGTGACAGTGGCATCCTCCACTCCTCTGTGAGGCCTATAGGCAAACTGCAAAGGATCCAATGCATGCTCAGTCTGCGTTAGGACCTCAAATCTAACCAGTTTTTCAAAAATTTTCATTAAAATTGAAGTCAAAGCCACTGATCTAAAATCATCTACCGTTTTTGGACAGCTGGATTTTGGAACGGGGACAACCACAGCATCTTTCCAGATCTTAGGCACATGTTGTGTCTGTAAGGACTTACTGAAAATGTAGTGAAACACAGGACTCAGTTCATGTGCACAGGACTTTACCAAGCGCCCACATATATTATCAGGGCCCTGACTTTTGTTCATTTTTACAGCACAGAACTCCCTTTTAACATCCTGCACCTCAATATTAAAGTGCTGATTGTCTTTGAATTTCTGTTTCAAATCTTGGGTTTCTGTGCTAAAATCAAATGAATCAAAACAACCATAAAAACAATTAAGAGCATTAGCCAGCTCTGTGTCTGAATTAAAACCATCTAAAACACACGATTACTGCGCTCTGTGCTCTGAAGGCCTGCAATAGTTTTCATACTGGCCCAGGCTGAACCAAGCTTCTTTGTTGCCACCTTGCTTTCCAATTCTGATTTATAATTCTGTTTTGCTCTTAAAATTTTGGCCTTCAGCTCTTTTGTGGCAACCTGCAGCTCAGAAACAACCCCCTGTTTAAAGGCAAGTGCTTTCCTCTGTAAGCAGGATTTAACTGATTTTGTAACCCATGGCTTGTTGTTGGGATATATTTTGACACGTTTACGTGGAACGATCATGTCTCTGCAGAAAGCCATGTATGAGCATGTCACGTCCAGTAAAGAGTCCAAATCTTCTCCGCAGTCTAGCATGAACTCCTCCCAGTCTGTACAGTTAAAGCATTCCTGGAGGCAGTGCATTGAATCCTCTGTCCAAACGTTTATGTCCCTGATCTTTGTCATCTCTCTTTTGAGAGCAGTTTTATATGTGGGCAGCAAATGTACACAGTTGTGATCTGAGGATCCTAAAGGAGGAAGGGGAAGAGATTTATAGGCCCTCTCTGTGGATCCATAGCACAGGTCCAATGTCTTTTTTCGCCTGGTTGGGCAGGAGACATACTGATAAAAGTTTTTAAGTGTCTTCTTTAGAGACACATGGTTAAAATCCCCAAGTATGAAATTTGGAGCCTCTGGGGAAATCGACTGCAACCGCTGTACCACATCAAAGACGGTGCTGGAGGCGGAGGCAGCATCGGCCCTCGGGTGAATGTACACAGTCGTTATGAAAAGTTGGGGGAACTGGCGGGGCAGATAAAAAGGGCGCAGTGACACGGACAGCAGCTCCACATCTGGTGTACAGATCCGCTCGCCAAAGTGCCATTTTATTATATTAACCCACAAAATAACAAGTCCAGTAGACAACCGTCACAAAATAACAAGTCCAGTAGACCACAAAAGTGCAGAGAAATGCAAATGAGGAAATTAAGGCCACCAGACATACAGGGTGCCTGCCGGATGCTCTACAGCCCAGTCAAGGGGAAGCCTAGTGCAGCAAGACTGCTGTCAGCACAAAGAGAAAGGCGAACATGACACTTAGGGGGCTGGAGCGATCCTGGGGCAATCTGTGTAGTCTGGAGGATGAAGAGGGTGAGCAGGGTCAGCCGATTACACCAAGGGATAAACTGAACTTCAAGTGCTTGGCTGAATAATAGCAGGTAGTGAAAACTCATATGTGGAGAGCTAGCTGCCGCGTATGGAGGTGAATGCTCCGACAATCTCTTTCCACAAACGCAGTGGAGAAATACTTCTGAAGCTAACGAGGAAAGAGATTGCCGGTGCGAGAAAGCGTGGGCTGAACATGATTGGACCTGGTGTGTGAGAGAGCGTGTGCGTGTGTGTGTGTGTGTGTGTGTGTGTGTGTGTGTGTGTGTGAACACCCGTGACAGTACAGCTGATGGCATTTGACAGGAGAAGGGGGCGTGCCCAAGCTGTCAGGGAGCAGAGGCCCAATAGCTCCCTGAAGTGCCAGGTGGAAAATAGGGCAAAACATAACAATAAGTCAGAACTGGGTTTGGTACAGTCAAACCCAGATTCATGACAGACGCACATGTTTTGGAGCTGTCCTGCTTTAAGTCCTTACTGGGAGTTTTATTTTAAAATGATTTCCACAATTCTTGGAATGTCCATGTTACATATGGAAATTAGTAGTATTAGTAAGATGGTGACCGGGCTGACCGGGGAGTGGTCAGTGGTGGCGGACTGCCATTTCCGGTGGTGACGCCACCCAGGGTATAAAGGGCAAGGGTGGAAGGGAGTTTGTCCTCTTTCGCCGTTGACACCCTGGCCTGCTGGAGAGCGCCAAAAGTCCACATGGTCTTGTATATAGTTCTGTTCATAAAGCTCTGTTAACAGTACTCTCTCTCTGTCGTTATTGGCCTAATTATGGACACAACATTTGGCGACGAGGTAAAAGCGCTTAGGGAGAGGTCAGTTGCCAATTTTTGGCCATTTGTTGAAGCACCAGGCGAGCCGCCTGTGCCCTGGCCCAGGTGGTTTGCCGCATTTACCAACTATCTGGTGGCTCTGAACCTTGGCGAACTTGAGAAGCTTCGCGCGAGAGCAGTCTTGGTACGTAATTTAGGCATGGAGGGACAGAAGATTCTGGAGAACTAAGGAGGACCCGATAATTTTGACGAGGTTGTGGAGCTAATGGCGTGTTGTTTTTGCGCGCCTGAGAATGTCACAGTCAGACGCATTCAATTTTGACAGCGCTGCCAGTGGACGGGAGAGTCAGTAAGAAGATTTGTTGCAGACCTCCGTGAGCTGGCGAGAGAATGCAAGTCTGAACACCTGGAGGAAGAAATGATACGGGACCAGCTGGCGGAACATGTTCGCTGTTCCGTGGCCCGATCGAGACTTTTGACCCACCCAGGTGAACTGACGTTGGCCTCTGCTATTGAGCTAGCTCAGCAATTTGAGGCAGCTGAGACAATAGCGAGGGGCTTCAGCAAGAGGGCCTCTCCGACCCAGGATGAGCCTCGTTTAAAGGCACTGACGCTGGACCCTGAAGACGAGACCAGTGGAGATGATGAATACGCCTCCATGGTGAAGATTAGGTCTGCCCCAGGAATGCCAAAGTGTTATGGCTGTGGGTCCCCAAAACACCGCTATAAGTCCAGAGAATGTCTGGCAAAAGGCAAGCGTTGTGGGAGGTGTGGTTTACTGAACTACTTTGCCAGGGCCTGTAAGAATTTTGAGCGGAGGGATCGACAGCGTGAGGCGGGCCCCCCACAGAAGACTCTGATGATAGTCCACACTGTTTCCCTGGAGATAAGTGGGCGCATTAGCTGTACTGTTTCACTGGATGGCGTTGATGACCCGCTCTTGGTGGAAACTGGAGTGGTGATTTCCATTTTGAACCTGGCGACTGGAAGGAATCTGTTTCCCCACCACAGTATCATTAAATGGACTGCACCCTATTATGGGTATGGCATGAACAGGTTGGCCGTCTTAGGATTTTTGGAGATGGAGGCAAGGTACAGATCCATGACGCTGCTGAACATTCATGTGATTATCACCGCCGCTGGAGTCAATATTATGGGATGCAATATAAGATAAGATAAGATAAGCCTTTATTAGTCCCACAATGGAGAAATTCCAGGATTGCAACAGCACAGGTATAGCAACACTCAGAGCAATAATTAAGAAGATAAGAAAATAAGAGCAGTGAATATACATACAGTGGGGCAAAAAAGTATTTAGTCAGCCACCAATTGTGCACGTTCTCCCACTTAAAAGATGAGAGAGATCTCCAATTTTCATCATAGGTATACCTCAAATATGAGAGACAAAATGAGAAAAAAAAAAATCCACAAAATCACATTGTCTGATTTTTAAAGAATTTATTTGCAAATTATGGTGGAAAATAAGTATTTGGTCACCTACAAACAAGCAAGATTTCTGGCTCTCACAGACATGTAACTTCTTCTTTAAGAGGCTCCTCTGTCCTCCACTCGTTACCTGTATTAATGGCACCTGTTTGAACTTGTTATCAGTATAAAAGACACCTGTCCACAACCTCAAACAGTCAGACTCCAAACTCCACTATGGCCAAGACCAAAGAGCTGTCAAAGGACACCAGAAACAAAATTGTAGACCTGCACCAGGCTGGGAAGACTGAATCTGCAATAGGTAAGCAGCTTGGTGTGAAGAAATCAACTGTGGGAGCAATTATTAGAAAATGGAAGACATACAAGACCACTGATAATCTCCCTCGATCTGGGGCTTCACGCAAGATCTCACCCTGTGGGGCCAAAATGATCACGAGAACGGTGAGCAAAAATCCCAGAACCGCACGGGGGGACCTAGTGAATGACCTGCAGAGATCTGGGACCAAAGTAACAAAGGCTACCATCAGTAACACACTATGCCGCCAGGGACTCAAATCCTGCAGTGCCAGACGTGTCCCCCTGCTTAAGCCAGTACATGTCCAGGCCCGTCTGAAGTTTGCTAGAGAGCATTTGGATGACCCAGAAGAGGATTGGGGGAATGTCATATGGTCAGATGAAACCAAAATAGAACTTTTTGGTAAAAACTCAACTTGTCGTGTTTGGAGGAGAAAGAATGCTGAGTTGCATCCAAAGAACACCATACCTACTGTGAAGCATGGGGGTGGAAACATCATGCTTTGGGGCTGTTTTTCTGCAAAGGGACCAGGACGACTGATCCGTGTAAAGGAAAGAATGAATGGGGCCATGTGTCGTGAGATTTTGAGTGAAAACCTCCTTCCATCAGCAAGGGCATTGAAGATGAAACGTGGCTGGGTCTTTCAGCATGACAATGATCCCAAACACACTGCTCGGGCAACGAAGGAGTGGCTTCGTAAGAAGTATTTCGAGGTCCTGGAGTGGCCTAGCCAGTCTCCAGATCTCAACCCCATAGAAAATCTTTGGAGGGAGTTGAAAGTCCGTGTTGCCCAGTGACAGCCCCAAAACATCACTGCTCTAGAGGAGATCTGCATGGAGGAATTGGCCAAAATACCAGCAACAGTGTGTGAAAACCTTGTGAAGACTTATAGAAAACGTTTGACTTCTGTCATTGCCAACAAAGGGTATATAACAAAGTATTGAGATGAACTTTTGTTATTGACCAAATATTTATTTTCCACCATAATTTGCAAATAAATTCTTTAAAAATCCTTCAATGTGATTTTCTGGATTTTTTTTTCTCATTTTGTCTCTCATAGTTGAGGTATACCTATGATGAAAATTGTAGACCTCTCTCATCTTTAAAGTGGGAGAACTTGCACAATTGATGGCTGACTAAATACTTTTTTACCCCACTGTATGTACACATAAATATATAAGTATATATACACAGTGCGGAGCATTGTAGCTAGATGGAATAAACAGCATAACCGTCTATTTAGTTACCCTACATGGTATGAATATGTACCCATACATATTGTCACCCTCTGTAGCGACTGATATTGTCCTAGTTGTATGCTGGAGGGGACCATTTGTGTAAGTCTGTTGCGTCTTTTGCATTCAATACTATTAGGTCGTCACGTTTTTTTGCTATCTCTGCGAGCAGCCCTGCTTAGGTTATACAGTCTGACAGCCGTAGGTAGGAAGGACCTGCGAAACGTCTCGGTCGCACACCTAGGATGATGTAGTCTACTGCTAAATGAGCTCCTCAGTGCGTTCAGTATGTCCTGCATAGGGTGGGACTCGGACTCCAGCAGAGATGACAGTTTAGCCACCATCCTTCTCTGTCCTATCTCCTCCACTGGGTCAAGGCGTTGCCCCAGGACAGAGCTAGTTTTCTTGATTAATTTGTTCAGTCTCTTCCTATCGGCTGCTGTAATGCCACTGCCCCAGCAGACCACTCAAAAAGTGATGGCTGATGCCACCACTGTGTCGTAGAATGTCTTCAGGAGCGCCCCTTGTAAACCAAAAGACCTGAGCCTCCTCAGTAGGAACAGCCTGCGCTGTCCCTTCTTGTAGAGTGTGTCAGTATTGTGTGACCAGTCTAGTTTATTGTTCAGATGAACACCCATGTACTTGTAGGGTGTCACCATCTCAATGTCTGTTCCCTGTATGTTTACTGGTGCTGTGAGGGATTGTCCTTGCCTGCGGCAGTCCACCACCAGCTCCTTAGTTTACCTCGCGTTGATCTGGAGGCAGTTTCGATGGCACCAGTCCATGAAGTCCTGGATAAATAGTAAAATGGTAAATGGTAAATGGCACTCACTTACATAGCGCTTTTATTCTCATCTCTTGATGACCAAAGCGCTTTACAGATCCTGCTATCCACCCATTCACACACACATTCACACACTGATGCTGAAGCTGTACTCAGTACTCAGTACTGTACTCAGTACTCAGCTTCATCTCCGTTGGAGATGAGGCCGACGATCACAGAGTCATCAGAGAACTTCTGTAGATGGCAGTGTGTTGTGTTGTGTGAGAAGTCCGCAGTATAAAGGGTGAACAGGAAGAGAGCCAAAACCGTTCCCTGGGGGGGCCCCCGTGCTACCGATGATTGTGTCGGACACACAATCCCGGGTTCTGACAAACTGTGGCCGGTTAGTGAGGTAGTCCAGGATCCATGATGACAGGTGCTGGTCCACCCCTGCGCACAGCAGCTTGTCCTACAGGATCATCAGTTGGATGGTGTTGAAAGCACTGGAGAAGTCAAAGAACATGATCCTCACCGCGTTCCCGGGCTTCTCCAGGTGGGACAGGGAACGGTGAAGGAAGAAGATCACTGCATCCTCCACCCCAATGTCATGCTGGTAGGCGAACTGGAGTGGATCCATCGCTGGTCCCACCAGGGGACGGAGGTGAGCAAGGAGCAGTCTTTCCAGGGTCTTCATCATGTGAGACGTCAGGGCCACTGGTCTGTAGCTGTTCAGGTCTTTGGGGTGGGAAGTCTTTGGTACAGGTATCACACAAGATGTTTTCCACAACTGTGGTACCCTCCCCAGCTTCAGGCTCAGGTTGAAGATGTGCTCCACAATCCCACACAGCTGGTCTGCGCGGGACTTGAGGAGCTTCGCGCTGATGCCGTCTGGTCCCGAGGCCTTCCTTGCCTTGATCTTCCTCAGCTCCGTCCTCACCTGGGTCTTAGTGAGGGTCAGGTTGGGGGGCTGTGTGCTGGGAGTGGGGGGTGTTGGTGGAGTGGGGTGTGGACAGCAGGTCTCAATGACTTTAGAGGCAGCAGTGGTTGTTGTGCAGTCGGGGGGGGGGGAGGGCGATTGGTCAAACCTATTAAAAAACAGGTTCAGATTGTTCGCCCATTCCCTGCCCCCCGTGGCATGGGAGGAGGTATTCTGGAGCCCAGAAATGGTTTTAAGGTTTCTGCAGACCCCGCCGATGTCGCTCTGTTGCAGCTTGTCCTCCATCTTCTTAGTGAAGCTGTCCTTGCCTTCTCTGATCTTCCTCCTTAGCTCCCTCTGTACGGACTTCAGCATCTCCCTGTTCCCCGACCTGAAGATCCTCTTCTTCTCTCTCAGAAGTGTTTTTATCTCAGGGTTGATCCAGGGTTTGTTGTTCGAGCAACACCGTATGGTCTTGGTGGGTACGGTGTTGTCCACACAGAAGTTGATGTAGTCCGTGATGGTGTGAGTGAGGCCATCGATGTCCTTACCATGTGGATCGCAGAGCTGCTCCCAGGCAGTGGTTTCAAAACAGTCCTTTAGAGCGTCCATTGCCTCCTCAGACCATAACTTCACCGTGCGCATGACCGGAGGTTGTCTGTGCACTAGGGGTTTGTACACCGGCAGGAGATGAACCAAGTTGTGATCCGATCTCCCGAGTGGGGGGAGTGGTGATGAGGTGCACGCCTCCTTAGTGTTTGTATAGAATAAGTCCAGTGTTTTATTGTCTCTAGTGTGGCATGTGACATACTGGGTGAACGTGGGCAGAATGGGGGACAGTGAAATATGGTTGAAATCACCTGAGATGAGTAGGAGAGCATCTAGACCATATGTTTTATGGTCTAGGTTTTTCTATCGCCAACGACACCGGAGAAGAGTGGTCGGGCTGCGGGTTGTGGAACTGGCCTGCTCCGGGTGTGGAAAATGAGGAGGTGTGGGATCCTGATTGGTTCGGCGTTTCTGGAGGAGAACATGCTTGTTGCCACGCGATGTCATCCCAGGACGGACCTGATGCCAGAGTCCATGGTACCCTTGGTGTGGGTGCTGGATGGCACGACGGGACCCCCGGGGTGACCCTTAAGTTCGAGGCACCCGCGCTGAGGACTGATGAGGCGAGACCAGGGAGCACAGTTTTAAAACACTCCAAGCGACGGCCTCCTAAGAGGACTTTGGACCAGACCCGCAAGACGACCGGTTCCGAGAAGGAGGCCCGCTTCAGCTGTGGGTGTCCGAAAAAGCATGGTGGAGCTTTCCTGAAGATTGATGACAGAGTTCATCCAAGGGTTGAAGCTCGGCTGAGAGGGACACACGGAACGCGTGAACGGTGCGAAGACCAGGGGCGGCTCAAGGTGAGGACTGCCCGGACTGATGGGTATCTGGGCCTATTGGACGAGACGTGGAGGCACCCCAATGAGCTGTGCTGTGTAGTGGAGAAGAGGAGACGGCGCAGTTCAACCCCGGAGGCCAAGAGGAGAAGGCACTTTGGATGAGAACCACAAGATGGAAATCCAGGGGGAGGGCACTCCTCGGGATAAGTAAAATGACTTGGGGGGGGTGTTTGTTAGTATGCTCTGTGTTTAATGCCCCATGTCACGGTGTAAATAGCTTTATAACCTATTGGTGTGTGCCCCGAGAAGATATTGTGAAAATTTTGCAAGTTGTGCATATTATTTTGTGGAAACTGAAAGAAATATATTAGTATTTGAATGCTATAGACTTGGAAATTTTAAAGAGAAATTATGAAGGAATATAAATTGTCATTTGTTTGCATTAGGTTGGCATACTTTAGGTGGAATTGATTATTTGAGAAACTTGTGTGATTTAAAAAAAAGAAGAGAGGAGAAATTCATTATTAATTGTTTGTTATGATTGGAAAATCATAAGAGGGGTTGATTATATTATGGAAATTTTGGTAAACTGAGTAGATGTGAAAAGAAATCACTGAGTTGATTAGGTTGTGTATAAATGGTGTGTAATTTTGAGAAGGAAAAGAAGGTATTTGAATATGTTAATTGAGTTGTATATGATGACTGAAATAGGAATTATGGTTTAATGCCCAACACTGGAATTTTTATGTGATGTGCCCAAGTGTGGGGTGGGGGCCGCCAATAGGGGGTTAGTTCAGTTCTGTTTGATATTGTTATTAGGAGTTGTATATATACTGCTCAAAAAAATTAAAGGAACACTTTTTAATCTGAGTAAGCTGGACTAGCCTGCCACAATTTCTTCACTTTAAGTTTTGGAGTGTTTCTTAACACTTCACACACTTAGCACTCTTAACACTTATTCTTAACACATTATCCAGTCCATATCAGTGTAGATATCCAGCTTATTTTTTCCCATTAAAATCTGATGTGTTTTCAAAGTGTTCCTTTAATTTTTTTGAGCAGTATATATATATAGTAATTGCTCTGGGATTAATTTATTTAGAAACACGGCTTATTTTATTTTAGACTCTTAGAGACGAGGCGGCAGAATAATCCGCCTGGCCGTGTACGGGGCGCTGGTAGTCCACCCAGCCCCCCAGCCTTGGTTGTGTGAATGAATAGATTGTTTATTTCTTTTTGTACATATGTTTTATGCTTAGAGTGTGAGTCAGGTGATAAATTTGGGTGGGAAAAATTTGCTTGCAAATTTTTTTGAAGGGGGTGGTGGGAATGTTACATATGGAAGTTAGTAGTATTAGTTAGATGGCGGGGGATGGTCAGGGGTGGCAGACTGCCGTTTTCGGTGGTGATGCCACCTAGGGTATAAAGGGCAAGGGCGTAAGGGGGTTCGTCCTCTTTCGCCGTTGACGCCCTGGCCTGCTGGAGAATGCCGAAAGGCCGCACGGTCTTGTATATAGTTCTGTTAATAAAGCTCCGTTAACAGTACTCTCACTCTGTCGTTGTTGGCCTAATTACGGACACAGCAGTCCATTCTCCCATCCCCACATGTAGCTATCTTTGGTGTCCAAGCAGACCATGATACAACTTCTCTTCAATCTCATGTCATTGCCTTCACCTCTTTGTTTGCACATAGAATTATTTTGGTATGGAAATCTGACCGTCCCCTGTCCCCTAAACTATGGCTACGAGACCTGATGTCTTTTTTAAAAATAGAAAAAATAAAATTTTCCCTGAAGGGCTCTCCTGCGACGTTCTATTCACATTGGCAGTCTCTGATTAAATATTTTGATAGTTTGCCAACAAAAGATTTTGCTCTATAGAGTGGTGGTTGGGCTGCCCTGCTCCCCCATACTTCTCCACCTTTCGTTTTAATGCACCCTTAAAAATTTCAGCTCCTGTTATGCCATCGAAGTGCTTGTATGCTGCTACCATTATCTTTGATCTTTGATTGTATTGTTGTATTTATTTATTTATTTTAATTTTACAGATATTTTTTAAAGTTATCCCTCCCCCCCCTTTTTTTTAAATTATCATTCACCCACTTATCCCCCTTCCCTTTTTTATATATGTCTATATGTTAATTTTCCCAATACTTACACATATTTATGCATTTATCCCCTGGCTGAAGGATGACTTTTCTGGACTATTTACACTACCATTACCATTACAGCCATCACTTGTTTCTCCTTTTTTTGTGTGTGGGTGTATGTGGCAACTATCATTTAAGCACTGACAGGAAGGACTATATGAAAGCCACTCGATATGGGATCTGGGCTCGGGTAGGGGTCTTATAAGGTTCTATAAGCAAAATGGAGAATTGTTCATTTCTCAATCTGCATTGTATGGTTTATTGCTTTTGTATATATGATTCTCCTCATTAAATTGTTGAAAAAAAAAAGGTGGGATGCTGTAGGCTGATGTGTGCGGGCTTGGAGCACATCATTAGAAGTGCGCTGGGTCCACCTTATGTTCTTGATGGCTCTGAGGGCCTGGCTATCAAACCCATCCACTCTCGAGGCCAGAGTCTTATTCAGTGGCCATATCTCTGACCCATAAAGTAGAATGGAGAGGACTGATGCATTGTATATGTGGAGCTTCGTCTTTCTGGAGATTGAACGATGGGACCGTAGAGGTTTCCATTGTGCCTGCAGGGCTGATGCAGCGAGGCCACGTCTGCGGTTGATCTCTGGTTTCATGTTTTTGGTCACTGTGGAGCCCAGATACACAAAGGAATTGACAAACTCAACGACATCATTCCCGAGCTGTAATGGGGGTGGGTCCGGTCCGTCGCCAGCATGCATTAGCTTAGTCTTCATTCAGCTCACCTGAAGGCCCAGCTTCGCTGCCTCTTCGTGGTAGACAACTAGAGCATCTCTCAGCTGACTATAGGATGGGCTGAACAGGATGATATCATCAGCATATTCAAGGTCAGCCAGATGGCAATTGCCAAACTGCATGCCAGGGACCCAGTCGCAGACCTTGGTCATCAGATAGTCTATGACACAATTGAAGAGATTGGGAGCGGCCACACAACCCTGTCAGACCCCGCTGTTGATGGGAAACCAGCCGCACTCCTTTCCGTTTACACCGACACAGCTCTCCATGCTGCTGTAGAGCCGCTTAAACAGGGCTACGATCTTGGGTGGGCTTCCAAGGGTCTGCAGAATACTCCAAAGAGTAGCATGGTCCACGGTGTTGAAGGCAGCCTTAAGCTCTCTGAAGGCTATATAGAGATGGTGGTCCTTACGGAATTCATAGGCACTTTTCTATTAATAGATGAACAGCAGAGATGTGGTCTGAGGTCGAGCGGTTGGGCATGAAGCCTACCTGCTGAGGGCGACGGCCACCTCTGATGACTGGAAGGGCACGACTGAGGAGGATCCTGGTGAAGAGCTTACCAGGAATGGACAAAAGGGTGATGCATCTTTGATTGCTGCAGACAAGTTTGTCGCCCTTTCCCTTCCAGAAAGGGAGGATGATACCCCTGGTCCAGTCACTGGGGAGCTGCTCTGTCACCCAAACATGATTGATAATGATGGTGATCCACTGGATTGTGCAATTTCCACCCATCTTCAGCATTTCGGCGGTTATAGCACAAATTCCAAGGTTGTCATAGCCAATAGTGCTGGGGATAAGCTCCCAGCACTTAAAAAATGCTCCTTATGGCATGCGTCTCTAATAGCCTCTGACAGCCAAGTCCAGCTCCTGGCCTGCTTGTGTGGCTTAGCTTCTAAGCCCGGCAGAACTGCTTCTACTGACAGGAGAAGGGGCGAAGACGAGTCTCTGGTGCCTTCAAACCAGATGTTTCAGGTAGATGGGGCTCGACAACCTGGGAGGGTAGTCCATCTAGGGGAAGGAAAACCCTGATTTCAAACCTCTGCTGCCTTGTGGCATACCCGGTCATGGGAAAGGCTTCGGGAGTCAACCCTGAGGTAAAATCCGGAGTTGGAGCCCATAAGATTCAAGATACAAAGGCTTTATTATCATGTGCACAGTTAAGAAATGCTATATTTCCTGAGCAATGAAATTCTTAATTTGCTCTCCGAACGAATGCCAAGGTAAAAGGTACAGAAACAAGGCAGTCCGTCGATGATTTAAACGTCATTCTGGCAGCTCCTGCCACGGCTCTGGTGCCAAACTGTAACAGCCTTGCTGTTCCTTTGGAGCCATCAGCGATGTGGAGAGGGGGGACATGCTACATGGGCAACAGTGTGTCCTTCATATCACATTCCCCAGGCTAGCATCCAGCAACACTCATCAACACAAACTCAAACCCTACACCCTGGAGAGGTCACTCTAGCTTCACTTGCAGGGTCGACACAACACAGGGAGCAACAGTTACCAGTTGTAAGTCATTGCTTGATTGGCGTAGAGCTTGGTGCCAGGGGTTGTTCCCGACGGTGGGAGGAATCCTTGGCTCTCACTGGACAATTACCACCCACCTCAAGCTGGGCAGCCCCCAGCCAGTAAGGTGTTGTCTCGCCACAGTCTGCTATCGTCATTGGGTGCATGGGGATTAGGAAACATCCAAACAGCAGACTGCAATTGTCGCACCAGGAAACAAAATAAAACAACGAAAGAAACCAGCTTTGAAACTGGGATATTGGAACGTTCGGACAATGATGACCGGTCTTTCTGAAAACTTTCAGGACATCAGTGACTCCAGGAAAACAGCTGTCATAAATGACGAGCTCAGGAGGCTGCATGTGGACATTGCCACTCTTCAGGAAACACGCCTTGCTGACTCAGGCACGCTGAAAGAGAAGGACTACACATTCTACTGGCAAGGGAAAGGCTCTGATGAGCCAAGGGAGCATGGAGTCGGCTTTGCAGTGAGAAACAACCTGCTGAATATGGTAGAGCCCGGCAGCAATGGCACAGAGCATCTCCTCACTCTTCGCCTCAACAACACTGAAGGCCCAGTCACCCTTGTTAGCATGTATGCCTGGATACTGTCTTCCACACCAGACACAAAAGTTGAGTTCTACGAGAAGCTCACATCCATCATCACAAGCATCCCCAGCAAGGACCAACTTGTTCTCCTGGGTGACTTCAATGCCAGAGTGGGTGCAGATCATGACTCGTGGCTCTCTTGCCTTGGACAGTTTGTTGTGGGCAAAATGAACGAGAATGGCTAACGACTGCTTGAGCTTTGCAGTTACCATGAATTGTGCATCGCCAACTCCTACTTCAGGACCAAGCCTCAGCACAAGGTCTCTTGGAGACACCCATGCTCAAAGCACTGGCATCAACTAGATCTTATCCTGGTCAGGCGTGCTGCCATCAACAACGTCCTCCACACACGCTGTTACCACAGTGCGGACTGTGACACAGATCACTCCCTGGTCTGCTGCAAGATAAGGCTACAGCCAAAGAGGATTCACCTCTCAAAGAAACAAGGGAACCCCTGCATTGATGTTAGCAAGATGTCTCAACCAGACCTCATGGAAAAGTTTGCAGAGACCTTCAAGAGGGAAATACAAATTTCACAGCCCGGAGACTCTGCCACAGAGAAGTGGGAAGTACTGCGGGACACCATGCACAGCACCGCCTTGGCTACCTTTGGAAAGAAGTCCTGCAAGTCTCACGACTGGTTTGAGGCCAAGTCCACAAAGATGACTCCCATCATCAAACCAAGTGTGCCGCCCTCACAGAGTATAAGCGGTCACCCAGCGAGAAGACCCTGCAGATTCTCAGGGCTGCCAGGAGCAAGGCTTAGCAGACTACCAGGCATTGCACCAGTGAATACTGGACAGAGCTCAGTGAAGACACCCAGACAGCTACTGCTACAGGCAACATTAAAGGAATGTATGATGTCATCAAGCAGGCGCTCGGACCAGTCCAGAGCAAGACAGCTCCCCTCAAATCTTCCACTGGGGTAGTTGTCATATTGGCTGGACGAGCAACCTGAGTGCAACGTGCAATCACCAAGAGAAACCACAAAGAACGTTTGACCTTTTATTAGAATTTTCAAAACCGCTATCTTGAGGAAAACGTCAGTCACTCGCCAGATAAGCAGGAGCCCTGCAGAGGATAGACAAGACTGATTAGGGAGGAATGGAGAGTAAATGGAAGCGAATTATTACCACTCACGTGAGAGAGAAAAAGAGACTGGCACAGAACCCAGCGACGGAGATGAACCAGCAGGCAGAGCTGCCGGTCGGGTATGATAGTGAGGTCTGATCAGGCAGAGAAGGGAGGCTGACTTGAGGTGGAGCAACGGGCTGGCGAGCGCACCAAATCCCCGAAGATGCACCACTTCATCTGCAGCAACCTGTAAAAGGTGGAGGAGAGGAGAACGTAAGACCAGGTCATATACACAACACAACTGCTTACTAAAGGAGCTGTCTGCTGAGCAGTATACCCAAACGAGCCAGCGTTGAATCACTGAAGATTTTTTTTTTTGATTTTGTGTACTTTATTGATCCCCAGAGGGGAAATTCAGGGCATCCACCTGGATGGATGAAGCAGCCATGGTACGGCGCTATCCCTTAACCATTCACACACACATTCACACCTAGGGCCACTTTAGAGTCTCCAATTAACCTAACCTACATGTTTTTGGTCTGTGGGAGGAAACCGGAGAAATCCCGGAGTAAACCCACACAGACACGGGGAGAACATGCAAACTCCACACAGATCACTGTTGGTCAGGGGCTGGGATCGAACCCAGGATCCCACGGCCAAGGGTGAGTCGCTGTGTTGCCACAGTGCTAACCACTGCACCACCGCACAGCCCCAATAAGATCGCTTCCTCATAAACGCTGGCACAGCAGGAATCAGCAGGTGCGTCTGATGAGGGAGCCGATGAGCAGGAAGGAGGGGGCGAGCGCTCGCCAGCACATGACAGTGCCCCCCCCCCAAGGAATGCCTCCTGGCGGTCGCCCAGGCCTCTTAGGGTGGGTACGATGGTACTCCCAGACCATCCCATAGTCATGGAACTTGGACCAAGGGACCCATGACCGATTCTCTGGGCCGTAGCCCTCCCAGTCGACCAAATACTGGAAACCCCGGCCCTGACAACATACAGTACATCCAGGATCTTCTTCACAGTGTGTGTGATGTGTCCGTCAAGGACCCTGGGAGGAGGAGGCGGCTTCGGGGGAGGGCAAAGAGGGCTGGAAGAGAGAGGCTTCACCTTGGAGACGTGAAAGGTAGGGTACACGTGGAGTGCCCGTGGGAGCTGGAGCTGGACAGCAGAGTCGCCGATGTTGCTTGTGACGGGGAAGGGGCCCACGAACTGGGGAGCGAGCTTCCGACACTCAGCCTTCAATGGAACCTGGTCCATGGCCACCCAGACCTGCTGTCCCATCTTGTAGCTTGGTGCTGAGACCCTCTTGTGATCAGCGTAGTGCTGATTACACTCAGTGGAACACAGAAGAGGCACTCTGGTGGATCTCCAGGCCCGTCGGCAGTGATGAAAATGGGCCCCCATGGACAGCACCGCAACCTCTCTCTCTGCCATAGAGAGTGGGGGGGGGGGTGTAGCCCACGGACGCCTCAAAAGGTGATCGGCCCGTAGCTGAAGAGACTGTGGAATTTAATGAATATTCTACCCAGGTCACGTGGGAGCTCCAAGAAGCAGGGTCGTCGGCTGCCACACAACAAAGAGCGGCCTCCAGGGACTGGTTGGCACGCTTAGCCTGCCCATTGCTCTGGGGATGATAGCCGGAGGTGAGGCTGACAGTGGTACCAAGACAGTGACAGAAGGACTTCCAAACTCGTGATGTGAACTGCGGACCCCGGTCGGACACAATGTCCGTAGGAATCCCATGTAACCTGACAACGTGGTAGGAAAGGAGTTCCGCCATCTTGGTGGCAGATGGCAGCTTAGGGAGGGGAACCAGCTGTATGGCCTTAGAGGACCTGTCAACGATGATCAGAATCACAGAATTGCCACGGGAAGGGGGAAGACCAGTGACAAAATCCATAGCGATATGGGACCAAGGCCAGCTGGGGATGGGGAGGGGGTGAAGAAAGCCTGCGGGAGGGGTGGAGGAAGACATATTCCGGGCACACGTCTGACACACCTTCACATACTCCTTCATGTCCCGCCACAACGTGGGCCACCAAAACGCTCGTCTGACGATGTCAATAGTCCGCACCACCCCCGGGCGGCAGGCGAAACGTTCGGTGTGCCCCCACTGGATCACTTCGCTGCGGAGGGCAGCAGGGATGTACAGGTGGTTGGAGGGGCATTCCGCTGATTCGGGCTCTGAGGATTGGGCCTGGCAGACTCTGTTCTCGATCTCCCAGGTGAGGGTTCCCAGGACGCACGAAGGCAGGAGAATGGGCTGGGAACAAGAAGGGGGGTCAGCCACGTCCTGACTGAACTGTCTGGAGAGAGCATCAGGCTTCCCATTACAGGAGCCGGGCCAATAAGTGACAGTAAAATTAAAGCGCTGGAAAAGTAAGGCTCAGCAAGCCTGCCTGAGATTAAGTCGGCGACCCGACCGCAGATACTCCAAGTTCTTGTGGTCGGTCCACACGACTACCAGCTCCCTCCAGCCAGTGTCTCCATTCCGCAAACTTAATGGCCAACAGCTCGCGATCCCCGATGTCGTAATTCCTCTCGGCTTGGGTGAGCCACCGAGAGAAATACGCACATGGGCGGAGCTTCAACTCCAGGGGAGCATGCTGGGATAAAACAGCGCCCACCCCTGTTTCTGAAGCATCCACCTCCAGGGTGAATTGGAGCTGAGGGTCGACCTGAGCCAAGATTTGTTTGTTAGTGAACAGACCCTTTAATTTGTTAAAGGCCTGCTCAGCTTCCTCGGTCCATACAAATGGTCCCTTAACTGAGGTCAGCTGTGTTAAAGGCTGTGCTATCCCACTATAATTTCGAATAAACCTACAATAAAAATTTGCAAACCCCAAAAAGCGTTGCAGCTCCTTGAGGAAGTGGGGGGTTGGCCAATCTAGCACAGCCTTCACCTTGGCTGGGTCAGCCCTCAGCTCTCCCTCCGCTATGATAAAGCCAAGAAAAGAAGTGGAAGATATGGAAAATTCACACTTCTCCACCTTGATGTACAGTTTGTTCTCTAAGAGCCGCTGTAACATGGCTCTAACATGAGTCTCGTGCTCCTCTGGCTTACGAGAAAAAATCAGGATGTCATCTAAATAGACGAAAACAAACCCATTAAGCATATCACAGAGGACGTCGTTGATTAAACACTGGAAAACAGCGGGGGCGCTGGTCAATCCAAAAGGCATAACCAAATACTCAAAATGCCCAAGTGTTTTTTGAACGCTGTTTTCCATTCGTCCCCCTCGCGTATTCTAACTAAATGGTATGCGTTACGAAGGTCGAGCTTAGAGAATACATGTGAACGCTGTGGGAGCTCCAAAGCGGAGTTCATCAGGGGCAAAGGGTATTTATCTTGACAGTGATGGCGTTAAGTTCCCAGCAGTCAATGCACGGCCGCAGAAACCCGTCCTTCTTGCCCACAAAGAAAAACCCCGCCCCAAGGGGACCCAAGGATGGCTGAATGAGGCCGGTGTTCAACGAGTCCTTAATGTACCTTTCCATCGCCTCTCTCTCAGGCCCAGAAATACTGTAGAATTTGCTGGACGGCAACCTCACACCCGGAAGGAGGTCAATGGCATAGTCATATGAGTGATGCGGGGGAAGCGCTAATGCTCGTGACTTGCTAAAGACCTCCCCAAGGTTGTGATAGACCTTGGGTATGAGGCTGAGGTCCGGCGGCTCAACCTGAGGCGAGGAGACGGGAAGGGATGGGGAACACTCGGCCGAATTTAGACACGTTGCCAAACAGTTGGGGCTCCAGGAGGTGATGAAATTTTGTGCCCAATTAATAATTGGATTGTTCCTCCAGAGCCACGGATAGCCAAGTACCACCGCGTGAGAAGCTCGTGGAAACATGTAAAAAGTCTGCTTCTCCCGGTGGTTACCGGACAATAGGACGGATAAATGCACCATGCAATGGGTAATGGATGCCACCGTCTGGCCAGAAAGGGTACGCACAGAATGGGGAGCCGGCAGTTTGACCCTTGGAATCCCCATCTCGTGCACCAGCTTAGAGGAGACAAAATTACCCTCCGCCCCAGAATCGATTTGGGCAGAAACCCTCCTCTTCAACTCTGGTAGCTGGATCAGGTTCGAAATGGAGAAATTACCAGGGGGATCGAATTGAGTCCCGCCTGTCAGACCCCCTGCTGCTACTGACAGGTCGATTCTTTTGGCCGTAGGCGGCTTGTGTCTAACTTGTGCTTCAAAGAACCACAGTAGGCACACGCCCCGATCTGCCGCCGCCGCTCAACTTCAGCTCGCGGAATATGAGCAGAGCTGAGCTCCATAGGCTCGGGGGCGGAATCGGACTCACCTCGGTCAGTAGGCGCCAGGAGAGAGCGTGTGATGAGCAGGCGGGAGGAGGCACCGTGCTCCCGGGCGCGTTCACGGTATCGGTTATCTAGCCCAACTGCCTGATCTATCAGGCCGTCCAAGGTGGCAGGAATGGCATGAACCGCCAGATCATCACGGAGCTGAAGAACGCGCTGCATAGTGCAACCTCGTTCCACCCCGAATCTGCTGCCTCAACCTGGAACTCCACCGAGAAGTCGGTCACTGGCCGGCTGCCATGGCGGAGCGACATCAGGCGACTCATAATATTCCCTTCACTCTCGGAATGGTCGAAGGTGCGGAAAAACTCGGACACAAATTGGTCAAATGTGGGTGGCAAAGCTGTCTGACTATCGATAACAGCCTGCGCCCAACTAAGGGTGCGGCCCCAAAGCAGAAGAGTAAACTGATGAATTTTAGAAATGTCATCCGGAAACTCTCCCTGCACCTGCCCAAAATAAAGCCGAATCTGACATAAGAAATCCTTGCATTTCCCCACCTCCCCCGCGTATGGAGCAGGGGTGGAAATAGCAAGGGTTCGGCGAACAATAGTAGAAGGAGGATGAGCAGGTGGAGGTGGAGTGGCCGGGACAGCTGCATGGCCCAATTGATCAGTCAGGACACTCAGCTGCTGCATAATAGCTTGCAGCAGCTGAGTGTACTCAGCCACCTGCCTCTCTGTAACGTCGAGGCGGTGAAGCGCAGAGTGCTGTGTTGATGATGATGCACCTGCCAGGCTGTCACTCTGGCTGGCTCGTTCTGTCATATTGGCTGGACAAGCAACCTGAGTGCAATGTGCAATCACCAAGAGAACACACAAAGAACGTTTGGCCTTTTATTAGAATTTTCAAAACCGCTATCTTGAGGAAAACGCCAGTCACTCGCCAGATAAGCAGGAGCCCTGCGGCGGATAGATGAGACTGGTTAGGGAGGAATGGAGAGTAAGTGGGAAGTGAATTATTACCACTCACGTGAGAGAGAAGAAGAGACCGGCACAGAACCCAGCGAAGGAGATGAACCAGCAGGCAGAACTGGGTATGATGATGAGGGCTGACCGGGCAGAAAAGGGAGGCTGACTTGAGGTGGAGCAACGGGCTGGCGAGCACCCCAATTTCCCAAAGACGCACTGCTTCGTCTGCAGCAACCTGTAAAAAGTGGAGGAGAGGAGAACGTAAGACCAGGTCAAATACACAACACAACTGCTCACTGGGAGCCGGTGAGCAGGAAGGAGGGGGCAAGCGCTCTCCAGCACATGACAGTAGTTATTACAGACAAGGGCCAACAGATGGAGAGATGGGTGGAACACTACTCCAACCTCTACTTCAGACAGAATACAATGTCCCCCACAGCTCTTGACGTCATTGAGTGTATGCCAATCATAGAGGAGCTGGATGTAGAGCCAACCACAGAGGAACTCAGGAAGGCCATCAACAGCTTGACCTTAGGCAAAGCCCCAGGCAGTGACGGGATTCCCCTGGACCTGACCAAACACTGCAAGACTACCCTCCTGCTCCCATTGCATAAAGTCCTCTGTCAGTGCTGGCAAGAAGGGGCTGTACCACAGGACATGAGGGATGCCAAGATCATCACCCTCTATAAGAACAAGGACAAAAGAAGTGACTGCAACAACTACAGAGGCATCTCTCTACTCAGCATCATCGGCAAAATCTTTGTTCGAGTCATTTTGATCCACCTGCAGAAGCTGGCAGAACGCGTCTACCCAGAGTCGCAGTGTGTCTTTCATGCCAAGAGATCAACAGTAGACATGGTCTTCTCCCCAACTCCAGGAGAAGTGCAGAGAACAGCAGATGCCCCTGTATGTCGCCTTCATAGATCTCACCAAGGCGTTCAACCTCGTCAGCAGAGACAGCCTGTTCAAGATTCTCCCAAAGATAGGCTGCCCACCAAAGCTGCAGAGCATGATTGAGTCTTTTCACTCCGACATGAAGGGGACTGTGCAGTTCAGTGGGAGTTCCTCCGACCCTTTCAGCATCTGCAGTGGCCTCAAACAAGGCTGCATCCTTGCTCCCACACTCTTTGGGATATTCTTCACCGTTCTCCTAAAGCACGCCTTTGGCACTGCAACTGAAGGAATTTACCTATGCACCAGGTCAGATGGCAGGCTGCTCAACCTTGCCCACCTCAGAGCCAAGACAAATGTTTGCGAAATGTTCATCAGAGACATGCTGTTTGTTGATGACACAGCAATTGCAACACACATCCAGCAGGAGCTGCAGACACTGATGGACCACTTCTCACAGGCCTGCAAGGAGTTTGGACTCACCATTAGCCTGAAAAAGACCAATGTCCTGGGACAGGACACTGAATCACCACCTGCCATCACCATTGATGACTATGAACTCGACGTCGTCCACCAGTTCACCTACCTTGGCTCTACCATAACTGACAACCTCTCCTTTGACACAGAAATAGACAGGAGGATCAGGAAGGCAGCTACAACACTCGCTCGCCTCACAACCAGGGTGTGGACAAACCCCAAGCTGTCGGTGAAGACTAAGATGGCAGTGTATAATGCCTGTGTCATCAGCACACTGCTATACAACAGTGAGTCATGAACAACATATGCCAGACAGGAGAAGTGACTCAACACCTTCCATCTGTGAAGCAGCCGCCATATCCTGGGCATATCTTGGCAGGACAGGGTAACCAACGCAGATGTCTTGAATTGCATGGGACTACCCAGCATGTTCACTCTCCTCAGACAGTGCAGGCTGCGCTGGCTAGACCATGTCCACTGCATGGATGATTGGCACATCCCAAAGGACATCCTGTATGGAGAACTGGCATCTGGTCTCAAGAACGCTTCCATGGTTTGAAATTCTCATTGTCAAATGTTATATCCACAAACCCGGAATGAAAACGAACAAGGATGCTGTACTCGAACTGAACTTTATCATAAGCAGACTTGGTATAAAGCACGTGTATACTCAGTCGTCATATGCACACCTGCACTTTAGCTGTAATCCTCATGAACAACCTCATAACAACACGGAGTGAGATGGCACACCACCCAATATATACTGATAGTGACATCAGCCTTACTCATACACCACAGATGTACATTGTACAACACAGATTTACATGCTAATTTTTTAAACTGCCTTGACTAGTACTACTCATTATTACTAGTATTATTATTATTATTACTTATTATTACTTATTTTTCTACACTTATTGCACGTTTCCAGTCCTTTAGTTTTTTAGTTTATCCCTTTTTCTCATTATGTTTTTAATGTTGCAGCATAGCACCGAGACAAATTCCTAGTTTGTGTATCACATGAACAATGGCAATAAACCTGATTCTGATTCTGATTCAGACAGGTTCTTGTTTTATCCCGCCACAATCCATGTCTGTGTTCCTGGGTGTCTGAGGATTTTTTTTTTTTTTTTGTCTTGCCTATGGCATTTTTGCTGTGTTTAGTCTTTGTTTTGTTTTCAGCCCACACGCTGCTTTGCTTTGTTCTTGAGTTCAGTGTTAACAAATTATCATTTTGTCATCACACGCTGCCTACACATGAGTTGTACCTTTAAAGACTTATCTGCCCAGAGGGCAAAACATGACAGTATGACCTCTCCATACAAGGACTCAGCAGGCAGGCTGGCGACTGGTGGACCCAATGCGGGTGAGCCGTGGGCAGTTTGCACATTCATGTCCCTCGTGGCGAATGCTCACACTGCCCGCACATTGGGAGGAGGCTCTTAAACACCTGGATGTGGCAGTGAAGGTGCTGGAGGCCTACCCTAGCCTGTGGGGCTGCCCTGAGCCAAAGGAGCTGTTCACCTCTGCCACCAGCCACCTATGCCGGACTTTTACGGAGCTGGCGCACCGTCCAGCCCCAGAACTCTCACCAGACCCACTGCCACCACATGGGCTGGAAATGAGCTCACCATCTGTGCCGCACCCTGTGCGAACAATGAAGTGTCCCTAGGCTTACCCACTCCTCCTTGCTCTGCTTCAGCTCCATGGAGCTCTGCTACGCTGTCTCTCTTGGCAGCTGCAACACCGGGTTCCACGGCAGCTGTAATGCCGGTCGCCACGTCTGCAGTTTCATCTGTCAGCATGCTTGCAGTTTCTCCTGCCATCACGCCTACAGCCACGCCTCTTGCCATGCTTACAGCCTCATCTCTTGCCATGCCTGCAGTTTCGCCTGATGCTATGCCTGCAGTTTCGCCTGATGCCATGCTTGCAGTTTCGCCTGCCATCATGCCTGCAGTTTCGCCCGATGCTATGCCTGCAGTTTTGCCGGTTGCCACGCCTGCAACTTTGCCTGTCAGCATGCCTGAAGTTTCACCTGTCATCACACCTGCAACCTCGCCTCTTGCCACACCTGTAGCTTTGCCTGAACTTTTGCCTGTCACCATGCCTGCTGCTTGGGCTGCAGTAGCAGAGTCACCAGATCCCTCATTGGTAGTGGAGCAAGAGTTACAGCAAGTCCTCTTTTTTGCATTTACTATATCAGTATTAGAGAGGTCTTGCCTTACTCTTGGTGGGGAGATCCACTTACAGCTGCCATCTGTTCCTGAGCTCTCCCCGCCGGACTCCGCTGCCGCCAGTTATAGTGACCTGGTGTTTGTCTCTTCCTCCCAATCCAAGGTTCCTGTGTCGGCAATGGCTTCCCAAGCAGCTGGGCTTGAGGTTCTCCAGCCTGAGTCACCTGGGCTCTTTGCTGATCAGCTTGCATCATTTGAGTTTGCCACTGATCAGCCTCAGTAGTGTGTTTCAGAGGCCAGTACACCGCCGTCGTGTGTTCCAGAGGCCAGTGTACCTCCACCGTTTGTACCCGAGGCTGGTGCACCTCCACCATCGTTTGTTTCCAAGGCCGGTAAGGCTTTGTCATCCACACCTGAGGCCGGTGCACCTCCATTATCATTTGTTCCTAAGGCCGGTGCGCCTCCACCATCGTTTGTTCCTGAGGCCGGTGCACCTCCATCATCCTTTGTTCCTGAGGCCGGTGTGCCTCCGCCATCGTTTGTTCCTGATGCCAGTGTGCCTCCACCATCGTTTGTTTCTGAGGCCGGTGCACCTCTGCTGTTTGTTCCAGAGGCCGGTGCGGCTTCATCATCAAGACCTGAGGCCAGCGCGCCTCAGCACCTGCTCTATAAGCCCTGCTCCTGGGTCTGGGGGTCCGCAGACTCTGGCAGACCCTCCGATCCCCTTTGGTCTGGGGGTCCATGAACTTCAGTAGGCCCCCTGACCCCCTTTGTTTTTTGATCTGGTGGCCTAGGGATCTGGGAAGGCCACCCAATCCACCTTGCACTCCAGTCTGGGGTCCCATGGACCTGGGTCAGCCCCCTGACCTGCCTCGTTCTTTGGTCCAGTGGTCCTGGGACCCTTTAGAGACAACCTGATGGACATTTTTGTTTTTTGTTTCTTGTGTGATTCCTGTATTTTGTTTCTTCCCACCGTGCCTTGTCCCCCTCCTCCTGCCCATTTTGGTGTTTTTTTAGGGGTGTCTAGAATCCACCCCTTAAAAGGGGATTATGTCATGATCGGGGAACAGCCAGGGGCCATGCCCATGCTTTATGTTCATCTTTGTTTTTCTCCTTGATCATTATCTTTATTATTATTAATTTTAATTTATTGCTTATTTGAAAGGGACATTACATACTAATGAACATTAATATAAATGTAAGTAGATAGCAAAAAAAAAACAAAAACGTGACGACCTAATAGTATTGAATGTAAAAGACGCAATAGACTTACACAATGGTCCCCTCCAGTATATACAACTAGGACAATATCGGTCGCTATGGAGGGTGACAATATGTATGGGTACATATTCATACTATGTAGGGTAACTAAGTAGACGGTTATGCTGTTTATTCCATCTTGCTGCAATACTCCGCACTTTGTATATATATTTATATATTTATGTGTATGTATGTATATCCACTGCTCTTATTTATATCTTCCGTATCTTCTTAATTATTGCTCTGAGTTTTGCTATCCCTGTGCTGTTGCAATCCTGGAATTTCCCCATTGTGGGACTAATAAAGGCTTATCTTATCTTATCTTATCTTAAGTATGCCAGATTTAACAGTACTGCTAATTTGCATTTGTAGTCCCCCGGCGGGTCACAAAAACACAAACAATCATACACGAGAAGAACAACTGCAATAAAACTGTATAAAGTGGATATGCTAAAGTGCATTACTATTATTATTATTATTATTATTATTATTAGGTGTTCTTGTCCTTTCCCAGTCGGTTGTCGCTGCATGTAGTCCTGTACTCATCGCCTGTTGTTGCTTTGTGGTTGTCTTTTGTAATTTGATTATTATTATGATTATTAGTTGTTGTCATAATGTCGGACCCAGGGAACACGCACACACAGGCTCAAGTTCAATAAAATAATCTTTATTGAATACCAGCAGGTGCGTGGATGCGTGTGTGCGATATATAAATGTGTTGTGGGTGAACGAGCTGCAGCCGGGGGTGAAACAGAGCGCCGTACAGCCTGGCAACCCTAGAGACAGAGCCAAACACAAACGTTAGATCTCAGCCGTGTTATAATGATCGGAGAATTAACAGGCTTACTTGTTGATGTTCTATAGGCGATGTTGGCTTGGCCTTGGGCTTCCTGCCAGGGAGACAGCGTCTGGCGAATGCACCCGGTGAAGCGCTGTGGAGCGCAGTGTGGAGAGAAGGGCGATTCCACCGCCGCGAGGGAGAGAACCGCCGCCTTAGGGATCCACCTGTGCACAGGGGAGAGCCTGGGAAAAAGGTAAGTGGAGGATGTTGAGCTTATGTGCCAACGGAGAGTCCAGCGGAGATGCACGGGGCTGAGAAAAATCAGACGTGCACAGGACGACGAGTGTAGCATAGCAGACAGCTCCATGCCGAAGCTCCAGACAGGACGGCCTATATAGCCCGGGGCTGATTATTCCCAGGTGCGCGCACAGCTGAGGCAGATGACGGCCCAGAGTGAGTTGTAACAGTACTCCCCCCCGATCAGCGCCTCCTGGTGCTGGCTTACTTGGGTGCGCCCGCTGAAAGTCCTCGATGAGGCGTTTGTCCAACACGAACGACTGGCACACCCAGGATCTCCACTCGGGGCCATACCCCTCCCAATCCACCAAGTACTGCAAGCCATGGCCCCGACGGCGGATGT
This sequence comes from Pholidichthys leucotaenia, assembly GCA_020510985.1. Taxonomy (NCBI): domain Eukaryota; kingdom Metazoa; phylum Chordata; class Actinopteri; order Cichliformes; family Pholidichthyidae; genus Pholidichthys; species Pholidichthys leucotaenia. The sequence continues at coordinate 218,367,410 of CM035839.1, forward strand.
CCGGGATGGAATTCACCGTCCAAGCCGGGTCACCGTCGATCAACATGGGTGGAGGCGGGGTTCGAGGAGGAGGGCAGAGCGGGTTGGAGATCACGGGTTTGACCTGGGAGATGTGAAACGTGGGACAAACACGGAGAGAAGGAGGGAGAGCCAGACGCACAACCACAGGATTCACCACCTTGACAATAGGGAAGGGCCCGATAAAGCTCTTGGCCAGCTTCCTCTTTTCAGCCTTCAGGTTGATATGCTGAGTGGATAACCATACCTGCTGACCCACCTGATACTGCGGAGCAGGTCTCCTGCGCTGGTTTGCTGCCCTGGTGTTGCGCTCCGCTGTGCTTAAAAGGGCCTGGCGCGTAGCAGACCACAGCCGACGACAGCACCTCAGGTGTGCGTGAACTGAGGGTACGGCCACCTCCCCCTCTTCTTTGGGGAATAGCTGGGGGTCATAGCCCAGTGACGCCCTGAAAGGAGACATGCCGGTAGCGGCAGAGACAGTTAGGTTGTGCGCATACTCAATCCAAGGCAGATGGCCACTCCACGATGATGGGCTGGAGGCGATGATGCAGCGCAGAGCAGCCTCCAGCTCCTGATTTGCCCGCTCGCACTGCTCGTTACTCTGGGGGTGATGACCGGAGGACAGGCTTACCATAGCCCCCAAAGCATTGCAAAAACACCTCCACACACTGGACATGAACTGCGGACCTCGGTCAGAGACAATGTCCACGGGGATTCTATGCAGACGCACGACGTGCTGCACCAGAAGGTCCATCGTCTCTCGTGCTGTTGGGAGCCCACGTAGAGGGATGAAGTGAGCAGCCTTGGAGAAGCAGTCTACGATGGTCAGCACAGTGTCGAAGGTGTTGGATACCGGAAGGCCGGTCACAAAGTCCAGAGCCACGTGAGACCACAGCCTCCCCGGGACAGGCAAAGGATGGAGAAGGCCCGCCGGCGGAGATGTCGATGTCTTCCCGGTGGCACACTGGGGGCAGGCCCGAACATAGCCGGTGATGTCCTGATGGAGCCCTGGCCACCAGAAAGATCTCTGGAGCAGGTCCACTAACCGGGAAATCCCAGGGTGGCAGACAAATTTGGAGGCATGGGCCCAGTGGATCACGTCACCCCGAACCACTGATGGTACAAACAGTCTCCCGGTGGGACCCCTGCCCGGGTCCGGTTTGGTTTCCTGAGCCCTCAGGACCTTATCCCTGATGGCCCAGGAGAGGGCGCCCATGACACACGAGGCCGGGAGGATGGTGTGCTCCTGCTTCTCGGCGGTCTCCGAGGCGAACTGCCTGGACAGGGCATCTGGCTTTGTGTTTTTTGACCCCGGGTGGTAGGTGAACCGGAAGCGCCCAAAGAACAGGGACCAACACGCCTGGCGAGCGTTCAGGTGCTTAGCCGTCCTCAGGTACTCCAGGTTTTTATGGTCTGTCCAAACCACAAAGGGTAGTGAGGCCCCCTCCAGCCAGTGCCGCCACTCCTCTAGCACGAGCTTGACCACCAGGAGTTCTGTGTCACCGACGTCGTAGTTCCTCTCGGCGAGTGACAAACGCCGAGAGAAAAAGGCACAGGGGCGGATAACCCCGTCCACCGGGGAGCGCTGAGAAGGGACTGCCCCCACCCCCGAATCTGAGGCATCCACCTTGACCAAACACTGCAGCGCGGGACCCACCTGCGTCAAGACCTGGGAGGAAGAGAATTCCGTCTTCAGGATTGTAAAAGCCAACGCAGCCTCCTCCGTCCACCGGAATGCCACCTTAGGGGAGGTGAGGCGGGTCAGGGGGGTGGCAATCGAGCTGTACTTGGGCACAAACCGCCGGTAGAAGTTGGAAAACCCCAAAAATTGTTGCAACTGTTTCCTTGACGACGGGGGGGGGGGCAATCCACCACTGCCCTCACCTTCTCCGGGTCCGGAATCACCTGGTTGTGTGAGATAATAAAGCCCAGGAAAGAGGTCTTTCTCGGTGTAGAATTCACACTTTTCGGCTTTCACAAAGAGTTTGTTCTCAAGTAGCCATTGAAGAACCCGCCTCACGTGAACCTGATGCTCCTCCCGGGATTTGGAGAAGATCAGGATGTCATCCAGGCAGACGAAAACAAAGGACCCCAGGAAATCCCGGAGAACATTGTTGATGAGCCGCTGGAAGACGGCCGGAGCGTTGGTGAGCCCAAACGGCATGACGAGGTACTCAAAGTGGCTGCTGGGGGTCCGGAATCCCATCTTCCACTCATCGCCTTCCCGGATCCGCAAGAGATGGTAAGCGCTGTGGAGGTCCAACTTTGTGAACCAAGAGGCCCCCTGGAGGGAGTCGAAGGCAGAGTCCATCAGAGGTAACTTATACTTGTCCTTGATGGTAATATCGTTCAAAGCCTGGAAGTTGATGCAAGGACGAAGAGAGCCGTCTTTCTTCCCAACGAAGAAGAAGCCTGCCCCCACTGGAGGTGACGATGGCTGGATGATGCCCGAGCTGAGCGACTCCTTGATGTATGCTTCCATAGCCTCCCGCTCCGGAGCAGATAAGCTTTACAAGCGGCTCGACGGCAGGGGGGCGCCCGGGCGGAGGTTGATGGCACAGTTGTATGGGCGGTGGGGGGGGAGAGACAGCGCCTGAGCTTTGCTGAACACCGCTCCCAGGTCGTGAAACTCAGCAGGCACCCTGGACAAGTCGGCCGCTTGCTCCCTCAACCTATTATCCAAACTAATGGCCAGAGAAATGAGCTCGGTGAGCCACTCAGGTTTATCTAGGCAGGCCAGCTCATCCCGCAAACTAGGGCTCAGGCTACGGGTGAAGATGCTGCAGAGTGCAGCATCCTCCCACCCTACTTCGCGCCTCCCCGAGCTTCCCACTGAAGCGCTTGGGTGTGGGGATTGGTGTGAGATGCATGAATGCGCCCGGGCTAACCTGGCTAGGTGGTGAGCTAACGGGAGCTGGCCTGCTGCTCTGGGCCGGAGGGAATGCCCGCTCTCCTTCCAGGCGATCCAACCGGCTGTTTATCTGACCTAGCTGGTTCAAGATTACCTGCTGCTGGTAAGAAACTTGATCGACTCGAGCCTCCAAGATGTTAAAGTGGTGTGCAAGCCCGCTGTTCGCTGGGCCATTCTGATGGAACCGTACTGTCATAATGTCGGACCCAGGGAACACGCACACACAGGCTCAAGTTCAATACAATAATCTTTATTGAATACCAGCAGGTGCGTGGATGCGTGTGTGCGATATGTAAATGTGTTGTGGGTGAATGAGCTGCAGCCGGGGGTGAAACAGAGCGCCGTACAGCCTGGCAACCCTAGAGACAGAGCCAAACACAAATGTTAGATCTCAGCCGTGTTATAATGATCGGAGAATTAACAGGCTTACTTGTTGATGTTCTATAGGCGATGTTGGCTTGGCCTTTGGCTTCCTGCCAGGGAGACAGCGTCTGGCGAGCGCACCCGGTGAAGCGCTGTGGAGCGCGGTGTGGAGAGAAGGGTAATTCCGCCGCCGCGAGGGAGAGAACCACCCCCTTAGGGATCCACCTGTGCACAGGGGAGAGCCTGGGAAAAAGGTAAGTGGAGGATGTTGAGCTTACGTGCCAACGGAGAGTCCAGCGGAGATGCACGGGGCTGAGAGGAATCAGACGTGCACAGGACGACGAGCGTAGCATAGCAGACGGCTCCGTGCCGAAGCTCCAGACAGGATGGGCTATATAGCCCGGGGCTGATTATTCCCAGGTGCGCGCACAGCTGAGGCAGATGACGGCCCAGAGTGAGTTGTAACAGTTTCATTATTAGTTACATTGTCTTCTGTGTTTCCCCTGATCCTCTGTGCTTATCCCCTGTTTGTCTCTTGTGTTATCATTGTGGTCTTGTGTGTATATTTGTCTACCTATTGTCTCCAGTTCCTCATGTTTCTGTACCCATAGCCATTTTCGCTTCATGTGTTACCATGCTGCCCTTGATTGTTCCCAGCTGTCTTGCAGCTTGTTAATTGGTCCCTTCCCTATCTATGTGAGTCTCTGTGCTTTGTTTGTTGAGAGGTCATTGTCTTATCCCGCCAGGATCCATGTCTGTGTTCCTGGGGGTCTAAGTGACTTTTTGTTGCCTTGCCTAGTTTAGTATTTTTGCCGTGCTTAGTCTTTGTTTTGTTTTCGGCCCATACACTGCTTTACTTTGTTATTGAGTTCAGTGTTTGCTAATAAATTTTCATTTTGTCATCACATTCTACCTGCGCATGAGTCCTACCCTTAAATCCTTATCTGCCCGGAGGGCAAGACATGACAGATATACTGTGTGTTCAAGAAACCTGATGGAAGGGAAGCAAAGCTAGGAGCATTGGAAGTGTATTTAAACTGTTCTGTCATGGTGTAGAAAGAGAAATAGAGCAGGGATAATCCTGACGGAAGAATATGTGAAGAGTGTTCAGGAGGTAAAGTGGGAGTCAGTCAGGATCATGAGTTTTAAGCTAGAAATCGAAGGGGTGATATTGAATGTTGTTGGTGTGTATGCCCCACAAGTTGGATATCAGGTAGAAAAGAAAGAGGAATTCTGGAGTAAGTTGGTTGAAGTGGTAGAGAGTGTTTCCATGAGAGAGAGAATGGTGATTGGAGCAGACTTTAATGGGCATGAAGGTGAAGGGAACAGAGATGATGATGAGGTGCTGGGCTGGTATGGTGCTAAAGAGATAAATGTGCAAGGAAAGATGGTTGTGGTGAACACATATTTCAAGAACAGAGAGGAACATAGGGTGACTTACAAGAGTGAAGGAAGGTGCATACAGGTGGACTACATCTTATGCAGAAGGAGAAATCTGAAAAAGATGGGAGATTGCAAGGTAGTGGCAGGGAGGAATGTAGCTAGACAGCATCAGATGGGAGTTTGTAGGATGACTTTGGAAAGCAAGAAGAAGAAGAGAGTGAAGGCACAGCCAAAGATTAAATGGGGGAAGTTACAGAAGGAGGAATTTGGCACAAAGTACAGGAAGGAGTTGATATAGGCTCTGGGTGGTAGGGAAGAATTGCCAGAGAACTGAGCAAGTACAGTTAAAGTATTGAGGGAAAAGGTAAGAATGGTATGGAAAGGAAAACACATATAAGTGACATATTGTTCGGCCCAGGAAACATGCACGCAGGCTCAGGCAGATTTGAAAGCTTTATTAACAACAGTGTTTCGTGTATGAATGCGTGTATGCGAGATGAGAGTGTGATGTGGGTGGAAGATGCAGGTCAGGACAGAGCAGCACGCCGTGCGGCCAGGCAACCCTATAACGAGAGGAGAGCAGGGATTAGCTGGGCAACCACACAGGAGAGTGACAGAGTTCTTGTGCTTACTTGTAGTGACGTGGTGGCTGGCGTTGGCAAGGTCCCAAGCCTGGGAGACAGCGTCCTGCTGTGCGTCCGGGATGATGCAGCAAGGTAGAGGAGCGGCGAGATGAGGGGGAGTGAGTCCGCCGCCGAGAGATCCACCTGTGCACAGGGGAAGGCTGACAGGAGAAGGTAAGGCAATTACAGACAGCTTACGTGTCTAGGAGAGTAGTCAGCAGGCCTGGAGGAAAGGATGCTGCTGTGAATTGAGTACGCAGGGAGACAGACGGCTCCAGGCTGCAGCTCAGGGCAGGATGGAATAAATAGCTGCGCACTAACGAGGAGCAGGTGTGCGCGCAACTGAGGTGGAAGCCTGTGAGCTGCGGGTGATGATAATAAGTGAGTTAAGGCCTTTGCATACTGTGCAAGAACAGAGAAATTTGTTGCCTTTCCCAGGGCTGCAAGAACAAAATTACTCCGTTTTGTTCTTGGAGCTCTGGTTTGGGAGTTCTTACAGCTTGTTCTTGATTCATCATCATGGCAGAACTTTTTCTTGCGTGGTGTCCGAGAACTGTTGTGTGATTGGTCAGAAATGTGAATTTCCCAGGAGTTCTGCAATTGAGTTTATTGTGAATGGCCAGAAAGAACTTTGCTCTTTTTCTTGCCACCTCAAGTAAAAGAATAGATTTCTCTGCTCTTGCGGAGTATGTAATGGCCTTTATATGAGAGGCTGGACACTAAGGAAGGAGAAAAGGACTTGTATCGATTGGCTAGACAGATAGATTGATCTGATTAAGGATGGAGATGGTAATGTACTAACGAGTATGGTGAGTCTGTTGAGAAGATGGAAAGAGTACTTTGTGGAGCTGATGAATCAAGAAAATGAGAGAGAGAGGAGGATGAATGAAGGAAAGATAGTGGACCAGGAAGTGTAGAGGTGGAGGTATGCAGTGGAGAGAAGAGGTCAGTAGAAAGTCAGTAGATGCAAGGCAGAATACATGTGTGTAAATGAGAAGGAGGCAAGTGTTATGGTGAAGATGTAGGGAGTAGAGGTGATGAAGGTAGATGAGTTTCAATACCTGGGCTCAACCATCTAATGCAATGGACAGTGCACAAGAAAGGTGAAGAAAAAGGTGCAGGCAGGGTGGAATGGGTGGAGACAAGTGCCAGAGGTGATCTGTGAAACAAGGACAGCAGACAGAGTGAAAGGGAAGATTTACAAAATGGCAGTAAAACCTGCTATGATATATGATTTGGAGAGGGTGGCACTAATGAAAAGACAGGAGACAGAGCTGGAGGTGGCAGAGTTGAAGATGCTAAGATTCTGATTGGGAGTGACTAAGAAGGACAGGATTAGAAATGAGTATATCAGAGGGACAGCTTAGGTTGAGCAGTTTTGAAACAAAGAGAGGCAAGGCTGAGATGGTTTTGACGTGAAGAGGAGGGATCAGGTTCAGGTTCAGGTTACTTTATTTGTACCCGTAGGTAGATTTGTTTTGCAGTCAGGTGACATCCATATTTACAAACCACAATTACATTCAACATGAACACAAACACAGGCACACATGAGGCTGACTATAAACATGATAAAAGTACTCAAGTCTCCATCAATCAGGACATAAGACAAAGAGATAAGAGAAAAAACAAAGAGATAAGAGAGAAGGGTCATATTAGAAAGTTAAAGACTAGTCAAAGAGGTTAAAAACTCAAAAGTCTAAAACCCAATAAAAGATTTAGAACCCAAATAAAAAACCTACAAAAATAAGTAAATATAAAATGAAATTAATAAATAGGTAACTAAATTATGTGCAATATATTGTTACAACTTGTTCAACTCTTTGACAGCAGCAGGAACAAAGCTGTTTTTGTAGCGCTGGGTTTTACTTTTTGGGACAGCAAACCTCCGTCTGGAGGGAAGAAGCTGAAAGTGGCAGTGCAAAGGGTGGGAGTCATCATTTAAAATGGAGGTAGCAATCCTCTGTACCTGTCTGGTGTACAGGGATGTCAGGCTCAGCTGTGACTCCCCAAGCAAACGACTGGACCATCTAACAACCTGATCCAAGGATTTCCTCTGTTTCAGTTTTATCTGACCAAACCATGACACTAAAGAAAAGGATAAAACAGATTCAATAAAAGCCCGATAAAACATTGTCATTATGGTTCGGTCAATTTGGAAGCGTGCAAGTTTCCTTAAACAATGCAAATGTTGCTGACCCTTTTTGCACACCCTTTCACAGTTCTCTTCAAAGTTCAAATTACTATCAATAATTGTCCCAAGATATTTGTAGGATTGTACACATTCAGTGGTCTGGCCTTTTAGTACAGTGACTTTGTGCCTGGGAGTTTTCCTCCTAAAGTCAATAATCATATCTTTAGTTTTTGTTGTATTCAGCTGCAGGTAGGACTCCTCACACCAGTGAACAAAATCATCAACTACTGGGCCGTGGCCACTCTCACCATCCTGGGGGAGACTGACAACAACTGAATCATCAGCATACTTTATAATGTGTCTGTTGTCATGTCTGTTCCGACACGTTTGTGTACAGGGTGAAGAGTAGTGGTGACAACCCACACCCCTGCGGAGAGCCAGTAGAAGAACACTTTTGGTCAGACAATGTACCATTGACCCTTACTCTCCGTGTCCTGTTGGTTAAAAAAAATCCAGAATCCAACCCATCAGATTATTACTCAAATCAAATTGTTGCAGGAGCCTTTCAACTAAAATATGAGGCTGGATTGTATTAAAGGCGGAAGAAAAGTCCACAAATAAAAGCCTGGCGTGTGTCCCATTAAAATCCAGATGTTCAAAAAGCATATTAAACAGAGTGACAGTGGCATCCTCCACTCCTCTGTGAGGCCTATAGGCAAACTGCAGAGGATCCAATGCATGCTCAGTCTGCTTTAGGACCTCAAATCTGACCAGTTTTTCAAAAATTTTCATTAAAATTGAAGTCAAAGCAACTGGTCTAAAATCATTTACCATTTTAGGACAGCTGGATTTTGGAACAGGGTCAACCACAGCATCTTTCCAGATCTTAGGCACATGTTGTGTCTGTAAGGACTTATTGAAAATATAGTGAAATACAGGACTCAATTCATGTGCACAGGACTTTACCAAGCGCCCACATATATTATCAGGGCCCTGACTTTTGTTCACTTTTACAGCACAGAACACCCTTTTAATATCCTGCACCTTTCCGGTTCCGGTTCTGCCGGACCGGTGGCGCCACACGAGTAGGCTGCCCGTTGCAACAGCCTTTTTTTTTATCTTCCTTCTTTTTTCTACACCTTTCACTCTGTATATATATCACGGACGCACGGATCGCCCCGGGGGTCTCCCGGGTCGGCGGAGGGAGCCACGGTTTGCAGCGGGAGACGCTACAGCGGGGAGGAGCTAGTGCTAGCTAGCACTTGGCCGCCGCCCGGTGCTAATGGGAAACTCGACATACCGGGAGCTGTAGCGAAAACGACGCGGGTGCTGGGCTGGAGTTTAGGCGGCGTGCAAGAAATATAAGACAGAATAATAAAGAGCGATGGCAAGAACCAAGCAGACCGCCCGTAAAATCTACTGGAGGAAGAAGCCCCCCAGGAGACAGTTAGCCACCAGGGCTGCTCGGAGAGGCGCTCCGGCCACCGGCAGAGTGAAGAGGCCTCGCCGTCACAGGCCCGGTACCATGGCTCTGAGAGAGATCCGTCGCTGCCAGAAATCCACGGAGCTGCTCATCCATAAGCTGCCCGTCCAGCGCCTGGTGAGGGAGATCGCTCAGGACTTCAAGACCGTCCTGCGTTTCCTGAGCTTCGCCGTCATGGCTCTGCAGGAGACCAGCGAGGCCCACCTGGTGGTCTCTTCTTTGCTAAGGGGGTCACCATCATGCCCAAAGACTTCCAGCTGGCCCTCCGCATCCGCGGAGAAAGAGCTTAGACTTTCTGCTGCACATTCACCAACCAACCATAACGCTGTGCACTGTGTGTCTATATATATACATTTATAGTAATATGGACATATGTTTACTAGATGTTTTTTCTTGCCTTCTGATTGTTGCTCTGAGTGTTGCTATCCCTGTGCTGTTGCAATCCTGGAATTTCCCCATTGTGGGACTAATAAAGGCTTATCTTATCTTATCTTATCTTAATATTAAACGGCCTATATCATGCAAAATTGACTTTTTTGAGCTTTTAAGCATGTTATAATGTTAATTCCTCACCAAAAACACCCCCAAAGTGGTATTTTGTGCCATTCACGCATCTCTGAGTAGTCCTCCTCAACCCTGCTCTCTGAGCTGCTGCTCCACCCTGTCCCTGATAATGACTGGGTCCCCACGTTCTTACTTATGAACGTGGGTGAGCCGCCCACTCCAGGAAGTGCCTGTGCTGCCAGCACCGCCCCCAGGTTAACGCACACACCCACTTTCTCCGCGCAGCTAACGGAGAGGTGATCGGCAAAACTCTTTCACTTTAGCATTGACACTGTGAAGAAATAGTTCCTCTCGCACCTAATCTGCTCAGTGACAACAACTGTTTGCTTTTTTACGTAAGACAATGTCTTCTAAGTTTTCGTGGGCAGAACCCAGTGACACGCTGCAGCAGCCGGCTCAGGGGTTATGTCATGAAATGGGCGGCAGCCACAAGAAGGAGAGGCGGCGCCTCAGAGATCGAGGCATCTTACTTCCGGGTTGGAAAAGTAGCTCTCGAAAATAACTCATATTTCATAAGAAATTCATTCTCCAGTGCACCAAAGGTAATATACTATCACATACATGCATATAGTTTACTCTGAAAGGCTTAAAATTGCATGATATAGGCCCTTTAAAGTGCTGATTGTCTTTGAGTTTCTGTTTCAAATCTTGGGTTTCTGTGCTAAAATCAAAGGAATCAAAAGGCCCTTTTCCACTAGCCTCACTTGGCCCTACACCGCACCACTCAGCCCGCTTTAGGCGCTTTTCTACTAGCCCCAGCACCGGTTAAGCAGGTACTTTTTTCGTACCTGATCCAGGGCAGGGTCCAACCGGGCCGAGTAGGGCTGAGTATGGCTGTGATATGACTTTAAGAGACTGGTCGCCGCTGATTGGTCAGGTTGTAACGTCATGAAAGCGACTTTTTCTGCTGAATTTACTCCAAGACCGCCATTTGTAATTGTTCAGCAGTGAACACAGTGCGCCCCTTTAATACGGTATATTATATTAATATACTGTATAATATACTTATATGATAATATACTCCTAATATTATGTACAGTGGTACCTCTACTTACGAATTTAATTCGTTCCGGAAGAATTCTCGTAACGTGAAAAATTTGTAAGTAGAGGTGCATTTTACATGTAAATGCCGTAATCCGTTCCAAGCCCCCAAAATTCGGGCATAAATTTTTTATAAATCGTAAAAACGCATCAAAACATGTAACAAATACATGTTACAATTAGATTACTGCACAATAAACATAAAATGAGAGTTTAAAATGAGAGAAAGAATAATAAAAGAGAAAGAATAATAAAAATTATGTTCATTTACCTTTTAACTGCGATCGTCGGCGTCGGCGTCACCTTTTGCCTTCTTTGGTTCATGTTCTGTCTCATCAGTGGTTTTTGCCTGACGTTTTGTGATGAAACGATCCAAGGACGTTTGCTTTTATCGGCTTGTAAGGGCTTCCTTTTGTTTTAATACCGTGCTGATCGTTGATGTTGTTTTTTTTTCCCAAAACTTTATTAAGAACAAGGTGAAAGTACAGAGTTATAACGTAGATGGTGATAAACATGGCAGTTAACAATTTTTTTTTCTCTAAATTGTGTAGTTCAGTCAACAGTCTTACAAGAGGTAAGAAGGATAAAATAAAGTAGTAAGAATAGTAAATAATAATAAGATAAAGCGAGATCAACCAAACGCACCCATTCGTGGCCAATGGGATACCAGGAAGATGCTAGGCGATAGCCAATGGCAGAGCAGCTACAGGTATGTTTACGTTCGGTAAAATACGGGAGCTGCGAGGAGCGCGTACTTTTTTTGCCTTTCGTATCCTGAAATTTTGTTCGTAACTAGAGGCAATATTTTCCCGTTGAGGCGTCTCGTAACCTGAAAATTTCGTATGTAGAGACGTTCGTAAGTAGAGGTACCACTGTATTAGGAGGTGCGCAATTTTCTTTCTATATTAGGCGACGATCGCATCCAGCGCAAGTTGGACGGATCTACTTGAAATGCAGATGTCCGAGCAGATGGCTTCTCAAGGGCACATCCGTACTGCCAAACAGTGTCGGGAGAAGCTGAAAAAGCTGAAAAGCGATTACCGAGCAGTGAAGGACCACATTGCTCGAAGTTCAGCGGATGGAAGGAGTGGAAGTGGTTCGCTGAGAGACATTGGGCTCCACACGTCACTGTCACGGTCACCGTCACGGTCACGGCCCTTGGAAACCGTGGATGGTGAGTGTTTATTTGATATTGCGCATCTGTTCGCCACTTGATCCGTTCTATGCCAAGCTCACTGTTTTTAAGAAATAGGAAGGTTGTTAGATTGTGGGTAATGGTTGTTACTGAGGCTTTCCTATTGTTTTGCAGCCAACTGCAGATTCACGCTTGCTTTGTGTTAAGTATTAGCGCGAACAAAACGCTGAATTACGCTTATTGTATTACGGTTAAAAACTTGAGAGTGTTGTGTACATGTTGCACTTTGGTGTTAAGTTTTAAATTGCGTGCATTTTCTTTCTAGAATCGCATTTCATATCACAGGGGTCCACCTCAGTGGAGATGACTGACACAGCGGACTCTCCTGGCGCTGCGTCTGCGTGTGCGTCTGGCTGAGCGCCAGCTGGATCAGCTCCACATCACCAGCTCCATCTGGATCACGTTCATGTGCCGGTAAGGCACAATAACCACGATTTTTTTTTTGGGTTGAAACAGGTCCAGCAGCGGAAACCAGGGTCGAAAATCCATCCATCCATCCATCCATCTTCTACCGCTTAATCCTTTACAGGTTGCGGTGGGGCTGGAGCCTAACAAGTTATGTACCAAATTGATTAATGCAATTTCCTGTAGCTGCATATTAATTAATTGAAAATGTCTTTTTAAATGTACAAAAAGGTTATTCTTTGGTCTTCACTTATCGGTGTTCCACAACCATTTTCAGGTGTGGTGATTGGTGCTGTTGTAACTCCTGTTTTAGACAAAGTGCATGAACTGCCTGTGGTAGACTGCAAGTCTAATTTAAAACATTACTGGCACATGCCTCTAGGGGGAACTACCTGTATTGTTCAGCACTACTATTAAGGGGACACATTAGAACAAGAGTGTGAAAACCCCGCGCAGAATCCATGTTCAGTCATATTATGTGTGTTGCAGAATAAACGGCAGAGTTAGCCAAAGAAATAACTCAAGTGTGATCATTGCTACACGGTAGGATATCACACAATTGGCGACGAGGATTAAAAGAAAAAAATCAGCGGCGAGAAACAGAGAACATTGCAAGTGTGGCGAACTCAAGTGACTCCAGTAGTTCGAGTGCAAGTTCAGAGGAGGAAAAACGAGGTTTCCCCACCACGACGAGCAATGGCGGCTGTAATCGGAACGGTAACCCCTTTTGATAACTCGACTCAGTCATGGGAAGAATATAGTGAAATGTTGGACTTTTTCTTCGAAGCTAATGACATTGAGGAGCCAGACAAAAGGAAGGCTGTACTGTTGAGTGGAGTTGGTGCAACTACTTACAGTTTGTTGAGAAATTTAATAAGCCCTGCATTACCGAAAGATAAAACGTACGACCAGCTTACTGCTGAGCTTCAGAAGCACTTCAGCCCCAAACCGAGTGAAATCGTGCAACGATTCAAATTTAATTCACGCATAAGGAGGAACACTGAGTCCATAGCAGAGTATGTGGCAGAATTGAGGAAATTAACACTGCACTGTGATTACAAAGACTCATTGGAAGAAATGTTAAGAGACAGACTTGTGTGTGGAGTGAATGATGACCGAATGCAACGGCGACTTTTATCTGAAACAAAACTCACTTTTGCGAAGGCTTTGGAATTATGCCAAGCGATGGAAACAGCATCTAAAGATGTGAGAGAGATGCAAGGGAAGCTAACAGAGGACACAGCAACGCATGTTCGTGTGCCTAAGACCCAAGTAGGTGTCCACAAAGTGTTGACTGACAAAACTCAGCACAAATTCCCCAGTTGTTATCGCTGCAAAGGCCAGCACAATGCCGCCGAGTGCAAATTTGCCACTGAGCTGTGTCATAATTGTGGCAAGCGAGGGCACATTAAGAAAGCATGTAGAATAAAGGTGGACAGCGCACAGGTGCTGAAAGCGACAGTTAATGGGCAAAAGTATGAAAACAAGGGCCCAGGAAAGGAACAGCGAGCGAATCAACTGAGAGGGGAGGGAGAAAGTGATACAGAAGACATGGGTTTTCACACAATTTACAACACGTCAGAGGAGCTGACCAAGGTAGCGCCCATCACGCGTACCATGAATGTTAATGGAATGAAAGTAACATTTGAAGTTGATACAGGCTGTGGAGTAACCATATTAAGTAAACAGCAATATACACAACTGTGGAAGAAAACAGACACAGCAGAATTAAATCCCTGTTCATTAAAATTAAAAACATACACAGGAGAGAAGCTAGACGTGCTAGGCATGGCACAAGTGAAGGTGCAGCACGAAAACAAAGAAAAGGACTTACCTGTAGTAGTAGTTGGGAGCGAAGGACCAAATCTACTAGGGCGAAGTTGGCTACAAGAACTGGCCATGATTGATCAGTTGGTGAATAAAGTGGAATCTCAGCCCAAATTGCAGCTGGAGGAGATCCTCGAAAGACACGCTGAGGTGTTCAAAGAAGGCGTAGGACAGCTAAAAGGTGTCACTGCAAAGATTAATGTGGATAAGGAGGCCCAACCACGATTCTGCAAACCCCGACCGGTACCCTATGCAGTCAAGCCACTGGTTGAAAGCGAGCTACAGAGGCTGCGGGATGACAAGATCATTGAGCCAGTGCAGGTTGCAGAATGGGCGGCGCCCATAGTCCCAGTGAGAAAGCCGGATGGCTCCATTAGAATATGTGGAGATTACAAACTCACTGTCAATCGAGCATCACGGGTGGATCAGTATCCAATTCCTAAAGTGGAGGACCTCTTCGCACAGCTGAACGGCGGCCGACACTTCACGAAATTAGACATGAGTCACGCCTACCAACAAGTAGTCCTGGAAGAAGAATCAAGAAAGTATGTAACCATCAATACACACAAAGGCTTATATACCTACACACGCTTACCATTTGGAGTAGCTTCCAGTCCTGCTATATTCCAGAGAACTATGGAGGGCATCCTAGGTGGAATTCCGAATGTTGCCATTTATTTGGATGACATCCTTTGTACAGGACCAAATGAACAAGAACATCTGAAAACGCTGGAGGAAGTGCTTCAACGGTTGGAGAAAAGCGGTCTGAGGTTGAAAAGAAGCAAGTGTGAGTTCATGGGAAAAGAGGTGGTGTTCCTAGGCCACAAGATCAACGCCAGTGGTCTACACCCTCTAACAGACAAAGTGGAAGCCATTGCGGAGGCACCTGAGCCACAAAATGTTACTGAGTTAAAAGCCTACCTGGGCTTGTTGAACTATTACCATAGGTTCCTCCCAAAGCTCTCCACGCTGCTGGCACCACTACATACCTTACTTAAGAAGGAAGAAAAATGGTCATGGGGGGTCAAGCAGCAGAAGGCGTTTGAAGAGTCCAAAGCGCTACTTCAGTCCTGTAGTGTGTTAGTGCACTATGATTCAAACAAACCACTCATCCTGGCGTGTGACGCATCACCCTACGGTGTGGGTGCTGTACTCTCTCATCGTATGGAGGATGGCTCAGAGAGACCCATAGGGTTCGTCTCAAGAACTCTTAGTGCAGCTGAGAAAAACTACTCCCAGCTAGACAAGGAGGGCCTTGCAGTAGTATTTGGTGTAAAAAAATTCCACAAATACCTGTACGGGAGACAGTTCGCTATAGTGACTGACCACAAGCCACTAATTTCACTGTTCAGTGAAATGAGAGCCATACCCCAGATGACATCTCAGAGAATTCAGAGATGGGCCGTTACATTAGCAGCGTATGAGTACACCATCGTTTACAAAGCCGGACGGGACCATACGAATGCTGACGCGATGAGTAGGCTACCCTTGGATGGAGGAAGAGACAGCACGCCTGAGGAGGAGGAGAGAGTGCTATTGTTTGAAGATATCGGCGTGCCCCTGGTGAACGCACAACAAATAAAGAAGTGGACAGACAAAGACCCTGTTCTAGCAAGAGTGCGAGAATACATCTTGCGAGGATGGCCGAAGATGAACAGTCCTGAGTTCATTCCCTATGCCCGACGACAGGATGAGCTCAGCACCCAGGAAGGTTGTATCCTGTGGGGAGGACGCGTGGTTGTTCCACCACCTGGTAGGAATGCCTTACTGCAACAACTACACCAAGCACACCCTGACATCACTCGCATGAAAGCGTTGGCGAGGAGTTACATGTGGTGGCCCAACATGGATGCAGAGGTGGAGGCGCTTGTGAAGTCATGTGCGGCATGCCAGGAGAACAGGAACAGTCCTCCAGCAGCCCCACTACATCCCTGGGAAGTTCCAGATAAACCATGGAGAAGAATTCACATTGACTACGCAGGTCCATGGATGGGAAGAATGTTCCTGATCATAGTTGACGCATACTCAAAGTGGATCGATGCATATTCTGTGAGTAGCTCTACTTCTACTGTTACCATTGAATGTCTTAGAAAGAGTTTCAGCCAACATGGGCTACCTGAAATCATAGTATCAGATAACGGTACATGTTTTACGAGTGAACAGTTCCAAGAGTTTTCTGAAAAGAATGGCATACGTCACATCACGACTGCGCCATACCATCCTTCTTCTAACGGCTTAGCCGAGAGGGCCGTGCAGACATTCAAGTCACTCATGAAAAAGATGACAGGAGACTCTATTGAAACCCGAATGTCGAGAGCTCTGTTCAGCTATCGAATAACACCCCAATCTACAACTGGCAAGTCACCAGCTGAGCTGTTGTGTGGAAGGAAGTTGAGGTCAACATTTGACTTAATACATCCAGACTTCAGAAACAAAGTGCATGATAAACAAGAGAAACAAAAAGGTTATCATGACATGCATGCTAGAGAGAGAATACTGAGAGAAGGAGACGTGGTCTACACCCGCAACTTTGGCTCAGGACCAGCCTGGGTACCAGGAGAAATAACAGAAAAGACAGGCCCTGTGTCATTCAAGGTGACATTAGGTCATGGACAAGTGGTGAGGCGACACATCGACCAAGTTCGTGGTAGGAGCTCCATTCCCCTGCCGATGGCACCAGAGGTGTTGTCTGACACCCATTCTGAGGAGAGCATCAACGAACCACCACTTCAGGTGATACCTGAGGTACCCGTCTCTGCAGATTCTACGGGCAGCACTGCAGCAGCCGAAACAGTGGAGCAGTCTGAGTCTTCACCTGCAGTTGGCTCACCCGCCGTGAGAAGATCTCAGCGAGCTAGGAAAGCTCCAGACTACTTGAAGGACTATACTTAGTCAGTAGTGAGTTCCCCAGCCACAGGACAAGAATGCGTCCTGGAACCTCACTGGGATGCGGTAGTCAAACCAAATCCCCAGTTAGACTGTTATGTGTGTTATACATGTAAAAAAAAAAAAAAGAGAAAGAAATTATGTGTATGGCACATGTGTTTAAGAAGTTAAAAGTAACTGTGATTGTTTAGGGTTAAATGGGAGTTCCAGGATGTCTAGCATAATTGGCTAGTGTAATTAAAAGTAGTTTAATCTAGAGGGGAGGGATGTGGTAGACTGCAAGTCTAATTTAAAACATTACTGGCACATGCCTCTAGGGGGAACTACCTGTATTGTTCAGCACTACTATTAAGGGGACACATTAGAACAAGAGTGTGAAAACCCCGCGCAGAATCCATGTTCAGTCATATTATGTGTGTTGCAGAATAAACGGCAGAGTTAGCCAAAGAAATAACTCAAGTGTGATCATTGCTACACGGTAGGATATCACACTGCCGTTGAAATCAACATGCTTCATTGAAATGCTTCGCGTCAGCTGACTGTATTAACCCATTCAGATTTCTGCGGCCACACTACAAGCAGCTAGTTTAAACATTACCCATCCATCCATCCATATTCTTAATCTTAATCCTTTTTAGTTTTGCAGGGGGGCTGCAGCCGAAGACAGCACCCTGCGTGTTGCAAAATCTGCTCTACTGAGGGGCAGCAACATGACAGTTCAGCTTATATACAGCAATGAAGCATAATATAATAGTGACATTCCACCACAGACTTTCACCTGTGTAATTCCATAATATATGTAGTGATCCAGCTTTAACGACCATGCCTTTCTGTCTTTCCATCTAGGCAAGACGAAAACAGACAACTCCATCGCTGACCTTACATTAGCGATGGTCAACATGCATGACGAAGAGATGCGGCTCTTGGAACGGCAACATGACCAGTGGCAAGAATCAGGAGTACATGCAGCATTTGCGACAGGTGGCTGCAGATGTGCGGGCAGATGCACGTGAAGCCCTGGAGCAGGACGCTGCGTTACGAAGGGAAGAGCTCACAGAGATGTCATCGCCCAGTCTGTTTTTTTGTTTGTAAATTTTGCTTCTGGAATAAAATTGTATTGTTTGCATCAAAAGTCTGGTTTATCTGTTATGACACTGTATGAGAAAAGCCAATAATTACATACACATTCCATTCTCTGTTCACTCCACATGCTGCTGTTCATCAGGTCAGGTGTATAGCCTTCTAATGGTAATTTAATTTTTAACAACACAATGAAACGTAATGTCCTGGTAGTTTTTTTTATTTTAAACAAATTTGCAATGCTGAATCCATTTCTCTTGAACGGGTACATTTTTTTAGGTTATAAGCAGTTGTACAGGTGTGCTTGAACTTGTAGACACTGATAAAGGTAAGTACGTGTAAGTTGAATGTTGCATCACCAGTCAAAATTTAATAAATTAAGAAGGAATCTAGCAAAAATTTGGCACTAATAACAGTAGACAAATCGGACAAGGATACACAACTGTGTTTTTGTTGCACACGACTGTTGTTACCAACAAGTGCAAAATTTATATTCCCTTTTCCCAAAAATTAAAAATCAATTTGTAAGTAAAAGTGGGAGACCTTTACATGGGAAAATATGACATGTATCAGCACATGATTTATAGTTCAATTTGCATTTCCACCTAAGCAAAAGTGGCTTGTCGAGCTGGATTTTTGTGAAGATGGCCTGTGCGGTGTTTCTGCATGTAATTACATACCTGTCAAGTGATACGGTTTCACCGTATTTTAATACGGGGAAAATGCAATTTTAGCAAATACGGGCGTATTGCCATTTCTGTACGCCAAAGAGAAAAATATACGGGAAAAAAAAATTGAGAGTGTGGGGAGGAACACGTCGTGTGTGACCCCCACAGCGTACGGGCGGGCAGAGCGCTCAGCGTGAGCAATTATCACAACAGTGAGAAGTGTGGACTCATCATTAGGCTGATGGCTTTGCACCTTCTTAACAGATAAGCGTTATGAACAAGAGGACAGGTAGATGGACCATGCACAACATTTTATTTACAAAAAACATTTTTGAAATATGTATGCACATAAATGTGGACAGAATAGACAAGTATTGCATCACGTATTATATTGTAATGTGCAGCTTGACATGGTGACGTCCCACCGGGAGGTTTGAACTCACGCCTCCCGCTCCGGAGTCCCGCACTCTACCTGTGTCGCCAATAGGGTTAACCCACTTGTCAAGCCAAGTAGGGTGCTTATATTGAGTTCGCTACAATATCACCACCCTGCTCCTCTGCTCTCTGTGCCGCTGCCACCACTGGTTCATCTACTGCATCATCCAATGTAGTGTCAAACGTCTCTCCATGACTCTCACACAGATTGTGCAGAGCACAACAAGTCAGCACCATAGATTTAACCAGTTTCATGTCACAGTCATTCCTCCTTCCTTCTCTCCTCGTCATCAGCCATGTTTGTTGTGGAGGATTCAGTCGCATGTGTTTCACGTCACGAGGGTGTGGCGCCGCCTGCTGTTCAACAAGTCCCACCCACAGCAGGTGTGCCAGCAGGTGCGCCAGCAGTAGTCGAAAAGCAACTGAGGCTGAACCGAACCGAAGTGAGTAGAGCCGGGTTTTCAAACCGGGGCTGAGTGGGGCTAGTGGAAAAGCGCCTAAAACGACCATAAAAACAATTAAGAGCATTAGCCAGCTCTGTGTCTGAATTAAAACCATCTAAAAACACACGATTACTGCCCTCTGTGCTCTGAAGGCCTGCAATAGTTTTCATACTGGCCCAGGCTGAACCAAGCTTCTTTGCTGCCATCTTGCTTTCCAATTCTGACTTATAATTCTGTTTTGCTCTTAAAATTTCAGCCTTCAGCTCTTTTGTGGCAAGCTGCAGCTCCAAAACATCCCCCTGTTTAAAGGCAAGTGCTTTCCTCTGTAAGCAGGATTTAACTGATTTTGTAACCCATGGCTTGTTGTTGGGATATATTTTGACACGTTTACATGGAACGATCATATCTCTACAGAAAGCCATGTATGAGCATGTGACGTCCACCAAAGAGTCCAAATCTTCTCCGCAGGCCTGTGTGAACACCTCCCAGTCCGTACAGTTAAAGCATTCCTGGAGGCAGTGCACTGAATCCTCTGTCCACATGTCTGTCTCTGGTCTTCGCCTTGTCTCTTCTGAGAGCAGTTTTATATGTGGGCAGCAAATGTACACAGTTGTGATCTGAGGATCCTAAAAGAGGAAGGGGAAGTGATTTATAGGTCCTCTCTATGGAGCCGTAGCACAGGTCCAATGTCTTTTTTTGCCTGGTTGGGCAGGAGACATACTGATAAAAGTTTTTAAGTGTCTTCTTTAAAGAAACATGGTTAAAATCCCCAAGAATAAAGTTTGGAGCCTCTGGGGAAATCGACTGCAACCGCTGTACCACATCAAAGACGGTGCTGGAGGGGGAGTCAGCGTCTGTGTTCTGCCCTCAGTAGTGTGTGTTTTATAGAGTTGAGAGATAGTTCATAAATTTATAATAGATACCATAATTCATTTGTAGTGATTCTTGTTAAAAAAAAATGGTTATCGTGATAAAAATAATTTCTGTACTGTTAGTAGCGATTCACTCACATTTTATGTTGAAAGCGCAGCCAGTTGCCGCTATGGTTTATGGGTAGAAGAAACGGACATTGTTGAGAGAGAAAAAAAAAGGCAGACAAATATAACCTGCCGGCGAATGTCTGAAATGTTCCTCCTGTGTGTTAAACCCTTTTCCTATACCTCCGAAAGCAATGGCTTTTCACTCGGGCTTTTCAATGAGCTTCGAGCCACAGTTGTAAGGTACTGTAAGCTGTCTAAGGAGACTGAAATAAAGGAGCAGGACGCTCGGTTTCCTGGCTCGTGAAAAACGAGTTTGGCTTGCTGTTGATCTGCGTTAACATACCCCCGAGTATGTAACACGTAGGGATAACAGTACAGTGAAAAGCCAGGTCAGCAGTTGGTGAAGATAAGGTCCACGACACAGCGAGGGACGACACTCAAGAGTAAAAAAAAACCAGGTCAGCAGTTGGTGAAGATAAGATTCACGACACAGCGATGGACGACACTCAAGAGAAGAGGGCAGAAGAAAAGGCGAACTCCGAAGCCAAATCATCACACAACGCTAGCTCCAGCTCCAGACGTTCTAGCTCCAGGTTGTCCTCGAGGTCCGGCGTGCTGGAAGCAGCCATCATGGCACGAGCCTCCGCTGAAGCTGCGAATGCTAGAGCCTCGTACAGTAAGAAACAATTAGAAATTAAAAAGCAACAAGCGAAGCTAGAGCAAGCAAAGCTAGAACAAGAACAAGCCAAGCAACAAGCGAAGCTAGAACAGGCAAAGCTAGAATTGGATCTAGAGATGCTGGAGATAGAGAAGGAAACGGCGGCCGCCACAGCAAAAGCAGAAGTTCTAGAAGCTGCTGCAGCTACCGAGCTGGACGAAGGAGAGAGTGTAAGGAGCGCAATTCCACCACAAGTTGTCAGACAGAGAACTATGGAGTATGTACACCACCAAATCCAGCTAAAGTCACAGGCGCGACCAGCTGAAGAAGAAACACCTCAAGCCGAACATGTACAAAGGGCGCAATCATTCACTCCGAGGAGACCCGAACAAACTCTCTCTCCACCAGCATTCAAGAAGACGTACGTGAAAAATGAATCCATCGACATACCGAGAGACTATGTCAGGCCAAACAGCTACCATGCTTCCCACAGTGGTGATCCACCTATGGCAGACTTTACTAGGTTCCTCGCGCGCAGAGAGCTAATCATAACCGGACTCTTTAAGTTTGACGACACCCCCGAAAACTTTAGAGCATGGCAGTCGTCATTCATAAATGCAATTGAAGACGTTGGCCTCACATACAGCCAGGAGTTAGATCTCCTAGTCAAGTGGCTTGGTAAAGAGTCCTCAGAGCACGTCAAAAGAATCAGAGCTGTCTATGCCACTAACCCCAAAGCTGCTCTCCAATTGTCATGGGACAGGTTAGAAGAATGTTAAGCTACGCCAGAAGTAGTAGAAAACGCCTTGTTCAAAAAATTAGATAACTTCCCTCGCCTTACAAACAGAGACAATATAAAACTCAGGGAACTTGGAGATTTACTCTTAGAGCTGCGGGTCGCTAAGGATGAAGCTTATCTCCCAGGCCTCGCCTACCTCGACACACCCCGTGGGGTTAAGCCCATAGCTGAAAAGTTGCCTCCAAGTTTACAAGATAAATGGCTGCACGCGGGCTCAAAATACAAACAAAAATATGATGTAACCTTCCCTCCCTTCTCATATTTTGTAGAGTTTGTCCAAGACGAGGCTAAAGCAAAAAATGACCCAAGTTTTGCGGCATGCAGCAGCCAACCCTTCAGCAAAGGTCAGAGACCACCATTCAAACAAACTAGCTACAGAACGCCTCTAACTGTAAACAAAACAGAGGTCGACTCAACTGATCCCGCTAGTACTAAAGAGGACGATTTAACACGCTACTGTCCAGTCCATAAGAAAATGCATCCTCTAGCCAAATGTAGAGCTTTTCAGAATAAACTGCTACAAGAGAGGTGAAGCATACTCAAAGAACACAAACGATGTTTTCGCTGCTGCTCTCCCATGCACGCGATAAAGAACTGTGACATGAAACTTAAGTGCGAGGAGTGCCAAAGTGAGAGACATTGCTCTGCCATGCATCCTGATTCAAGTCAGCAACCCCAGCCAGGAAACACACCTGAACCAGAGCCTCAGCCCCGAGACAACACACCATCTGAGGTAACGTCACGGTGCACTGAGATCTGCAGCGAAGGTAATCCCCTACGTTCTTGCTCAAAGGTATGTCTAGTCCGAGTTTTCCCTAAAGGCCAACCAGAACGCTCCGTTAAGATGTATGCAATCCTTGATGATCAGAGTAATAAATTGCTGGCCCGTCCTGAATTCTTCGAGCTGTTTGGGATCAAAGGTAGCCCTCTGACATACCTCATGAGAACATGTGCTGGTTTAACTGAAATGCTTGGCAGGGAAGCAGCGGGGTTCCAAATCGAGCCAGTAGGTGGAGGCCCACGCTTAGACCTCCCTCCTCTCCTTGAATGCGACGAGATAAAGTTCAGTAGGGGTGAAATACCTACGCCCGAATTCGCTCTTGCTCATGCCCACTTAAAACACCTCACTCCTCTCATCCCCAAGTATGACTCAGATGCACAGATGGCAATTTTACTGGGCAGAGACATTCTATGAGTCCACAAAGTAAGACAACATGTCAACGGTCCCCACAATGCTCCCTTTGCTCAACGCCTGGACCTAGGCTGGGTAATTGTGGGAGAGGTGTGCCTTAACGCTCATAAGCCAACCATCAACGTTTATAAAACGTACATGCTCTCCAACGGACGCCCATCCTTCTTCACTCCTTGTCCTAACAGCATCTATATCAAAGAGAAACCATGCTACGGCGGGGAGCACAAGGACGGCCTCTCCAAACGCAGCTCAAAACCCAACGCAGCGGAAGAAAGGCTTGGGGACAAAGTTTTTTGAGTGCACAGAGAACGATAACAAGTGTGCCGTGTCCTTCGAAGATGAGACCTTCCTAAAGATAATGGAGGAAGAAGTCCACCAGGATGGAAATAACAACTGGATCGCTCCTCTGCCATTCAAGTTTCCTCGCTTGCCACTCCCAAATAACAGGGACCAAGCATTGTCTAGACTCAGCTCACTAAGACGCAACTTAACAAAAAACCCTCAAATGAAAGACTTGCTCAAGCGCACATGTGCATCCTTGGCTGAGTCCAATCTCAAGCTCCACAAAATCGCCTCGAATAGTGTCTCAGTCATGCAAGCCTTCAAGCCAGAAGACCTGGCCACTGGTATCAAAGACTTGAGTCTCGGCGATGACACTCTACCAGCTCAGAGAAGTCTAGGCCTGTGCTGGGACATAAACACTGACTCTTTCACATTCAAGGTTGCCGTCGATGACAAACCCTACACCCGCCGCAGGGTTCTGTCAACAATTAACAGCATCTTCGACCCCTTGGGACTAGCGTCACTAGTGACAATCAAAGGCAGACTCTTGTTATGTGAACTGTTGAATGGTGTCCAAGGTTGGGATGCTCCCCTCCCCCAGGACAAAATAGACACATGGGAAACATGGAAAATGTCCCTCCAAGATCTTAGCAGCCTCAAGGTGCCACGCTGCTATGTACCAGCCTCCCTCTCTAAGTCCACCTACACCGAACTGTGTATCTTCTCCGACGCTTCAAGCTGGGCTATTGCGGCAGTAGCATACTTGAAGACAGTCAATGTAGAAGGACAATGTGAAGTCGGGTTTGTGCTTGGAAAAGCAAAACTTTCACCACAACCAGAGCCCACGATACCTCGCCTTGAACTTTGTGGAGCAGTTCTAGCGGTTGAGATGGCGGAACTCATTCTGGACGAACTTGATCACAAACCAAACGCTGTCAAATTCTACTGTGATAGCAAGGTGGTTCTTGGGTGCATTTGCAATGATTCAAAGCGCTTCTATGTCTATGTGCGTAACCACATTCATCGGATACGTCAGTCCACATCCCCTGAATAGTGGCACTACGTCACATCAGAGCAAAACCCAGCTGATCTAGTCACCAGGTCAATACCTGCATCACAGCTCATGGACACTATGTGGTTTAAGGGACCAGACTTCCTTTACAAACCACCTGAATCTGGGACACCCGAATCCTTTGAGTTGATCGAGCCTGAAGTAGACTCTGAAATCAGAAAAGTCGCTACCTTTTCTACTCATGTTCAGAAGAACGGGCTCTCACCAGAATGCTTCCAGCGCTTTTCAAGTTGGAACTCATTAGTACGTGCCATTGCATTCCTAATTCACCAAGCTCGTTCTCACTCATCAAGCAACCTGTCAGATCATTCATGCAGGGGCTGGCATCGATGTAGCAAGCCACGCACTCCAGAGGAGCTGGATGCTGCCAGTAACCTCATCCTCCAGTCTGTTCAAAAAGACGTTTTTCCCGACGAGTATGCTGCTCTCCACGCCAACCAAACCGTCTGCAGTTCAAGTCCCATCATAGCTCTTGATCCCTATATGAGTGAAAGCCTCATCAAGGTTGGAGGTCGCCTCAAACATGCTTCAATGAACACAGCATCCAAGAATCCAACCATTCTCCCAAACAAGCATCACGTGACTCAACTGCTTGTCCGTCACTATCATGCCAAAGTTGTGCATCAAGGAAGGCAGTTCACGGAAAGCGCAATTAGGCAAGCCGGACTGTGGATTGTAGGTTGCCAGAGACTGGTCTCGTCCATTATCCACCATTGTGCAACGTGCAGGAGACTCAGGGGAAAACTAGAGACTCAGAAAATGACAGATCTCCCACCTGAGAGACTCAAAACATGCCCTCCATTTTCATATGTCGGGTTGTAGTTAAAAAGAAGTAGTGGCATTAGTAATGCCAGGCGGGGAGTGTTCTGCCATCAGTAGTGTGTGTTTTATAGAGTTGAGAGATAGTTCATAAATTTATAATAGATATCATAATTCATTTGTAGTGATTCTTGTTAAAAAAAATGGTTATCGTGATAAAAATAATTTCTGTACTGTTAGTAGCGATTCACTCACATTTTATGTTGAAAGCGCAGCCAGTTGCCACTATGGTTTATGGGTAGAAGAAACGGACATTGTTGAGAGAGAAAAAAAAGGCAGACGAATATAACCTGCCGGCGAATGTCTGAAATGTTCCTCCTGTGTGTTAAACCCTTTTCCTATACCTCCGAAAGCAATGGCTTTTCACTATGGCTTTTCAACGAGCTTCGAGCCACAGTTGTAAGGTACTGTAAGCTGTCTTAAGGAGACTGAAATAAAGGAGCAGGACGCTCGGTTTCCTGGCTCGTGAAAAACGAGTTTGGCTTGCTGTTGATCTGCGTTAACATACCCCCGAGTATATAACACGTAGGGATAACAGTACAGTCTGCCCTCGGGTGAATGTACACAGTCGTTATGAAAAGTTGGGAAAACTCGTGGGGCAGATAAAAGGGGCGTAGTGACACGGACAGAAGCTCCACATCTGGTGTACAGATGCGCTCTCTGACCGTGACAGATGTACAGTACTGTTTATTAATATATAAACATACGCCGCCCCCCTGACGTTTCCCCGTTACCTCTTCCTGCCAATCCGAGCGAAGTGGGGCTCCAAAGCCATCAATACACAGGTCCGCATCCCGGTCATGCGCCGTAAGCCACGTCTCCGTGTAAGCCATGACACAGCAGTTCTTGAAGTCCTTCTGATATCGTACATTCCCTTGAATTTCATCCACTTTATTTCTCAGGGATTGTATGTTCCCCATAATAATGGAAGGAAGAGGAATGCGGTTAAACTGATGCCTCCTCAGGCTTAGTTTTACGCCTCCACACTTTCCACGTTTCCTCCTCTTGTCTCTCTGTTCATCTCTGTGTCCATGAAAATCTCTTAAAATAAAGTCCGGCAGCCTACTCTTGTTACTCTAATATCTACAAGACATTCTCACGTATTGACTATTTTTTGATCTCCACAGAATTAAGGTCCAAGATTCAAAACTGTTTCTATGATAACATTGTGATCTCTGATCATGTACCCTGCTGTTTAATATATGTAGATAAGAAATTGACAAAGGAACCAGGTAGGTGGCAATTTCAGCATAAATGGCTTCAGGATGAGGATGACATAATGCACGGCTCAGGAGACACACACGCAGGCTCAGGGTAGATTTAATAGCTTTATTAACAACAAGTGTGTGTGAGTGCGTGTATGTGAGATGGTAATGTATTGGTGGTGGCGTCTGCGTCAGGCACGGGAACAGGGAACCGTACAGCCGGACAACCTTGGTTCGGGCAGGTGACTGGCGTAGCAAGGGCGTAGCCCGGTAGACAGCAACCTGGAGCGCCTGAAGCAGCAGCGAGGAGGAGATGGCTGGGGAACGTAGTCCGCCGCCGGGGAATCCACCTGTGCACAGGGGAGGAGAACTGGAAGAGGAAGGTAAGGAATGCTTACTTGCGATCTTGCTTGATGAAGGGGGTTCCTTGCAGCAAGAGTAGCCGATGAGAACAGACGGCTTCAGGCCGAAGCCCAGGGCGAAGCGGCTTAAATCCCTCGCCGCTGATGAGGCGCAGGTGTGCGTGCAGCTGGCGCCGCTGATGAGCGGCGAGATGTGACAGAGGAATTTGTTAAGTACATAGAAAAACAGATAGATGAGTTCTTTGATATCAATACTACACAAACATCAGCATGTATAAAGTGGGAGGCTTTCAAAGCTTTTATTAGGGGGCATATTATTAGTTATACAGGTTCAAAATCTAAGAGGACTCGAGAGGAGAGAGCCCAATTGGAACATAAAATAAAAATTCTCCAAGAAAAAGTGTATGCAGGAAGTGACCCAAAGTTAGAGAATGAATTACTGATTCTGAGAGCTGAATATGACAAAAAATCAGTGAATAGAGCTGCCTCGAGTCTTCTAAGATTGAAGCAATCTTTTTATGAACGAGGTGAAAAATCAGGGAAATTATTGGCATGGCAGATTAAACAATTAGAATTTAAAACACCAATTACCGGTATTATAAGTAACGGACAGGCAGTTATAGATCCTTTAGAAATTAACAGTGCCTTTAGAGATTATTATGAAAAACTATATGATACAAAAAATGAAACTGACTTAACAAAACTAAATGGGTTTTTGGACGGATTATCTATACCGTGTATTCCAAATGAAAACAGGGAGATACTGGAGTCTAAAATTAGTCAAGAAGAAGTTGGGCTAGCCATTGATAATATGAAATCAGGAAAAAGTGCGGGACCAGATGGTCTTCCAGTTGACCTCTATAAAAAATTTAAGAATAAATTAATAAAACCATTTTTGGAAATGGTTTTAGAAGCATTTCAAAATAGTAATTTACCACTATACATGAATAATGCCTTAATTATACTGTTGCCAAAACCAGGTAAACCCTCTAATAAATGTGAAAATATGAGACCAATAAGCCTATTAAATGCTGACCTTAAGATAATCTGTAAAATTTTAGCAAGACGACTACAAGAAATATTACCAAATATTATTAACCGAGATCAGAATGGCTTTTTAAAGGGAAGACAAGGCTTCCATAATGTAAGAAGACTATTTAATATTATCTATTCTAATAAAGAAGCACCGGATACAGCTCTCCTATCATTGGACGCCGAAAAGGCCTTTGATAGGGTCGAATGTGTCATGGCAGCCTCTGGGCCGTCATTAGTGTCATTAGCCCCAGCTGCGCACAGACCAACAGGTGTGAATCAACGGCTGTTAAAAGCCAGTGTCGCTGACAGCCCGGCACGGAGTCGTCTGTCTTCCTCAACGGAGAATGAACCTGCACTCCGCTCTCTGGTCTCGTCAAGAATATCTCTTGTCTCGTCTGGAACTTTGTCTGTCTCGTCAGGAACTTTGTCTGTCTCGTCTGGAACCTCTTTTGTCTCATCAAGAGCTTCACTCGCTGCATCCAGGAACTCTTCCCAGCGTCAAGCAAGTAAGCGCACCATTTGCTACTCAACGCCAAACCTTTACCCCTGTGCACAGGGGGACCACCTTGGCGGTGGACCTGCGTCCCCAGCTGACGGGGTAACGCCATCACGTCTTCGTAGCGGCTCGCTACCACCACGCCTACCGGTACGTCTTGCTCCTCAATTACCAGAACTGTTATTGTATCAGTTACAGGAGTATTGGCCAACGTTATCGGTGGAATCACTGTCATCAGCATCAGCTGTGTCATCATTGCCACTGTCTGTGGAGTCACTAACCTCGTCTTTGTCTGCATCATCATCTGTATCATCGTTATTCTGGTCTGTGGAGTCACAGCCGGCGTCATCGTCAGGATCATCGTCATCCCGGTCTGTGGAGTCACAGCCAGTGTCATCGTCAGGACTGTCATTGTCACAGCCACGGGTTGGAACCCCAGCACGGTCACGGACGCCTTCACCTCCACGCTGCCCGGCCGCTGGAACTCAGCAGAGCGAAGCCAGTGCTGCTCTCAAGTAAGCCTTGTTATCTGCAGCTCTCTGCTAGTGTGGAGCATTAGTAATTTGTCTCTGCTTATCTGTTCCAGGGTTGCCAGGTCTCCATCCAGGTCACTCAGCTCCAGTGACCAGAACGACATTCTCGCACTCACACTCGCATTACACTCACTCACGATTAAATAAAGATTATTGTCACTATCTGCTCGTGTCAGTGTCTGTCTCCTGGGTCCCGAAACATGTCAGTACGACTCCGTCACGAAGACCCAGCGGACAGTTCACTGTCGCGCCAAATCAACACTCTTAGTGCCCTGGTAGATTTATTTGCACAGCAACAGACAGTAGTCTTAAATCACTTAACTGCAATAAATGGTCGGCTGGATCGTCTGGAGGGACACCAGACGTTTCCCCCCACCGTAGACAGTTCTGCCTCTGTGGGCTTAGCATCTGGTCAAGCTAACATCTCCTCGTCTTCTCGCCTCACCCCTATTCCCACCCCTGCCCGGTTCAGCGGAAAACTCGGGGAAGCTCGTGGATTCATATTACAGTGTGAGTCAGTTTTTCTTCGTGTTCCGGGGGATTTCACTCTTGATTCTAGCCGGATTGGCTACGTCATAAATTTGTTAGCAGGAAGAGCTTTGGATTGGGCGTATTCTATAATGGCGAAACCAAGCTATTCCTTGCTTACTTACCAGGAGTTTGTGAATGAATTTTTGTCTGTGTTTGATCATACGGATAGAGGTGAGGTGTTGACAGAACGGTTTCTGAGCTTACAACAAGGAAAAAGATCAGCTGCTGATTACGCTATTGACTTCCGGGTCCTGGCTGCAGAGATCGGGTGGGGGGAGCCATCATTATGTGGTATTTTCCTACGTAGTCTTAACGAGGAGTTAAAGGATGAGTTAGCGGCACGGGACAAACCGGATAATTTGCGGGATTTGATTGCCCTAGCGGTTAGTCTTGATAGCAGATTAAGGGAGCGGGCGGCTGAACGGCGCTCTACTTCCCGTTCGGTTAAACCCCGCCCTCGCCTCCCCAACTCTCCTCCTCTCGCTCTACCCGTGTCAGAGGAACTTCCGGTTCAGGAAGCTATGATCATTGGCCGGTCTAAAGTGTCAGCAGCTGAGAAACAACGCCACAGGGATCTGGGCCTTTGTTTCTACTGTGGGAAAGAGTCACATGGGGTTTTTGAATGTCCAAATAAGTTAAAAGGGAAAGGCCCGTGGATCACAGTAGGGGGATTCACGGGCAATAATTCAGAAGAACCCCTCACTTGTTGTCGATTACCTCTTAGACTCATCCATTTACATACAGAACACTCCACATTGGCGTTAGTAGATTCTGGAGCTGAGCAAAATTTTATTTCTAGAGACCTGGCAACCCGGATGGGCCTTAACTGTCAGACTCTAGATCCCCCTGTCAAACTGATCACCTTGTCTAAAGCGTCTTTGACCACCATTGCTCATCAGACGGTTCCCGTGTCAGTTATTGTATCAGGAAATCACAGGGAGGAGATTCAGTTTCTAGTACTGCCCGTTTCTTCTTCGCCCGTTATTTTGGGGTACCCCTGGCTGCGCCTACATAACCCCACCATTGACTGGCAAGCTGGGAGAGTAACGGCATGGAGTATGTTCTGCCTTAGTGCCTGCCTCCAATCGGCGGCATGCGCCCCATCCGTCAAGGTGCCTCTGCCTGATTCATCTCCACCGGACTTGTCCAAAGTGCCAGAGGTCTATCACGATTTGGGGCTAGTATTTAGCAAGTCTCGGGCGTTGTCCTTACCCCCTCATCGCCCTTATGACTGCGCGATCAACCTAAAGGCTGGAGTCCCTCTTCCTGCTAGCCGCCTGTACAGCCTGTCAGCCCCGGAGCGCGAGGCTATGGACACATACATTAAGGAGTCCTTGGCCTCTGGTATCATCCGCCCGTCGTCTTCGGCAGTGGGAGCCGGATTTTTTTTTGTTGGGAAGAAAGACGGTTCTCTACGCCCCTGTATCGATTTCCGGGGACTGAATGAAATAACGGTAAAAGACAAATATACCTTGCCTCTGATGAACACTGCTTTTGACTCCCTCCAGGGGGCGTCCTGGTTTACTAAACTCGACCTTAGGAATGCCTACCATCTAGTGCACATAAGGGAAGGAGATGAGTGGAAGACGGCTTTTCGGACCCCCAGCGGACATTTTGAGTACCTGGTAATGCCGTTTGGGTTAACTAACGCTCCAGCCGTCTTCCAACGACCGATAAATGATGTGCTACGGGATTTTCTGAACTTGTTTGTTTTTGTTTATCTCGATGATATTCTCATTTTCTCCCGCACACTAGAGGAACATCGAGTGCATGTGCGCAGGGCACTGCAGCGCCTCCTGGAGAATCAACTATTCGTCAAGGCTGAAAAATGTGAGTTCCACACTGATCAAACCTCCTTCCTTGGGTTTATTATAGCTCGGAACCAGGTGCTCCCTGACCCAGCCAAGGTCAAGGCGGTTGTGGATTGGCCTGCACCCACCTCCAGAAAGCAGCTTCAAGGTTTCCTGGGGTTTGCTAATTTCTATAGGAGGTTCGTGCCTAATTTTGGCAATATTGCCCGTCCCCTGACTGCTCTCACCTCCCCTAAGATCTCGTTTTGTTGGAGTAAGGAGGCAGCTGAAGCGTTTGAAAGACTCAAGAGGGAGTTCGCCTCGGCCCGAGTCCTTACTCAGGTGGATCCGAAGCTACAATGCTTGGTGGAGGTGGATGCTTCTGATTCGGGAGTTGGAGCGGTACTCTCCCAACGTTCTCCTGAGGACGGTAAGATTCGCCCTTGTGCTTATTTCTCTCACCGTCTCACTCCTGCAGAGAGGAATTACAGCATCGGAGACAGGGAGTTACTGGCAGTAAAACTCGCCTTGGAGGAATGGAGACATTGGCTGGAGGGGGCTGCTCAGCCGTTCGTGGTTTGGACGGATCATCGTAACCTGGAGTTCCTCAGGACGGCGAAGCGCCTGAATGCACGCCAGGCTCGCTGGTCCCTCTTCTTCGGCCGTTTTAACTTCTCCATCATGTATCGGCCGGGAAGTAAGAACGGTAAGCCGGATGCTCTCTCTCGGCAGTTTGACACTCCATCCTCTGAGGACCAGGAGACCCCTATCCTGCCGCCTTCCTGCGTCGTGGGCGCCCTGTCCTGGGGAATCTGCAAGACGGTTTGCCAGGCGCAGAAGACAGAGCCGGACCCCGGGGGGGGGGGGGGGGCCCGGGCCGCTTGTTTGTTCCACGCGCTATCCGGGGCAAGGTGATTGAGTGGGGTCACGCTTCCAAGTGGGCCTGTCATCCTGGAGTGGGTCGGACCGTGGATCTCCTTCAAAGGACCTTCTGGTGGCCAGGGTTACGGAAGGACGTTGTTAATCACATCCGGGCCTGCGCTCAGTGCGCCACCAGGAGGACTACTCAATGTAATATCCAGGTGGCCAACCGGCATAGGAGACCCGCCCCGGACTTTAAGGTGGGTCAGAAGGTCTGGTTGTCAACCCGGAATATTTGTGTACCGGCCGAGGAACGGAAGCTCACGAAGCGCTTCATTGGCCCTTACACTATTAATCGTATTATTAACCCTGTGTCTGTGCGCTTGTCTCTCCCCTCTTCGATGCGTATCTGCCCCGTTTTTCATGTCTCCCAGGTCAAACCATACGTCTTGGACCCCCTGTGTCCTGTTCCAGCGGTTCCCGCGCCCCCGAGGATGATCGATGGCCATCCGGCCTGGGGGGTGACTGCTGTCCTTGATGTCCGCGGGCGGGGTCATGGTCTTCAGTATTTGGTGGACTGGGAGGGCTTTGGACCGGAGGATCGCTCTTGGATTCGCCCAGCGTTGATCTTGGATAAACAGCTGATTCGCGATTTTCATCGGGCGAATCCAGGTAGGATTGGGCAGATGCCTGGAGGCACTGCTAGAGGGGGGAGTACTGTCATGGCGGCCTCTGGGCCGTCATTAGTGTCATTAGCCCCAGCTGCGCACAGACCAACAGGTGTGAATCAACGGCTGTTAAAAGCCAGTGTCGCTGACAGCCCGGCACGGAGTCGTCTGTCTTCCTCAACGGAGAATGAACCTGCACTCCGCTCTCTGGTCTCGTCAAGAATATCTCTTGTCTCGTCTGGAACTTTGTCTGTCTCGTCAAGAACTTTGTCTGTCTCGTCAGGAACTTTGTCTGTCTCGTCTGGAACCTCGTTTGTCTCGTCAAGAGCTTCACTTGCTGCATCCAGGAACTCTTCCCAGCGTCAAGCAAGTAAGCGCACCATTTGCTACTCAACGCCAAACCTTTACCCCTGTGCACAGGGGGACCACTTTGGCGGCGGACCTGCGTCCCCAGCTGACGGGGTAACGCCATCACGTCTTCGTAGCGGCTCGCTACCACCACGCCTACCGGTACGTCTTGCTCCTCAATTACCAGAACTGTTATTGTATCAGTTACAGGAGTATTGGCCAACGTTATCGGTGGAATCACTGTCATCAGCATCAGCTGTGTCATCATTGCCACTGTCTGTGGAGTCACTAACCTCGTCTTTGTCTGCATCATCATCTGTATCATCATTATTCCGGTCTGTGGAGTCACAGCCGGTGTCATCGTCAGGATCATCGTCATCCCGGTCTGTGGAGTCACAGCCAGTGTCATCGTCAGGACTGTCATTGTCACAGCCACGGGTTGGAACCCCAGCACGGTCACGGACGCCTTCACCTCCACGCTGCCCGGCCGCTGGAACTCAGCAGAGCGAAGCCAGTGCTGCTCTCAAGTAAGCCTTGTTATCTGCAGCTCTCTGCTAGTGTGGAGCATTAGTAATTTGTCTCTGCTTATCTGTTCCAGGGTTGCCGGGTCTCCGTCCAGGTCGCTCAGCTCCAGTGACCAGAATGACATTCTCGCACTCACACTCGCATTACACTCACTCATGATTAAATAAAGATTATTGTCACTATCTGCTCGTGTCAGTGTCTGTCTCCTGGGTCCCGAAACATGTCAGAATGGCCCTTTCTTTTTGAAGTCCTACAAAGGTTTGGACTTAGAAACAATTTCATAAAATGGGTTCAGATAATATACAATAATGCTACAGCAGAAATCCTAACAAACAGCAATATCTCAAAATCAATAAATATCAATAGAGGATGTCGACAAGGCTGTCCACTTTCACCTTTACTGTTTACTATGGCAATTGAACCTTTAGCGATGGCAGTACGTTTACATCCACAAATAAATGGAATTAAAGTAGGACCAACAGAACATAAAATCTCCCTGTATGCTGATGACATAATTTTGTTTATGTCGAATCTTAAAAAATCAATTCCGACCTTGTTGAATTTAATAAAGAATTTTGGGAAAATATCAGGATATAAAATAAATAAAACTAAATCTTCAATATTAATGCTAAATGAGACCCAGAGAAATCACCCAGCTTCTGAGGTAAATCAATTCAAAGTTGTAAATCAGTTTAAATATTTAGGAATTCAAATTGTGCCTAAGCTAGAATCAGTCGCCAGTGCCAACTATGAAGCCTTAATGACAGACATTAATGAGTTACTTCAGAGATGGATGTCACTACCAATGTCGATGATTGGGAGAATTAATATACTTAAAAGTAATATCTTACCCAAAATTCTTTATTTATTTCAATACATTCCTTTACCACCACCTTCAGATCTATTCTCAAGAATTAAAAAAAAGTTAGTGGAATTTATATGGAACAATAGGAAGGCTAGATTACGTCTGTCCTTACTATATTTACCATTTGATCGTGGAGGTCTGAAATGTCCAAACTTTATGTTGTATTACTGGTCAGCACAACTGAGGTCTATGACATATTATTTTTCATCAAATGATCTCCCTCACTGGATTGAAATGGAATCATACAATTTACCTTTACCTCTTCCCATATTCATATACTCAGACTCGGCAAAAAAATTACAGAAACAAGTTAAAAATCCATTTGTAAAGCATATGATCAAAATATGGTGTGAAACCAAAAAATATTTAAAAGAACCACACTTATTGTCACAATTTAGCCCAATATGGGGTAATCAATATTTTAAACCAGGGAGAGCGGATGCTATATTTAAAGTATGGAATTTAAAAGGGATTCAAAAGATTCAAGACTTATATTTGTCATGTTCAGATAACATAATGTCTTTTGAAGAACTGAGGATCAAATTTAATCTTAATAGAACACATTTTGTTAAATATCTTCAGCTTAGGAACTTTATTCGATCAAATCAAAATAATGCTCTCATCCGACCTACTTATTCATCCTTGGAAAAAATCTTGACGAAAGATAGTAAGAGAAAGGGTATTATTTCAGAGTTCTATAACTCACTGATATTATCCATAAGTGAAAACTCACAGAAAAGACTGAATTATTGGAAAGAAGACCTGCAAACTGAAATTTCAAAGGAACAATGGGAATTGGCTTGTACAGAAGCTCAAACCAAATCAATAAATGTACGTCTTAAATTGATACATTTTAAATGGTTAATGCAGATGTATGTTACACCGGTGGAGTTAAATAGATATAACAAAAACATACCAGATACGTGCACAAAATGTATGGAAAGTAAAGGAACCCTATTTCATTGTTTATGGGAATGTAGAAAAAT
Source organism: Pholidichthys leucotaenia (assembly GCA_020510985.1). Taxonomy (NCBI): domain Eukaryota; kingdom Metazoa; phylum Chordata; class Actinopteri; order Cichliformes; family Pholidichthyidae; genus Pholidichthys; species Pholidichthys leucotaenia. The sequence continues at coordinate 218,402,873 of CM035839.1, forward strand.
TAGAATGTTTTGGGAAGAGGTGAGGGAAACAATTGAAAAAATAATTTCAAAACAAATCATATTGAATCCTAAATTGTTTTTGTTGGGTCTGTATCCAGAAAAGCATAACTTTAATAAGAATGAAAGAGCACTCATAGACCTCAGTTTGCTTAACGCCAAAAAATGTATTGCACTATTGTGGAAAAAGACTCATAGACCAGATGTGACTCAGTGGTTAAGACAGATGTTAACAAACCTTCCACTAGAAAGAATAACATACATACTGAAATCAAAGGAAATTGTGTTTGAGAATATATGGAGACATTTCATTGATTATGTAAAGAATTTAAACATAACTTTTGAAGAAGAAGGTGAATGATGTGTGTGGACCTTGTAAATTCCAAACTGGTGAATGTATAATATGTATACTTATGGGTGTGTTTATATATTTATATATCTACATATTATTCCATCTAGCTACATTGCTCCGCACTGTGTGTGTTTATATACTTGCATATTTATTCCACCTAGCTGCAATGCTCCGTACTGTGGGTGTTTATATATTTACATATTTATTCCATCTAGCTACAATGCTCTGCACTGTGTGTTCATATATTCATATATTTATTCCATCCAGCTACAATGCTCTGCACTGTGTGTCTGTGTGTGTGTGTATATATATATATATTTTATAGTAATACGTACATATGTATATTAGCTGCTCTTGCTTGCTTGTTTTTTTCTTGCCTTCTGATTGTTGCTCTGAGTGTTGCTATCCCTGTGCTGTTGTAATCCTGGAATTTCCCCGTTGTGGGACTAATAAAGGCTTATCTTATCTTATCTTATCTTATCTTATGTAATGGATTACCTACTAAACAGAGGAGCATTGTTGAAGACCTGCCTTTGTTAGTGGTTGTTGGTGTTTTTAGTATTTTTTTTTAATTACTTTAGTGTTAGTGTTTGATTGTTTGTGTTATGTTTGTAAAAAAAAAGGTTCAATAAAAAATATTGTGGGAAAAAAAAAAAAAGTCCGGCAGTGGCGGCACGGACTCAAACACAGATGCTGCGTTTCCCATGTTTAAATGCAGTAACATTTCTCTGGAATACTGCATTCTTCCCAGCATGATTGCGCTTACCTCCAAGATAAAGAGCCGATAGGAAAAAAGCGACAGTGCAAACACAAGGAGGAAATCCATACTGATGGAGCCAGGGAGCTTTTCATTATATAGTCCACAAACATTCAAGGACAAAAACGGCACAGAGAATTACGTTTAAACACATTAAAGTGCATAAAAACAAAGACACAGACGTCGAACTTTTTTCACCCGCTGCCGGTCGCTGCGTGTGCATGTGCCCATGGTGGATGGTGGATATATTGGACAAAGTATGGACAAAGGATTGGTCAAAGGAAGATGGAGCTGCCAGACAGGAAGAAAAGAGGAAGACCACAGAGAAGATTCATGGATGTAGTGAAGGAGGACATAGAGAGGGTTGGTGTGACAGAGGAAGGTGCAAGGGACCGGATGAGATGGAGGCAGATGATTCACTGTGACAACTCCGAAATGAAGCAGCCGAAAGCAAAGAAGAAGAGGAATTAATTGAAAAATCATTGCAAGCATATGAAAAAATGCAAGCCTTGAAACTATTATAACAATATAATGTGTTGTGATTTTATCTCTTCATAAAATAAAGGAATAAAATAAAATGTGCCACACTTTGGTGCAAACTCTCTCAAAGTCCCAAAAGACCCCTGAGGCCCAAGTTTTGGAACCACCTTTCTGCAGCAGGTAGGCAGGGCATTTAATAGCTAAAACCAGCCAAGGGCAATTCTAAAATCAGCTCATCATGATGCACAAACACATCTCCACATGAGCAACTTTGAGAGGAATGAGTGCTCAAAAGGTCTTTTGGAAGGGGTGATATTCTCCAGCTTACTTTGTAAGACATGGTGCCCCTGTACAACCACAATCAGATTGGAGTGTGCAGGGTTTTTCTTTCTATCCTGTCCCCTGAGTGCAGAGAACAGAGCTTATCCCCAAGGGTGCTTGAAGCACAGTTGTGACAATGAGGATATATCGAGCATTGGTGCTTTAAGCGATCTGCCAACCTGCCAACCTGAGGAAAACACTGCATCCTATGACACAATACCCCCTCAGCAATACTAATTCACAGTGACGCACTAATATGACTTGATAACCATGGAGTCTGTAAGGTTAATCATTAGTCTAAAAAGACACAGTTTGCAAATTGATTGATTTCTGTACCATGTTATTTTCATTGTGTATGGCAAAGCCAGCTGAGCAGATGTCTCCCTATAGTTCATCAGGCATGCCGGCTGTTTGTTAGTCCTTGAGGACTTGCTCAGGGTGGAACAAACACCTCCACTGGGGAGGATGATGAAGGATATCAGGTAGCCTACAATCTGTCATCATCCAACTCTAAAAGCTCTGCAGCAATGGAGGGGTAACAAAAATGGAGCTTTTAACAGACACTTACTGCCAAATTCCAACTGAACCAGAAACCAAAAGGATATTTGAGGATCAGTAATGTTTGAACTTTCTCTCCATCTCTCTCTCTCCCACTCTCTCCTTCTCTCTTAAATTCATTCAAGGCCTTTCCTCCCTCTGGGCTTTCCTCACATGGCCACTTCACGTGGGAGTGTATCAGAGTTCTTTCTATGACTGCATTAACTTTGGCCTTCAGAAAGAGCTCTCTCCCTCTAAAAAAAAAAGACAAAAAGGCTTTGCCTGCAGACCATTTAATCATAAGCTGTAACCCACTTTGCCATTTGAAGTGCACTTGCCAATGAGATTCAGCATGATGTGATGGAAAACCTCTCTCTGCATCTGCTGTTCAGCACGCAGTTGATTCCCAATCAAGCTTTTTTTCTGCAATCCAAACACAGCATATTGCACTAATAGGAAATGTCAAACCTCTCTGAATATGCAGAGCTTTCCTGCAACTGAAGCAGGTGCACACCAGGCTTTGCTCCAGCGACTTCTCTTTCTGATTCATTAATAGCACTAGCTAGGATTAGACATGCATTAACTGGCAGCTTCTGCACTAATAGGAGAACTGGCTCCTTATGAGGAAAAACAAAGTTCACAGAATCATGAGCATAAGGCATGGGGCACATCAGCAGGGACCAGAGGTGCGTCAGAGCATCCATCACTCCATCACTGCTGATTGCAGTGAGAGGCGTGATGGTGCATAGTCGACTGACTGTCTCCAAAACAGCCACTACTGAACTTTATCACGCTGAGGACTCCAGCACAGATTGGCTATTTGTAAAAGGGTCCCACAGATTAATGAATGGATGGATGAAGTTCCACATGTGACAAATGAGAGAGCAGTGAGACTTGACTGTCACATTTATGTGATGCCCTGAAGGTTCCCCCAAGGTCCCTCGATACAGCAATCACTGCTCAAGATGTCCTTGCTCAGTCTGCTTTTTAAAAGAGGTGATTTAGCTCCCAAACTACCCATATAGGTCACACTGATGCTCTGATTGTACAGTCTCTCTCTCTGTGGGGGAGATAAAGGGGGTAAGAAAAACTTTTATTCATTCTAGACTTGCAATCGATGGGACTTGTCTGTGAAGTGGATCAATAATGCCTCCCTTTGAAATCATCAATCACGTCAGTGGTGAATTTAAAAAGCGTAATTAGGAACAGCGTTCTTAAACATCCTGTATTGACGTCTTCTTTGCTATAGAGAAAGACACCATTCTGCATCATTAACGTTGTATTATTGCCTGATGGAGCCTGCTGCTGCTAGTTCCCCACCTGCTGAACTCGGAACGCTGTGTGTGATTGGGCTTTCAGACCAAATTCTCCCTTCTTTCATTTGCTGATGGAAGGAGTTAAGCTTGCAGGCCTAAATTGACCAAAGTATTGTAATAAGCACAATCCATAGAGAAGCCCAGTCCCTTTTCAGTACCCCTCAAACTGCTGAAATGTTTGTGGGGGCTCAACATGCCTAATTTCCTCCCTAATCATCTTATGTGATTAGTTTTGTTGCAGTTCCAACGTGACATGACATAACAAGGCAGCAAGCAGGCATTCTCACACACTCCCATAACTTGCCACGATCTTCAGTTATGTCCATCTGTCTCTCTTGGGTAATGAAATGGTATCAATACTGTGGAGAGGGCAGGTGGGTGATAGTAATGGAGTAATTTATTTTAGTTGTCACAGAAATATAAGTCTTTGATTAGGAAGCTCTACACATCAGGCTGCACAAATAGAACCTTTCATCAAATCACTAAGCATGTGACACTATTGACCAGAGAGTCCTTTCTCTGGGATTTATCTTTTCCAACAAGGTTTTTAATGCAGTGTGTGAAGAGGACAATAATGCAAATATGCAACTCATGGAAAATACAGCTACAGTTGTGGTAGCCTAATAAATCAGTTTTTAATTTTAGCAACTGAAGTGCAGGAACAAACTGAAAAATATTCATGCATGAAATAATGATTGCCATAAACAACAGTGTCTGGATTTGTCACACTCTTCTCACCACAAGACCGCTGTCTCAATTTCAACAAATTAAGCTTTAACAATAAATTAATAGACTCAAATAATAATAATAATAATAAAAATAAAGACTTTCACGTAATGTGTAGATAAACAAAAATGGGACTTTTTAAAAAGGACTATGTTCTTTAAATGGGTCATTGACTGCACTTTTCCCCACATTTTAACAGCTCACTCATGTCTTAATGAAGTGTTTGTGACATATTTTGTTCACATTTTATTTAATTTTTTAATTATTGAAGCAAATTTGTTTTTTATTTTTCCTGGCTTTTTTGAAACACTCTGATTTAAAGCCTGTCAGTTTTTGAGAAACATCCTTCAACTCTGCCCTCCCTCCTAACATCAGTTAGCCATTAGCTGACTAGCTTCTAGCCTCCTTCTAACTTAGATGAGCAGCCCTGGTTCACTGATCTGCAGTCGTTTGTGTATCTCACATCACTCCGGCCCATCTCCCAACAACCTTGCCGGGATGCCACAACAAATCACCAGCACTGCGCGCTGGGCAACCCACCGATTGCTGCAACTTGAGGCTGTTGGCCGAGCTGAGCTGCCAAGCCACGGGATCTCAAAGGGCAATGTCCTCCTCCAACTCCGCGGTACTCCGTTCCTCTCCCACGGCCAGTTGGGGGATGCCCCATCACGAAGTGGCTCCCCTACATTACCTGCAAGAGTAGAGCGGAAAGCAAAGCAAAAGCAAAGCCCTGGAGGATGGTGGGGGAGCTGGCCGTGAGAGCCAGCTGCTCCAGGCAGGAGCCTCGGGTCACATCATAGGTGGTTGCTGTGACCAGCACGCCGGCGCCAGCGACCTGCTGCAAAATTATGGCAAAACCACTGGGAGATGGGCCGGAGCGACATGAGGTCTACGGTGGACTGTGGACTGGTGAACCAGGTGGTAACAGGGATGGCTATTAGGGTGACTAAGATCTGAAGAAAATAACAATATAAGCCACGCTTGGTTCAAGCTTCCTGGTACCAGTGTTAGCTTGGGGGCTAATAGACTACCTTTAGCACTCCTTCCATCATGACAGACCCCTCCTACATGACAGACAGCAAGGCTGGCCAATAATAGAGCCATGGACAAGTCTCAAGGACGGTGGGGGGTTGTTTTTTTCTAAATGTGACTTATACGATATAGACGGAAAAGTCAAAAAGGTTTCTGGCGTTTCTGGAAGAGAAAAATAAGATAAAGGCTGTGTGGTTTTTTTGGAAGAGAATTGACTGTTTTGAAAAATTTTTGATAATTTGGTGACCAGCAGACTCATTTTAGAAAGTTAAAACCTACAAACACACAATTTTTCAGTCAAAGACCCCTTTAATAATTAATATGGTTCATTTGTATAACTTTTACATGTTGAAATAAGGTTGCTTTCAGATGTATCACAAAGGCCCTTTGAAGTGTTGAAAACGGTGCTGTGTTTTGCACAGTCAGACAACCGGGTACCTGCAGATGCTTTATGCTGCAGAGATACATGATTTACAAACCCAGATTCCAGTGAAGTTGGGATGTTATGTAAAATATAAATTAAAACAAAATACAATGACTTGCAAATCCTTTTCAACCTATATATATCTATAAATGCAAGATATCTCAGGGTGTGTGTGTGTGTGTGTGTGTGTGTGTGTGTGTGTGTGTGTGTGTGTGTGTGTGTGTGTGTTCCTCACATACATTGCATCCGGAAAGTATTCACAGCGCTTCACTTTTTCCACATTTTGTAATGTTACAGCCTTATTACAAAATGGATTAAATTCATTTTTTTTCCTTCAAAATTCGACACACAATATCCCATAATGACAATGTGAAAAAAGTTTTTTTTGAGATTTTGCAAATTTATTAAAAATAAAAAACTAAGAAATCACAGGTACATAAGTATTCGCAGTCTTTGCTCAATACTTTGTTGATGCACATTTGGCAGCAATTACAGCCTCAAGTCTTTTTGAATATGATGCCACAAGCTTGGCACACCTATCTTTGGGCAGTTTGGCCCATTCCTCTTTGCAGCACCTCTCAAGCTCCGTCAGGTTGGATGGGAAGTGTCACTGCACAGCCATTTTCAGATTTCTCCAGAGATTTTCAATTGGATTCAAGTCTGGGCTCTGGCTGGGCCACTCAAGGACATTCACAGAGTTGTCCTGAAGCCACTCCTTTGATATCTTGGCTGTGTGCTTAGGGTCGTTGTCCTGCTGAAAGATGAACCATCGCCCCAGTCTGAGGTCAAAAGTGCTCCAGAGCAGGTTTTCATCCAGGATGTCTCTGTACATTGCTGCATTCATCTTTCCCTCTATCCTGACTAGTCTCCCAGTTCCTTCCACTTTAAAACATCCCCACAATATGATGCTGCCACCACCATTGGCATGGTTATGAGCAGGGCCTGGTTTCCTCCAAACATGACGCCTGGCATTCACACCAAAGAGTCAATCTTTGTCTCATCAGACCAGAGAATTTTGTTTCTTATGGTCTGAGAGTCCTTCAGGTGCCTTTTGGCAAACTCCAGGCAGGCTTCCATGTGCCTTTTCCTAAGTAGTGGCTTCCGTCTGGCCACTCTACTATACTGGCCTGATTGTTGGATTGCTGCAGAGATGGTTGTCCTTCTGGAAGGTTCTCCTCTCTCCACAGAAGAACGCTGGAGCTCTGACAGAGTGACCACCGGGTTCTTGGTCACCTCCCTGACTAGGACCCTTCTCCCCCGATCACTCAGTTTAGAAGGCCGGCCAGCTCTAGGAAGAGTCCTGTTGCTTCTGAACTTCTTCTATTTACAGATGATGGAGGCCACTGTGCTCATTGGGACCTTCAAAGCAGCAGAAATTTTTCTGTGTCCTTCCGCCAGATTTGTGCCTCATGACAATCCTGTCTCAGAGGTCTACAGACAATTCCTTTGACTTCATGCTTGGTTTGTGCTCTGACATGCACTCAACTGTGGGACCTTATATAGACAGGTGTGACTTTCCAAATCATGTCCAATCAAATGAACTTACCACAGTTTAATTAAGCTGTAGAAACATCTCAAGGATGATCAGTGGAAACAGGATGCACCTGAGCTCAATTTTGAGCTTCATGGCAAAGGCTGTGAATACTTATGTACATGTGATTTCTTAGTTTTTTATTTTTAATAAGTTTGCAAAAATCTCAAAAAAACCTTTTTCACATTGTCATTATGAGGTATTGTGTGTAGAATTTTGAGGGAAAAAAAGAATTTAATCCCTTCTGGAATAAGGCTGTAACATAGATAGATAGAGTAGTTTATTTGACAGGGACAGTGCAATAAACATAGACAATTAATCACTGACCATCAATCTGATGTGTTGCACATAGAGTGTATAGCTATTAGCTAATTTGCAACTCTTGTCCCTGGATGGGCTTTAGAAAAGAGAGTCAAGTAAAGAAAAAAAAAAAAAGAAAAAAAAATACACAATAATCACATACATCAATGCAAAAAAGATTATAAATACATAATTATAAATATTATAAATACACAAATATAACAACCTGACTCACATTTGCCTATTTCAGGCCTCTCTCCCTTCGTCACTCACTATAAACAAACACATTCATTCCTTCCCTTCATTCACTCTCACCTTGCAGACAATCAATTCATACATGAGTACATTCTTGTTTATTTTTCAGCCAGTTTTTAACCTTTTTAGTGAATGTTTTAAAGTCCGTTATTATTTTAATTACATTTGGCATTGTGTTCCAGATGTGACTGCCCTTTATAGAGAAGCTGAAAGCTGTTTGTTCCCCCTAATATTGGGATTTTCCCCAAATATAATAGTCCTACATTTATTTTATCTATATTTTCAGATTCCTTGACCATCAAAACATACCTTTAGCAATAGGATTCACATTGATATCTTTATTAGTTCAGTAGTTCTTGACAAAAATCACTTTTTCGGTAATGGCGGTTTTCTTGAGGATATAGCTCCATAGCTTTTGAAGATACAACAAATCCATTGGCACACTACTGATTCCTCAGTGTCTTGGCTGTATTTTGGTGTTTGTTGTATGTTTATATCTTAATTTGTTACCTTACAGTGATGAAAATTCCAAAGATCCCCTATTATTTCCTGTTCTGGATCACAGTATCTGGATTTTTTTGCAGGATCGGGATCAGTCTTTGATATTTCGTAGAACCTATTGGGATCTATTGGGATCCTGTATTTTTTTGGCAAGCGTCCTGACCATTTATTGTGGAGTTATATACACATATGCTAAAAATGGCCCTATCTCGCAATGATAAAGAATCATTTAAAAAAATTCATGGATCCAGACGGTGATCTGGATCACTCCCAAAATCTAATCATTTCTTCCTTGTCCCATTTCGGACTTGTCCTGAAAATTTCGTCAAAATCCATTCATAACTTTTTGAGTTATGTTGGTAACAGACAGACAGATAAACAAACAGACAAACAAACCCCGGTAACAACATAACCTCCTTGGCGGAGGTAATAAATTAAAACTGGTCGGAGGAGCAAGTTGGCTCTTCATGTAATTTATTTGATTTCTAATAATTGTAATTTGTCAAGTAGCGATAATGAATAAAGTTAAAGTCATCACATGTATTTTATCACATTACCTTTTGGGTCTTTGACTTTCAGATCATGACCAATCTGAAATATGTTTGCTAAGAAGCAAACAGGTTAAATCAGGCGAGAATAGCAGTCATCAGGCAGTGGATCGACAATTAAATTTTCATTGATTTAAACGAACAGCTAATTTATATCTGTAGATGGCAGCGATGGGTAATTTTCTCATTTTCAGACTTTTATGTTATCCATTTTTTTTTTTAACAAAATGTGAACCAATATAACAAAATGTGTAAAAAGTGAAGCGCTGTGAATACTTTCCGGATGCACTGCATCTCTCAAACCAATCATCATACTGACCTCAGATTTTATATGTGTTTTGCTGAGGTTAAAAGTGTGTGCATCCCTGAGTATGGAGTAGCTCAGTGAAAATATGTAATTTTTATGAATAAACATTTAGCCACTGTTCTGTCACCGCTCTCTCTTCATGCCCTGGTTTCAGGAAGTGTGGACGGGCTTTAGCTCTCTGTGTGTGTGTATGCGCTGCAGGCAGCAGTGGAGCAGAGCTCTGTATAAGGTAGCTCCAAGTTAGAAGCCCATTCAATTATTCATAATTTTGTCGGCGCCAACTGCACAACAACTTCGGTTTTCGAGCATGAACCGCCTTTTTAAGGTCATGCCACAGCATCTCAATGGGATTGAGGTCAGGACTTTGACTCGGCCATGCCAAAGTCTTCATTTTGTTTTTCTAAAGCTATTCAGAGGTGGACTTGCTGATGTGTTGTGGATCATTGTCCTGCTGCAGAACCCAAGTGCGCTTCAGCTTGAGATCACGAACAGATGGCCGGAGATTCTCCTTCAGGATTTTTTGGTAGACAGTGTGGGGACTCTACACCAATGCTGCTTATTTTTTCATGCCGCCGCACTGGTGACCCCGAAGACGCACACGCTTTGTGCGACGCAACCTTCTGGTCTGGACATCCACGCTGAACCGGCCGAGGGACACAAGACGTCTCCTCCCTCTCGCCGCTCCAACGCACCATGACCTGAAGGCAGAAAAGAACACACTGCCAGTGAACGCTTCACTGGTGACCCCGAGCATGCACACGTTTTGTGCAAAGCAACCTTCTGACCTGGACAGCTGCACTGGTGACCCATTCTTCATGACGAGATCTGCACGTCTGAGATATGCTCATCCACGCTGGACCGGCCGCGCTCGTAGCTCCTTCACACGAGAGCGCAGGCACCTCGTCCCCCCTCCACGACGGCGGCCTCCATGGCTGGCGGAGAACGCAACGCGTGGACTTGAACGCACCACGGCCGAGCGGTGACAAAGATCGTCTATTCCCTCCCACCGCTCCAACGCATCTGCACGAGCCTGAGGGACAAAAGATCGTCTATTTCCTCTCACCGCTCCAACGCACCATGGCCAATCTGCAGCCACAGCTCAACCTGGATATTATCGGCGCCGTCTGCGCCGATCTCCACCAAGATTCTGGACCCTGACTCGCCACTCCAGCGGCCCACCCACGCACGGAACCCCCGCGCACGCACCAGGGAGTTACGAGGACGGCGCATCACGCACGGGACAATAACGGCTCCAGAGACCCCCACCCTTCTTCACTGCTGCACACAGGCCCTTCAGGATTGCTCGTTCACCTGAGGCACGCAAGCAGCTGGTTCACAGGATTTACTGATGGTCTCAGCCACGGCGCACAAAGGGATTTCCGCCGTCAGCTGTTCCCGGGGGCTTTAGGGTTGCTCCTGCACCTAAAGTCAACACGCCAGTCCCTCTGCTTTTGTTCCTTTTTTTCTTACAGCCGCTACGCAGCCTCGCCGCTCCTGTTTTCTTCATGGCCACGAGAGGAGTCAGAGACTAATTTTTCTTCTTGTGATCTCCGCACGTGCAATGGGACAGCCCCTCGACGCGCGGAGCAGCAAGCAATTTTTGCGCGGCTCGGACGATTTCACCGTCCCCCTGCCGGCACTTACTACCCCCGTCCTCCCTCCCCCTCCGCCTGCAGCGAGCTTCTCCCACAGCTCGCTCCCATAGATGGATTATCGAGGTCTCGGCCCCCTGCCGTGCCCTCTGGGGGGGAGCGTGTGGCGGTTCGGTTAACCCCCACAACAGATTAAGGACAGTCAGCTCTCTTCTCTTGGTTTTTCCCGCTGCACTACTGAGATGTAATGTGCCATTCATGTATTGTGATGTAATGTGCCATGCATGTATTGTGATGTAATGTGCCATTCATGTATTGTGATGTAATGAGCCATTCATGTATAGTGTTCATGCGTCCTGTCCTTACTGTGACCTAGAGACTGAGATCAATATGTAGATGTGCCTTGTAACCTCTTTGTCCTGCAAGCTGGAGCAGAGGACAGCAATCTGCCTATTGTTATGTATGTCTCTTAAATGCAAATGTCTCATGCCTGTTCTGCAGTCTCTTTGATCATACAAACTGCTGGGAATATCCTTTGATGTATTGTCTGAGTTGGGTATAAGTACTGCACTGAAATCCATGCTCTCTCTCTCACTCACTTCTTCAACTGCTGCTGCTGGACACAGACACTGTGTGTCTCTCTTCTCTGACAGCCGCTGGGCTCGCTCTCGGCGCGCATGCATGGCGCCGGGAGCGGAGCTCGTGACGGTGGTATGATTTAATAAAACCTACTTAAAACCTCAGCATCGCTGCTTATTTTTTCATGCCGCCGCAGACAGCAGAATTCATGGTTCCACTTACCATAGCAAGTCTTTCAGGTCCTGAAGCAGCAAAACAGCCCCAGACCATCACACTACCACCACCAAATTTTACTGTTGGTATGATGTTCCTTTTCTGAAATGCTGTGTTACTTTTACGCCAGATGTAATGGGACACACACCTTCCACAAAGTTCAACTTTTGTCTCGTCAGTCCACAGAGTATTTTCCCAAAAGTCTTGGGAATCATCAAGATGTTTTCTAGCAAAACTGAGATGAGCCTTTATGTTGTTTTTGCTCAGCAGTGATTTTTGTCTTGGAGCTCTGCCATGCAAGCCATTTTTTGCCCAGTCTCTTTCTTATGGTGGAGTCATGACGCTCACCTTAACTGAGGCAAGTGAGGCCTGCAGTTCTATGGATGTTGTGTCCTGGGAAGGTTCACCATTGTTCCATTTTTTTGTCATTTGTGGATAATGGCTCTCACTGTGGTTTGCTGGAGTCCTAAAGCTTTAGAAGTGGCTTTATAACCTTTTTCAGACTGATAGAGCTCAATTACTTTGTTTCTCATTTGTTCCTGAATTTCTTTGGATCGCAGCATGATGTCTAGCTTTTGAGGATTTTTTGGTCTACTTCACTTTGTCTGGCAGGTCCTATTTAAGTGATTTGTTGCTTGAGAGCAGGTGTGGCAGTAATCAGGCCTGGGTGTGGCTAGAGAAATTGAACTTAAGTTTCCAAAGATGTGATAAAACACAGTGAATTTATGTTTTAATGGGGGGGGGGGGCACTTTTCCACACAGGGCCATGTAGGTTTAGATTTTTTTTTTAATTTAAGTTTTTGTAAAGGGTATACATGTCATTACAGCATTGCATTGTTTACATTTTCATCACATGTTCCCTTTTTTTGTTTTTTGACAACATTGGAAGAATAATTATTACAACACCCTTTTTTTAAGTGAAAGAAAAAGAGAAACTAAAGAAAGAACAAAAAACAAAACAAAACAAGAAAAAACAAAAAACAAAAACAAAACAAAATAGCAAAAAACAAACAAAAATAATAATAAATAAATAAATAAATATAAATAAAAGCGCATCTGAGTAGCATTGGAACAAAGGAAGGTGCCATTATTGAAATGGTATTTGTCAAAGATTAGATCTAATGGAAGACACATATGCGATCCAGGGTTGCCAAAAGTTCAAGAACCCATCCATGTCCTGTCTCAGTGCGAATGTCAACTTTTCCATCGAGTAAATGTCTTGAATCACGTTAATCCAATCTTCAAGTGTAGGACAATCCTTCAACATCCATTTTTTAGTTAGAGCTTTTTTACTTGCCAATATTAAAACAGTGAATAAGTATTTTTCTCCTAGTCTTTCCAGTGATTCTCGTAGTAAACCCAAATACAAAGTTACAAAAGAAAAGGGGACTGTTATTTTGAGTATTTTCCCCAATATTGTCTGTACATTGGTCCAATATTGGTGAATAACTAGGCATGACCAAAACACATGAAAATGATTTGCAGTCTCTTCACCACACAAGCGCCAACAATTCAACCCCTTACGAGTAAATTTGTTTTGTGCAGGTGTTCTGAAAAATCTTACCAAATTTTTCCATCCAAATTCTCTCCACTGCAGGGATGAGGTACTTTTCCATTGTTGTTTATTTAGCTTTTCCCATATTTCCAATTGTAAAGTGAAATTCCCCTCTTTTTCCCATCTCTCTTTTATATATGATGTGTTGTCTCCTTTTAAGTCTTGAAGACCTTGGTATATTTTAGAGATGTATCTGATCCCTAGGATCCCTTTATATGCCATTAAGAAGACCTTCAGAACACCTGACTGGGCCCTTTCCAAATCCTCCTTTTTAAGTATATTGTTTATGTGGTGTCTAAGCTGAAAGAACCTGTAAAGGTCTTGATTTATTAGACCTTGTTTTTTCAAATCTTCAAAACTTCTTAAAATTTGCCCTTTAAAAAAATCGTAATATTTCATCAGTCCATTCTCTTTCCACTTTTTAAATCTGGTATCTGTTTTATTAGGAGTAAAGTCTTGATCATAGGCAATCCATTGCAGTAATCGATAGGGTTCTTTAGTTTGATTCTCTCTGACTATCTTAAACCAAATTTTTAGCGGGGTCTCTATCCACGGGTTAGTGTTATTCAAAAATTTAGGTAAGGCATTGTTCCCTATTATCGCCTGAAGGGGGATGTCACTTGTTATTTGGCATTCCATCTCCTTCCATTGTGCAGTGTAGACTGGGTTACATATCTCTACTAAAGTTTTAATTTGTGCGGCTTTAAAATAGTCCCTGATATTTGGCAGCGCAAGCCCACCTTTGTCTTTGTTTAGCTGTAGGGTTCTATATCTGATTCTAGGTCTCTTGGCCTGCCATATGAGTCTTGAGATCCTTCTGTCCAGTTCTTGCTATGTTTTTTTGGGAGGTTCTACCGGTATTGTTTGGAAAAGGTATAGAAGACGTGGAAGTATATTCATTTTGACTGCTTCAATTCTTTGTGCAGTACCCAAGAATGGTATCATATTCCATCTTGCTAGATCAGATTTTATTTTTGCCATCAGTGGATCATAGTTTAGTGTTATAATTTTGTTGAATTGTTTCGGGATATTGACCCCCAGATATTTCATAGATTCCATCTCCCAGTTAGTTTTGAGTTTGCTTAGTAAATATTGATTTGGGTCATAGTTGAATGTTAAAACTTGGGTTTTATGCATGTTTAATTTGTACCCCGATAAATCTCCATACTCTGAAAAAACTGAGATTAGTTCTAGAGAAGAGGTGTCCGGCTGCCCCAGGTATATTAAAATGTCATCAGCAAAGAGTGCTATTTTATGTTCTTTCTGACCAAGTGTAATACCTTGAATTTTTTGATTCTGTCTTATCCATTGGCTCAGAGGTTCTATGAAGATTGCAAAGAGCAGTGGAGACAAGGGGCAGCCCTGACGACATCCTCTTTCCAGTTCAAAAGATGATAATTTACCGTTAATCCTTATTTTAGCTGTTGGTTTTTTATATAGTGCCTGGATAGTTCTAATGAAGTTGTTATGAAAATTGAAACTGGATAAGATTCTATATAGGAAAGACCAGTCAACCGAATCAAATGCTTTTTCAGCATCTAATCCCAATATGGCTGCATTTAAGTTATATTTTTTTATATGATGAATTATGTGTAAAGTGCGTCTAATATTGTCTTGTGTCTGTCTTTGTCTTATAAAACCTGTTTGGTCTAAATGAATTAAGTCTGTCAGTATATTTTCTAACCTTTTGGCAAGGATAGTGGTAAAAAGCTTATAGTCCTGATTTAACACACTGATTGGTTTGTAGTTGGAGCAGTCTAGTTTATCCTTTTCAGGTTTAGGTATGATTGCAATGATCCCTTCTCTCCAGGAGGGGGGGATTTCCCCTGTGTGGAGGACATAGTTAAATGTTTTCAAGAGGAGAGGAGATAGTTGCTGTTTAAAGGTTTTGTACCACTCTGCTGTATAGCCATCTGCTCCCGGGGATTTGTTAGCTTTAAGTTTCATAATTGCTTTTTCTAATTCTTTAAGTTGTATTTCTGACAGTAGTGTTTTATTTTGTGACTCAGTAAGTTGGGGAAGGTTTAATGTATTTAGGAATGCTTCGGATGCGTTTTTATGTTTTTTGAGGGAGTACTGTTACGTGTGGCTCTGGGGAGCCACACAATGAGAGCCAAGGGCGAGCCAGTGAGTTGTGATGTTTTATTGAAGACAAGGGTGAGGGATAAGGGAAGCACAGGTACTCATACAAAGTAACACACACGAGCAGTACAGCACTGGAGTAGACAGCTGGCACCGGGCGTAGGGGTGCTAACGCATGGGAACTCACAGCGGGTAACGCTCACAAGTTATGCAGCCAGACGAGTAGAGAGCTGGCACCGGGCATAAGGACTCCAATACACAGATACTCATACAAGATGACACTCCCAAGTGATACAGTAAGGTGAGCAGAGAGCTAGCACCGGACATGGGGGTACAAAGGCACAATACTCCTTACGGGATAACACTTACGAGTAATGCTGCCAGATGAGTCAAGGGCTGGCACCGGACGAAGGGGCTCCAGCCTAGCAGTGCTTAAGTCGCAGCCCCGAATGATTGAAGCTGCTCCTTTTTAATCCTCATTAGCAGCGCCTCAGCTGATGAGGATTAATTGGGCCCCAGCCGTCCCGTAACACTGACAGCTGGGAACCCGCTGAGACGCTGCCCAATGAGAGGCAGGGATGAGGAGGGATATGGTCTGAGCGCCGGAACCCGGCATCTCATCCCATGGTGACAGAGCCTCCCCCTCACGGTCGGGCTCTGAACGACCCGAAACATCCGAGCCCCCCCCCCACCACCACCACCACCTAGGGTGGGTGGAAGGGAGGCCGGACCGGAGGGAGAGAAGCAGAGGGGAAAAAAGAAAAACACAGACCATGAACAAATACAAAGTGCAAGGGCAGACAAAAAAAACCCCCAAATACAACACTCTATATCCCACAGAAAATACCTAACCAGGGCACAGATGGGAAAAATACTGAGCACAGTTACAGGTAAAAACACACTACTCAAAAACACACAAATAATGCGTAGATCGGGGCAAAGGAAGAGAGAGAAAAAAAAAACACTATGAAGGTGACAGGAACAAATGAGGCCATTACAGAGTACGATTGAGTGGGAAACAAAACACATACAGTGATCCCTTGCTACTTCGCGCCTCACCTTTCATGCCCTCAGTGCATCGCGGATTTTTCAAAAATATTCATCAAAAATTCAAAATTGAGAAAAAATGGGCGGGCGCTAGCAGAAGGCAGGGAGACTACATTAGAACATCAGGTATCAACACGGAGAGCCCGCACAACTCAAAATCCACCTCTCTGTTCGCTGTTCTCGTGTTGGCTCGGCTCGGGAATCTCGCAAGCTGATTGGCCGAGATGTTTTACCCAGCTTCTCTCCCTGCCGAGCGCCCATACCCAGCGAAGGAAGACCGCATTCATTGTTCTTTATCGCTCGTGTTGCTTAGTCTCGCCGTGTGGAACTTTTCGCTGTTCTCTTGTGCCTTTTTGTGCGAAATAGTCTTCCCGTCGAGCCACTACGCCGCCTCCTGCAGCTTCTCCAGCTCTATCGGAAGCTGCCCTCGACGATCCTGCGCCTCTAGCACCTGACGATGAGGCGTCACCTGAGGAGCAGTAAAGCTCTCATTAACCTGTGCAGTAAATCATCTTCATCTTGAGTTACGTATCTTGTTATAAGAATAAAAGAGTTCTAAAAACATATTTATGTACACTTTATTTACATCTACGTATGTATGTACACTTACACACACACACACGTATCATATGAGAGAGAGAGTGAGAGAATAAACATACGTATTATTTATGGGTGACGTCATTAGGGGTGACGCTACATCGCGGTTTTTCACTTTTCGCGGTCGGTTCTGGAACCCATTAACCGCGATAAGTGAGGGATCACTGTACTCCATAACGCAACGCTACTTAATGTTTAGACCAGGTGTGGCTTATATTATTCATATATCCATACCTACATATGTATAGACATAAGTGGGATGTTTAGAGATTACATATGTGGAATGACCTCACGTCTCAGAACAGGACAGGAGGTCTCGACCACCGGCAAAGATCAAGGGGCAGACGGAGTCGCTGCGGTGGAGACCGGATCGAACTTCCTGACCCCCCAGGGTCAGGTGGAGGAGAGAGAGGACAATGGAGAGGGATTACGTTAATGCGGGATGTCAGCTTTGATATGCAATGTCTTTTGTTGAGTGTGGGTATAAGTATGAAGGTCTGACTACGCTCAGCCTCTTCATTCTGCTTCTGCATCGAGATGAGACATGTTAGGGAGGTGAAGCTGATAATTAAACTTGATTTATAAAATCACATCGCTTCTTCATTTCAAGCTCCCTACACCAGGCAAGGAAGAAAAACAAAACCCATCAAAAAGGTGACAGGAACAAACGAGACAATTACAGAGTACGGCTGAGTGGGAGACAAAACACATTACTCCATAACGCAACACTACACAGTAGCACACAATCAATGTTTAAATCGGGGCTAGGGAAAGCCCACCACGAAGATAACAGGAACAGATGAGGTGATCACAGAGTACGGTTGAAAAGGGAACCAAACACATTACTCCATAATGCACCGACGAGGCTAAGACTAGGACAAGAATGATGAAAAACGCCGAGTACGGATAACAAGAAAAAACACAATACACAGCACTAAATATATATAGGATCACCTAGAGGAATGAAGGTGACAGGAACAAATGGGCAATTACAGAGTACGGTTAAGAGGGACACAAAACATATACTCCATAATGCACAAACGAAGCCAGGTACAGGACAAGAATAACGGAAACGCTGAGTATGGATAATAAAAAACACTACACAGCACTATGAATATAGGATCACCTAGAGCAGTCCTTCTCAAATAGTGGAGCGCGATGCAATGCCGGGGGGGGGGGGGGGGCGCGTGTGACCCCGGGGAACAGGCTTTGCTTTTGCCGTGTAAAGTGTAATTGCACATCCACGGCAGCAGGTGGTGCAGTGGCGCTCTCATTGTCAAAGTCTGTGCGGGAGTTTAAAACTTTTTAAATTGCTGTCAACAAACCCCTCGAGAGACACCATGGAGAAATATTTAACAGTAACGAAAAGAATGGCGGAGAGAGACAGAGGTAAAAAGATAAATGAAAGTCTCCCAAAAGCTAAGACGAGGAAATATGACGAAGCTTATCTAGCGCTTGGCTTCACTGTGACTACGGTGGGAGACGACGAAAGACCGGTGTGTTCACTGTGTCTGAAAGTGTTGGCAGCGGACAGCATGAAGCCAAATAAATTAAGACGTCCCCTACAGACATCACATCCTCAACACGTTGATAAGCGGCTTGATTTTTTTCAGCGAAAACGTGCGGAGTACAGCCAACAATCATCCCGCTTTGTGAACGCTACATTAGTAAACCAGCAAGCACTTTCAGCATCATTTAAAGTGGTGCACCAAATTGCGCAGTGCAAAAAACCCCACACAATTGCAGAGGAGTTGATACTGCCTTTTTCTACCTTTTTCTTCAGACTAAAATGTTAAATATATTGGTACTCCTGTGTTAATGTTCCAGATCAATTTACATTTAATATTATTTATTGATTGAATTATTTTTCTCAGCATCAAATGGTTCAGTTGGTCAAAAATGTTTCTAGTTTAAATAAGGATTGACATATTTTTTATTTCAGGCACTTTGATGCACTTTAAGTTTTTTTTTTTTCTGTTTTAGACTATAACAGGGTTTCTGTGTGGCAAAATAAAGTTAATATTTGTTGAAAGTTGATTTATATTGCTTTTTTCTTTTGTTAATGTTAAAAAGGATACAATTTTAGGTATACTTATACAATTTTTATAGATAATGATCTTATTTATAGTCACTGCGGCGAGTTGGGGGGGTGCGAAATATTTTCTCTTTCCTAGGGGGGGGCTTTGCAAAAAATAATTGAGAAGCACTGACCTAGAGGAATGAAGGTGACAGGAACAAATGGACAATTACGGAGTATGGTTGAGAGGAAAACAAAACACATTACTCCATAACGCACCAACAGGGTTAAGAACAGGACAAAAAAAAAGAAAAATGCTGAGTACGGTTAATAAGAAAAAAACACAATACACAGCACTATAAATATAGATTCACATAGAGGACAATAAACTACACCCGAGTCACCTTAATATTTACCGAAGGTAAGCGACACCCGAGGAAGACGGCAGGCAGAGTCCACAAAGGCCGTGACCGTTCCGGTGGTCTCCCTGCCCATTGTCCAGTTGGTGAACCGGGGAAAAGGAAAAGTTCAGACGGCCCACTCCAGACCCAGGTCCCAAGAAACAAGTCCATCGGTGGTCGTGCCAGGCCACCCAGAAGCAAACACAGTTCGTCGGGGGGTTGGACCAGATCGCTGAACCGAAAGTCTTGCGGGTCGAGCAGCCGACCCGCATCACTCAACCACCAGGACCGTAGAGACAGGCGAAGGGTCAAAGCGGACCCCGGTGGAAGAGGCTCAGGGGAGAGCCGACGATGAGGTAGACGGGCGTCAGGCCGCAGAGAAACAGCCACCTCCTCACCGGACCTGGACAACACTGGTGCAGCACCCACGTCGGACCCCGATTGGGCCATAGGCAAACCCACGTCGGACACCGCTGGAGCAGCACCCACATCGGACCCCAATTGGGTCTCGGGCGAACCCACGTCGGACACCGCTGGAGCAGCACCCACGACGGACCCCGACTGGGTCAGCACCGCACCAGAACCGACCTCCAACGTTGAACCTGGACCCTCCAGCACCACAAGAGACAGCCACTCCTCGCCGGCGACCCTGGAAGAAGGCTCAGGAGAACCGGGATCAGGATCGCCGGCAGCGCCAGAACCCGGCGAGACGAACTCGGACGCAGCGGGCGGCTGCACCCGGCTCATCTCCCCTAGAGACAGGCTAAAGTGCTCAAAGATATGAAGGGAGAAAAGAAAGGAGAGCACTCACCTGATCTCGGGTTCTGACGCCGTCAAGGACTGCGAAGATCCAGGATCCGTCGTCAGGAGGTCGTTGTCAGGCTCCCACTCAGCTGCGTCGGGCCTCGCAGCCGGCACGATAGTCAGCGCAGCTTGAGATACCTCCAGCACTGGTAACCACGCCGACGGTCCACACTGCGTGATGGCAGGAGAACCTCGTCCCGCTGGACCGAACCGCTCCTCCGTGGAGACCCGGGGACGCTTGGTCGTCGGCGCAGACTCCACGTAGCAGTCAGTCCTCCTCCGTCCACAACGTAGCTGCGGAACCAGAACTGCAGGCCCTCTCCTCGTCCCACAACGTTGACCCGAAGCCGGGGACCGCTCGGCGGAGAGAGACACAGAGGATGCAGGATTAAGAACACAGGTTACAGCAGGTGGTGGGAGTTCAGGGAGCTGTGGACCCCAAACTCCACCTCCAGGAGTATAACAGAGCAAATCACTAAGTTGAAGTGAATAAACTGGGACTTGCCTGTCTCCTGGAGGTTGGGTGGCGCCTGCTGCAGTGGACATTGTTTCTCCCTCTCCCCGTCGGGCGATAACGGAGGACCCCTGGGAAGTCGTCTGGGGACCACTCGTGTTATCTCCAGAAGAGGGCTCGCCAGGCCGGGATTCCAGGCACACACAGCAGTTGGGAAGCGCGTCGAGGAGGTGGGGGTGACAGCCGGGGTGAGCCAGCCCGAATGCCCTGGAGTGACAGCGGGGGAAAGAGGCTCAGGGAACGAGGCTGTGAAATCTCCACGCTGACGAGATGAAGAGGTGACAGCTGCGTGGGGGGAAAGGTCCTGGCGGCGGCCCAGAACTGGCTCCGGACGGGGTTCGTGCTGAGGCGACTTGGCGATGTGATGACGGCTATTCCCAGGGGGCGAAGCGAGGGGGGGACCCAGGAATCACCGCTCCTGAGCAGAGACCGAGGCGAGGAAGGCGTTGAACTCGGGAAAGCTTCATAGCCCTGGACTCCTCTCCACCAATCTCACCGCCGCCGCCACATTTCCTGATGGTGGTGGGTGCACAGCGGAGCTCGCAACAGCCAATCGGTCCTGGACGTTAACTGCTGTCAGCTGCGGCTGCTTCGGGGGAATCCCGAGTGACGTTGTGCAGAACGGGGGATGCCCTCTGGGTGGTGCGAACTCCCAGGCTGGAATTGAGGCAGGAACGGGATCCTGAAGCGGGGGGCGATATCTCATCCGCTTCGGCTTCCTGCCGGGATTTCCATCCAACCTGCGGAGCTTCTCTCGCTGTGTAGCCATGGCGACCCTCCTGGCACAGGCCTCGAGATGGTATGAGGAGCGAAGGTGACTGTCCAGGAGATTCTCAGCACGGCCCAGATGCCAGCGTCTCGAGTTGGAGGCGTTGTGCGGTCTAGCAGTGAAGAGCGTTCCGTCGACAACCCCCGAGATGGACCTCAGCTCGTCACCCTGGCTTCAAACGTGACTCCTGGGAGACGGCATGCTAACAGCGCTGACACCCGGACAGGAAGGTACAGGTCCACAACAGGTACAGGTCCACAACAACTCACGGCCGCCGGCAACTCGTCTGGCTGCGACTTACTGTTACGTGTGGCTCTGGGGAGCCACACAATTAGAGCCAAGGGTGAGCCAGTGAGTTGTGATGTTTTATTGAAGACAAAGGTGAGGGAGAAGGGAAGCACAGGTACTCATACAAAGTAACACACACGAGCAGTACAGCACCGGAGTAGACAGCTGGCACCGGGCGTAGGGGTGCTAACGCATGGGAACTCACAGCGGGTAACACTCACAGGTTATGCAGCCAGACGAGTAGAGAGCTGGCACCGGGCATAAGGACTCCAATACACAGGTACTCATACAAGATGACACTCCCAAGTGATACAGTAAGGTGAGCAGAGAGCTAGCACCGGACATGGGGGTACAAAGGCACAATACTCCTTACGGGATAACACTTACGAGTAATGCTGCCAAATGAGTCAAGGGCTGGCACCGGATGAAGGTTCCAGCCTGGCAGTGCTTAAGTCGCAACCCCGAATGATCGAAGCTGCTCCTTTTTATCCTCATTAGCAGCGCCTCAGCTGATGAGGATTAATTGGGCCCCAGCCGTCCCGTAACACTGACAGCTGGGAACCCGCTGAGACGCTGCCCAATGAGAGGCAGGGATGAGGAGGGATATGGTCTGAGCGCCGGAACCCGGCGTCTCATCCCATGGTGACAAGTACAACTTCTTGTAGTAGTTCTCGAAGCTTTTAAGAATATCCTGAATTCTAAATTTTATTTCCTTTGATACCGGGTCTCTGATTTTGTAGATTGCTCTCTCCGTTTGTTGTTTCCTCAATTTATAGGCTAGTAATTTTGCCGATTTGCTGCCTGCTTCACAGTATTTTTGTTTCAGAAATGTAAGTTTCTTCTGGATTTCTATTGTGTAGATCTCATTTATTTGTTTTTTAATTTCCTTAATTTTGAGCGAGTCATTAGAATGAGTGTTGTCTTTGTGCTCTTTTTCTAGGTTCTTAAGTTCTGACTCTAATGTGATTAGTTTTTCTTGTCTCAGTTTCTTTTGGAGTGCCAGTTTTGCAATAATCTTTCCCCTTATTACAGCTTTGCATGCGTCCCACAGTATTAAAGGGGATACTTCTCCATTATCATT
Source organism: Pholidichthys leucotaenia (assembly GCA_020510985.1). Classification (NCBI taxonomy): domain Eukaryota; kingdom Metazoa; phylum Chordata; class Actinopteri; order Cichliformes; family Pholidichthyidae; genus Pholidichthys; species Pholidichthys leucotaenia. The sequence goes on from CM035839.1 coordinate 218,425,796, forward strand.
TTCTTCCAAATATCTGAGAATATCTGATTCCAATTCATCTTTCAGTGGTCCTTTCAGGATATTTGAATTTAACCTCCAAGAAAATGTATTATTTGTATATTTTTGGATACTTAAGTCCATATAGATCGGACTGTGGTCAGAGAGATCCATCAGTCCTGTTTTACATGTTTTTACTCTTCCAATGTCTCTATTAAACATAAAAAAATAGTCAATCCTTGAGTATGATGAATGTGGTGCTGAGTAAAATGTATAATCTTTTACACTGGGGTTGAATTACCTCCACACGTCACAGATTCCCATTTCTTTTAGTAGCATCCGAGTTTTCCTACTTTGAGTGTTATTTTGATGTGGAGAATTACCTGATGCATCCCAGTATGGATTCAGTCTTAGATTAAAGTCTCCACCACATATCACTAAACCTTGGGCTTTAGTTATCATTAGGTCAAATACATTTTTATAAAATTTCCAGTTAGCCCCTGGAGGTGCATATACATTCAGCAGGGTGATATCTTCGCCCTCTAGCCGCCCAAGTACCATACTGTATCTCCCTTCTTTATCTTTGTGTTCTGATTTTTTTTCAAATATAATTTTGGTTGAGATCAAACCAGATCCCCTCCTCCTCCCTGACTTATATGAAGATGAAGAGATCATTTTAAACCCTTGTCCATTGAGTTTAGTGTGCTCCACGTCTGTTAGGTGGGTTTCCTGTAAAAATATTATTCCTGCTTTGTCTTTTTTCATTTTGCCTAAGAATCTTGGATCTTTTAACTGGATTCAGGATCCCTTTTACATTATATGAGATTATTTTGGTTACACCCTGTTTCTCCATTGTATTGTCTTATTTAGTACAACGGTGTGGTGGCCCTCTTTTATGCTACTCAGAAACTGAAAGAACATTAAGAACATAAAAAACATTAAGAACATAGTACATAAAACTTTAAAACAAAAAACTGACAAAAGATCTTCCTGAGCTGAGGTCTTTTTAGTGACCTTAGAAGAGCCTTGATGGTGTGTTGGCTCTGAGGGAAATTCCTCAGATTCCGTTACGTGCTGAGGGCCCTCTCTTACCCCTGTAAGTTGTCCCATGTTTTTAACGTGAATTTCAGATCCCAATCCGAACTTGTAATGTTTTTTTTTTTAAATTATGCCTATACCCTATGAAATTGTGCGCAACCTCCCACCACCATCACATCAAACAGTCACGTTAATACAGTATTTGTTAGTGTGGAGCGATCATGTGGTTCATTGTCACATTTCTATTTTAACAAGTTGTTGGTTTTTTTTAAAAGACTTATTTGTTTCTAATATTATGTCTGTTCCATGAAATGTTTTACCACTTGCTGATTCTGCATCTCCTTTAATGTTTGTTACCTTGTAGGAGGGGGGTTGGATGTGCAGATTGACTAAAAATATCGTTATTCCCTCCTGTAAACGGCCAGTTTTTCCTTATAGCTCTGGCGCTGGGTTTCCCGCTGTTGGCCCGTGGATTTTGAGGGTCTCTGTGTGGACCACGTTTGAGCCTTGATTCTTTCGATCGGGTCTGCTGTCGGTTTATACACCGTTACCGGGAGCCCTCTTCTCACCATATCCGTGGTTGCTTCTTCCGCCGAGTTGTAGAGACATGTCTCATTGCCGTAAAAAACCCGCAGTTTCGCCAGAAATGGCGTCTGGAAGCGCAGTTTTTTCTCTCGTAATACGTTTTTAGCGTCGTTGTATTCCCGAAGTTTTTTAAGGACCTCCGGGGCGTAATCATGTTCCACGAAAACTTTTCTCTCTTGGTGCATAAATCCTTTTTTCTGCCAAGCCAGTCTTGCAACCTCTTCTTTTATTGTGGAGTTGGAGAACTTCACCACCACCGATCGTGGTGGCGCTTCTGCCGCCGGCCTAGGGGCTAATGTACGGTGCGCCCTTTCTATCTTCAAGTCGGTGGTTTGGGGAATATCCAACTTTTCTCTCAATAAGGATTCCACGCATGCCGCCATTGTGGTGAAACCATCCTCGACTCCTTCTTTCAGACCATGAATTCTTATGTTGTCTCTTCTTAGTCTTCCTTCTTGGTCGGTTAGCTTAGCCTCCAGTCTTGACTGTCTTTTGTGTAGCTCCAGCACGGTATCTTCCAGCCCTTTTATTCTTTCCTCTGCTTCCAAGATTCGGTCCTCGGCCTGGTCCACTCTGCTGTTTGTCCTTTTTATTTCGTCTTTGATTTCACGAAATTCGGCCCAACACTCTCGGCGAAATTGTCTTAATTCTTTAAGTACCATTTTTAAGCTAACCTTTTTGCTAGCTTCATTCAGCTCCTCGTCTTCTGAATGGAAATCCTCCAGATCAGATTCTCCGGCCGATGCGTGTCCTGGCCTGGTAAATGTCGATTTCTTCTGTTTTCCTTTAGGCATGATGACTTTGTCTTTTGATATTCACTCTTCGAAAAATCCATTAAATCTGATTTTCAAGGTATTTTCCTGGATCGGGTCTGGGAGCTTCAGCGTTAAGCTGCTATCACCATGGTGTCCAGACCGGAAGTCAGGTTTAGATTTTTTTTTAACCCTTCATTTAAAAACTGCATTTTGTGATTACTTGTGTTATCTTTGTCTAATATTTAAATTTGTTTGATGATCTGAAACATTTTAGTGTGACCAACACAAAAAAATGAGAAATCAGGAAGGGGGCAAATACTTTTTCACACCACTGTATATATGGAGACAAATAATTACAAAGGAGAGACAGCTGGGGAAACAATCAGGGAAAGCAGGGAAGTGGCTGCAGGTGAGGAACACAGGATGGGTGCGGCCGTGCAGACAAACACACAGAGGATGCACATAAAACAAGATAACAATATAGGAGTAACACAGAGAGGGTAGTGGCTTTGGGCACGGAAAACATGAGGAGCTGGAACAATAGGTGAACAGGTACACACAACACCTCAGGACCAGATGGGATTTTCATGAGTGCCCCTCCAGGGCAAACACACAGACTCAAGCGCTTAACTGCAGTGAGACAATTTATTCAGAAGGAAACATGACAGTCCAAAAGGTGAAGCAAACAAATACAAAAAGCCGACAAGGTAGACTTACACTGAGTGCAGTAGGGGGACACTGAGCCGAGAATGGAAGTCAGTTTGAACATTGATGTGACTGCTGCCATGAAGGAAGGAACGGGCAGCATATAAGTACATGGATAGGTGACAACATAATTGGACTCCAGTGTGAACATGTGAGTAGGCAAGAGAGAGAGACACAGGTGATTGGAATCAACTAATACATGGAGGAGTGGCTAGATTTGACAGCTTGACAGTCTACGCCCCAGCAGAGCAAAACCCATGAAAACGCCTGACAGCTGTCAAACCAGAGGACAGAACAAACATAATCACAGCAAACCAAAACCGAATACAAATAAACATGAGTCTGACATGGTTTTAAGACCCAGTGAGCAGACCTAGACTAAGAAGCAGATTCAATTATCTTTATTATGTGCCCCCCCCCCGCGACCCGATAAGGATTAAGCGGAAGAAGATGATGGATGGATGGATGTTCAGTGTGTGTGTGTGTGCGTGTGGGTGTGTGTAGATGTAGCAGCCGGGGGCGAGCAGAGCGTCGTGCAGCCTGGCAACCCTATGAATAAGCAGAGACAGGGAAGATTAGTGGTTGACCCCAGATGGGATGTACAGAAATGTCCAGTGCTTACTGTTTGCAGAGATGGAGTAGTGCTCAGGTTTGACCCGAAGGCTCCAGCCAGGGAGACAGCGCCCACTGTCCCGGTTGCTGCTAGAGTAGATGGAAGTGTTTGTGGATGTGAAGCGTAGCTCGGTCCAGGAGGGAGAGGTCCGCCGCCAAGGATCTCCATCTGTGCACAAGGGATGACAGTAGATAAAGATGAGAGTAGAGATGGCTTGCTTGTCGTGGAGGTGATAATCCTTCCTGACAACCAGTGATAAGGAGTGATGATCTTGGGAGATCGTAGGCTGTGACCGCGAGGAACTGCGAGGGGGACGAAGGCATGTGTAGGTCTCATCTGACCAAGGAGACAGACGATTCCGCGCTGATCTGAGGGCAGCATGGTTTAAATAGCTCTGGTGATGATGAAGCGCAGGTGTGCGCGCAGCTGAGGACAATAATCAGGCAGAGCGAATCATCACAGAATCCAGCTCATACAACACAAGATATGACCAAAAATAACAGAAACATAACTGAAGAGAAATGGAAGGCAGAGTAACATTAATAGGCACAAAAATACAAACCATAAATACATGTACAGGGAAAGTCACAAGCCTGGGTCCAGCAGGAATCTAGCCCCAGCTCGTGACAGGGGATGACACAGAAGACTCTCACAGAGGACTCAGGGGAGCACAGAGGGCAATAAATGCAACTGATAGTCATACTGTACATAAACACAGAAAAAACTAGAAAAGCACTCGGACAGCGCAGACCTCCGTCAAGTGCCACAGTTCCCCCCATACAGTGTTTGTGTGTACGTTTTCAGATTCCTTGACCATGAAAACATATGACTAGCAATTGGATTCACAATGATAGGATTAGTGGTTCAGTAGTTATTGACGAAAATGGCATTTTCCGTAATGGTGGTTTAGCGCCACAGTTCCCCCCATACAGTGTTTGTGTGTACGTTTTCAGATTCCTTGACCATGAAAACATATGACTAGCAATTGGATTCACAATGATAGGATTAGTGGTTCAGTAGTTATTGACGAAAATGGCATTTTCCGTAATGGCGGTTTAGCGCCACAGTTCCCCCCATACAGTGTTTATGTGTATGTTTTCAGATTCCTTGACCATGAAAACGTATGACTAGCAATTGGATTCACAATGATAGGATTAGTGGTTCAGTAGTTATTGACGAAAATGGCATTTTCCGTAATGGCGGTTTTCTTCTGGATGGTGATCTGGATCACCACCAAAATCTAATCATCTGTAGGATACCCCATTTGTGACAATCTGTGAAAATTTCATGAAAATCCGTCCATAACTTTTTGAGTTATCTTGCTAAAAAACAAACAGACAGACAAACAGACAGACAAACCAACTCCGATGAAAACATAACCTCCTTGGCGGAGGTAACAATAAATGGACATAAAGTGTGGTCTTGATCCTATGATCAAGCCCAGATTATGACAGGTCTGATGGAGACTCTGGGGTTTTATTATGTGAATAACTTTGTTTTAACAAAATCTCCAGGTCTCCTAGTTCACAACTTTTTATAAATGTGCATTTTATGTTTTCTGAAGTCTGGAATGTAATAGAATTAAGCACGCACAATTTCACTTATTCCTCAGACCACCACAGCAGAGACTGCTGTCATTGCGTTACTACGATGTTGCAATTTCAGAGGACGTGCTCTTTTGTCCACTCCAGGTAGGAAGAGCTATCCTATTTTATGGATAGAAATTCATTGTTTAGGAATGTCACAATTGGGGCACGGCCAGGGACCATGCCCACACTTTATGTTCATGTTAGTCTTTGCGTTTTTCACAGTATTATTAATCTGGTTATGATTATTATTATTATTATTAAGCGCCCCCATGTTCTCCGATCATTGTCTGCCATGTCATGTCATCCTCTGTTGTCTGTGTCTTTTGGTTGTCTTTTGTATTTGGTTACATTTTATGATCTTGGTTTAATTTTTACTGTTTAGTATTGTTGTCCTGCATGTTCATTGTCATGTCTCCTGTGTATCCCCTGTCTGAGTGTCAGTGTAGCCCCGCCCGTCCTGTTTTCCTCATCTGCTGCCCTTGATTGTCCACCGAAGCTGTCTCATGTTTGTAATTCGTTAGTCTCCTATTTATGTCTGTTTTTGCATGTGCTCTGTCTGGCGCCCTCGTCGTTGTTTACTCCCGTGATTTCCTGTGCTCCTATGATTCTCTGTGAGTTTATTTTGCCAAGTTATTTCCTGAGTTGTTTTCTGCCTCCGTGCAGCCATTTTTTGTGTTCTGTTTTTTGTCAATAAATTGTCATTTTTGCACTAAATCCTGCCTGCGCCATAAGTCCTCTCTTTATATCTTCATCTGCCCGGAGGGCAGATTATGACAAGGAAAGTGTTTTAATGTCCTGGTGTGTCATCGTATGTACTAACTCTGAATGTTTGCTTTTATTCTTGTTCTTAATCCTATTTGTGTAGCACTTTGACATTTTGCCCTGAAATGTAAAGTGTGTTATAAATGAAATAAATTATTTTTTATTATTATTATTAGTAGTAGTAGTACGCTATATATAAACAAATGAAATTTTAGAAAATCCTCTGCTGGTTGATGTCCAGTTTAGCACATCGATCTCTGAGATCGTTTCTGTTTTCTAATCTGTTCTGTCATGCCAAATAAAGTCACGCACAGAGAGACACTTCTGTCTCTTCAGCCATGCGCCATCGGTTCTCACTGGTTCTCGACACTGACGATTGCTGTCATGTCAGGCACAGATGAATTAAGACAAGCTTTTTTTTGAGTGTTAAATCCTGGCGCATTTAGAAGGAGATTGACAACCTCAACCGCAACCGCAATCTTGAAACAACGTTGCATTGCCAGCATTGGAACAACGTTGAACACACTACATTGATACAATTTACGAATACAATGTGTTGTCAGCGTAGTTTCAACGCTGGCGCTGACTGTTCTTTCAACGTTGATTCAGCGTGTTGTGCCTGCTGGGATTCCGACAGTTTGCCGTTCCTATAGCTCCAGGAACTTTTTGCAGAGTGTCGCCGCCAGCGCTGTAAAGTCTAACTAAGTAGACGGTTATGCTGTTTCATCCCATCTAGCTACAATGCTCCGCACTGTGTTTTTATATATCTACATATTATTCCATCTAGCTACATTGCTCCGCACTGTGTGTGTTTATATACTTGCATATTTATTCCACCTAGCTGCAATGCTCCGTACTGTGGGTGTTTATATATTTACATATTTATTCCATCTAGCTACAATGCTCTGCACTGTGTGTTCATATACTCATATATTTATTCCATCCAGCTACAATGCTCTGCACTGTGTGTCTGTGTGTGTGTGTGTATATATTTATTTTATAGTAATATGTACATATGTATATTAGCTGCTCTTGCTTGCTTGTTTTTTTCTTGCCTTCTGATTGTTGCTCTGAGTGTTGCTATCCCTGTGCTGTTGCAATCCTGGAATTTCCCCGTTGTGGGACTAATAAAGGCTTATCTTATCTTATCTTATCTTATCTTAAAGTCATTTGAAAAGCCAATTCTGTCCTCAGAAGCTGCTGCCAAGAAAAGTTTATACCTTTTAATACTTTTGTCATGAACAGGGTTGATGTCTCAATCTCGTTTCATGATCAGTGGCTGTAGTTTGCCTGTTTGTTGTTTATTATTCCCAGCTGGCAGGTCATTAGAGCCTCTGAGCTGGCTCCCTGCCTGTCTTCAGCCACAGTCCCTCCTCTTACCTCTCTCTGCCAGGCGTTTATCAGCTGATTGCCATCACCTGAGTGTTTACACATTCACGTACGCACTCAAGCACACTCTTTCATGCATGCACATACACACACACTCTTATATGCTTACATGCGCGCACACACACACACACACACACACACACACACACATTCTCACTCACCAGCTGTCGCTGCACACCTGTTTCCACCTGTTTCCACTTGCCGCTTGTTAGCCTCTGGAAGCACTCTGTGTGTCGGCGTCAGTCTACATTGGATGTCCTGGCTCACCCCAGAGTGGTTTCTCCTCTTTTTGGACTTTTAAAGTGTCATTGTTTCCAGAGCCTGTTCCGCACTGACATTTATGTAAGTCTTCCTTTGTATTATTTTCAGCCCTTTCTCTCCGCTGCCCAGTTCCGCCCTGGGAGCGTGTGGGGCTTGCCAGCTGAGTTTATAGCCAGTCATCTCACCATTATTACTCACTTTGGACAATATACACGTTTACTTCACTGCACTTTGGGCTCGCATCAATTCACTTTTGTGCTGTGTGCCGACTGGAGTTAATCATGGACGGAGAAGGACGGAGTTATCCAATGCGGCTGGGGTGGGAATGCTGCCCAGCCCTGATGGAAATAGACGGGTTAATCTCAGTGGCACACATATACTCCACTCCAGAAGACACACTTTGGTACTTGGACCTGGCGGAGACAGCAGCTTGCCGATGCCCTCAGCTTTCGGAACACGCTGAGGGAGTAGATAACCCTGGTGGCAGCGCTGCGACACAAGAACGGCAAGAGGGTGAGGAAATCCCCAATGAAGGCCGGGCTCATGCCGAAAGGAGGGTGCTCCCGGGGCTCTGCTGTTTCTGCTTCTCGCCAGTACCTTGCGCCCATTCCCGCTCCAATGAAGCCAGCTCCAGGATCAAAACGAAAGGGTCATCCCGCTCCGGACCGTTGGAGGAATGCCTTTCCCTCCTTATCAGCAGCCCCTTCCTCGCTAGAGCAGAAGACTCCTGCAGGAGCACGCACTTAGCGTCTGCTTCCTCCAGCTGAATCCTCAGCTCCTCCCTACAGTGCAGCTGCTGTTCCCCGTTTCCTCCCGGCGATTCTGTCCACTGCTGAGAGATCCACTGCGTCCTTCCTGGTTCCTTCCATGGGTAATTGGAGGAGACACAAACTGGCTTCGTTGACAAAAACAGATCGCTGACTGGAGGAGGATAAATCGGTGGCCACCTCTTCCTCTCCAGCGCCGTTCTGGAAGGCTTCTCCGCAGCCAACGGAGGAGTCCAGCCCCACCACAGCCATAGCAAGGAATCTTGCCTCGCCAGCTGAGCAGGAGACATCTTAAACCAGGAGAACAGGCAAGTAAACTCTCCATTGTTTTCTAAAACTGTTGAAAATTCTTGCCTGATTCCTGGTACAGGGTCTCTGTGTGTGCAGTCCCCAGAGAGCTCTCCACCTGCTGCAGCTTTGAACTGCTCACCAGCCCTCTCCCTGCTCTCTCCTGTTTCCTCCGAGTGCATGCCAGCACCAGAGCCGTACCATCGGGACCAGGAGGAGCCAGAGGTCTGGGAGGATCGTTTCCCCCGTAGCAATGGTGAGCCAAATCCCAGCCACCATGCCGGAGGAGTCACCAGCGTGGGTCACGGCGGCTGGGACTATGAAGACTGCAGAGACCATCATGCCTGCTGCAGAGGCCGCCGCAGCAGAGTCAGTGCCCGAGCTGCACCTCCAGGAGGCTGAGCCCGTGGGAACATCGCCCGGATCGTTGGAGTCCTGGATGGCGGTGGAGCTCTAGCTAAGGCAAGTGCTCTCCTTTGTTTTTCTCCTGTCTATTGTTGAGCATTTTTGCCTAGCTCTTGGGGAGGAGAGCGACAGTTTCATGGACACTTTTGTATGTTATTTTCCCTTTGTTAATAAACACGTTTACTTCACTGCACTTTGGGCTCACATCAGTTCACTTGTGTGCTGCGTATTTACACAGCGGACATGACAACTTTGTGTTCTTCCCCTTTCCAAAAAAAAAATAAAATCTAACATCAATCTCATGCCACTATAAAAATTTGTACTACAGCCTTTCCCCCCACGACAAACTTGTTCCTCCTCCACACTGACACTGTATCTAGGTTACCGACCTAGGTTAGCAAGACCCGAAAGGTCTGGTAACCTAAAACATATATGCTGGGTTTCCTATAGATTTCACAAATGCTCCTGGCTCTTCCTGACACCTCCTCCAGCTCTGTCGAGGGCATATTTCAGGCAGGATGTACAGGCTACCTGTACATCTTGTTGTGTGCCATTATAGTGCGCAAGGACACATTCTGAAATACACAAACCAATTATATATAAAAGATAGATATATACCTGTATTTATAGAAACTATATATAAAAATTATATTTATCTAAATGATTTACTTATATGGTATATGTTGTATATAAGTTTATACAGTATTTAAACACTTATTGGGTGTTACCTTACCTTCAATAATTTTATAAAGTTTGGCTGCTCCCAAACCAAACTTTCCCCTCTTTCTCTGAAAGTTCATTTTTGCCATCAGGTCATTGGTCATCAGTCTATTTTCCGAATACCATCCATCCATCCATCCATCTTCTACTGCTTTTCCCGAGGTCCGGGTCGCGGAGGCAGCAGTTCAAGCAGAGAAGCCCAGACTTCCCTCTCCCCAGCCACCTGCTCCAGCTCTTCAGAGAGGATACCAAGGCGTTCCCAGACCAGATGGGAGACATAGTCTCTCCACCGAGTCCTGGATCTGCCCCGGGGTCTCCTCCCAGGGGGACGTGCCCGAAACACCTCAAGTGGGAGGCGTCCAGGAGGCATCCTAATCAGATGCCCAAACCACCTCAACGGACTCCTTTCAATGTGGAGGAGCAGCGTTTCTACTCTGAGCCTCTCCCGGATGACTGAGCTCCTCACCCTATCTCTGAGGGTGAGTCCAGCAATCCTACGGAGAGAGCTCATTTCATCCACTTGTATCCGCGATCTTGTTCTTTCGGTCATTACCCAAAGCTCGTGACCATAGGTGAAAGTAGGAACGTAGATTGACTGGTAAATCGACAGCTTTCCCTTAGAACGAAGCTCCCTCTTCACCACAACAGACCGGTACAACGTCCGCATCACTGCAGATGCTGCTCCAATCCGTCTGTCAATCTCTCGCTCCATTTTCCCCTCACTCGTGAAGACCCCAAGATACTTAAACTCCTCCACTTGGGGCAGGAGCCTGTCCCCAACCCAGAGAGGACAATCCACCTTTTTCCGGCTGAGGACCATGCACTCAGACTTGGAGGTGCTGATTCTCATCCCAGCCGCTTCACATTCAGCGGCAAACCGTCCGGAAGAACTTTTCCGAATACAAAATAAAAAAATGTAAATTTGCATATAGCATGAAATACCTGCATGCATTATTCAATATATGCAATAAAGACCAAATAATTTATTTCAAAACAACGTATGTACCTGTTGCAGATCCTCCTCACATTTTCTTTCAGGCTCACCCCTCCTACTTTCATCAGCTGCTGTTTCTGTGAAGTAAAAAGATTAAACTTTGTGATTCTCTATATATTATATTATTTATTTATTGTAACTATATTTATTGATATTTATTGTAACTGAGGTGATGTCTTAGCGGTAGGAGAATGCATGTATGTGTAGTTTCAAATTCACATGGATTAACACAAGATTATTTATTAGAAAGGAATACTTACCAAATTACTACATGCTGTGTAGTCATTTTGAAAGTTGTTCTTCTAAAATGGCATCTATAGTTGACATCTGCTCAATCAACTCTTCGGTTCCTTCACTGCCCATACGGCGTTCATGATGGCACAGGATATCCCTTATGTCTTTTAGAAGGTGCAACATCTTCTTCTGAAACTCTAAAGGGAAGATAAAATAATATTATCCATTGAAAAAATAAAAGGCCCAAGGATTTAAAGGAGCTATGGATATTGGAATTTGCAGCCAAAAATCTAGACATGTTTTGTACCCTAGGCTGAGACTCAATGGGGTATCCCCAGGAACAAGAATGTTTGCTAGATAGAGACTTTTAATTGGATTTTGATGACCATGACACAGACCAGATCATAATATGTTATCTAACATTTAAAAGTAAACAAAAAGTAGTACCAAAAGAAACCTCATATGAGACTTCTTATGCAATGAAAAAGCTAAAAATCAAAATGTCGAACATCTGATGTACACATCCACAAAAAACCTCCAATATATTCAATCAAAACTGAAGGAAAAGTTAAGGAAGAGTAGCGTTTCTCACAAATGTTGACAGATCAACTGACCAACGACACACCATAGCAACAGACCCTCTGACTCTTTGGCCTATTAGGCCCAAAAATACTTAACCAAAAATAATATTTAAAATTACATGTCATGCACCTACTTGCTTTGGACAATGGCCAGGAGCTGTCAGGTTTGTCCTTAGTGTTTTCTCTGGTTGTTTCTGTCCCAAAAGATAGAATATGACTATTGTCAGTTAGATGCATACATGTATTATAGATATAATAAAAATATGAAAATATGACACACAAACTAATACACATATGAACATAAACATAACTAACTGTGAGTATCCTGGGGCACTGACATGCTCTGGTCCATGGAGGGAATGGCACCGTCAAAACTCTCATCTCTTGAAGCTGTTATAAGTAGTGCACTCAAGTGAATGAGGTAAAATTAGAGACACCGGTAAGATAAGATAAGATAAGATAAGCCTTTATTAGTCCCACAATGGGGAAATTCCAGGATTGCAACAGCATAGGGATAGCAACACTCAGAGCAACAATCAGAAGGCAAGAAAAAACAACATCTAGTAAACATATGTCCATATTACTATAAATGTATATATATATAGACACACAGTGCAGAGCATTATGGCTGGTGAATGTGCATGTACATTCACCATGTGCATGCTGGTACATGTATCTCTAATAATTAATAAAGTTGTTTGTAAACTTAGACACTTAATATCTATTTTTAATCATTCTTTCATCTTATCCATCATTCACAATATATATAAAAGTGCAATGTTACTCTGCAACCAAGGAAACAAATACTAATTCAATGTAAAAACTTACAGCCAGGTCTTGGGGATGTACTGGCAGTGCTGGCAGTACTTGCCTGTCTCGCTGAATGTTCTGCAAAGTTAAGAAAATTGTTAAGAAAGTAATCACAATGGAAAATTTTAATTTAACATACAGAAACATTTAATACCAGAATCATCTACAAAGTTTATATTTAGTTGGTAACTTCAAGCTATTTGAGCAGGTAGAATTCTTGCAAATCTATAAAATATTTTCTGGTACATGTATATAACTGTTGTTTTTTTTTTTTGTTGGCTGGAGATGCTCTACCTTAAGGCTACCACTCTGCTATATATATATATATATATATATATATATATATATATATATATATATAGTTCCAAGGTTGTCATAGCCAGGAGCGGCACTGGGGTTAAGCTCCCAGTGCTCATAAAATGCTCCTTACGGCGTGCGTCTCGAAAAGCCTCTGACAACTAAGTCCAACTCCTAGCCTACCCGTGTGGTTTAGTCTCTAAGCCCGGCGGAACTGCTTTTACTAATAGGAGAAGGGGCAAGGGCGGATCTCTGGCGCCTTAAAACCAGATGCTTCGGGTAGATGGTGGCTCGTCAACCTGGGAAGGTAGCCCATCTAGGGGAAGGTAAACCCTGATTTCAAACCTCCGCTGCCTTGCGGCACACCCGGTCATGGGAAAGGCTTCGGGAGTCAACCCTGATGAAAAATCCGGAGTCGGAGCCCCTAAGGCAGTTCTCTGTTGTGCTCAACATCGTTCTGGCAGCTCCTGCGACGGCGCTGGTGCCAAACTATAGCAGCCCTGCTGTTCCTTTGGATTCATCAGTAACGTGGAGAGGGGGGACATGCTGCATGGGTAACATCTTGTCCTCCATATCTTCCTGCCCAGGCTTGAATCCTATCAACGCCCAACGCTGGAAGGTAGAACACCGGTGCGCATCGGCCTGTTCAGCCACAGGCGGTGCTGTTCCAGCAGAGTAGACGTTTAGGATTGTCTTCCATGGTCATCATAGACCGACGGCCGACGATGAATACGAATATATGTGTATATATATACAGTATATATACAGTATATATATATATATATATATATATATATATATAAACTGTTTTTATAACATTTAAATTCAAGTGAGTGTATGACTACTGCATCATCATGATCATGTTTGTAACTTACTCAATTTCTTTGGTGGAATAAGGAGCTGTATTTGATTCCTTGGTGAATGTTGTGGAGCTGTTGTGAAAGTTATAAATAAGTTATTTCAAGTAGTCAATAAAGGCATAAAACTTATTGCAGAAAAGATTGTCCACTTAAACTGATAGGACTGAAGAAATCTTACTGAGGCTTTCAAGAAGTTAATGGCACTGTGTAGAAAGAGTCTCTTCTTTGTCCTCATCCAAACAACTGACCCCATCTTCTGCGGAAAAAAGGTAGCGTGCAGATTATGAAAATAAGGATATATTTCACTTTGCAGCTCAACCAATGCATCTTCTCTTGCTATTTGTGAAATTACCAGTTTTGAAATCGGGGAAATCTTCTTGTGCTTCCTTTTCTCAGTGGTAGCTTCCCCATCACACTCCACACTCCAGGCTTGTAGACCAATAGTTATGTTACTTTCTTCTTCATCAGTCACTTCATGTTCATTTTCTGACACATTTGAGGAATCAGATGACCATACATGGGCATCAAATCCATAGTCGCTTAAATCACTCTCACTGCCTGAGGTAGCAGCCACTTCTGATTCTAAAGGGACCTCAACTTGCAAATTTGTTGATCTTGGACTGTGCTGTGGTAGTGAATCTAGTGATGCATTTTGATAAGTATTCCTATCTTCATCACTGCTTTCATTTAACATAGAACGTACAGCAGCTTCAAAGAATCTCCATCTTCTGTGGTAGTAGCTCATTTTTGTATCACCAGCTTTACTGTACTAAAAGGAAACAAAATCTATTTTGAGCAAGTTTGTAAACCTAAATGAAAGAAACTATTCAACCTTAAGTGTATTTCAAATAAATAATTTTCATTTTCCATTCCCCTGGCCTCCACATACATTAAACATAAAAATAAATAGGCCTAATAGGTCAGAACCTCTTGAATCTAGAAAATATGCTATTAATGTTTTTTTGTCTACAACATTTCTTGAGCAACATGCATACAGCTAGTTGTACTATTAATTACATGATGTGGGATAAAAACTCAAATTAAAAAAAATTTGCTTGGCCAGGATATATTATCACCAGCCAGCTGGAGGAGGCCCTTCTATGGTCCATGCAGGTTGTAGCTCTATGCTAAAAAAAAAGTAATACTGTACTTTTAAAGTGAATTTTTCAAAACCAGAACAAAAAAGCACACATTTATAACAATCTACAATCAACATGATCAATTGGTAAATCCACTTTAAACAATACAAAATGAAAACACCGATCAAGGGCCTACATGTTCAATCACTGGTGTATGCCATGTGATGTGCAAATTTCTATTTATTTATGAAATTTTGAATAACCAAAACTAATCAGTAATGAAGGCTGTTTTGTCATTATAAATATAATATTTAGGTTAGTGCATATAAAAAAACTTGCCCACACCGTTTCACATGATTCAGATGTTTGTGAGCAACATGTAGATCAATTGCAGGAACAATATGGTCTTATCTGGGTATATTATATACTCCTCGAAAGAAATAACACCCCTGATGTTCAAGATTTTCTAACCTGTAAGAGGATTAATGTGCTTTTCCGACAAACAACAAGATATCTTGTTATATCCAGCTGCGCCTTTGCGCAGCAAACAAATGAGTTAATACGAGCCCAAGATGCAGGTGAAGTGAATGTGTTTATTAACAGAAAGGGGAACCACAAAATGCACAAAATGTTCAATAAGGAACAGTCTGAAACACAAAGTGATGGATGACCAAGCTCAGTTGGTGGAGGAGGAGCCCCACGCGCTCCCAGATGGGACTGGACAGCAGAGAGGAAGGGCAATTAATAACAAGGAAGGAGACTTACATAAGGCGTCGGAGCACAACTGGCTCTGGAAACAACACCAGAGTAGTCCAAAGAAAAGAGAAACCAACAGCTCCAGGACATCAACGTAAACAAGTGCAGACTTCAGACTTAGACTAATGACTATTGACTTTGACCAACGCCGTCACACCATGTGCCTCCACTGTCACCCATAAATACCCTGAGCACTAATGAGTAACAAATGGATCCAGGTGTGCGAAAGCAGTCAGTGCATGAATGCGTGTGAGCATATGTGAGTAGGAATGAATGTGTGTGTGTGTGTGTGTGTGTGTGTGTGTGTGTGTGTGTGTGTGTGTAAACAAGGTGATGGCAAACAGTTGGTGAGTGCCTGACAGAAAGAGAGAAGTGGGTGTGGCTGTAGACTGGCAGGGAGCTCAGGCTCAGAGGCTCTAATCATCTGCCAGCTGGGAATAATTAACAACAATCAGGGAACTACAGCCACGAGTCAGGGAACGGAGCTGAAGATCAAACCCGTTCATGACAGAGCCCCCAAGGGGTGGATTCCAGACACCCACCATACCATCGAAACAAAAAAGAAAACCTGCCACCCCCCCCCCACCCCCCAGAACCCCTCACAACTCACCAGGGCAGGAGGTGGGGGAAAACAGGTCAGGAGGGAATAAACCAATGAAAGGTCATACAACAATACCACACAAGGAAAAGCAAACACCCCCAACCCCAAAACTAAAGTTAGACCCTCCCCAAAACCTAAGAGTCCTCAAGTTCAGAGGGCCAGCCAAAGTCCCAGGGCCTACGGATGGCCAAGTGAACCGGGCCAGGTGGCCTAGCAAAGTCCAACACCAGCCAGACCGCCAGGCAAGGTGAGTCAGGTGGTCTGCCTGGTAAAATTGGCCACCTAACCCAACGGCACAGTCTATTGGGCGGCCGGACGGAGTTCTTCAGCCATCAGGCCAGGTGAGACAGGCCGGGAGGCGGCCCCCCCATAGGGAGACCTAGTCCTTCGGGCGGCCAGCCCGCACAGTTGAGCCACCAGAACCAGAGAGGTGAGCAAGGAGGCGGCCTACCCACGGGGAGGCTTAAAGGTGGGTGGCCAGACCAGGGAAGGAGAACCCCTGCGGCTACTGGTGGCAGGACCTGGCGGACCACGGAAGTGCCCAGCAAAAGAAGGAGGAACACCCAGCAGGCCTCCAGAAGGAACAAGGAAACCCCAATGTCCTCAAACTGGCTGGCAGTACCTTCGGTGGTCCCGGCTTGGGACTGGAACACGGCCTGCGTTGCACCCACGGTGGAATCTGGCTGGACCCCTGCTGCACCCGTGGTGGATCCCGACTGGGCCATGGTTGCACCCACAATGGAACCTGGCTGGGCCCCTGCTGCACCCACGGTGGGGCCCAGCTGGGCAATGGCTGCACCCAACGCTGCCTTAACTATGAGCCAGCCGACCCACATAAGCACCCGAGCCAGAAGGTGGTTGACCACGGGCACCCTGGGCTGTAGCTGTGCACCCACAAGGAGCTCCTCGGCAGGGGAGGCAGGACCCATGGTGACCTCCACAGAAGCGGCAGCAGCCATGATGACCTCCAGCAGCGAGCCTGGATCCACGGGCTCGTCCGGCACTGATGGACTCTCCGCAAAGACCCTGGAAGAGGATTCAGACAAGGAGAAGGAAGGGTCAGGGTCGCTGGCAGCGGCAGAGCCCATCAAGGTGAGCTCAGGTGCAGTGTGCTGCTGCAGCTGGCTCTCCTCACCTAGAGCTAGGCAAAAATGCTCTACAATTGAAAGGAGAAAAACAAAGGAGAACACTCGCCTTAGCTCGAGCTCCACCACTGTTCAGGACTCCGACGATCCGGGCGATGTTCCCACGGGCTCGGCCTCCTGGAGGTACAGCTCTGGTGCTGACTCTGCTACGGTGACCTCCACAGCAGGCATGATGGTCTCTGCAGTCTTCATTGTCCCAGCTGTCATGACCCACGCTGGTGACTCCTCCGGCGTGGCGGCTGGGGTCTGGCTCACCATTGCTATGGGGGGAACGATCCTCCCAGACTTCTGGCTCCTCCTGGTCTCGATGGTACGGCTCCGGCGCTGGCGTGCACTTGGAGGAAACAGGAGAGAGCATAGCGAGGGCTGGTGAGAGTTCATAACAGCAGCAGGTGGGGAGAACTCAGGAGACTGCTTATCCTGAGTCTCCCTAACGGGAATCAGGCAAGACATTTCATTATTAATAGAAATAGAATGAAACAAAACTTGCCTGTACTCCCTGATCATGATGTTGCCTGCTGCTGTAGTGGGTTCGCCATCCTTCTCCATGGTACGGACGATTCTGGGCCCCCCTGAGGATCGTGGAGGAGCCACCCCTCTGGCCATGGAAACAGGAGTCTCCGGTGAGGAAATCAAATGCTCCCTGACAGTCTGAGGGTGCACTGAGGGAGGAGCCCTCGCAGCGGAAGTAAAGGAACACGAAACAGACGGAACTGCTGGTGAAGAAAAACAGGAATAATTAACCGCTGCAGGAATAGCCAGGTTCTGTGCTGAAAACAGCTACCAAAGGGGCTGGATTATTCCTCTGGTAATCCGGCACAGGACGACGATGACTCCGCCGCTGACCTGGCGACGACCATGCTGGAGCTGGAGACAAAGAGGAGGAAGGAATGGCCGCCAGCCGAGAAGAGCGTCCCCGCCTAGGCTTAGTGAGGAACATCCTTCTCCTCAGGTGAGGAAATGCCTGCTGGAGCATGCAAACCGAGGACAACAGTTCAACATATTGAGGATAATTCCAGAGGCCAGGATGAGCCTCCAGAATATCCAAAGCCCCGTTTAGGCAGTCCCACTTCACTCTGGGGCTGTAGGCTTTATTGGCGTCATCCATGAAACCCCGGATGAAAATGGCGGCCCACTCCTCCTCCACACTCGGATGCCCTGCTGCCCGTCCACCTCTGCCAGTGTGGGAATGACACGTCAAGGACATCTTGCTCCAGATCAGGTAAGGGAAAAAAGCACACACAAAAAGATGAAAAATAACACGCACTTCACCGCTGGGCTCTTTTTGTGGTGACGGCGTACTGTCATGTCCAGCTGTGCCTTTGCACAAATGAGTTAGTACGAGCCAAAGATGCAGGTGAAGTGAACGTAAGGGGAAACACAAAATACACAGAATGTTCAATAAGGAATAGTCTGAAACACAAAGTGACGGATGACCAAGCTCAGTTGGTGGAGGAGGAGCCCCACGCGCTCCCAGACAGGGCTGGACAGCAGAGAGGAAGGGCAATTAATAATAAGGAGGGAGACTTACATAAGGCATTGGAGCACAACTGACTCTGGAAACAACACCAGAGTAGTCCAAAGAAAAGAGAAACCAACAGCTCCAGGACATCAACGTAAACAAGTGCAGACTTCAGACTTAGACTAATGACTATTGACTATGATCAACGCCGTCACACCGCGTGCCTCCACTGTCACCCATAAATACCCTGAGCACTAATGAGTAACAAATGGATCCAGGTGTGCGAAAGCAGTCAGTGCATGAATGCGTGTCAGCATATGTGAGTAGGAGTGTGTGTGTGTGTGTGTGTGCGCGCGCGCGCGTGTGTGTGTGTGTGTGTGTGTGTGTGTGTGTGTGTGTGGAAACAAGGTGATGGCAAACAGCTGGTGAGTGCCTGGCAGAAAGAGAGGAGGGGGCGTGGCTGTAGACTGGCAGGGAGCCCAGGCTCAGAGGCTCTAATCACCTCCCAGCTGGGAATAATTAACAACAATCAGGGAATTACAGCCACGAGTCATGGAACGGAGCTGAAGCTCAACCCCGTTCATGACATATCTATGATTAATGCGCTTTCCGACGAACAACAAGATAGAGGATGAATCAGGCGAGACACAAACAGATGTGTTTTAAAAGTTTCTAAAATGGCGCTTGTTTTGATGAAACACAATGAATCATGGGATACATATAACCAAACGTACATAAAACATCACGTACGACCGCTTTTTGAGAATATGATGCTGTGTTCGGAATGTTCACTCACTCACTCCCTCCCTTCTCGCTATATAGTGAATTTAGATATAGTGGACTATAGTAAACTCAATATAACAATCAAATTAACAGATTTCGGACACTATGGAACTTTTTTTGCAGCGCAGTTAATGATGTCATCATGGTGAGGCAGCAAAACAGACTAATGGTGGTAAAAAATAAATTCCTGTCATGAGCCGAGCCGGCTTGGTTTCCCCCGGCTCGGCCCTGATCTCTCTGTGGGTTTCGGTTTCATTGTTTATGTGCATTTTATGTATTCATTCCACCATCTTAGCCACTGCCCAACCGGCAGCTGTTAGTTAGCCTCTGATCTTTTTCCCACGCTGCTGACAGGTTGTCGGTCCAACCACGCCCCCTCACTCTCCATATTTCCACCAGCTGTCCCAGCCCCGGTGATTCTCTGTCCCGCACAGGTGCTTCCAATTTGTGTGACCAGCGGCATTTGGATTTACGAGTCACACCATCGTCCTTCGTCGTGTGACCATCACGTCAGGAAGGATTATTGGACTATGCTCGTGGAAAGAACTGGACTCTTTGGGACCACTCCAACTCGTGAGTAAACTGCTATCGTTTCTCCGTATGGTTAGCTGCTATGCTGACAAGAAGCGTTTTTTCTCCTGCAGTATTCTGCTACACCTCTGGCAGCATTTCTCCCTGCAACATAACTGCTACGCTTAGGCTGTGCCCGGTTTGCATTCCCCCCGAGTTTGTTGAGCTACCCATTGTCTTCCTTGCTCTCCCGAGCGCTCGTGCGTAATTGTATTATTTTTTTTGTGGCCACGGTACACAGTGGTCTGCCCGCTGTCCACTTTGTGTCAGCCATTTTGTGTACATCATACCTTCTTGTATGTCTTTATTTTTTAACTGTTTCATGTTAATAAATGTGTGTGTGGTGAACTCCTGCATTTAAATCCCCATCCTTTCTCCCCTCGCCATGCGCATAGGAAAAGTGCACGGGAGGGTTTATGACAATTCCTGCATGGAATTTTTAGTATATATGCATTAAATCAAATCATTTTTGCTGAATTAATAAACACAAGTTCAAGATTTTCTTACCTCTAAGAAGATTATCCGATTCCCGATGAACAAGTTTCCAAAATGGCACTTGTATGACAAAACAACACAATGAATCATGGGATACAAAGAACTAAAATGGCCAATTGAGCATCCAACCATGAATCAACGTTGATACATTGTTGATTTATACAACATTGTATGAATCAAAGTTGTATCAACGTTGATTCATCACGTTGTTTAAATGAAACAAATCAACGTTGAAACAACGTTGATTTTACACTGCACAACGTCATGACATAGGTCAATGAGAATACAATGTTGAATCAACGTCTTGTGTCTGCTGGGATGGTGTTGCAGTTTCGGGGGGCATTTCTGTGGATCTGTGCGTTCTTGTTGTTAATAGTCTCATTGTTGTTTCTCTCCTATATTGTGTATCCTGAACTGGGAGAGAGAAAAAGAGAGAAGAAGGAACTGAATTACCGTTTTATGCACAGCAAAAAGAAAAACTGTAAATCTAGAAATATGGATAGAGAAAAAAAAAGGAAGAAAATTGGCAATGTGGAAGATTTTGTTTCAAGAGCTAGGGGGAGCTGAGGAAAACTCCAGATCCCAGTCTAACCTCCGAAGGAAAGAAAAAAAGAGTCATTATCGGCTGACACCATCTGTATGTCCACTGCAGGTACGAAGGGCTCTTATTGTATCCTATTTTATGGATACAGATTCATGTAGTAGGCTATATACAGTATAAACAAATGAAATTTAAAAAAAAAAAACTGCTGGCTGATGTTCAGTTCAGCATAATACTGATCTCTGTGAGACTGTTGATATTCATATAATCTGTTCTTCTGTCATGGCAAATAAAGTCACGGGCAGAGAGAAGCTTCTGCCATGCACCCTCAGTTTTCACCAATGTCTCCTCCTGGCACCAGCAATCGCTATCATGTCAGGTGCAGATGAACTAAGACAAGCTTTTCTGGGACATTAAATCCTGGGGCATTTAGCAGCAGACTGACAACTGCAAACCTTAATAAATCACCTTGCCAGTCATTTAAATACTCCCCTCCCTCAAATTTGCGTGTTGACATGACAACTCCGACAAATACATATGCAATGAAGCCAGGCACAAAATACCGTCAAATTAATTCAGCTGATTACTCCTGTTTCTGAGCAATCTTCTCTCCGGCGTTGGTGGTGTTGGCCTTTCATCATCATTAATATAGCCAAGGTAATCCATTTTCACCATACACCATGAGGCAGACAGCCTTTAATCTGAAATTAAAACCTGCCTCTGGCCAGGTTTAGTTTAAATCCTCTTTTGGAGCTGGATTAACCCTAGTCTTCCCTCAAGAAATAAGATTGTTTAACTCAAGACTAGGACAAGTCTGAGACTATTTAATCCATGTCTGAGAAAGCCACTTCAATAAATTCTGGTTTAAAATGTGTTTTTGAACTAAAGCTTAATCCCTGTATGGGAAACTGACCCTAATTGTTGAAGCTTTGTAGGCAGAATTCTTACCTACAAAGCTTTGTAGGTGGAATTCTTTCCCATTCTTGCTTGATGGGCGAATTCATTTGCTCAACAGCCCGGGGTATCCTTTGGCATATTTTGTGCGTCATAATGTACCACACATTTTCAATGGAAGACAAATCAACTGCAATAAGGCCAGTCTAATACCCGTACTCTTTTATTATGAAGCCTCACTGTTGTAATACATGCAGAATGTGGTTTGGCATTGTCTTGCTGAAAAAGCAAAGACATCCCTGAAAAAGACGTTGCTTGGATGGTAGCATACTGCATATTGCTCCACAACCTGTGTACCCCATTCAGCATTAATGATGCCTTCTCAGATGGGCAAGTCAGCCATGGGCACTAACACACCCCCATACCATCACAGATGCTGGCTTTTGAACATAATTTTTGAACTTAATTTTTTTTTTCTACCTCCGGCACTGCACAGATCGGTAGCCTTTCTTGCAGTAGCTACTCTTTTCTCGCTTCTATTTATTAATCATTTTTTGTTACAACTCTTTTTTTCACTCTTGTTAATTATATTCGTCATAGATACCATGGACACCTCATCTGTGACTGGGGACTTGGTCAGCTGTGGCCCTATTGTCTACAGCAGAGATGAAATGCTAGCGTTCTGTTGCTCAGTGGTACTAACAGAGAGACCCGATGTCCCCCAGGAACTGAGGCGTAAACGATGTGGGTGTCGGGCTAGAGTGAAACGATGGGTGAGAAAGCCAAGGTACAAGCATGTTCTCCCATCCATCATCATGGGGAATGTGAGATCGCTTCAAAACAAGGCGGATGAGTTAACAGCTCTGACCCGGTATGAGAGAGCCTACCAAGAGGTTAGCATCATGCTATTCATGGACATGTGGCTAACTGTGCTAACCACAGATGCTAACATCAGACTGGAAGGTTTTCATCTACAGTGGGCAGACAGGACAGTAGAATGTGGCAAGAGAAGAGGAGGTGGACTAACAGTAGGGTTGTCGGCTGTCCCAGTTTAGCCGGGATGTCCCGTTTATTGGGCTAAATGTGTTTGTCCCAAGAGGAACATGCATTGTCCCGTAGATTTAAGGCTGCCTGAATGAATAGGCTAGGCTGGGCTGAAGCCCAGGGGCCTACAAAGATCAGGGCCTATCATGAGCCAATGATAAAGATCACATTTTTATTAATTGGTCAAATTCTATGTCCATCACTTGATATTCATGTGTGGCTGCTGATTGATCTAATTTACAAGTGCCCCACTTGGTATCATATAACAATAGCCTATCAGAGGAATTGTTTTGACATGTAACTATGCAAGCGCCAGTAAGAGGTAAGAAGTCAAAATGTCCAGAAAAAAGCTTGAAAGTAGCATTCATAAAATTATTGAGAGGAAAAGAGCTTAGGGAAAACGAACTGCTCAAAAAATCCCAAAGTATAAAGGATTTTTCTAAGCTGGAGCACTGAGTGTAGGAGGCTGCTTATTATGCACAGAGGAGACAGGTGGGCCGTTAAAGCCCTCACCTGGAGGAGAAGGGAGAAGAAAGGCTATGATTGCTTATATCAGACAGCTGTGCATGGGATAGTAGACTCCGAACTTGGTAAAAAGTAGACTGGATCAAGCATGCATCCATAGAGTATGACAATATTTGTGAGCTGGACTTAAAGGACATAATGAAGGATTTTTCTTTAAAGAAGATCAGAAGAAAGCACTTGTAAAAGGTAAGACATGCTAGTTGCAGTGTCTCCAGCCACCTGTGCAGGTTTTTCCATTGCTGCTGTTGCTCTTGTTTGAATCAGGAATACTTACCTGATGTAATTTTATACCAAAGGCAGCATCTGTCACACTGTAAAAAGGGAAATCTCAGTAAGATAAAATATCCTAAATCAAAGCTTTATGCTTGTTTTTCTCTCATGAGAAAATTTTGACAAGACAAGAATTTCTTTTTCTTGTACAGTCTTCTGTAAGATTTTACTTGCTTTACGAAAGTTTTTACTTGTTTTAAGCTATTTAATCTTTCTTTATTGGCAGATATTTTTTTTCTAATTTTAACTAGAATTATCTGTTGCCAGATTTTTTTTTTACTAAAATTATCTGCCAACAAAGCAAGAAAATTTGATTTATCAAATTGCATAACAATTAAAACTATTGGAAAGCATGTAAAATGTTCATATAAACTGCACAACAATAATAAATTATCAGACAAATAAAACGTGCATAAACAGCCTTAATTTATTTAATTTTACTTGTATTTGACTTTTTGCAGTGCAGTTGTGTTTTCTAGCTCAAAGTTGCATTATTTCTCAAAGAGAAACAAAAATGAGGCTGTAATGGCTCAGGAGGTAGAGCAGGTCGCCCAATAACCGAAGGGTTGGCAATTCAAATCCTACTCCCCCCACCTTGCTGTTGTGTCCTTGGGCAAGACGCTTTACCTACCTTGCTTTCAGTGTCTTCATGGTTCATGACACTGATGTATGAATGTGAATAAATGTTCTGTGGTGGTCGGAGAGGCCGTTGGCATGGATTGGCAGCCATGTTTACATCGGTCTGCCCCAGGGCAGCTGTGGGAACAGAGGTAGCTTACCACTATCATTGTCTGTGGAGAGAATGAATAATGGACTCATTGTAAAGTGTCTTTGGGTGTCATAAAAAGTGTTATATAAATGCAATCCATTATTAACCCTTTGAGTGTGAGATTTCACGTGCCCCTAGTGGCAGAGCACGGCGCTGCGCCTGTCAACTAATTCTGGCATCCCTGTACTCCCCAGCTATACTGACGACTTGTACTGATCGTGGCAGTTCAAAAGGTGGCAGACACGCATTGGAGGAATCATGGCTGACATGTAATACACCAAAGAAGAAGATCTCCTTATTTCCTTTTCCTGTATTCCCTTTTTTTTTAGCTCAGAAAGCTAATATGGCCGCTGTCCATCGTCGTGCACTGTCACTTAGACGGCTTCGTACACGGAAAATAGCCATGTGGGATAATCATAAGACTTTGTAGATGTGGTAGACAGCGTAAATGACTGACAGAACGCAAAATAACGACCACAATGGGCGAAAACGCACCAACCACGGCAGCGAGCGAGTCCCCTTAGCCGCTGGTAAGTGACGAATTTCTTTGTTTTTTTTTTGTTTTTTTTTTACATTGTACTGATTTCTTGTTCATATACTTTGAAGATAAGATGATAACATACCTCTGTACAAAAAACAGTGTCAAAAGACTGAACCATTTTTTGTGTAAATACGTCCAAAGTCCGCTTTTGACTGAGTTATGTAGTTCAATATAGCTGCCGCGGCATTATGCAAGTTAGATGCATAAAATCACTCCTATCTGAAACTTTGGATCATATTTTACATCTTTCTAACTGACAGTAAGCCATTATCTCTTACCACTTTCAAGTTATAGCCTTGGAAATATGAACTACTTTACTTACAAAAAATATTTACCACTCTTGACCACTAGGGGTTATGTCGCAATTCAGCAACAGTCACACTCAAAGCCTTAAAAACATAGCTAGTACACATTTTTAAACTGAAATTCTGTATTCTGTAAAATCTGAAATTTCTAGGTATCTAGTGTGGTATTTTTTCCCTTGCAGTATTAAACATGACATTGAATATCAGTATTTTTAAGGTATTATTAAATTACAAAAAAAATCGCAGTATTATGATAATACTAATGTCCACAACATCGTGGCACCGAGCAATAGTTAAAACCCTCGGTTCCTTATTTGGCTGTGAGAAAGTTTGCAACCCTAGCTGGCAGTGTTTGTGAGTGATAGATGCAATCCTAAAGAACAGCACTGTAGCAAGGACATTGAGTTGCTAGCTGTTAGCATGAGGCCATATTATCTACCAAGGGAGTTCTCACACATTGTTATGACTGCTGTTTATGTACCCCCTACTGCTGATGCTGATGCAGCATGTGAGGTCATTCACTCAGTCACCAGCAGGCTGCAGACTCAACATCCCAATGCTCTCCAGCTCATCTCTGGTGATTTTAATCACGCTTCTGTCCTCCACTCTGCCCACTTTCAGCCAGTAGGTTACGTGCCACACCAGGGACAATAAAACACTGAACTTATTTTATGCCAACACCAAAGAAGCATACAACTCACCCACCCACCCCACCCACCCCCGCCGGAAGATGCGATCACAATCTGGTTCGCCTCTCGCCTGTACAAACCCCTGGTACACAGACAACCTCCTGTTACCCGCACAGTGAAGAGATCTGAGGAGGCTGAGGACGCTCTGAAGGACTGTTTTGAATCCACTGTGTGGGAGCAGTTCTGATCCAAATGGGAAGGACATTGACAGCCTCACACATGCCATAACAGACTACATCAACTTCTGTGTGGAGAACACCATACCCACCAAGATTATATGGTGTTTCTCAAACAACAAGCCCTGGATCAACCCTGAGATGAAGATGCTGTTGAAGGAGAAGAAAAGGATCTTCAGGTAAGGAAACAAGGAGGAGCTGAAGTCCATAAAGAGGGAGCTGAGAAGGAAGATCAGAGAGGGGAAGGACAACTACAGGAGGAAGATGGAGAACAAGCTGCAGCAGAGCGACGTCAGCGGAGTCTGGAGAGGCCCCAAAACTATCTCTGGGCACCAGGATACCACTTCCCAAGCCGTGGGAGTAGGGAGTGGGCAAACATCTCTTCCTGGAGCCCGTATTGTTTGGCATCCTGTCTTAGCTTGGCCGAGTGTTCACCTATGCTGTCCATCTCTTCCCCTCCGGTAGAGCCGCCGGACCTCAGCCTCGTGCCCGAGATCTATCATGATCTCAGAGCGGTCTTTAGCAAATCTAGAGCACTTTCTTTACCTCTCCATTGCTCCTATGATTGCGCTATAGACCTTCTCCCAGGGGCACGGCTGCTGTCCAGCCAGCTCTACAGTATTTCTGGGCCGGAGAGGGAGGCGATGCAGAGCTATATTAAAGATTCTCTGAACGCCGGCCTCATTCGGCCTTCATCGGCTCCTCTTGGGGCAGGGTTCTTTTTTGTCGGGAAGAAGTACGGTTCCCTATGCCCATGCATTGATTATCGTGAACTCAATGCTATAACGGCTAAGGACAAATATCCTCTGCCCCTGATAAACTCCGCGTTTGAGCTCCTTCAGAGTACATGAGTATTTACCAAATTGGATTTGCGGAATGCTTATCATCTGGTTCGCATTCGTGAGGGGGACGAATGGAAGACGGCCTTTAAAACAAACTTGGGGCAATTTGAATATCTGGTGATGCCATTTGGGCTCACCAATGCCCTCGCTGTCTTCTAACGTATGATCAATGACGTCCTCCGCGGTATGGTTAATCAATTTGTTTTTGTTTATCTCAACGACATTTTGATTTTTTCACACACACCAGAGGAACACGCAGTCCACGTCAGGGCCGTTTTACAACGGCTCCTGGAGAATCAGCTTTACGTAAAGGCCAAGAAGTGTGAGTTTTCCACCCGCTCTACTTCTTTCCTGGGCTTTATCATGGCTGAGGGAGAGCTGAGGGCCGACCCGGCCAAGGTGGAGGCTGTACTAAATTGGCCTACACCCCACTCCTGCAAGGAGCTTCAGCGCTTCTTGGGATTTGTGAATTTTTATCACCATTTCATTAGAAAGTATAGTGGGGTAGCACAGCCTCTGATCCAGCTGACCTCGGTAAAAGTGCCCTTTAGTTGGTCCGAGGCAGCTGAACAGGCCTTTCACAAATTGAAGGGTTTGTTCTCCAACGCTTCAATCTTGGCCCAGGTCAACCCCCAGCTCCAGTTTATTTTAGAGGTGGATGCTTCTGACTCAGGGGTGGGCACTGTTCTATCGCAGCGTTCAGCCTCAGATCAGAAGCTCCATCTTTGCGCGTATTTCTCTCGGTGGCTCATGCCTGCCGAGCGGAACTACAACATAGGAGACCGGGAGCTGTTTGCCACTAAGTTGGCCCTTGAGGAGTGGAGACACTGGTTGGAGAAAGCGGCCCAGCCCGTAATTGTGTGAACCGACCATAAAAATTTAGAATATCTTTGGTCGGCCCGCAGGCTGAATGCCTGGCAGGCCCGCTGGGCCTTATTCTTTGCTAGATTTAATCTTACCATCACTTACAGGCTTGGCTCACAATATTAAACCAGATGCTCTCTCCCGCCAGTTCTACCTCGACCCTCCTACTCCTCCCTCCTTTCCCCAACCCATTGTCCCACCCTCCTGCTTCCTCGGAGCGCTCACGTGGGACATTGAGCAGAGGGTCTGGCAGGCTCTATTCACAGAACCCATACCAGAAGGGGGCCCTGACGGTCGACAGTTTGTCCCGGCTGCTCTCCGCAGCGACGTCATCAAGTGGGGCCACACCAGCTTCTTTGCATATCAAACTGGGATCACTCGGACTATCAACCTCATTCGTCGGGTATTCTGCTGGCCCACTCTGTGGACTGATGTCCGAGAGTATTTCAGCACATGTCAAGTCTGCTGCCGCAACAAATCGGATTCCTCGCCCCCTTCTGGCCTTCTCCACCCACTCCCCATCCCTCACTGACCCTGGTCCCACATTTCCCTGGACTTTGTTACCAGACTTCCCCCTTCTCAAGGTAACACCGTTATCCTCACCTGCGTGGATCACTTCTCTGAGGCGATCCACCTGGTGCCCCTTCCCAAACTACTCTCTGTTTTTGAAACGGTGAACCTCCTCACCAACCATGTCATCTGCTTACACGGTATTTCTATGGACATTGTGTCTGACCGGGGCCCTCAATTCACTTCCCAAATCTGGAAAGCCTTCTGCCACTCCTTAGGCACCACCGTCAGTCTCACATCTGGGTACCATCCACAGAGCAACGGGCAGGCTGAGCGTGCCAACCAATCCTTGGAGGCCACCCTTAGGTGTGTGGCAGCCTGCAACCCGAGTTCATGGAGTTCTCATCTGACCTGGGTGGAGTACTCCCACAATTCTGCTATCTCAACAGTCACCGGGTTGACCCCATTCGAGGCATCTATGGGGTACACCCCCCCCCCCCCACTACCAATGGCGGAGAGGGATGTGGCAGTTCCATCAGTGGGGGCCCATGCACACCGCTGTCGCTGGCTATGGAAAACCACTTGTGCTACCCTCGCCCGCTCAGCCAAACTCAATAGCCAGTACGCTGATCGCAGGCGGACTCCGGCTCCAAAGTATTCCATCAGGCAGTAGGTGTGGTTGTCAGCAGACCAGGTGCCATTGAGGATGGAGTCCAGGAAGCTTTCTCCTCATTTCCTGGGCCCAATTCCCATGTCTGTTATCATCAGCGACATCACAGTCCGCTTAAAGCTCCCACCGGCTATACACCCCACCTTCCATGTTTCAAAGATGAAACCCCTCTCTGCCAGCCCTCTCTGCCCTCCCCCGAAGCCACCTCCTCCCCCTCGGATCATCGATGGCCAAACCACCTTCACGGTCCAGAGGATCCTGGATGTTCACCGTCGGGGCCAGGGGCGTCAATATCTTGTCCACTGGAAGGGCTATGGACCAGAAGAAAGGTAGTGGATCCCTGGTTCCAACTTTCATGGCAAGGGGATGGTCTGGGCCTTTCACAAGGCACATCCCGCCAAGCCCAGTGGACCGCCAGGAGGCACTCCTTGAGGGGGGGCACTGTCATGATCTGGTGAGCGCATTCTCCCCCGCCTGTCTGGTTTAACTTTCACCTACTCCACGGGCAATCATCTCCACCTGCGTGATGAGACACACCTGTTACCTCTGACTCACCAGCGCTTAAATAGTCCTTCTCTTCAACACCTCGGCACTGGCTCATTGGGTATACTACCTGCTTCGGCAGTAAGTTCTAATTTTCCTCTAACTTGAAAAACCTTCTAATCGTTTGCTTACATCTCCACAGGTTGCTACCTCCTTTGTGGTGTGTCTCCAGGGTTGTTGTGCACTCACCTGCCTCTTCACCATCACCACGTCAGCGACCATCGTCACCCGGTCAGACACCTCACCCAGCTCCACTTCTTCCTTCCAGCATTGCCTTCTGGTTCGCCGTAGTGCTGGGTTCTTCTGCTGGGCTCTGTTATACTCCCACTTGAGTGTTGTCCCATTTTTCCCTATCTGAGTCTCCCTCCTAATCTAATTTGCTCTCGTCTCTCGCCACAGGCTGAGTGTTCCCCTGGCGAGTGGCATTTTTCTCTTGCAGAGCGTTTCTCTTGTATTAATAAAAATTCAAGTCAAACTTGCTTCTCTGTGTCATAGTGTGTTTCCTCTGTTGTCACTCCCTGCACGTGAGCTGTCAATTAATACCAATCATGACACGAGCATTCAATGTTGATTTTTGGCCTTGTTGCTTATGTGCAGAAATTTCTCCAGGTTCTCTGAATCTTTTGATGATATTATGGACTGTGATGAAATCTCTAAATTTCTTGCAATTGTACACTGACAAATGCTGCTCTTAAACTGTTTGGTTATTTGCCCACGCAGTTGTTCACAAAGTGGTGAACCACACTCCATCCTTGCTTGTAAATGACTGAGCCTTTTAGGGATGTGCCTTTTATACCCAATCATGACATTCACCTGTTTCCAATTAATCTGTTCACCTCAGCTTTTTTGAAATGTGTTGCAGCATCAAATTCAAAATGAGTGAATATTTGCAAAAAGCAATAAATTGACATAAAACATTGAATATCTTGTCTTTATAGCATATTTAGTTGAATATAGGTTGAAAAGGATTTGCAAATCACTGCATTCTGTTTTTATTTCCATTTTAAACAACGGCCCAACTTCACTGGAATTGCAGTTTGTATGATAAAAGGGCACATTAGCTTTATTTCACCTTGGCACTGATTATGAAACTCTTCTGGGAGGTCATAGCCATTATTCTTCAAAAAGAAACTCCCTCATTTGATGTTTTGACACAGTAGTGGAGATTTTTGATTGAGCTGAGATTCGGTGACTGAAGATAATTTACACAATTTTTATAGATCCCTCATGCCCCATTGTTCAGCATGATAAGTTATACTCCATTACTTGCTGGGGGTGGCAGAAATTGATGTCTTTCTAAAAAACACTGTTTGGGCCAAACGTAGTTTAAAAAGTGTTTTTTGGATGTGATCTCAGGTTTCTGTGGGCATGTTGTTGAGCATACAAGCATTTTGTAGGCTATAAAGTGAAAATATCAAAAAAGAAACCCAGTGTAAATGGTTTATATTAATATTATTTAATAAACCTATTACATATAAAAAAAGTAATACATTTGTTCCCCAGTTTATTAGATAAAAAGTCACAAATTTATAACAAGAAAGACACTAACTTAAGTTACCAGACCATTCTTAAGGAAGAATGGTCCAAAATTCCACCTGAACGTTATGCAGGTCTGATCAGCAGCTACAGAAAGCGTTTATTGGAGGTTATAGAGAATGGGCATTTGACGTCATGCCACACTGCATTCTGGGTCCTCGTCGCCATTGTTGTGGTCTGGCTTCTTTGTTTACCTGTAGTCTACTGCAACTGCTAACGGGGACAGCCATACGTGCGATGGAACGCAGCAAACAGAAAATTAAAATTCCTTATTCAAAGAAGCTGAATAAGGAAACAAAGGAGCACTACCTCCCAAAAATTAAAGAAATAAATGAGATTGATCGATATGAGCACAAGAAATGGACCACGGATCTCGACCAACTGCCTCAAGTCACGCTGTCAGATGCGTTTGCCTGCCTGGTTTGTGGGGTGAGCGCATACACCCATGAGCAATTCAAAGACTATAAATCATTAGAGGCTCATGTTCAGTTCACCAATGAATGGGTCCAGCCGCCTCAAATCTTCCGAGTGAACAACCAGAAAACCGTCATTTGCACAAAGGTAAGCAATCATTGTTTCTACATAGTTTTCTGCACTAGCTAATGTATGTGCAGCTACAGGCATTTCTAGTGGTGAAATGTTGGATTTATATTCAGATTTGTATATGATGCTTGATAAGTATGTACACATTATTGCACAACTGGACATGAAATACTAATCATGTAATACGATAAGCTTGACGCTCATGCTGGTGCACCAAAAAAAAAAAAAATCACCGGTATAATTAGCCGCTATAAAAACGTACTAAATCAGGACAGTTGTAGAAGATGCCTTACAAACGAGACTGAGTGTATTATCTCAGGAAAGCTTTATTGGAAGTCACATCTTCTATCATCAAAGTTCTCAGCAGAAAAAGAGACAGACCCAACTTTCCCCACAGCTTTTATAACCCAGAGATACAAAACCCCCACATCAAGTATCTCACACCTTCACCCCGCAGAAGTTTGGTAAACACATGAACCCACAGTCCCCGAGACTTGCTGGTGCTTCTGTTCTCTTCTCCACCTCGGGGCTCTTGCTGGGACATTGTCTCTGACCTCCGTCTTCCTCCAGCACCCACCTCCTAGCCGAGGTCCCTGCTGGGGCATTGTTCTTATGGACGTTTGATCTGTAGGGTCTGCACCGTCATGCCTACTGGAAGCATGTGGGGGGAGAAAGCGTACCATACAAGCATGCCATATATGTGCCTTAAATATGCACCATATAACCCCCCCCCAAACGTTCAAATAAGGACAAGTTACATTTCAAATGCATAGAATCATGACACCCCACACAGAACAAGAGAGAGAAAAAAACTTGGCACAACAGATCACATATCCCACTGCTTGGGCTTCAGCTCTCTGCCATATCTGCTGTGAGCAGGTCTCGCTCTGCCTGTGGCTGTCTGCTGCATCTGTGAAGTAGAATCATTAACACATCGTCGTGAAAGCTTAGCAGAGCGCCTCCCGGGTGGCCTGCCGCGGCGGGGGGCTCTGGCCAACTGGACTGGGTCGTCAGCTAACACAAAAGCGGGTTTGAGTCTGTTAATGCAGACTAAGTCCCTCCTGTCTCCCAAATCGAGCAAAAAATGCTTTTCCCCGGTTTCTAACACTCTGAACGGTCCATCGTAAGGTGGCCTTAAACCTAACCTCTGTGCATCGTGTCTAACGAAGACAAATTCTGCATTCTTTAAGGCTTTGGGCACAAAAACACGTGGAAAACTGTGATGAACGGGACCGGGGAGGGTGTATGACCCCACTTCGCTCTGCAGCAGCCGAGCGGGGAGGTGCTCCGGAGCAGGGTTCTCAGGGAGGAAATCTCCCGGTAACCGGAGGGGTTGGGCGAAGACGAGTTCTGCCGGAGAGGCTTGCAAATCCTCTTTAGGTGCTGAACGCAACCCTAATAAAACCCATGGGAGTTTATCAACCCAATTTGTGTCCGTGAGAGCCGCTCTGAGGGCTGCTTTCAATGACCGATGGAAGCGCTCGCACAAACCGTTGGCCTGGGGGTTATACGCGGTCGTGCGATGAATTTTCACCCCCAGGCTGAGTGCCATGGACGACCAGAGCTCGGAAACAAACTGGGGTCCTCTGTCAGACGTTATGTCTGACGGGATACCAAAATGTGCGACCCAAGCTGTTAAAAAGGCACGAGCGACGTCTGCCGCTGTGGTTGCCGCCAAAGGAACTGCCTCTGGCCAGCGCGTGGTGCGGTCTACCATGGTTAAAAGGTGTGTGAAACCCTGGGACAGCGGAAGAGGTCCTACTAAGTCGATATGCACATGATCAAAGCGTTTGGCTGGGATGTGAAAAGGTTCCAGAGGGGCTCGTGTGTGTCTGTGCACCTTTGCTGTTTGACACGCAGCGCAGGCTGCAGCCCACTCTTTGACTTGTTTACGCAGCCCCGGCCAAACAAACTTCTCTCCTACCATTTTGATAGACGCGCGGACGCCCGGGTGTGCCAGTGAATGTATTAAGTCAAAAACACGGCGACGCCACGCAGCCGGGACTACGGGACGGGGACACCCCGTGGAGGTATCGCAGATTAGGGGGGGGCATGCCTCTGTGAAGCACCCTGTGCTCCAGCCTTAGCCCTGTTGGCCCAGACTGGAGCGCACGCACGTCCGCGTCGCCAACCTGTTCAGCGGCCATGGCTGCATAATCTAACCCGACGCAGAACGGAGCTGTGAGCGCTTCCGCGCCGCAAGCCTGGCCTAGGTCTGCCACCGCCGAATCTGCCCCCTGGGGGCCTGTCGCTGCAACTGCACGCGAGAGGCAATCTGCCACTACATTGTGTTTACCCGCCACGTGTTGAATGTCAGTGGTAAACTCGGAAATTGCAGCCAGCTGCCTCTGTTGTCGGCCCGACCAAGGCTCTGAAACCTTAGCCATTGCAAAAGTTAAGGGTTTATGGTCCACGAACGCGGTAAAACGGCGCCCTTCCAACCAGAACTGGAAGTGGCGGATGGCCAAATGTAGGGCCAAAAGCTCCCTGTCAAACGCGCTGTATTTACGCTCGCTATCGCGCAATGTTTTGCTGAAAAACGCACGTGGTTGCCAGCATCCTGCCACCAGTTGCTCGACAACCGCTCCCACTGCCACGTCGGAGGCGTCTGTGGTTAGCGCCATGCGAGCTGCTGGCACCGGGTGTGCCAATAACGCAGCGTTCGCGAGGGCTGATTTGACCTGTGAAAAAGCGCGCTCCCGGTCCGGGGACCACTCGACCTTAGATGCAGGTTTTTGCTTCTTTAATGCCGCGTACAATGGGTGCATGAGCCGTGCCGCGTTTGGGAGGAAACGGTTGTAAAAATTGACCATCCCCAAAAATTCTTGCAGCGCCTTAACCGTCTGCGGTTGGGGGAAATCCGTTATCGCGCGCACTTTATCCGGCAGGGGGACCGCGCCTTCTGGCGACACGCGGTGTCCCAAAAAATCGATTTTCGCTACCCCGAATTGGCACTTCGCTGGGTTAATGATTAGCCCGTGGTCTGTGAGCCTCTGAAAAACGGCTGTGAGGTGGCGTTCGTGCTCGGCTTCGGACGCGCTGGCTACCAAAATATCATCCAAATAAGCGAACACGAAAGGGAGGTCGCGCAGCACTGCATCCATCATGCGTTGGAACGTCTGCGCGGCGCCCTTGAGGCCGAAAGGCATGCGCAAAAACTCGAAAAGCCCGAAAGGGGTTATAACTGCCGTTTTGGGTATGTCCTGCGCACGGACTGGAACTTGGTGATAACCACACACCAAATCTATTTTGGAAAAGATGCGCGCCCCCGCTAAATGCGCCGAAAAATCCTGGATGTGCGGAATCGGATAGCGGTCGTGGGCTGAAGCATTATTTAATCTGCGGAAATCGCCGCAAGGGCGCCACGAGCCGTCAGCTTTGGGTACCATGTGCAGGGGTGACGACCAGGCGCTGTTCGAACGCCGGACTATGCCCAGCTTTTCCAAGTTGGCAAATTCCTCGCGCGCGATGGCCAGTTTAGCTGGGTCCAACCGCTGAGCTTTTGCAAAAACAGGGGGGCCCGAAGTACTTATGAAATGTTCGACCCTGTGTTTGGCAACTGACGCTGAAAATGTAGGGACCGTGAGTGCTGGAAACTGGTTGAGTAATGCATGAAACTTACCACCCGCAGCTATGACGTTGGAATGTGCAGAAGGCAGGGCCACCCGAGCTGTGCAGGAGATAGAGTAGAAAGACAGTGCATTTACAATACGTCTATTAGCAAGATCAACTAACAAACTGTTTGAGCACAAAAAGTCAGCACCTAGCATGTTGTTGTTAACTGCAGTGACAACGAATGTCCACTCGAAGTTGCGCCCGTGAAGGGACAGGCAGAGTGTCTTCTCCCCATAGGTTTTGATCGTGGAGCCGTTCACCGCTAACACCAGGGGGCCGCTGGCCGGCGCCAGTGTGTCCGCGTAGGTAGGCTTGACAAAACTCAGCTGGGAGCCCGTGTCCACCAGGAATTCTTTCCCAGAATTCGCGTCCGTCACGAAAAGCAGCCTATTCTTCGTGCCGAGAGTCGCAGCTGCTACCGGCTCCCGGTCTTGGCGTTTCCCTGGCGCTGGTACCGGCATGGTGGGACACATCTGTGGGCTTTCTCGGCGAAACGTTGATGGTAGAAGCAGAGGGCGTTGTCAGCTCCGCTTCTCCTGGTCTCCGCCGCTGCTGCCGTCAGTGGATCCGGTGCCGCAGCCTCTGGTCTCCCTCCTTCTCGCGAAGGGGCGGTCATCTCTGCTGCTGCCGTCGTGGCTGCGCGCCGCCTATGGGAGTCGACGAGCCGTTGCGCCACCTGTCCCAGCTCGTGGTAGTTACGGTTGACGAGCGGCTGCGAGCTGGTCAGGGTGACTCTCACTGCTGGCGGGAGCGTTCTGAGGAAGAGGTGAGCGAAGATAAAACTGTCGTCGTCCTCACCTCTCAGGCTCATCATCTTCGCCATCAGATCCACTGGCCTGTCTGCTTCTCCCTCTGTCAGCGCCAGGAGCTTCTCTGCCCGCTCTTCCAGCGAGGGAGTGAAGGCTCGGATGAGGGCATCTTTCAATGCGCTATACTTGTTGTCTTGGGGCGGGTGGTTGGTCAGGCTCTCCACCCGTTGCACTGTGAGGCTGTCCAGCTTCGCGATGACATGGTAGAACCTCGTTGCATCCGCTGAGATTCCCCGAAGGTGGAATTGCACCTCCACAGTGGTAAACCAGGAGCGCGGGTTATGTTGCCAGAAGTCAGGCAGCTGTAGCGCGGTAGCCGCGTTAACCCGGTTGGCTCCTGAAGGGTCCGGTGCAGAAATCACGCCGTCACCGACCATAAGTAGTCGTAGGTCACCAGTGTAGAAGATGCCTTACAAACGAGACTGAGTGTATTATCTCAGGAAAGCTTTATTGGAAGTCACATCTTCTATCATCAAAGTTCTCAGCAGAAAAAGAGACAGACCCAACTTTCCCCACAGCTTTTATAACCCAGAGATACAAAACCCCCACATCAAGTATCTCACACCTTCACCCCACAGAAGTTTGGTAAACACATGAACCCACAGTCCCCGAGACTTGCTGGCGCTTCTGTTCTCTTCTCCACCTCGGGGCTCTTGCTGGGACATTGTCTCTGACCTCCGTCTTCCTCCAGCACCCACCTCCTAGCCGAGGTCCCTGCTGGGGCATTGTTCTTATGGACGTTTGATCTGTAGGGTCTGCACTGTCATGCCTACTGGAAGCATGTGGGGGGAGAAAGCGTACCATACAAGCATGCCATATATGTGCCTTAAATATGCACCATACAGTGACATTTTTATAGTCACCTGAAAGAGGAGAAGCTGTTGAATATAACAATACCAAACATTCTATGGACTTCAGTCCCCAGATGATTTTAAATCCACACTCAGTGAAGGCAACAATGTGTGCTCTGAGAATTCCCAGCTAGCTTGTCAAAAGTTAGCAACAACTCCATGCACATACAAGTAATATGTGTTTAAGGTACAACTTACCTTTGTGAAAATGCCATGAACACATGACCATGTGTGCAGGAATATTGTCGAAGCTAATGTCTTTCCTTCTGACCGCTGCAATCCATTCCATCCGACACCTCTGTTACCTCAGAAACCTGATTCTCTCCACTTTTCTTCCAATTGTGATGTTAAAAAAGCGTGCACCATTATGAATCTTTTTGCCATGCCAATCGTGAGAGCGGTTGTTGCATTTGATATCGCAGCAAAACTTCTCCATTCTAACATTGTGTGGTATTTGGATGAATAATGATAACACACTGAAGCAATCCTCTCAAAAAACTTCAGCTTAATCGGTTTCATTGCTCACTACTGAACAAAGACAAGCAGACCACTTTTCCCACAATTCCTTGTGGTTTCTCCATCGGGTGACATCACGTGCCCATTCTCTATTGCTGTCAAAGGAAGTTCAACCAGTTATTAAATCCATAGGTTTACTTACTTTTTCCACCAGCACTGTCAACGTTTAATGGATGTGTGCAATAAATATAATTGTTTGTGTGGCACTAAGTTAAGCACATTGGGTCAGTCTTCCGTTCAAGGCTTAAATAAATTAGGACTAAACTAATCTGGTTTAAATTAATCCACACAAATCCAATGACTTTCTGAAATGTTATTTAACTTCAGATTAACTAGTTCCAGACTACAGTCTCAGACTAAGGACAAGTCAGATTATCTGCTTGTCATGAATTGCCCTTCAGGGCAGAAAGGTGAAACCCACGTGCTGTACCATGAGTTTGGGAGATTTATTGAAAAAACAACAAACATAAAATCCACACAGTGCTCGGAAAATACAAACAAACGGTTAACTTACTGACACAGCGCACCAGAGCAGGGACAGGGCTCTGGTGAAGATGAAGAGAAGCTTGCTCAAGACAGCGGCAATCAGAAATGAAAATAACTGCCCTTAAATAGGGTCAACAAACAATTTACATAAGTAGCGACAGGTGTGGGCCACATGAGTGGGCAGAAGGAACCAATGATACATAATAGGACCAGCTGGGGGCAATGAGAGGAGAGTGATTGAAGCTGACAGCTGACAGGGGCGACGCCCACACGAAGTACAAAACCCGGAAACGCCTTTGACAGCTGTCAACCCAACAGTAATGTCATGAGTCTGAGCTCAGTTATTCCCTTTGAGCTCAGATTCAATGTATTGCTGAGTTTTGCATGTCTGTTATTATTTTGTTGTCAGTTGTCTGTATATATTTTGGTTTATTGACACTCTTGTGCTCTCCTCTCTCAGACACTCCCACTAACTGTTCACAGTCTGCTCTCCTGTCACCTCAAGCTGTGGACAGTTAGGTAATCAGGTCACCTGCCAGCTCAGCCCACACCTGCAGCTCATTTGTGTCTACTATTCAAAGACCGCCTTATTATTGCCTCACTGCGGCTGTATTGATGTATCATCCAATGTTACTGGGCCTCCTCTGTCAGTAAGTTTTTTCCTTCTCTCCTCCAGAGCGTTCCCAGCTCTGGAGTGCCAACCGTATATGTTTACTTTGTTTGCATTTTTTTTCTGGTCTGCACAGTTTTTAGATTTTTGTTCTTTTGATTTTATTTATTTATTTAGCGAATGCAAAGTCCTTAAGCCAAGCAGTTGCCTCCTGGTTTGCTGTATGGAGGGTGTGTAATCCTCCTTCCAGTCTTTGGAGCGGGCAAGCCTCTATGATGTGTTCCATAGTTTGCTCCTCTCCACATGCGCACAGTGGGCTAGGGCTACTGCCCCATCTGTGAAGGCTGGCCAAGCAGGGGCCATGTCCAGTCCTGAAGCGATTGAGTGTAGACCACTGTCTCCTTGGGAGGTTGGTGCCCGGGACCTGTTGGTTGGGGTTTATCACCAGCTGTTTGTTTGGGACCTCCTTGGTTTCCCATTCCTCTTGCCAAGCTGTCTGGATGGTAAAGTCAGCTGGGGGAGGGTTTTTCCAAATCGGCCGTCTGGATGAAAGTCGGGCAGTGGGTGGGGTGTAGATATCTGCATGGATTGGTAAGTGAGGAAAATCTTTAACTTTTTGGAGCATCCTTTGAGTTAATGCTGCTCGCCGGATGTGTGGAGGGGCTATGTTTGACAGTACAGAGAGCCAGGGGAGTGGTGTTGAGC
Organism: Pholidichthys leucotaenia; assembly: GCA_020510985.1. Lineage (NCBI taxonomy): Eukaryota > Metazoa > Chordata > Actinopteri > Cichliformes > Pholidichthyidae > Pholidichthys > Pholidichthys leucotaenia. Next base: position 218,465,170 of record CM035839.1, read on the forward strand.
GGATTGTTCCAGTTATAGTTCTCATGGTTGAGTTGAGCTGGGTGTCTACATGGTGTGTGTAAGATGACCTGGACCAGACAGGGGCACAATATTCTGCTACAGAGTATGAAAGGGCCAGTGCTGAGGTGCGCAGGGTGGAGACTGCCGCCCCCCATTTTGCACCAGCGAGCTTGCAGAGCAGGTTGTTTCGTACTTTCACCTTAGCAGCCGTCCCCTTTAGATGTTCCTTGAAGGATAAGGTCCTATCAAGGGTCACTCCAAGATAAGTTGGATTTGGAGCATGCTTAAGCTTGAGTCCGCTCAGGTGGATGTTTAGTTCTCTGGCAGCTTTTGCATTGTGGAGATGAAATACACTGGAGACGGTTTTTGCTGGGCTTGGTTTTAGGCGCCAGATTTTGCAGAACTGGTCCAGTTTAGCAAGATCTTCCGTGAGCACCCGTTCCAGTGGTTCAAAGTATGGTGCTTGGAATGCCAAACAGATGTCGTCTGCATAGATGAATTTGCGGGATTTTGTAGTAGGCAGGTCGTTTATGTAGAGGTTGAACAGAGTTGGAGCTAGAACTGAGCCTTGTGGGAGTCCGTTTTTCTGCATTCTCCATGCACTTGTGTTCTGACTGAGGTGGACTCTGAACCTTCGGTTGGTCAGCAGGGTTTTTATAATTGCTGTTGCCCAAGCAGGGATCGCCTTTATAAGTTTCAGGAGGAGGCCTTTGTGCCAGACCGTATCATAGGCGGCTGTAAGATCGAGAAACACAGCCCCTGTCTTCAGTCTGCTCTCGAAGCCATTTTCAATGAAGGTGGTTAGGGCCAGTACTTGTTCTCCTGTACTGCGGTCTTTGCGGAAACCTGCTTGATCCACACTTAGAATATCCTCTATTTCTGGGGAAATGCGTTGCAGTATTAGGCGCTCCATGATTTTGTAAGGAACGCTGAGTAGGGAGATTGGGCGGTAGCTTGCTGGTAGTTTGTGGTCTTTGCCAGGTTTTGGGATGGCAATGACCTTTGCTGTCCGCCATTTCTTTGGGATCGAGTTCGTTTGTGTGATCCTTGTGTAGAATTGTGTCAACCAGGTTAGGGCTCGGGGGCCAAGATTCTTCATGAATTCTGGGAAGATGTTATCGTATCCTGCTGCCTTTCCACATTTCAGGCCCTGTAGGACTTTCTCCAGTTCAGCAGCCTCGAAGGGTTCAGGGTTCGTTTCCTCTACAGGCATTTTTTGGTGTTTTTTTAGCTCAGTTGTAACTGCTCTTCTGGTGTCTTTGTCTTGGGGTGCTTTGGCGATAGTCAGTAGGTGGGATGCAACTTGGTTGGGTGTGACGGATGCTCGGCTTTGGCTAGGGGGCTTCTGTGCAGCTCCTAGGCGACGGATGAGGCTCCAACATTTCCTGCTAGAGTGGGTAAAGCTCCGGTCAGCAACTGTCTCCTCCCATTTCTTTCGCCGGGCTGTATTTAGCGATTCAATGAGATGGTCTGCTATCTCTGGGTCCCCTGATGTTTGATAGGATTGTAGGAGGGCAGCACTTTCTCCGTCCAAACATGGGACATAGAGGGGTCGGTAGCCTCGTGGGATTGCAGTATGGACAGCCTTGAAGATTGCGCTGCAGAAGCGGTTGTATGCTTCATCTACAGTGATGGTGTGGAGTGGGATGGTAACAATGCTCCGGTCCAGAGTTTCACTGAATTTCTTCCAGTTGGCTTTGCAGAAGTTCCAGCGCATCTTCCTTGGGCTGTATATGACTGGAAGTTGTAGGCCAATGTGTACAAGCAGGGGCCGGTGTTGGCTGTGTGGAAAATCATCAAGAATGAGGATCTGTGTAGGATATGGCTCCCCATTCAAAGAGCTGACCCAACACAGGTCAGGAGAATAGTCCTTCTTCCACCTAGCAGAGTGGAAGGTTCCTCTTTGTTTGGGGTCGTATATCAAAGCGAGGTCATTTCTGGATGCCCAGTCTGAAAGTGCCTCCCCATCACTGTCCACTGCTGGGTACCCCCAGTCAGGGTGATGGCTGTTAAAGTCCCCCACATAGATGGCAGGGTGGGGTAGGGTGGGTAAGACCTGCAGATCCCAGTTGGCATTAGGGGGCTTGTACACATTGACAATATGGAAGCCACCAATGATTATGGTGTCTGAGAAATGTGTTGTTATCAGGTGATTTGCTTCAACTATGTCAGAACGCACATAGGTGGCACGTCCATGTTTAGCATGTAGAACATAGCACAGGAGGTCAAAGCCTTTGATGGTGAAGCGGCCAGCTTCCTCTGTGCCAATATGAGTCTCTTGGAGGCAGATTACATCAATCGAATGTTGGAAGGCGAGGACTTCGATAAGGCTTCGCTTGGCTGCAGATAGGCCTTCAACGTTTAGTTGTAATATGCGAAGGGCAGATCCTACCACAAAGTGCTCTTGGGGCTGTTTGCTTTCGGCTTTAGGACTGTGACTAGGATTCTTCTTTGACTTGGCACAGAGGCGTCGTCTCTTTGAATTTAGTCTGCTGGTAGGATCATTAGCTTCCCCAGGCAAGCCCGGGTACTGGCGGAGGGCGCGACGAGAACGCTGATCCATTGCCCCCCAATGGATCTTTTGATCCATTGGGGGGCAATGGATCTTTTGATCCATTGCCCCCCAATGGTTCTTTTGATTAATAAATGGGCATTCATGACAGAATGCAGCCGCCAGATTAGGGCCCAGCTGCTATGGTTGTGCGTTTTTGTCTTTTGGTGTTTTTTCCTTCTTTCACTCATCCGTCTGTGGCGCTCATATGGATTCAGTAGGTGAATCAGCCAGGAGAAGGAGAAGGTGGAGTTGGGACAAGCTGGAGTTTGTGGCCATAATGGAGGACATGGCAGCCGGCGCTCGAAGCTGCAGGTTCCGTAAGGACGAGAAGCTGTGCTGGGGTGGTCGCCAATCTGCTGGAAGTCCAACCCAGTGTGCACTTCTATCTCCGGGTGCAGAGACTTTCCCTTCCTCCTCTTCCACCTATGCCATCAACCTCCTCCATCAACTCCGCAGTGACAGCGTCGTCCCGCTCCGGACCGCTGGAGGAAAACCTCCACCTCCTCATTTGCAGCTCCTCCTTTGCCGAGGCGAAAACTCCCACAGCAACCTTTTTCTCTGACTCTTCCTCTCCCGCTGTTACGCCAGCCAACCTCCTTGCTGTGATTTTTTCTCCCCCCTAGTCGGCGATTCCTCCCGCTGTGGAGGAACTGGTTGCCCCCCTCTCAGTTCTGTCCATCTATGTGACTACAGGAGCTGCTCCTCCACAATCCACAGAGGGGCCCAAGTTCACCATAGCTACAGAGAGGGACGACTCTTCATACACAGCAGCAGGCAACATCAAGACCCAGGAAAACAGGCCAGTTTTATTTCATTCTACTTATGTTTATGATGATATGCCTTCCCTGATTCCTGGTAGGGAGGCTCAGGAAAAGCAGTCCCCTGAACTCCTCCCACCTGCTGCTGTTACTAACTACTCACCAGCCCTCTCTGTGTCCTCTCCTGTGGCCCGTGATTGAGCCGCTGGACGCAGAAGTAGCCTGTGTCCCTGGAGGAACCAGTTCCAGTGCCAGCAGTGAGCCAACCCCCAGCTGCCACGCCGGACAAGCCACCAGCGTGGGCCACTTCGCCTGGGGAGACCTGGACTGCGATCACCATCATGCCTGCTGCAGAGGCCACCGCAGCAGTGTTGGAACCGGAGCTGGACCTCCAAGAGACCGGGCCCGAGACATCGTCGTCTGGATCGATGGAGTCCTGGACAGCGGTGGAGCTTGAGCTCAGGCATGTGCTCTCTTTCGTTTTTCTCTTTTCTGTCCTGGAGAAATCTTGCCTGGCTCTTGGTGAGGAGAGTCGGGAGCAGCCATTAGCTGCACCCTGAGCTCACCTCACCGGGCTCTGCTGCTGCCGGTGACCCTGACCCTGTACCTTTGCCTGTTTGTTCTGAGCCTTTTTCCAGGGTCGCCAGGGAAGATCCAACTTCACCAGATATCTCTGTGGGTCCAGGCTCACCATCTGAGGATGTCGTGGGTCCAGCTCCCCCTGCTGAGGTCGTCGCGGGTGCAGCTTCCCCTCTGCCCGAGGCCGTCGTGTGTTTACCTCCATGGTTCCAGTCTCCGTAGGTGCTGCATCCCAGTCTAGGATCCTCGTGGGTGCTGCACCCCAGCATAAGTCCAACGTGGGTGCTGCGTTCCAGTATGGGCCCGCCATGGGTGCTATGTCCCAGCCCGGGGTCTACCATGGGTGCAGCACTGGCTCAGCCCGGGCCTACCGAGGATCCTGCAGAGCTCCAGCCCAGAGTCACCGCAGGTGCTGCAGAGCTCCAGCCTGGTGCCACTGCGGGTGCTGCAATGCTCCAGCCTGGAGCCATCACGGGTGCAACCGGCCAGCCCAAGACCGTCATGGTTCCCCTTCCTCTTCTGCCAGACGTCATCGGGGTTCCCCTTCCTCCTCTGCCAGACGCCGTCATGGTCCCCCTTCCTCCACAACCAGACACCATCGTGGTTACCCCCTTCCGGCCCTGTTTTCCGTCACTGGGCCTTCCCGTGGGCGAGCCACCTCCTGGGTCACCCCTTCGGTCCTGGTGGCTTAAGAACTCTGGCCGGCTGCCCAAAAAGCTGAGCGCTGGGTCGGGTGGTCCATATTCTCCAGCAGGCCACCTGACTCATACCACCTTGCCATCTGGCTGGCCTGAGACTTCGGCCGGCCACCCGAACTGTGTAATTCTTTGGCCTATGGAGCCCAGGGGTCTGCTGTAGCATGGGTGTGGGTCCTGAGAGGGCTCCAGACTTTAGTTCCCTTCTAACCTGTTTTCCCCCACCTTCCACCTGGGGAAGTTTTTTATCGTTCCCTTCTCCTGGCGGGGGGGGGGGGGGGGGCTTTTTTCTGATGTTACCTGGGGGTGTCTGGTTCCACCCCTTTGGGGGGGGGGGCTCTGTCATGAGTCTGACCTCAATTATTCCCTTTGAGCTCAGACTCAATGTATTGCTGAGTTTTGCATGTCTGTTATTATTTTGTTGCCAGTTGTCTGTATATATTTTGGTTTATTGACACTCTTGTGCTCTCCTCTCTCAGACACTCCCACTAGCTGTTCACAGTCTGCTCTCCTGTCACCTCAAGCTGTGGACAGTTAGGTAATCAGGTCACCTGCCAGCTCAGTCCACACCTGCAGCTCATTTGTGTCTACTATTTAAAGACCGCCTTATTATTGCTTCACTGTGGCTGTATTGATGTTGTATCATCCAATGTTACTGGACCTCCTCTCTCCGTAGGTTTTTTCCTTCTCTCCTCCAGAGCTTTTCTGGCTCTGGAGTGCCAACCGTACATGTTTACTTTGTTTGCATTTTTGTCTGGTCTGCACAGTTTTTGGATTTTTGTTCTTTTGATTAATAAATGTTACAACCACAGTTCAGTGCTGGGGTGTGTCCTTCTGCCCCGAAGGGGCGTTCATGACAAGTAAAGAACTAAAGAATAAAATATCAACACATGCAGACTGAAATATAAATGTAAACTAGAAAAGCACTCGGAGAGCGCAGACCTCCGCCAAGCGCCACAGTTCCCCCTATACAGTGTTTGTGTGTACGTTTTCAGATTCCTTGACCATGAAAACATATGACTAGCAATTGGATTGACAATGGTAGTATTAGTGGTTCAGTAGTTATTGAGGAAAATGGCATTTTCCGTAATGGCGGCCACAGTTCCCCCCATACAGTGTTTGTGTGTACGTTTTCAGATTCCTTGACCATGAAAACATATGACTAGCAATTGGATTGACAATGATAGGATTAGTGTATCAATAGTTATTCACGAAAATGACATTTTCCGTAATGGCGGCCACAGTTCCCCCCATACAGTGTTTGTGTGTACGTTTTCAGATTCCTTGACCATGAAAACATATGACTAGCAATTGGATTGACAATGATAGGATTAGTGGTTCAGTAGTTATTCCGGAAAATGGCATTTTCCGTAATGGCGGCCACAGTTCCCCCCATACAGTGTTTATGTGTACGTTTTCAGATTCCTTGACCATGAAAACATATGACTAGCAATTGGATTGACAATGATAGGATTAGTGGTTCAGTAGTTATTCAGGAAAATGGCATTTACCGTAATGGCGGCCACAGTTCCCCCCATACAGTGTTTATGTGTACGTTTTCAGATTCCTTGACCATGAAAACATATGACTAGCAATTGGATTGACAATGATAGGATTAGTGGTTCAGTAGTTGTTCACGAAAATGGCATTTTCCGTAATGGCGGTTTTCTTCTGGACGGTGATCGGGATCACCACCAAAATTTAATCAGTTCTTCCTTGTACCATTTCCAACAACGCCTGAAAGTTTCATTGAAATCAGTCCAAAACTTTTTGAGTTATCTTGCTAACCAACAGACAGACAAACGGACAAACAAACAGACAGACAGACAGACAGACAAACAGACAAACCCCGGCAAAAACATTACCTCCTTGGCGGAGGTAATTAACACAAAATAAGAGTGTAACAAAACTAAAACATAAACAGGAAAATAGCAAACAGTACAAGAATTACAGAAACCCAAAAAGTACAAAAGACAAGAAATATGTACAGACGTGGACAAAATTGTTGGTACCCCTCTGTTAACAAAGGAAAAACTCACAATGGTCACAGAAATAACTTGAATCTGACAAAAGTGGTAATAAATAAAAATTCCATGAAAATTAACCAATGAAAATCAGACAATGCTTCTGAATTGTGGTTCAACAGAATTATTTTAAAAAACAAACTCATGAAATAGCCCTGGACAAAAATGATGGTACCCCTAGAAAAGATTGAAAATAATGTGACCATAGGGACATGTTCAGCCAAGATGTGTCCTCTAATTAACATCACAGGTGTCTACAAACTTGTAATCAGTCAGTCAGCCTATTTAAAGGGTGACAAGTAGTCGCTGTGCTGTTTGTTGACATGGTGTGTACCACACTAAACATGGACCAGAGGAAGCAAAGGAGAGAGTTGTCTCAGGAGATTAGAAAGAAAATTATAGACAAGCATGTTAAAGGTAAAGGCTATAAGACCATCTCCAAGCAGCTTGATGTTCCTGTGACCATAGTTGCACATATTATTCAGAAATTTAAGATCAACGGGACTGTAGCCAACCTCCCTGGACGTGGCTGAAGGAGGAGACAGATAATACGAATGGTAGCAAAAGAGCCCAGAACAACCTCTAAACACATTCATGGTGAACTCCAAGGTCAAGGTACATCAGTGTCAGATCACACCATCCGTCGTTGTTTGATCCAAAGTGGACTTCATGGGAGACGACCAAGGAGGACACCACTGTTGAAAACAAATCATAAAAAGCCAGACTGGAATTTGCCAAACTGCATGTTGACAAGCCACAAAGCTTCTGGGAGAATGTCCTATGGACAGACGAGACAAAACTGGAACTTTTTGACAAGGCGCATCAGCTCTATGTTCACAGATGCAAAAATGAAGCATACCAAGAAAAGAATACTGTCCCTACTGTGAAACATGGAGGCGATTGTATTATGTTCTGGGGCTGCTTTGCTGCTTCTGGCACAGGGTGTCTTGAATCTGTGCAGGGTACAATGAAATCTCAAGACTATCAAGGCATTCTGGAGAGAAATGTGCTGCCCAGTGTCAGACAGCATGGTCTCAGTCGCAGGTCATGGGTCTTGCAACAGGATAATGACCCAAAACACACAGCTTAAAACACCCAAGAATGGCTAAGAGCGAAACATTGGACTATTCTAAAGTGGCCTTCTATGAGCCCTGATCTAAATCCTATTGAACATCTGTGGAAGGAGCTGAAACATGCCGTCTGGAGAAGGCACCCTTCAAACCTGAGACAACTGGAGCAGTTTGCTCATGAGGAGTGGGCCAGAATACCTGCTGAGAGGTGCAGAAGTCTCATTGACAGTTACAGAAATCGTTTGATTGCAATGATTGCCTCAAAAGGTTGTGCAACAAAATATTAAGTTAAGGGTACCATCATATTTGTCCAGGCCTGTTTCATGAGTTTGTTTTTTTAAAATAATTCTGTTGAACCACAATTCAAAAGTATTGTATGATTTTTTTTTATTTTTCAGATGCAGCCACCCGTTGCATCTGAGCTCGCTCTGCCGGGCTCCGCTGCTGCCGGTGACCCTAACCCTGCTTCTCCCAGGGTTGCCAGACAGGTGGCAATGGTGTCAGAGACCTCCGAGGATCTGGGCCCGCTGCTCAAGGTTCCAGCTGCCCCCACTGTCGAGGCCCAGCCGGGGTCCACTGTGGGTGAAGCAGTGCGGCGGTGGCGCTGGGGCGGGCCCGCTGTGGGGGTGCCTGGGGGGGGGGCTTGTGCAGGGGGGCGTGGGCCAGTCTCCGGCCCGGAGGGTGGGGTCGCTTGCCTCCTGGTGCCTGGGGCCCGGGGGCGGACGTTGGCCCCGCTGGGGGGGTAGGGGTCGGGCAGGTCCGGGGGTGTGGGCTCGCCGCGCCGGCTGCCGAGCAACCTGGCCTCCCTCGATTGTCCGTCTGGGGGTGGATGCCTGGCTTTCCTGGGGCTTGCTGACCTCGGACGTTTGTGCTCTGCGGTGGTTGGTGGCGCTGCCTTGCCTGCTCGGGGTTCCCAGGGGGAGAGCTTCTGTGACCGGCCCTCCGCTTCCTATGTTTCCTGACAAACCACTCACATGCACACACTTATTTTGCCCACCCTCTCGTATATATGCACACAGACGTACATGCACAAGTGTCTCTCCTTTAACAGGTGCAGAAACCAGACTCGTGTTGAGATATCTTCAGTGGAAGAAGCAGTTTGTCTTTTGTTTGTTTTAGTTGTTGTTGTTTTTTTGTTTTTTTGTCTGTTCCCCTCCCTTTTCTTTCCCCCTCCACACACTTTCCCTCTTCCCCATCCTGTCAGGTCTTCCATGGGTAAAATAATTAAAATAAAGTATTAAAAGTTATTACAGGAGGAGTTTACAATATACAATACACAGTTAGGTACTGTATAAGCTCCTCTTGGCAAAATAAATCTGTTTTGGCACAATAAGGGTGACAGATCCCTGTTCTGCTTGCCTAGCTGCCTGACAGGACAAGGGGGAAAAAAAGTGTGAGTTCGCTGTATGGCATAACAGACTCCAGTCTCTGATTTACCGACATAACACAGATATCTACAATTACATTCTTCCTATCTAGAATGAACATTCTGGATATCTAAAAATAGAATTCTTACTAGGAGAAACTCTTAAATTCATATATCTACAATCCAGTTGTTACTAGTCATAATTTTCATTTTGGATATCCATCCAAAATTAAAGCTATTAAATGTTAAAACGGCTTGCCTTAAATGCAGCGACTAAAAGCGGCAGCCGCTCAAATTGTTTTGTGCCGAGGGCGCTCAGCACTGTAAACACTGAACTACATAGAGAATGAATAGAAAATAATCACCCACAGCAGCAAAAAACGAGTTTGGTGGACATGCCTCTAACTTTTTCTGCAGTGTTTGGATTCCGGGTTGCAGAGGCTCATGGCCCTATGGCGTGGCAACGTACGCAACTGAGTAGACACAGGGGCAGTACATGAAAAGCGCCAAATTAATATATATAAAATAATATTCAAAAAATTTCTGCATCCAGATCGTGATCCGAATCACCACCAAAATCTAATCACCTGTTTCCCGTGCCATTGCACACCTTTCCTGAAAATTTCATCAAAATCTGTTCATAACTTTTAGAGTAATGTTGCTAACAGACAGACAGACAAACTAACCAACCAGCAGACAAACCAACTAACCAATGCCACTAAAAACATTACCTCCTTCCTTGACAGAGGTAATCATACACAAGGTAGGGTCACATAAACACATAAACTTCTTATAGATTCAAGATTCAAAGATTTTATTTGTCAACTAGAAAAGCACTCGGAGAGCGCAGACCTCCGCCAAGCGCCACAGTTCCCCCCATACAGTGTTTGTGTGTATGTTTTCAGATTCCTTGACCACGAAAACATATGACTAGCAATTGGATTGACAATGATAGGATTAGTGATTCAGTGGTTATTTACGAAAATGGCATTTTCCGTAATGGCGGCCACAGTTCCCCCCATACAGTGTTTGTGTGTACGTTTTCAGATTCCTTGACCATGAAAACATATGACTAGCAATTGGATTGACAATGATAGGATTAGTGGTTCAGTAGTTATTCAGGAAAATGGCATTTTCCGTAATGGCGGCCACAGTTCCCCCCATACAGTGTTTGTGTGTATGTTTTCAGATTCCTTGACCATGAAAACATATGACTAGCAATTGGATTGACAATGATAGGATTAGTGGTTCAGTGGTTATTCACGAAAATGACATTTTCCGTAATGGCGGCCACAGTTCCCCCCATACAGTGTTTGTGTGTATGTTTTCAGATTCCTTGACCATGAAAGCATATGACTAGCAATTGGATTGACAATGATAGGATTAGTGATTCAGTGGTTATTTACGAAAATAGCATTTTCCGTAATGGCGGCCACAGTTCCCTCATACAGTGTTTGTGTGTACGTTTTCAGATTCCTTGACCATGAAAACATATGACTTGCAATTGGATTGACAATGATAGGATTAGTGGTTCAGTAGTTATTCATGAAAATGGCATTTTCCATAATGGCGGTTTTCTTCTGGACGGTGATCCGGATCACCACCAAAATGTAATCATCTGTAGGATACCCCATTTCTGACAATCTGTGAAAATTTCATGAAAATCCGTCCATAAGTTTTTGAGTTATCTTGCTAACAAACCATCAAACAGACAGACAGACCAACGCCGATGATCACATAACCTCCTTGGCGGAGGTAATAAGAGTTCAGGGTCCAGATGGCCTGATGAACAAAGCTGTTTATCAGTCTTGTGGAGTGGACCCGGAGGCTCAGGTCAAGATTATAGTCAAGAGCTCCAGTTATAGTCAAGAGAGTTGAAATTTCACCATCTGGTTGATTTTTTACTCATACAAATAATGTTCAAAGCTAAAAATAATACATTACCATCCAACATTCAGAGGCTATTCAATGATAGGGAAGGGCTGTATAAATGGAGGGAGGTAGGGGATTTTAATGTAGAAAGGATGAGGACCACCAGGAGGAGTTTCTGTGTTTCTGTTTGTGGGGCCAAGTTGTGGAATGGTCTTAAGCAGGGGTGTCCAATCATGTGCCATGGAGGGCCAAGACCCTGCAGGTTTTCTCTTCTACCCAGTCTCTTCAGCAGGTGTTTTCACTGATCAGCAGTCAGTGGGAAGAAGTTTAGTGGAATCTGCTGTTGAAGACACTGGTTGGAGGTAAAGCCTACAGGGTCTTGGCCCTCCATGGCACATGATTGGACACCCCTGGTCTAAAGTAGTGGTCCCCAACCATGTGCCATGGAGGCCCAAGACTCTGCAGGTTTTACCTTCAACCGGAGTCTTCAACAGGTGATTTCACTGAGTTTCTTCCCACTGATTAATGATCAGTGGAAACACCTGCTGAAGAAGCTGGAGGAACAGAAAACCCGCAGGGTCTTGGGCCTCCATGGAACAGGGTTGGGGACCTCTGGTCTAAAGGGGAGCCTCAAACAATGTTCAAACATGCATCAATTTAAGTCACTGTATATAAACATGGTGTTTATGAGGTACAAGCTGGAAGAAGGGTTATAATAGTCACAAGTGTTCAAATGAAGTACTGCTTTTTTCATTTAGTCTGTTAAATTGGGTCTTGCATTTTCCTTTTGATTTTTCTTTTTCTCTGTCTTATGTATATATTTTAATGCACACTAAGATATAATAAGTGAAAAGTATTATGAGAATGTAGTGTACAGATTGAAAGGGGGTGAGATTTAATAAGTTATACTTCTTCCCACTCCTTTTTGGACATGTAAATACCTGGGTGTTAGGATCAGCAGTGGGTCGGACTGGAGATCCAACACCAATGCTGCGCACAAGAAGGGGATGAGCAGACCCTACTTCCTGAGGAAGCTGAGATCCTTCAACGTGTGCAGCAGGATTCTGGCGCTTTTCTACCAGACCATTGTTGCCAGTGCCTTCTTCTTTGCTGCTGTCTGTTGGGGTAGCAATATCAGGGCCAGCGACACCAACAGACTTGACAAGATTATCAAGGGGGCTGGCTTTGTACTTGGTCTCAGGCCGGAGACCTTTGGGACAGTGGTGGAGAGGAGAACACTAAATAAACTGTGATCCATCATGGACAATTCTGATCACCCCCTTTACCACACACTGGACAGACAGCGGAGCACTTTCTCCAGCAGACTACTACAGCTTTGCTGTCGAACTGCCAGGTACAGGAAATCTTTCTTGCCACATGCCATTTCACTGTACAATAACTCACTATGATGTTGTATTCTGGTCATAACTATGCTGCCACACTGCACCTTACAGTCTAACTGGTACCTCACATTTCACTCTGCTCCTGATAGCCCTGCATTGTGCAGCGGGTATGATTCATGTGTTTATACGGGTCACCATCTATTTAGCTATAATGTATATAGGCTTTTATAGTAGTGCTAGTTTTACTTTTCATGGGTAATCCCTTTGTCTGTCGTGTGTGTTTCTGTCATTTGGTTGTCTACTGTCATGTTGCTGTTACACTGCAATTCCCCAGATTGGGATCAATAACGTATATCTATCTATCTATCTATCTATCTATCTATCTATCTATCTATCTATCTATCTATCTATCTTAAAGTATTGTGTACTTGGACTTGGAGAGTCATCCTTAAACATAATTTATGGTCGATGCAATCTGATATATATATATATATCAGAATATTATTCTGGAAATGAAGCAGCATCTCGAGACATCAGCCAGGAAGTTAAGCTTGGGTGCAAATGGGTCTTCCAAATGGAGAATGACCCTAAGGATACCACCAAATTTTAGTTACAAAGTGGATGAAGGACAACAAAGTCAGTGTTTTGGAGTGGCCATCACAAAGCCCTGATCTCAAGCTCACAGAAAAATTGTGGGCAGAGCTGAAGAAGACGTGATGTGGGAGGAAGGCAGAATACAAACCTGACTCAGTTACACCACTTCTGTCAGGAGGAATGGGCCAAAATGCTACCATATACTAAGGAAATATATGTAAACTTTTGACTTTGAAAAGTAATTTTAAAATTCTCTAAAAATGCATTTAGCAAATATTAAATTATTTAGCAAATAGAAATAATTTTGGTAATCCTAGCTGACCTGAAGCAGGAAAAGTTTAGTCTGATTTAATGTCAGTGAGGGGAAAAGGGGCTATGTGTCTTATTAAAGAGTGTATGTAAACTTGTGGTTTATATATATATACAGTATATATATATAAAGTCCAAATGTATATCCCTCCTGTGTACGGGCCCTTTAAACATATCCATTCAACTGCGCAGCTTTACTGCGCAGTCTGGAATGGTCCCGGCTACTGCACATGCGCAGGAAGTTGCTGCCGCAGACAGGAGCAGCAGTGATTCGGCAGCGCAGGGCAACTGAAGAAAAATCTGTCAGTTTTAAACCATGGCGACGTACTAAACGATGCCTTTCGCAGAGGTACACGGAGAGTAAGTAGTCACATGTTAATAATCAGTCTGCTGCCCGATGCCGTGTAACATCGTCCCGGGGTGAGGCAGAAATGTTGGGAAAGGCTGAGAAGGCAACAATGGGACCGTGTGTGTTTTCGGCTGCTTGGCTAGGTTAGGTTAGCTAGCCCGAAGCCTGGGCAGTTAGTCAGCTGGAAATATCCAGCTTTATGACTCCTCTGTTACGCCTCTGTTGTGCCCTTGTGTCTACTTTAATTGCCCTACTGGCGGCTTGAATACCTCTCTTGTTCTCGAAATTCTTTATATAAAAACGAAGATATTGTCGATGGAAACTGGGGTTTTCGGATCGAAAGCCACCTTGTGTTCAGTAGGTTAGCTAGTTGCAAGTAGTATCGATTAAGCAGAGCTATATTTGCATCCCAGATTGTTTGCCATAGTCACTTCATCATTATGGTTTTGCCAACCTAAAATAATAGTATGGCCACTTGGGAGTAATTGGAACGCGCTCTCTTAATATGAAGTTAGTCGCTGCTAAAGTTTTTAGTTTTTTTTTCTTTTTACCGTGTGCTGCTTTGGAAGTTGTCTCCCGCGGCTAGTCTCAATTATAATCGTTAGCAAATGGAAGCACATATACAGATTTACAGTGGCAGTCTCCTTGCCCTGGTGTACGGATGCGTATACCGTGTATCCTCCCTGTTCTCCATCTCTCACCGCTGCGAATAGCACCTCCCAATAAATCCACGCTGGGAAGTGTTCCCACCTGCAAAAGCAAGTGTTAAAGGTGATAACAAAAGGTTGACGTCACCGAGCTCATCCTGATCCTGCTGCACAACCTCGACCACTGAGGAGGAGGAGGAGAGCAGGAGGGAGTAGTTTGAGAGGACGAGAACCGATTTTTGTTGTTGCTATAATGTCTAATGGTTCGTGTCTGGAAGGAAAAGGTCTGTCTCTGATCAAATTTCGGCTATCCTAAGGACGCACTTAACTAATGGGATCCTATCGATGTTTTTTCCCCCTCCGAGCCTGATCTTTACACGGCGGAATGTTAATGTTGCCACAGGCTGCCCGTGTTGTCTTTGGCTGCCCCGGCTTTATTGTTGCAATCGGTCTGTAATGTCACGGAGCTTGTGATGGATTTTATTAAAAACGGAGACCGCAGTAAGGCAGGCACCTCCTCTGTGACAGACTGGATTATGGAAGTTGTCCGTTTACTCCGCACATGGTAAGATAATATATATCAAACATAAACAGCGAAATGTTTAGAGAGGAATTGCTTTGTCTGCGTTTACGCGACAGTTTATAAGTGACATAAAAAGATGTTATGTAATACAGCTTTTATCTGTTTAATTTCTGTGAACAGGGAGGATGTGCACAGTGATATCTTGCACTTGCTCAAACAAGAGCCTGACATTACTTGCCCAGAAGTGCAGTTTTGCAATGTAGCTTTCTTCCCCTACATTTTCCAAAGAGCAGATAATTAAATTTCAAGCGTTGTTGTCGGGGAAACTTGGGCCCCCAGACTTTCTGCAATTATCGTGTAGAAGGAACCCTCTTTGCATATGGATGCTATGTTTCCCAGCACAATGAAGATTAATTAGGTCTTGGCAACAAATTACTGTAAGACCTCTCTCCATCTGTAAAATGTGGTTTGTGCCTAATGGGAATGGTTCATAGATGTGAGCTCTTGAAAATCTGCTTTCTTCTGTGTTGGCTTTTATAGACGGCAGCACATAGGTCCAAATGTCAGGAGCACCTGGGCAATTTGTTCATGTCATGCCGGTCAGCCGCATTGAAAATTACAGCTTTCCACTAAATTGAAAAACCACTTGAATGTACGTGTTAATTAGATCTCTGCGTGGCTTTTCAGGGTCTCTTCTCTTCCCCTGAGTCATGTTCTGCCTCTTTGACCTGTCACTGCACACCCAGAGCCTTTGCTGAGGGCAAACTGACTGAAAAGGAAGATTGAATTTTTTTTTCCCCAGCCAAGCCACTGACAAATTTGAACATATTGATCCACACTGTGGGCAGAGCAGGGCAGTTTCCTCTAAAATACTTGTGTAGTGTCTTGGCTGCCATAGCCTCTCAGTTTACTGTTGCCTGCAGACGACGGTAAACCTTAGCAGAAAAACATACGCGAGTGGAAGCTTTAAAGTAGAGTCACAAGTAAAGTGTGAATGTAATGCACACCTACACAGTTTTCTAAGCACTATTCTTTCTATTGCAGGGTCTTGTAAGCAAATGCCAAAGCAGTTATTAGGTTGTGATGAGTGACTTCAGAGTTAAAACCAGTCGTTCAGGGCACCTTCTGCTGAAACCTGGATGTTTGTATTGCACAAGGTTAGCCATGTGACAGCCAAACTGTCTGATTCCCAACATTAGGCTTGTTTTAGACAGCCGTAATAAGAGGATAACATCAAAGCTCTGCTTTATTTCTAAGAGATTTCACAGCAACACTGTGAATAACAGATCACAAGGTACAAAGGGTGAACTAGAGAACTTGAGCAGCTTTTATGTTTCAGCTGTTGTTGGGATTCACTGGGAGCTCATTAAAACTCATTGATTAGAAACGGTCCCGATTCTCTGATTGTTGACTGTAAAATTGCTCAGCTAACCAACATATTTTTGATGCAGTGATTTTCTGTACTGGAATGAGCCACTTGGCTGGCGCTCATTGTGGTTTATTCAAAGCCAGTGATTTGATGTAGCATTTTAGAGATGCTACTTGAAATGGAAATGTGTAACCATGTGCTCTTTCCAATGCAATACATTTGTTCCATTCATATTCCAGCAGGGGCTTGTGTATGTTAAATCGCTCACAGGTGTTGCCAATGATGTTTTTTTTAATGGGCATAGCAGACTATATTGCTCACCCAATCATTTTAGTTTACCAGCATTTGCTGAATATCATCCATTTGCTAAGTGTATCTTCCCTACCCCCAGTTATAAGCAGCTGGGCAGACATTTCCCAGGTACAGCTGATCTGCCAGACGGCAGATCACCTTGCAATCCTTCACTCACCAGGGCAGCTGTTAGCCCACACTCACCCACACACCCACCCACATCTTGGAGAAACTTCACAAGGGCACCTAGCGCCTTCTCAGCTGAAGAGTCTGTTTTGAGATAGGAAGCAGATGTTTAATAACCTCCACTTGAGTGGGTGATGTTAGGAGGCCTGGTGTGTGGGTCATATCGTAAGCCAGATTTGGTGTAGAGATGCTCGGCCACACAATACATTCAGTTAAAGCATTTATGGTAGTCACAGGCAACTTCTGAATGTCTTAGAATAAAAAGACCTGCACGGTGTTGACTGTGGGTTGGCTGTTACTTGGTATTTAGTTTGGTTCACATGGGTTATTTCATTTTGTGCTCAATTGCCACAAGCGGTAGACTTGATTTGAAGATACCATTTATGTTTGTTTGCTGGATTTTTTTGTTCTTTGTTCATAGATTTGCATGCTAGCCAGCAGGTCCAATTAGGGTAAAGAGCCCTTCTCTCCCTTGGTTGTTTGCGTAATCAGCAAACCCGAGGCCTTAAGCCAGGGAGTGACGTTACAAACTCGAGGAGCAAAGGGCTTTTTAAAATTGTTATGTCTCCAGCCTGAGGTTAATCATGGAAGGATCTAAGCCTGCCTGTGACATTCACGGCATTGGCAGCAGTCAGTGCAGCAGGATGAACAGGGCTTGCTCTCAGACAGCATCTGTGTGATCAGACTCGTCGGAGGCACTGCAGATGACAGGGTTGTTATCCACCGCCATCTCACAGAACATCAGAAGAGCAGGGCCGATACGTTTATCTGTTTATGGTACCAGATAAGGTCATCCCAGTTGGCTCGCTGACCATTCACTGACACTCTCCACCCCCAGGTGCAGCCCTTCTCTAATAAGAGGTTGCCAGCCGAGTCCCATGTCATGTTTAAGTAATCCAAACGGATGCCATTAGCATGTCCACAGTTATTGCTGCAGTTTTCCAATGTCCATGCCAGCTGTACTTATCAGGGCATCATTAGACACCAACAGAGAGCCTGACCCACTCTGTGGGGTCAGGAAGAATGCCACAACAAAGCACCAGTAAAGCTGTAGGGGATATCAAGTGGAGGGAATACAGGGGGAGTGAGCTCAAAGTGTCATAGTTGGCATAGATATTAGATAAGCCTAACCTACCAGAGGATGAGATAGAGGAGATGTAGAATGCTGTCGGCTAATTGGGCTTTTTTTTAAAGATTTATTTCAGAGGGTTCATTAGACACTAAATTGGTGAAGCATTTCGTTTCTGCCTGTAGCCCACGAGCCATTTCTGGAAAAGCTTCACAACCTGAAGAGTAGCAAATCATTTTTGATAAGCTATTCCTTGTCATTGAACATGGAGCACAGTGTTTTGTTTTGTTTTAATTCACTTCCTTTTGCTTAGTTGCTTTATTGGGTAGGTTTGTTTATTCTTGACTTATTCTTGACTTACCGGAGTGGTGGCCTCATTGATAGAGCATTTGCCCCACAACCGAGGGGTTGGGGGTTCAAGTCCCAGCCCCGTCATACCAAAGACAATATAAAAATGGTACTTCCTGCCTTCTAGCTTGGTGCTCAGTGTAATAGAATGTGGTTAAGGAGAAGTTGTTTGTGGCGGTGCCTTGCATGGCAGTGACCCCTCTGATTCTACATGTGATTAACATTGTAGATAGGAGAAATGTAATTTTGTTCTACTGTACATAATTGGCTGTATGGACTGAATGACAACAGAGATGGCGGCTTCTTATTGTTGGGGCTGGGCAATTAATCGAAATAAAAACAGAACAGATGTTTGGGGTGTAGAACCAATGAAATTTGCTCATGGCATTTGTTTTTTTCAATTATTCCCCTCTCCGTGTGTGTGTGAGGGCTTTTAATGTACTTCCCCTTTGAAGCTGGATTCATGCTGCACCTCTGCTGTCCGTGTACGTGCAACCGAAAACCTTGTGTGACAAAATTTCTGTCATCATCTCCAGTCCGCTGGTGTCCGCAGGCTCTTCTACGGGTGACCACGTGCAGCCAAAATTTTATGACCACGTGGCCTTCCCACGACCTGAACACGTTGACAGCGCATGCGAAAGACTCAACGTCCCATTCACGAGAGGGCGCTTGCAACACAGCATACGAAGACAAAGTAGACGGGAAAGACAACAAGGACACGGAAGACAAGAATAAACATACATAGCTTGAGCGGAGAAGAGCACTGGAAAATGGTAATTCCTCCTTTTCCTTGAAACAGCGCCATTGTTGTTACTACAAAAAATGTGCGTCGCTCTCGTGTTTATGGCCGGTGAACAAACTGGCGTGTTGGCACATTTGCGTTATCCATAGGGCTGGGGCGAAACTACAGAGAGGTTGCATGTGACATCAGTGGTCACGTGCCACATTGTTTTTCTGCCATTTTGGACGGCAAAGAGCGTGGACCCTGTGTTGAGAATAATAATAATAATCCCACTAGCACGTACTCTGACTCGCCACAGTGTTTGTTATCCATTACGACTGAATACCACCTTAAGTGAGTGAGATCTTTACAGCAAGGCGGCTCAACACTCCCATGACATCGTGTGTATGTGACGAGAAAAACACAAGATGGATGTGGAGGCGAGCCTGCTGCTGCCTGGCTTCTTGCCAGAGTAAAGGCAAAAAAGCAGAGCCAGAGAAGGCTACAGGTGGCGAGACGAAACACTGGAAAAGTACTGGAGAGTTCAGGAAGCCATGGAGCAGTATGAAGCAGAAGACGTGAGGATACGAACTAGATCGCATAAGAAGGTAAGCTAATAATTGCTAATGCTAGTTAGCACTAATAAGTCCCCCGTACTACATTGTAGTCACAGTACGTTATCACTATTAGGTACTAAAATATGTAATGCTGTGTGTGTTTCAGATGGCTCTCTTGTGGCAAAATTGTTGCTTCAAACTGTCAGTCTGGGTGTTCAATCAAGCCTATCAGTGGTAGGATGTCACCCCAGCTTCACGAACTGCAGCAATTGCAGAGCTTCAGAATATCTGTAGAAACGTTTATCTTCCTGTGCTACAAATTGCTCTGATGTGTGTGAAAATCATGGAGAGACTTTAGAGACATCATGGGATGGACCTGCTCCAGCCAGTGGTGTCATGGCAAAAAGTGATCAGCTGCCAAAAATTGACTGCCAGGTACCATATTATAGTTATGGGGTTATATTAGCTGTAAAATATATATTTCAACAGGTAAACAGTACTGAGTTAGGTATAATAAAATATATTTAACAGTTATAATGTATTTTTAACTCAAAACAAACTTCTTCTTGGATTAAAAGCAATTAAAATAATGCAATCACAAGGTTACATGGAAAATACATGGATTTACTGGATATATACATGTAGTGTATAAATATATATTCCATGTGTGAATAATGTACTATGTACTCCTTTTGTATTGCACTAGGAATTTTTACAATAAACTTTTGTGCCTTTTGCAGATATGTCTCCACTTTTGTTTGTTTTATTTGTGAAGGTTACCAAGATTTAGTGACATAAATTAAATGCTAAAAGATTGGAAAAGCTGTCTAAATAATCCAGCAGTTTGAGAAATCACTTTTGGTTTGGTGTAAGTCCGTCAACAGAATTATGAACCATAAAGTAGTTTGTGTTAAAACATGTTAAATCCCATTAAACCTTAACTTGTTAGGAAATGCAGATGCTAATATGGCCCAGAATTCCTCCATATACTGATACTATCACTAAAGTGTGCAGTGTTTTCTGCACTGTCACATCCAACAATACAGTCTTCAGTAAATAAAATAATTGTTTTTGGTTATGTTTTCTTAAAAATGAGCCATTATTTTCAACGTCATTGATAAATGTTTGGTTTGCACTGTTGACTCTTCCCACCGGTGTCTTAACAGACAAATAGAAAATCATGATGCTAACACATAAGTCACTAAATTGTTTATTACAATCACCAGCAAAATCCAGATTATTTAGAATGTCCAAACTTTAAACTAAAAAAAAACTCAGAATGGGTCATACACGCTGACTCCTCGCCTTCTCAAAATGGCCCAGCACACCAAGAAACACTTGATTGAAGGCAGCATTCTGAGCCATCTCCTCCCTTCACAAGGTAGCTTGATGGGATCCAGGTCAAGTGGACTCCTGACCAAGTGAGCACCAATCTGTACATGTACAAGTACATTCTCAATCCAATGATTTGTAAACACGAAGAAGGAGAACAACAACAATTTGTGTAAAACTGTTTGAAAGACTTTTCCCGGTCACTAAGTAGTGTAAAAAATGTATATATGTAAGATGACAACTAAGCTGACCCGGAGAAGGTTTTGGCTCTGTTTCTGCTTTCAAAAGACTTTCCTTCTCCACCGCTGCTGCTCGTCACCGCTGACTGCCCCCAGATGAAAATCCACAGAATAAGTATGTGGGACTAGATAGAATGTTCTGAATGAGGCTTTAGAAAGCTCTGAATCAGTTTGTAAATCACTGGATTGAAAATGTACATGTACAGATTGGACCCTGGGGTCCACTTGACCTGTTCCCATTTCATGCTCTCTTGCCATTGTTTTTTAACCAGGATGAACACTAGCTTATTTCGTCAGGTGTTGTCAACACAAGTGCAAAATACAAGCAGAGCACGGAGTTAGCATTGATGGCTAAGTAGCTAGCTCATTGTCTGCATACAGGAGACAACGGTGGCGTTTGTTCAAAGTGAACTTTCCGTCACTGGGATAAATGACGATAAAGATGCATAATATCACATCACTCGCCATCCTCCATCACCGTTTTCAACAATGATGATCCTGTGGTTGGGTCTATGCCACTCTGCCTCCCGTCTGCCTCCGCCGTGGTCGTGAATTCTTTTCAGGTTGCTCCATCCAGCTCCCTCTGGATTTCTTTAATCAGCTACCAAGCACAGAAAAGTCTGCACCTCATTGGTGGACCACAGGTAGCCATTTATCTCGTTGATTACACTCACTCACGCTTGCTGTTGGTCATTTGACTGTTCGTCGTTGTCCAAAATAAAACAAAAGACACGTGAGTTGTGTGACGTCAGTGCAACCCCTCTATAAATAACAATTGTGCGCATGCGTCAACTGCTTGAACTGGTAGACGAAAAAAGTGAGCATGTACAATGCTGTGTGTGTACCAGGCTTGTCCAAAGCGCACGCGGACTAAAGGGGAACTGCAGCATGAATAAGACTTAAGGGCGTTTAACTCTGGAAGCAGGCCAGTCAGCGCTGTTCAGATGCAGCAGAATACGGGCGGAGAAATTAAAGGTTTATAACGAATACAAATGCAGTCTCCAGCTACATAGTATGTGATGATTACCTCCACCAAGGGAGGAGGTAATTGTTTGTCTGCCTGTTAGCAACATTACTACAAAAGTTATGAATGGATTTTGATGAAATTTTCAGGAAAGGCGTGTAATGACATGGGGAACAGATGACTAGATTTTGGTGGTGATCCGGAACACAATCTGGATCCAGGAATTTTTTTGAAAACTATTTTTATATATTAATATTGTACTTCGCCTTTCAGACGTGTCCGCGGAGTTACATGCATGGCCATGCCCCTCTGCACCCCGGAAGCAGTGCACTTAGCACTGCTTACCATCAAACACACCAAGGATGTCATTGTGAGCCATGTGACCCACACGGTATGTAAACACAGTAACTTCAGCACTGGACAATGTTTAATTTTTGTCTGTGAAATCACAATAGGCCTGTTCTGTTATGCTCGTTTACTACGCACCACAGTGATATGATACTGCAGTGTTGTGTAATATTGCTTAATTATTATGATCCTTGTCAGTAAACTGTAAGGGAGAAGAGAGGAGGAAAAAAACCCAAAAACCGACCTGAAAGAATCAGCAAACCATGATGCTGATTTAAGGTGGAATTGCCCAGCCCCAATGTATGGTTAATACAATTATGACAGTCTTGCTATTTTAATGTAGTTATTAGTGGTGTTGATGTTTTTGCATTTATCACCCATTAATGCTTTGCCCCCCTTAATGATGACAAATTTTGTGATCGCTGTTAACGGCAGTTAATGACAGAAAGCACAAACAGTACTTTTTGGCCTAGTCGCTCTCTGTACCAAAGGTGCTGTGGCTACAAACACTGTGTGCGCCATGCAGATGTTGTGAATTCAAACAAGCTGGATTACAGCCATGGAAATCCCCAGAGTGCTGTCATGTTTAAGTTTACAACGTTATCTGTCAGAGCTCTCGCCTGGATAATTGTTACAGCCTCCTCCAAAACTTCGCCTGGATGTTGGGTTGTTCTCCTTCTGTGGAAGCTGGCTAGTAGCTACATGCTAGGTTGTAGCTGACCTCCAGCAGCAGACACCGACAGAAATTTGCCCGTTTTCATCCTCCTACTGTAGCTTTGGGTCCACCTGTTGGTGAGTACCAGTCTAAAAAAAATTCTCAAGCTGTGTTCGTAATGTCCATTCACTCCCCCGCTGTTTTTGCAGCACGGTGGGATGCCATCACAGGCGAGATAGTTGTTTGTTTGTTGGCAGTTTTTCTGCTAAAGGAAATTGTGTCTGTGACACACGAGGTCCGTGGTTTTGTGTTGATCTGCTTAAGTTGTAGATGTTTGCTATGAGAGAAAGGCAAAACTTCATTTGTGGCTGTCGGCTGGTTGGATGCTGACTTTAATGAGCCCTGCCATTCCGTTGTTTGTACATGCAGTCTATTTTTGAGAATTCTCTGGAGAATATTCTGGATAGTTTTTTGTCATTTTAGATATGTTGAGAACTTTAATAAACCTGCAGGTGAAAACAGCAAGCATATTTGTCCATTCCCATGTTCATAACAGTATGACAGACTTGAAAAATTACCGACTTAAGGCACAGTGTATCTGTACAGAAAAACACGTGATTAACGCTTTATTAATTACGATTAACTCAATATTCAAGAAGATTAATCACGATTTAAACTTTTTAATCGTCCAGCACCACTAGTAGTTATATAATGTAGTCATATTGCTTTTGCTGCTGTTTCTTTGTCTGTTAGCAGGATCACGCAAAAACTCCGAGATGGATTTGGATGACATTTTCACCAATGGTGACCCTTGGCCCAAAGATGAACTCATTAGATGTTGATCAGTGAGTGCATACCTCTGCCAAGGCCCTATCTAGCAATGTACAGATGGATGGCAATATGGACAGACGGAGGGAGGGAGGGACAGAGCCTTGGCAGAGGTATGCGCTCCCTGAGTGCCCTCTAGTTGACTCTTTATTTCATCTGAAGATGCCAAGAAAAAACAAGCGATGTGTAGGGATACTACCACTAAAAGGAGCAGAAACTGACTCGCTGTTAGCCTCTGATGGCTATCCATGTCATTTCATCAGTTTTATAGAAGGAATGGACAACACAATGGGAAAATAATGGAAACTTATAATCCTTATGTGGTGTTAACACAGTCATGCGCGTGTAAAGGATTCCCCCAGTACAGCTAATTAACCACAGCGTGCATGTCATGACCCACAAACCTTCAAGAGTTGATTTGTGTTGTAAACACTGGTCAATGGTTATTTTGTGTGTGAAATAATGTATATATATATATCACGGACGCACGGATCGCCCCGGGGGTCTCCCGTGTCGGCGGACGGAGCCACTGTTTGCAGCGGGAGACGTTACAGCGGGGAGGAGCTGGTGCTAGCTAGCACTTGGCCGCCGCCCGGTGCTAATGGGAAACTCGACATACCGGGAGCTGTAGCGAAAACGACGCGGGTGCCGGGCTGGAGTTTAGGCGGCGTGCAAGAAATATAAGACAGAATAATAAAGAGCGATGGCAAGAACCAAGCAGACCGCCCGTAACATCTACTGGAGGAAGAAGCCCCCCAGGAGGCAGCTAGCCACCAGGGCTGCTCGGAGAGGCGCTCCGGCCACCGGAGGAGTGAAGAGGCCTCGCCGTTACAGGCCCGTGGCTCTGAGAGAGATCCGTCACTACCAGAAATCCACGGAGCTGCTCATCCGTAAGCTGCCCGTCCAACGCCTGGTGAGGGAGATTGCTCAGGACTTAAAGACCGACCTGCGCTTCCTGAACCGTCATGGCTCTGCAGGAGACCAGAGAGGCCTACCTGGTGGGTCTCTTCTTCGCCAAGAGGGTCACCATCATGCCCAAAGACTTCCAGCTGGCCCGCCGCATCCGTGGAGAGAGAACTTAGACTTTCTGCTGCACATTCACCAACCATAATGCTCCGCACTGTGTGTCTATATATATATTTATAGTAATATGTACATATGTTTACTAGCTGTTCTTGTTTTTCTTGCCTTCTGATTGTTGCTCTGAGTGTTGCTATCCCTGTGCTGTTGCAATCCTGGAATTTCCCCATTGTGGGACTAATAAAGGCTTATCTTATCCTATCTTATCTTAAATGACAATAGACTTATTCTTTATTATATTATGCTCATTTAACAGCGCACTGCAGTGATAGGATACCACACTCTTGTGTAATATTGGTTAATTACAAGCCTTGACGGTGAGAATTGGGGGGGGGGGGAATAACCCTGAAGGCCGACATGAATGGTAAATGGCATTCACTTATATAGCGCTTTTATTCCCATCTCTTTTTTTTCCACAATATTTTTTATTGAACCTTTTTTTAACAAACATAACACAAACAATCAAACACTAACACTAAAGTAAATTAAAAATAACTATTCTAAAAAACAACAACCATTAACAAAAGCAAGTCAAACAATGCTCCTCTGTTTAGCCTAGGCAATCCATTACATAAATATACATATTATACATTCACCAATTTGGAATTTACATGGTCCACACACATCATTCACCTTCTTCTTCAGAAGTTATGTTTAATTTCTTTACATAATCAATGAAAGGTCTCCATATATTCTCAAACACATTTTCCTTTGATTTCAGTATGTATGCTATTCATTCTAGCGGAAGGTTTGTTAACATCTGTCTGAAAGGCGTCGGCCGGACGAAATTACAATATCGCTAAATCATATCTTAAATTTTTGTGTGAGACGAGCTAATTTGAACCGCACATGTTTTGGTGTCAACAAATGTCGCATAAGGTGACAATGCGCTATTGAAGTATGATTTCCTTGAGAGCTGTCTGTCTGCCAAGCGATCAGCGGCTAAAATGGCCACTGACTGTGTGACGTCAGGTCAGGGAGCGACCTGAGTAGGAGGAGGAGCACGCGGTGAGTGTTTATGAATTTCACCTGCCTGGGAAAATCAGAACCGCATGGGTGAATTTCGTTCAGAAAACGCGAAAAAATTGGAATTATGTCGCAAAATCACCCAACATGTGCATTAGACATTTTGTTGACAGCGATTTTGAGAATAAGATGCAATTTGAAATGAAATTAGCAAAAACATTGCTGATAAAAAAAAAAAAAAAATCGGCTGTTCCAACTATATATCCGTTCATTTCAAAGTCCCACTCTCAGACAAGTGTCAGTGACAGTGGCGTGAAAAGCAAGGGTGATCTACCGATGCGATCTGCTGTCAGAAAGATAACAGGGTAATTTTTCTTTTTTAAATATTCACTGCCAATATTTACTAAAATTATTTACAAGCAATGAATTTCATTGCCTTAACAACTTATCAAATATTAGAATTTTAGGGTATTCATGCTAATCAAATATGAAATATTCAGTGCTGTATAGGGAGGTGGTTGTGCCTGTTTGCTCAAGTTATATTTCTATATATTGTAGCGAACTCAATATAAGCACCCTACTTGGCTTGTCAAGTGAGTTGACCCTATTGGCGACACAGGTAGAGTGCGGGACTCCGGAGCGGGAGGCGTGAGTTCGAATCTCCCGGTGGGACATCGCCATGTCGAGGAGCACGTTACAATATGTAATCCCATTTGACACCTCTGGAATGAAATTATGTTGATCTACTGTTTTTGCAGATGTTATCCACTGTCACTCAACCTTCAAATACTGTGGATTTTTTTTTTTTGAATTTGATTATTCAGCAATTGTCCTCATTGCAGTCATCCATGTGAGGTAACAAGTCACACTAAAGGCTCTCTGTTGGTGATCAAACAACATTGTCCACATTGTGTTGAGGATCTATCCTGGCACAGCCAGCCGATGATCAGGGACATCCCAGCTGGTAACATACAGCTTTCATCCGCCATTCTCTTCACTGGGGCGTCATATGTCAAGGTCCTCAGAGTTCTAAATGCAGCCAGTATCGTTGGAATTTCCATGACCACTTACAAGGAGCTTTCGATTTCTAATTTTTATTAAATTAATTTTATTTCAGAATATGTGGATGATCTGATGAATACTCTTTTCGACAAAACCTTGGTTGATCCAACCCACTTATTGGAGCAGTGGCACTCTGTACAAGCCAGAGTTCCAGCAACATTGAGTGCCAAATTTCAGTGTCCCATCAAAGCTGATGCTGTTGAGCAACATGTATCTAGATTTTCAAAATCAAACATGTAAAAGTAGAATAAATTTCCAATTAGCAATGAAAGTTCAGCTTTCAATTGTTAGGGAAGCAACATATTTTGCTAAGACAAAAAAATATAAGCCTAAGATTTTTAGAGAAATGTGCTTTTAAAAATTGCACACGAATTTTACACCATAAAATGGTAGAAAAATTACTCTAATGTATATGAGATCCGACTTTGATGAATGCTGAAATATTAGAATTATAAAATTGACATGCACATTAATAAACTCAATATATGATTTTAAAAAACTTTATTTAAATAACATTGATCACAAATCTAATCTTGGTAGGCAAAATCCCTTGTAGTGATCAGATGGGAATGTTTCTCTGATGAGGCTCACAGCACAGGCAGGCAACATCACCCTCACTTCTTCACCTTCAGTACCTCCTGGCAGCACCGAGATTCAGTTGATGTTGGCATAATGTTGCATTTCTCACAAGTGCACCTGTTAAAAAAAATGGTATAATCAGATGCTTATAATAAACTAATGGCTCGTGGGAGTGCTATATAAATTGGTCTATGAAGTTTGATTAGAAAATATTTAAAACATGTAAAAAATTTTGAGCAGAAAGAGAAGTTATAGGAAAACAATAATGAATCACAGTAATCATGATCCATGATGGATCATGTTGATCCATCAATCTCTTAAGAGAATTATGTAGCTTTTGAGACTAGGATTAACATGATGATGATTAACATCTCCTAACAAAATCGTAAAGTACACATCCCTCACATACATTATCCTTTTATTTCCAATGATAATGTTTCTAAATGTTTCTAATGTTTATAAGTCGCCAAGTAAGGCAGCGAGGGAAAAATTGGCAGTTTTATTTTGATAATTAAGTGTGTGACCATGCATATCTCCTAAAAAAAAAAAAAAAAAAAAAAAAAAAAATTCAAAGCATATTTTACCAATACAGTGGTACCTCTACTTACGAATTTAATTCGTTCCGGAAAAATTCGTAAGTAGAGGCGCGTTTTACATGTAAATGCCGTAATCCGTTCCAAGCCCCCAAAATTCGGGCATAAATTTTTTATAAATCGTAAAAACGCATCAAAACATGTAACAAATACATGTTACAATTAGATTACTGCACAATAAACATAAAATGAGAGTTTAAAATGAGAGAATAATAAAAGATAATAATAAAAGAGAAAGAATAATAAAAATTATGTTCATTTACCCTTTAACTGCTATCGTCGTCGACGTCGTCACCTTTTGCCTTCTTTGGTTCATGTTCTGATCCAAGGACGTTTGCTTTTGTCGGCTTGTAAGTGCTTCGTTTTGTTTTAATACCGCGCTGATCGTTGATGTATTACGGCCATATTCTTTGGCGAGATCAACCAAACGCATCCCCTTTTCATACCTTTCGATTATCTCCTTTCTTTGTTTGTATGGACAAAAAAACTCTCTTCTTTTCTCCTTTTCCACTTATCTCCGTCACTTTCTTGGGGCCCATAGCGAATAAATGTTAATTCTGTACTGTACACACACGTAAAACTTTCACCTTGTTCTTAATAAAGTTTTTGAAAAAAAAACCCAACTTCGTGGCCAATGGGATACCAGGAAGATGCTAGGCGATAGCCAATGGCAGAGCAGCTACAGGTATGTTTACGTTCGGTAAACTACGGAAGCTGCGAGGAGCGCGTACTTTTTTGCCTTTCGTATCCTGAAATTTCGTTCGTAACTAGAGGCAATATTTTCCCGTTGAGGCGTCTCGTAACCTGAAAATTCCGTATGTAGAGACGTTCGTAAGTAGAGGTACCACTGTATAAATCGGCAAGCCTCTCGTTCTTGCCTCTCGTCCTCTCGTTCTGCTCCGGTCGCTGTTTCGTCCGCGTCTTACGCCGCACCCTCGGGCTCGAACAAATACGGCTGAATAACCCCATCAGCACCACCCAAAACTACTTCATCATCAGATTCGTCAGTTTCAATATCATCACTTATATTGCGGTCGTCATACTCGATAAAATAATCGCTGTCCGAATCACTCTGCTGTCGTTCAGCCATTTCTGCAGGCAGGTGATCATGCATTTCCTGCAGCCATTTCCTGTTTCTCCCTGACCTGACGTCACTGCTGCACACCCCTATCGAGAGATGGCAGTACTGCAGCATCACTAAGTGAAATATGGGCTATTAACAAATAGTCATTTATGGAGGCTGGTGACACATTTTAAATCACGGGAATGGCCAGAATGGAATATTTTCATACAATCAGTTTATTGGTTCAATAAAAAAATGTCACCGTCCGAGGACTTGAACCACTGAGTCACATCTGGTCTATGAGTCTTTTTCCACAGTAGTGCAATACATTTTTTGGCATTAAGCAAACTGAGGTCTATGAATGTTCTTTCACTCTTATTAAAATTATGCTTTTCTGGATACAGACCCAACAAAAACAGTTTGGAGGTCAATATGAATTGCTTTGAAATTATTTTTTCAATTGTTACCCTCACCTCTTCCCAAAACATTCTAATTTTTCTACATTCCCATAAACAATGAAATAGGGTTCCTTTGCCTTCCATACATTTTGTGCACGTATCTGGTATGTTTTTGTTATATCTATTTAACTCCACCGGTGTAACATACATCCGCATTAACCATTTAAAATGTATCAATTTAAGACGTACATTTATTGATTTGGTTTGAGCTTCTGTGCAAACTAATTCCCATTGTTCCTCTGAAATTTCAGTTTGCAGGTCTTCTTTCCAATACTTCATTCTTTTCTGTGAATTTTCACTTGAGGATAGAGTCAATGAGTTATAAAACTCTGAAATAATACCCTTTCTCTTACTATCGTCAAAATTTTTTCCAAGAATGAATAAGTAGGTCGGGTGAGAACATTATTTTGATTTGATCGAATAAAATTCCTAAGCTGGAGATATTTAAAAAAATGTGTTCTATTGAGATTAAATTTGACCCTCAATTCTTCAAAAGACATTGTTATCTGAACGTGACAAATGTAAGTCTTGAATCTTTTGAATCCCTTTTAAATTCCATAATTTAAATACAGCATCTGCTCTCCCTGGTGTAAAATATTGATTACCCCATATTGGGCTAAATTGTGACAATAAGTTTGGCTCTTGTAAATATTTTTTGATTTCACACCATACTTTGATCATATGCTTTACAATAGGATTTTTAACTTGTTTCTGTAATTTTTTTTAGCCGAGTCTGAGTATAAGAATAAGGGAAGAGGCAAAGGTAAATTGTATGATTCCATTTCAGTCCAGTGAGGGAGATCATTTGATGAAAAATAATACGTCATAGACCTCAGTTGTGCTGACCAGTAATACAACATTAAATGAATGTATTGAAATAAATATAATATTTTGGGTAAGATATTACTTTTAAGTATATTAATTCTCCCGATCATCGACGTGGGTAGTGACATCCATCTCTGAAGCAACTCATTAATATCTGTCATTAAGGCTTCATAGTTAGCACTGGCGACTGATTCTAACTTAGGCACAATTTGGATTCCTAAATATTTAAACTGAATTACAACATTGAATTGATTTACCTCAGGAGCTGGGTGCTTTCTCTGGGTCTCATTTAGCATTAATATTGAAGATTTAGTTTTATTTATTTTATATCCTGATATTTCCCCAAAGTTCTTTATTAAATTTAACAAGGTCGGAATTGATTTTTTGAGATTCAGCATAAACAAAATTATGTCATCAGCATACAGGGAGATTTTATGTTCTGTTGGTCCTACTTTAAAGGCCAAATGTCACGTAACAGGGTACTTTAAATGTCTCGAAACTAGATATAAAAGGGAACCGATCCGTTCGGGTCTTGGTGCATATGCTTCAGTAACGCCGGAATATTCGTTAATTTAAAACTGCCGCGCTTGGCCTGACGTTCCTACTCACGGCCCCTGGAATCGCCTGGGGAAGAAGGCGGAAGTGACGAAATTGATTGTACCTTAGTTTGATGCTTGGGGTATCCCGATTGTTTATATGGAGACTGGAAGATTGAAGTGAGCAACAAGAAAGGAAAAAATTGGATATTTCACCCATACCTTAAAACGGGGCTATAAGGGACAGCTGGGTAATAAGGGACACTTTTCTGGGAAATGTTTTCATACCTGTCAAGTGAGACGTTTTCGCCGTATTTTAATACCGTAAAACGGGGCTATAAGGGACGGCGGGGTAATAAGGGACACTTTTCTGCGAAATGTTTTCATACCTGTCAAGTGAGACGTTTTCGCCGTATTTTAATACCATAAAACGCGGCTATAAGGGACAGCGGGGTAATAAGGGACACTTTTCTGGGAAATGTTTTAAATGTAATTCGTGTTGTTATTGTCAAATATTTTAAGGATTCATGGATATTTGACAATAACAACACAACTCAGCGTCCGGCTCAAAATAAAAAAAGCAGAATTCTGTATTTGTAAGGCGATTCCTCTCTGTTCCCCAGCCGCAGGACAGCTGAAAGTGTTAAGCCATTATCCTAATGACTTCTCATTGTAGTGATAATAGCTCCCGCTGAGCGATCTGCCCGCCCCGGCCATCAGCCTAATGATTGAGTCCACACTTCTCAATGTAGTGCGAATAGCTCCCGCTGAGCCATCTGCCAGCACCCTAGCTGTTGGAGTCTCACACACACGACGTTTTCCTCAACACACTCAATAATTTTTTTTCCCGTATATTTTTTTATTGGGCGTACAGAAATGGCAATACGCCCGTATTTGCTAAAATTGCATTTTCCCCATATTAAAATACGGCGAAAACGTCTCACTTGACAGGTATGTGCCTCCATTTTCATATTGATCTGGTCAATTTCTTGACAGCAGCGGCTCTCCTCCACTGTAATAATAATGGCTTCCGAAAAATCAATATTTATGGGGCGCCCTCGACAGACCCCCTTCGGCTTCCCAATTCTGGAGGCGATTAATGTCCAATTCAATGACATTTTCCACTGGTTCTGGTCATCGTTGGAACTGTTGTCATCAGACAAAGCATCTGATTCCGTCTCGGACGGCTCGAACCTGTAAGGTTCTATGCCTCTGTCACTGTCTGAACCACTGACAAAAAAAAAAAAAAAAGACAAAACTAAACTAATTTGTTCACAATCGCTGTCACTTTCCGTCATGATTGTCCAATGTTGATAAGTGTGAATGTGGATAGGCAGGGCAGCCAGGGTACAACTTGTGACGTCAAAAAAATGGGCGTGGTCTGGATTGGCTGTCACAAGCCAGCGAGCAAGGCGGGGACTTCGCCTGGTGTATTTTGTGCAATTATGTAAATACGGGTGGGGGATATGGTCTCCGGTATGAATATTTGGTTTAAGCTATGTGTATTTTATCTAAATTCGTTGTCATTTAGAAAAAAAAATTACGTGACATTTGGCCTTTAATTCCATATATTTGTGGATGTAAACATACTGCCATCGCTAAAGGTTCAATTGCCATTGTAAACAGTAAAGGTGAAAGTGGACAGCCTTGTCGACATCCTGTATTGATTTTTATTGATTTTGAGATATTGCTATTTGTTAGGATTTCTGCTGTAGCATTATTGTATATTATCTGAACCCATTTTATGAAATTATTTCCAAGTCCGAACCTTTGTAAAACTTCAAAAAGAAAGGGCCATTCGACCCTATCAAAGGCCTTTTCAGCATCCAATGATAGGAGAGCAGTATCCGGTGCTTCTTTATTAGAGTAAATAATATTAAACAGTCTTCTTACATTATGGAAGCCTTGTCTTCCCATTATAAAGCCATTCTGATCTCGGTTAATAATATTTGGTAATATTTCTTGTAGTCGTCTTGCTAAAATTTTACAGATTATCTTAAGGTCTGCATTTAATAGGCTTATTGGTCTCATGTTTTCACATTTATTAGAGGGTTTACCTGGTTTTGGCAACAGTATAATTAAGGCATTATTCATGTATGATGGTAAATTACTATTTTGAAATGCTTCTAAAACCATTTCCAAAAATGGTTTTATTAATTTATTCTTAAATTTTTTATAGATATCAACTGGAAGACCATCAGGTCCCGCACTTTTTCCTGATTTCATATTATCAGTGGCTAGCCCGACTTCTTCTTGTCTAATTTTTGACTCCAGTATCTCCCTATTTTCATTTGGAATACACGGTATAGATAATCCGTCCAAAAACCCATTTAGTTTTGTTAAATCAGTTTCATTTTTTGTATCATATAATTTTTCATAATAATCTCTGAAGACACTATTAATTTCTAAAGGATCTACAACTGCCTGTCCGTTACTTATAATACTGGTAATTGGTGTTTTAAATTCTAATTGTTTAATCTGCCATGCCAATAATTTTCCTGATTTTTCACCTTGTTCATAACAGGTTTGCTTCAATCTTAGAAGACTCGAGGCAGCTCTATTCGCTGATTTTTTGTCATATTCAGCTCTCAGAATCAGTAATTCATTCTCTAATTTTGGATTACAGTGATCCCTCGCTACTTCGCGCTTCACCTTTCGTGCCCTCAGTGCATCGCGGATTTTTCAAAAATATTCATCAAAAATTCAAAATTGAGAAATAATGGGCGGGCGCTAGCAGAAGGCAGGGAGACTACATTAGACCATCAGGTATCAACACGGAGAGCCCGCACAACTCAAAAATCCACCTCTCTGTTCGCTGTTCTCGTGTTGGCTCGGCTCGGAAATCTCGCAAGCTGATTGGCCGAGACGTTTCACCCCGCAAGCTGATTGGCCGAGACGTTTCACCCACCATCTCTCCCTGCCGAACGCCCATGCACCGAAGGAAGACCGCATTCATTGCTCTTTATCGCTCGTGTTGCTTAGTCTCGCCACGTGGAACTTTTTGCTGTTCTCTTGTGCAGTTTTGTGCGAAATAGTCTTCCCGTCGAGCCACTACGCCGCCTCCTGCAGCTTCTCCAGCTCTATCGAAAGCTGCCCTCGACGATGCTGCGCCTCTAGCACCTCACGATGAGGCGTCACCTGAGGAGCAGTAAAGCTCTCATTAACCTGTGCAGTAAATCATCTTCATCTTGAGTTACGTATCTTGTATAAGAATAAAAGAGTTCTAAAAACATATTTATGTACACTTTATTTACATCTACGTATGTATGTACACTTACACTTACACACACACACGTATCATATGAGAGAGAGAGTGAGAGAATGAACGTACGTATTATTTATGGGTGACGTCATTAGGGGTGACGCTACTTCGCGGTTTTTCACTTCTCGCGGTCGGTTCTGGAACCCATTAACCGCGATAAGTGAGGGATCACTGTACTTCCTGCATACACTTTTTCTTGAAGAATTTTTATTTTACGTTCCAATTGGACTCTCTCCTCTCGAGTCTTCTTAGATTTTGAACCTGTATAACTAATAATGTGCCCCCTAATAAAAGCTTTAAAAGCTTTCCACTTTATACATGTAGATGTTTGTGTAGTATTGATATCAAAGAACTCATCTATCTGTTTTTCTGTGTACTTAACAAATTCTTCATCCTGAAGCCATTTATGCTGAAATTGCCACCTACCTGGAACCTTTGTCAATTTCTTATCTATATATATTAGACAGCAGGGTGCGTGATCAGATATCACGATGTTATCGTAGAAACAATTTTGAATCTTGGACCTTAATTCTGTGGAGATCAAAAAACAGTCAATACGTGAAAATGTCTTGTAGGTATTAGAATAGCAAGAATAGGCTTTGACTTGTGGTTTCATTTCTCTCCATATATCTAGCAATCTCAATTCTTTCATAAAGTGATTAATGGTCTTCCTACATCCATTGTCCATACAATCCTGTCCTGTTGATCTATCTATACTGGGGTTCAATGTACAATTAAAATCCCCTGCTATTATATGTTGCCCTGTGAGTGATGCTAAAGTAAGAAATAAATTATCAAAGAAGTTTTGATCATCTATATTGGGACCATATAAGTTCACCAGATTTATATTTTCTAATAACAAAGATCCTTGGATGATTAGATATCTTCCCAATTTGTCTCCAATTACATTTTTCACTTGAAATGGAACTGTTTTATGTATGAGAGTCATAACTCCCCTGGCTCGGGATGAAAATGATGAGGTGAACACACTTCCCTGCCATCTCCTCCTTATTCTTTTTACATCCTTCTCTATTAGATGAGTTTCTTGTAAAAACACAATTTTTGAGCCTATGTCTTTTATTTTATTCAAAACTTGTTTGAGTTTTTTTAGGTTTTGTAGACCTTTGCAATTCCATGATGTTAAATTAAGATTAACGCTTTGGTCTATGATCGATAAAGAGTTTGAGATTACCTAGCAAAATAAGCATGCTCATACAGAGAAGCAAAAACATGAATGGTTGAACATTCATCCCACAAACTACACAAAAACAAATTCCCCCTCCCCACATTCGTGGTAATCCCCCCAAAATCAAAAAAATTCCGTCTCCCGTTATAGCCTGAATCTGCTCGTCCCCCGTGAGGATCAGGCAAACCACTCTGTCTTTCTCCTCTTAATCACCCTGACTCTGCTACTTTTAATGACATGACAATAACTCTCTTCTGTAGTTTTTCCAACGTAACAACAAAATTTTATAGCAACTTTGTACATCATAGTTTTTTTTTTTTTTATATAATACAATCTATATTTTGTAGACTTGCTAAATGTTTCAAATCAGTCAGATACTTGTACACATGCTTAAATATTCTACCTTTATATCTTGTTCTTGCTTCATGCTTAGCTCTCGCCAGTCTCTCCTTGGATCTGCTTAATGAGTTTCTGCGCCTCCTGAGGGGTCTTGAAGATATGAGTTCTCCCTTTATATGTGACCAGCAGTCTTGCAGGATAAATCACTCCGTGACGAATCCCGAGGCTGCGTAGCTCTTTACGGGCGGGGCGGGGTCTGCTTCCTTAATTGTTGGACTCCTGTGGCCAAATCTGGGTAGAACCGCACCTGTTGATCCTGATATTTGATTTCTCCTTTAGTACACGCTGCGTTGGAGACAGTCATCTTGTCTTTGTAGTTAAGGAACCTCATAATCAGCGTCCTCGGTGATGTCCTCTTATCTCTCGGTGGGCCAATTCGATGTGCGCTCTCCAAGACGACTGATGATTGTAGATCTGCGTTGTTCAGCGCCTCTGGAATCCACTTTTCCAAAAAGGAACATGCATCCTGTTCCTCCGCCCCCTCAGGAAGGCCCACCAGCCTTAAATTATTCCGTCTCGACCGGGATTCTAAATCCAAGACGTTATCTTCCAGACGTTTATTTTTTAATTCCAATGTTTGGACCTTTAATTTTAGGCTGGTGACGTCATCTTCAGCGTTAGCGATCCGGAGCTCTGCCTGCGATACTCGCTCCATACAGTCACTTAGTTCTTTTCTCATGGCTTCTGTCGCTGCTATAATCCCGTCAAACTTAGACGAAAAGTCTGCTCTCATAGCGCCGATAGCAGCAAAGACCGCGTTCATTCCTTCGGCAGCCACCGCTCCGCTGCTAGCTCCGTCCTCAGCCATGGTCCCTGGAGGTTTTCCTGCTTCGTCACTAGCGTGGAAATCTGTTAACTTGGATTGTCTCGACGAATCAGTTTTTCCTCCGCCTGATTTCACAGCCTTGGTTTTTACCATATCTGCGCTTAAACGCTAGGATAGGTTTTTGCTCCAATTGAGAGAGTTTTAGCCTATTTATTTTTATTAGGAGCAGAGCAGAGCGAGACACGTCCTTCTACGTGGCCGCCATAACCGGAAGTCATTCCCATCTCTTGATGACCAAAGCGCTTTACAGATCCTGCTATCCATCCATTCACACACACACACACACACACACACACACACACACACACACACACACACACTGAATGAAAGGGTCAATTAACTGATGCTGATTTTGGTCAAATTGCCCTGCCTTATTTATTGTAGGTTTGTTTTTCTTCATTCCGATTTACAATAGCATACCCTGAAATCCATGTAGTTGAGGTATTTATTCCTATTGATGTAACATTCCCTGTTGTACATACACGCACACACACTCTCTCACTCTGGGATAGATGCTCATTAGGAGTGTTTGAAATGATGAGGTCATACACAAGTAATGCATACAAAACATAAGCTCATGCCCAGGCTGCTTTCAAAACACTGAGGGCTGTCGCCTCATGGCTCTTAAACATTACTAAGGACATCACCTCATTTTGACGCCACTGATTCACTGTTGGATCTCAGTGATGTCAACATGAGCCGTTAATGCTAATATTGCCATCCCAGGCATACAATTCTGGCCATGTGCACAACAGTTTAAACTTTTGTTCATGAAGGGCAGCCGGACACATGAAAGGGATCCAGGATTAAAGAGCAACTAGCTAAAATAGCTTGTTTTGATAAAGTGAGGAC
Source organism: Pholidichthys leucotaenia (assembly GCA_020510985.1). Lineage (NCBI taxonomy): Eukaryota > Metazoa > Chordata > Actinopteri > Cichliformes > Pholidichthyidae > Pholidichthys > Pholidichthys leucotaenia. The sequence continues at coordinate 218,502,447 of CM035839.1, forward strand.
ATGCATCAAAACACAGAATAATAGAAGTACAGAATATTTTAAAGCAACACCGTCACTGTGTAAGATTTTCATCTTAAGATTTTTTCAAAATAATTTTGATGGTACGTCAGCCTTTGATCAGTTGAGTGTCACTTCCTCCATAGCCTGAGTGGGCCTGCATCACCTGCAACAGCGCTGTGTAACTCTCCTATACAACTAGCATGCTTTACAGCCCGAGTCCCTTTAGTCCATTATTTGGAAAGACTTAGCCGCCAACCAGTAAAGCACTGTTTGAATTGGCTATGGAGCTCGGACCCTAAAATGTGCCAATTGTAGTCTTTTTAGAGTTCCTACGAGGAACAGGAAAGTTATATAGTCCTGCTTTAAGTTGTAAACTGTTGATAATTATTCAATTCAATTCAACTTTATTTATATAGCACCATTTCACAACAACAGTCATCTTATAGCACTTTCAACTGTAGGGAAACCCCCACAGTTGCAGAAAGACCTCAGCAATCAGGCAATCCCCTGTGAGCAAGCGCTTGGCGATGGTGGAGAGGAAAAACTCCCTTTTAACAGGAAGAAATCTCCAGCAGAACCAGGCTCAGGGAGGGGCAGTCATCTGCTGCGACTGGCTGGGGGGTGAGGGGATAGAGAAGATGAAAAGAACAGACATGTAGAGAGCAAACAGCACGATGGGGACTCAATCTATGGGAGAGAACAAACAGATGTTAATGACCAGCAAAAAAAAAAAAAAATTTCATTGAGAGTGAAGAAAGGAGTGAGGCCCAGTGCATTATTGGAGGTCCCCAGGGATGAGAATCCTCCGCGGATTTGATCATGTCTAGGGTCATTCTCGTGAATCGTCTAAATTCGAGGAGAAAATTTTTTGGGGGGGGGTGGTATGTTATGACCGGCGAGTCGTATTTTCGATCGGCTGCTAAAATCCACCACGCAGAACGCGCTACCCAGCGAGATCAGTAATGTAATGTAACAAGGCCACTGATTGGCTGATACTTATTGAAGCAACCAATCGGCGATTTTGTTAGATTTCCTTTGTCATATCCTACACGAGGAGCGAAATGCAAATGGCGGACAGTTCAATCAGTTCAATCAACCGAGTTTTCCCGATTTCGTGAAAATGGTGAACCTAAAACTCACGAAAGACAACAAAGCAAGAATTTTAGAAATCGACAAAGGGATAAGGAACAAGTTTCGTTGGGAATGGTTCAAAAAAACTGTCAATGACTGTAAAGATCGGTAAAAATGCCGAAGTTGTGGTTGAAAAAATGGCCGACTTCATAGCGAAATGCGAAGTACCAGGGAAAGCCCAGTGTGTTTATTGCAACGATTTCTTGAGTTTCGGATCTCGTGGTTGTGTTGCCTTAGTTGAACACTGTTCAAAACAGAAACCTCTCAAAATTGTGACTACAAGGAGATCGAACTACTCGCTCGGTGCTGCATTCAAAACGATCGATGGACACGGTCAAATTCAGATGCCAGTCAATCAAAGTTCATCACAATCGGCCCCGATTACAGCAATTAGTGATCGGAAGACACATTCCGAGGTAAGATTTTTTTTTCTCGTTATAAGTAATGTACTTGAGAATTTTCGCGTAATGAATTTGTTATGAAATAGCATGTGTAAGTTGTGATGTCATGCCTGTTTTGAAGCACTAATTGCATTTGAATGCTGATAATCGATTGTTAATAGATAAATGTTATTACATATTTTCTCACAATTTGAAATGCAATCTAAGAATTTTGAATATAATTTATCATTTTTTGTTTCACTAGGAGGAGTTACATAATGCATGTGTAAGTTTTTTTGTCATGGGTGGTGATGGGTTGCCTTTCCTAAGATATCTTTGCTTTTATTAGTAAACATAATTTCTTTATGGTCATTGCATAAAAATATTAAACATCTTTTAGGTTTTACTTATTTTATTAGATTATCTTTCAAATATTAAAATATACTGATATGCAACTTTTTTAATATTCCTAGTAACACTAACAAATACACACATTAATAAATCAAAATGTTTGCAGAATGTCAGTATATTTTAATAAATGGGTGATGGACTTGGTGATGGAATTTTGTTAATATTTATAATTTATTTTACTTGGTTAAATTATTTTGTCTATTCTAGAACTATGTAAATGTAATTCTGTGTCAGTTCTAAACATATTAAATAGTAGTAAAATATAATTTAGTATTATTACATCAACATACCATTCAGATATCATAAATTTACACATGTGATGCAGCAGCAGATTAAAAAGGTAAACTATAAATGCATTTGTACTTACTTCTAACTTTAAATATAAGACCACATTTGAGCATTCTAAAACACCAGATTTCGTTAGCTAGGGGCCTGCGTCCCCCAAGACCCCCGGCTTAGTTTCCTCTTTTTTTCCCAAACCCCATTCTCATCCCTGGGTCCCCCGGCTGACTAAACCTATTAGCAGCATAACTAAGGGAGGGTTCAGAGACACATGATCCCTCCCTAATTATAGGCTATATCAAAAAGGAAGGTTTTAGCCCTATCCTTTAAAACAGAGATCGAGTCTGACTCCCGAATCCAGATTGGCAGCTGGTTCCACAGGAGAGGAGCTTGATAACTGAAGGGTCTTTACTCTTACCTTTACCCAGTAAAGAGCCTTTACTGGAGTATTAAAAAACCCCCAAAACTAATATGGTTCGAGCTGAGTGATAAACCGATTGATCCAGTATACCGGTCTTAATTCCCCACACGGTATGAAATCTTAAAATGCCTCCATACTAACGTGCAGCTGAAATAAGAGCTGTAATCAAATACATTGTTGACCGCATATGGGATGAGATGCAGAAAAGGATGCGATCAGAAAATGGGAGATTTAAAATGAATACTGGGGTAAAAAAAAAAAAAAAAAAAAGCATTATGCATTGTTTGCACTATGATTGCTTTGGAAAAAACACTAAAATTTTCCCAAATTCACTTCTTCCGTCACACAAAAAGGAGACTGCTTCAGCGGGAGTGTGGTGCTCCTCTGGTTCGCATACCACACATTACAGCTGAGCTCCCAGAGTCGAGGTGGACCTAAGCTGGGGACACACACAAGGCTGGATGTGTTCTATATATCCTGATGTAGATGTGTGTTATTATAAACCCTTAAATCATTTGTGTGATTTGTGGGACGGATGACTGGAGGGGCAAGGCGGTGACACACTGTTATGAACATGGTGTCTGAGGGAGTGAGAACGAACATGGACGGGACCCTACCTGGTCAGTAGTAAGAGAACATGTGTGTTGTACAGCGCTAGTCACAGGAATGAGGCACATTTTATAAAAAAATATGAAAATGTTTAGTCAAAATTAAACTCTGACAAGGTAAAAGAATGTGGCTTAAGATGATTTGCAGCCAGGCTCTCCTTTTACACAAAACTCTTACAACTGGTCTGGACCACTCATAAATTTTTAGTACATTTATGAAATTTGAAGCTACCATCAGATTGCTGAAATCCCATAGGTTCACTTAAATCGATTGTATGTTACATTTAGGGTGCTTGCACACCTAAATTTGTTTAATTTGGTCCGAATCAGTTGACAAGTTTGTTACTTTGTATCATTTTCTCCTTGGTTCGGTCCCCTTTCACACAGGCAAAAAGTCAAGCAGACCAAATTGTGTCACGTTAAATCCCGCAAGACTTATGTCAGAGCGTTCTCTGTTCTTATTGGTCAGATTTTTTTGCCGCAAGAACAGGAAAGGTAAATACAGGAAGTAGGATGACTACTGTGTATTTATGCATTTCTGGGGAGAAAATATTACAAATTGCAGTGTAATCTACGAGGGGGGGGGGGTCATCACCGTGGTTATTGTTTATTACATACGTGCATATACCACTTTCAGCAAATCGTACAGTTTGAAAATGAAGTGCTGCTACGGATGGAAAATAACATGTTAACGTTCATTAATCCTCCAGAACCATGACGTGCTCAGCCACAGTTATTTTCAAAGATCTCTCAGGTATGTACAGTGGCATAAAATGCTTTACAGTTTACCGCTGGTCCTGTTTTAGTGCAGTTGCTTTCTCACCTGCAGGACCACACCAGAGTTCACCATTTGATTCAAACCGAGACCACCTCTTTCAGGAGGTCTTGGTACGGTTGTTTTGGTATGCACTTGAGTGTGATTACCGTGTTCTCACCAGACAAAACGAACCGCACTAATAGAGAAAACGAACTTGAGTTCAATTGAAATGAACTAAAGCCCACTGGTGTGAAAGCACCCTTAGAAACAAATCTGTTTATTGGTTCTTGCTTGACGCCCATTGTTTCCTCCATATATTGTTAGTTTGTGGAACAAATCAGAGCCATCATATACTGTAAAATAGATGGTTAACTTTATATCATAATCCTACAAAAAAAAAATAAAATACCATGATATACCATGAAGCCGCCAAAATCTAAAAAAAAAATTACTGTGATGCAAGTTTTTGGTCATGCTGCCCAGTACTAAATATGGCTTTACACTTTTTTTCCTAACACCAAGCATCATCTTAGATTATTGTTATGTTTAAATTATAATTATTTTTGCTAGAAATCCACAGCTATATCAGCTAAATGTTTGTATCTGTCAGTATTCACCTTATTGATTGATTTGGACTTTTGGAAAATAAGGTATTAGCATTGGCCGATATTTTTCTAATGTCCCTGATGTGTGGCCTTGATTTTGTTTTGAAACGCACAACGGTAGACTACAGCTGCAAATTCAGAAAACATCTGTCATATTTACACTTGAGGACAGAATTATAAGCCCCACTATGAAAATTTCATTTTTAAAAAATATTTCCCAAGTGGTGTTAAATGGCACAAAGAATTTTTAACGGCTTTTCCAAACATCCTAGTTTTATTTTGAATGATTTCATTATTTCACTTTGCACACAAAAAAATATTTCACAAAAAAACAAACTACCAGGGTCAAAATTATGAGCCCCCTGATGCTTATGGTCAGTTGTGTCTCCTTTTTGCTGGATAACAGCCTGCAGTCATTTGTTGTAATTTTCACCAAGTCTCGTGCACATCTACTGAGCAATCCCAGCCCATTCTTCTTTGGAAAATCTCTTGAAGCTCCTCCAAACTTAATGGTCGTCTGGCATGGACATTGGTCTTCAATTCACCCCACAGATTTTCAATGGGATTCAAGTCAGGGCTTTGTGCAGACCAGTTTATACCGTTCACTTTGGTCTTCTGGAGGTAGTTCTTCACCAAGAGCAACGTATGTTTTGGGTCATTGTCATGTTGGAAGGAAAAAGCGATGACTCAGTTTTGCCGTTGACTGCTTGAGGGTTTTTTTTTTTCCCCCCAAAATCTTCACACATCCTTCTTTCTTCATGATTCCTTCCACTTTGACGAGATTGACAGTTCCAGATGCACAGAATCATCCCCACAGCATAGTACTCCCACCACCGTGTTTCACTGTGGGGACGGTGTTCTATTCAGTTGTACGTCTCTCCCTTGTTTCTCCAAACATCAGCAGTGTCTCTTTGGCCAAAGAGCTCTAGTTTTGTCTCTTCTGACCAAAATATTGCTTCCAGTATCATAATCTTTCTCCAGGGTGTCCTTAGCATACTGTAGTTTGGCTTAAAGGTGTCTCTTCTGCAGAATTGGAGGGTTTTTTTCATTGGGTGGGGGGGTGGGGTTCTAGGTCTGCAACCTCACAGTCCATTCCTGTGCTAGAACCATTCCAGGGTTCTGGTGATTGTCTTCTTTGAGACTAAAATTTCTGACATGGCTAAGTCATTCACTAGTGTCTTGGCAGTTCTTCTGGGGTCTTTAGATGCATCTTTCACTAGTTTTCTTTCCAGAGTCTTTAAAATCTTTCACTTCTTTCCTCTGCCAGGCTTGTTCTGTACTGTGTGGCTCTCTGATTTTCATGATATTTCTGACTCCAGTTCTTGACACTTAGAAACGCTGTGATAACTTTGTATATCCATCTCCTGTTTGTGAGCATCAACAATTCTTTTTCTCAAGTCTCAACTGATTTCTTTGTTTTTGGTATGATGCGTTCTCAAGTGACAGCTCAAATCCTTGCTGAAGTTAAGCACGTCATTGCACAGTAGTGGTTTGTGCTATGGCTCAATAAAAAGGTCAGTTTTTCAGGGGGCTCATAATTTTGACCCTGGTAGTTTTTGGTTTTTGCAAAATAATTGTGTGTAAAGTAAAATAATTTATGCTTTCTAAAGACAACTAGGATGTTTGGAAAAGCTGTGTTAAATTATTTATGCGATTTAAATGCACTTGGGGAAATACTTAAAAAAAAAAAAAAATGCATGGGGGGCTCATAATTCTGTCCTCAACTGTATGTCTCCCTGACAATGAAGATGGAATAGAACAAACAAAACAGTATCAGCCAGCTTGATGAAGGTTTGCATTCATAATTGGGGTATATGGGTTATTATTTTGAACATCAGAAGGCGAAGTAGAGTAGGCTTGCAGGCACGTTTTTGGGGACGGATTTAGGCCGCACTGAGAGAGCTGTCGAGGAGAGTGTTGAGGGCACAGCACTTTGCCATGACCTCCTCGGTTTATCATCGACTACACCACTTCTCTAGGCCGCAGTGTGTGGGAGTTTTTTTTTTTTTTCCTCCCCTGTGTCCGTACAGTGTGTGCTGTAGAGCGAGCGGTGCTTAGAATGGGGTCCTTTATAACCTCCTAACCCTCTGGTCCTGTTTGCAGCCATTGTTGGCCACAGTGAATGGTATCTCCGTGCCTTGAAAAGTAACCAGATGACATTCTTCCTGTTGTTCAAAAGGGCCCGGGGCTGTGCTGTAAAAAGCGGCTGAAAGGATAGGCTAAGGCTGTGACCTTCAGAGGCTAATCTCTGGCATGTCATTCAGTGCTTGTTTGAAGCAAATGCAGACCTCGCTCCCTGATAGTGAAGTAGCAGTTCAAACAGGGCTGAAATCCTTATAGGTTTTCACTTTTAAAAGTGGTCAAGTTGGTTTTCTTTTATTGAACCCCCTATAAATAAATGGCACCAGAGGATGTTTTGTAGCAGCTGAACTGAATCGTTATTCCAGACAGGCAGTTATATCTGACACCTACATTGTCCAAACAGTCTCTCCAGCCTGTGACTGAGCCTTCTGTGCACAGACCTGTGGCATCAGCAGCCCCCTCTGTACCACATGCTGAAATATTGCCACCACTGTGAGAGCAGTGGGGATGAAATGCACTTAGTGAGACGGTAAACATCGGCGCAGCTCTCAAACTAGCTTACGTTGTTTATGTCTCCTCCCCTCTGGTGTATTTGCTGTCTTCAGCTGGCTGCGTTTCCTGGAATGTGCAAAACTGCAGTTGTCACTCCGCAGGGGGTGGATGTGGAATCTAATCAGAGTTCATAGTTCAACTGTGTAATAGGACTCAACCGAGCAATGGTTGGACAGGAGTTGCACTATTCTCGACTAGAATATCACACTTGACTGCACTGCTTATCTTTACAAAATTTGAGTATTGTGTTGGGTTTAGCTGTTTTCTTCTTGAAAACTTGATGTTTAAACTTTGAATCACAGCTATTGCGTTCCTGACAACTCTTTAAAATGAGCAGCCTTCACAGCACAATACAATATTGCTGTATGGTTGTAAATTTTTATCTATCGTGACGCTCTGAAAACTCCTTAACCACATGCTTTTAGTGCTCAGTAAAAGGGAAACTTAACCATTAATGTGTTCAAGGGGATTTGCTTTTCAGTAAAATACACTTTACTGGCATTGAGCATTCTTGGTGCATGTCTAAATGCTGTCTGAGCGCAAAGCTGAGAATGAAATGTTTCCTCCATGCTTCAACGTGTTCTCTTTACCACCTGTATGGGGTTAAGATTGGGGTCAGACCTCTTGCAGAAGTCTGTTGTCTGGGGCCCTCTCTTTCAGGAGCTGGTCTGTGGAGTGGACTGACATGCAAAAGAAAAGCTGTCAGGTTTTAAGGGCCTCTTTTGTCAGACATCTTTCAGCAATAAATGATTGGCATATCTCCTGCCATTTCCCCCTTTTGTTTGTGGCCCTTGGGTTTGAGAGTGAATAATGAAATTGACCATTATGTGTGATTTGTTTGCAGCCCATGTGCACACACAGAAAATGGAGAGATTGTTTACAAAGGAAGCATTGGATTAGAAAAGGAAAATGTCAACTTTTATCGTGCTACTGCACAACTGTTTTGCATTAGTCAGAGAATATTCCCTGAAGTAGTGTAACATCCGCAGAATGTGATTGAGATAGAGGGGGAGGGTGGGTGGGGGAGCAAAGGAAGAAGGGTGGGCCATGATGTGAAAGGCATACTTGAAAGTATGCGTCCTGAGGCAGGTCATGTTGCGGTGTGACAGAGAAGAATTCGTCTTGCCGTGTATCTGACATCCCAGCGTCTCATTGCTCTGGTTTGCCTTCAC